>OZ024907.1:86805347-86870833 GCA_964017125.1 Flabesymbios commensalis
GTTTTAACATTCAGTATTTTTTATAGATACCTTACTTTTAAAAAGGTGTTAGTCGCGTGTAATCGGTATCCGAGTGTATACATTTTCTCTTTTATTTGTCATAACATTACAAATTATTATACACACAAAAGCGTAATCAATAAAACTAAGAATATGACATGTATAGTCGGGAGTGGGTTTATAACACTATAAGGTAACGCAGCTATACTGTGATTACTCGAATGACTGGATACTAGATACCAATATAATTTTTAAAAATATTACTAGCTATAAAATTCGTTTTCTGCCAGAGTAATCTCGGCTATATCGTCAACCGTGTTGATAAAATCAACGTCAACATTCTCGTAATCTATGCACGTGTTTCTCGTAACTGCTGCTAGGGTCTTGTTAACATTGTTATGACCGGATGTGGTAACATGCAAAGCCACATGATCATTCCCACCACCATCATTTGAATGGAACACTGTATCCATGTAGTGTTCCCCTATGATGTCTTTACTGGGTACATCTGGTGCAGATTCATACACAGGCTCCACGTCTGTGGTGTCTATTATCTTAGGTTTATTGTTCACATATAAATCACTTTGCTTTTTTGGGAAGCTGTACATGTTCAATCTCTCACTTTGTTCATCATGTTCATCTCCATCATTGCCATATGATTCTCTGTTATGCTCCATATCACTTCCTCTTGTATTTCCTCTTTTTATTGCCCGTTTTCGTCTCCGGCTGTTTTAACACACGGAAATGTTTTTCAATACAATAACAGTATTCATGGCAATTAGGTGGTCATGATTAATTTACTAATGCATATAGAAAACTCTTTTTTTGGATATACTGTAGGCCTATTTCACAGGGTATGGTAGTAGTTTTGGTATTGTCACTTCCAACTTCTGAGTTACAGCTTCAGAGTTTTAAACCAGAAGTATGAGATGCATAATTATATCAATGTCGGCGTCAACTAAATAAACATTTGAAGCTGGAAATCGAATGTTGGAATTCTAAAGCTGGAAGTTGAAATTCAGAAGTGGAAGTCCCTATAAGGCTATTGCAATAGCATTATATAGCAACTGGAAAATCAGAAATTTGCAGCTGGTTGTCAGCTGGTCAGAGCGCGCCCACCGGATTTCGTTAGAAGCAGCTACTATCTGGTGCTAAATGTGGCGCCAAAAATCCTATCACACACCCTACCCTGTGACATACTGCATAATATATATATATAATATATATATATATATATATATATATAATTGTATTATATAAATTGGCATAACATTATTATGATCACCGTAATTAACATACCTTCAGATTGTATGATATAACTTTTTAACAAATTGATATATAAACAAGTTTAATACCTTTTTTAATAATATAAAAAGGTCAAATTCAAGGCTGAAATATTCCATAATTTACTATAATTAACATAATTGACCATTATATATGGGATACACAACATAATTGACCATTATATATGGGATACACATTTTAATTGCAAGCATAACATCAGAAACCACTTCCTCGGGGACAAATGTATACGCAAAAGTGGCATTACACATTTGTATCTGTCTATTTGTTTGAAAATGACTTATTATCAGAATGGCTAATAATGTTAGTTAGCGTAAATTATGCAACTTAGGTCATGATATATTTTTTCAAAATTTATCAAAAAATGTTGTGTTGTGTCAAATTTATTAAAATATATCATCAGGCCCACAAATAGCATTACATATATTTTTATTAGTACAAGAAGTTGTTTCATCTCATATACAATAGTCAGTTATGTTAATTAGGTTGAACTGTGCAAATAAGGTTAACAAAACACTAAGCTGTCAGATGTTGTTAAAAAAGTATGTATTGAAAAAACATGCACAATTAAACCATATGTATCATATGACTTTTGCTCTAAATACATCTGCCTCCAAATACACTTCACTTATACACTACGTAAATTATCTGAATTAACAACAACAAATCCGTGGAAAATATTAAAATCGTTTTGAACCGGGATATGAAGGTACAAAAGGCACACGTACGATCATTATATTATGTAACGACTTTACGCTTTGTGTAACATACCTGACATATAGCACAGTCATAACAATAACGGTCACGATCACTAAGGCCAGCGGTAAAATTAGCCATACGACAACACTAGTATCATCTGTAAAAAAGATGATGTAATTGAAAATACAATAATGTAACAAAGACACTTCAATTAAATCAAAAATATTTCAAATTCTGACAATTCATCTCGACAAAAGCTTGTGAATAAAATATTTGAGCTCTAAATTTTAGTATATCAAAATCATTGAATTTCGAGCTAATCATACACAAGGTCAGTAATTTCAGTAAAAATAAAGAGGATTTATGATCGCTCTCGAGCTATATTGCAGACATAATGTCATAAACAGGGAAGAATAGCTCAAATTTCGTCCTCATGATCATTTCGAACTTTGTTGCACAACTAAAATTTACCAACGCCCACTCAACATCGGTACTGCTCTGTACACACAACTTCACCCATGTTGTATCAGCATATGCTGTTGACACATTGATATATATTTGCAATACATAAGATCAATAACAGATATATAGAGCTGATTTTAATAATGTTCCCACAGAACAAAGCCAGTCCCCCGCCCAACAATACAATATCGTTCGCTTGTTCATGTTCTTTCTATTGGGGCAAATACAGTTATTCGAGTGCCTTTTATTTGTGATGCCTAAATTCTCAAATACAGGGGAAAATGTATTATATAAGATTATAATATCAGTAGACCACAGTCTGGTGTTCATGAAAAAACTCTTAACTAGCTCTACACATACACATATATTCGACATCGAGCTATATTGTATAGTTCTGATGGTGCCAATGGCTTAGTGCATGTGCTAACAATTTTATGAATTGTACAATTTCAACAGTTGTTAAAATTACAATCCCTCCCATTACCCTTTACACCCCCACGATGCATTAAAACATGTTTTAGCATGTCAGAAGAATGACCCAATTTCCAACGTATAAGGGTTTTAGAACTTAAATATTTTTGGCAGGCTGATATAGAATAATAAAAGTAGATTCAGTCAAAAATATCAAATATCAAATATTAACCCTTTAAAGTTATATAAGACCCCTTCCCCCATACATCATTTTATCAGCTATTAATCACCACTAAGACCGTTTTTGATCAATTTTATTAGCAGATTAAATTACTGTTAGTGGGAATGATATGAGTGTTCAAGCTTCACATTTGAATATGTTTGCTCTTAAATTAAACAAATATGATTAATTTTCACACACGTCTCGCAACTTCAAGTGCGTGCAAATTTAAATTATATAAATTAGGGCTTCACTGGTTAACATTGTATAACTACATATTTACATATTATGTACATTTCATTGTAGGAAGTGCATATATCTTAATGACGCCGGTTACCTGGCAAATATTCTTCTATACACACGTAAGACACTTGCTCGTAGTTGTTAACAACATGGTGAATTTGACGATCTGTCGGACAAGGGATTGCAATTTGAGCCATTCTTACTGTGCATGATGATTTCCCTTGACACGCGTTCATCAGGTCCTGTTGGTGTCCGCTATATCCCGTAATTGCCCCGTGACAGCCGTCATCAACACGATCACACACAGACGGGTCTTCTACTTTTCCGTAAAATGATAAATCTTCGCGCAGAATAAGAAGGTTTATGATTTGAATTCCACATTTCAATTCAAGATCAAACGAGCCCTCTGTTGAGCAGGCAATAGCTCTCTGATACCCTGGAATTTACAATAATTATTGACAAAGCCTATGCACACCCGCACATCATTATATATATATTATTTTCAATTTTTATTGTGTTCAATAAATTGCAGTTTTTATGTTTTCAGGGCTCAGCCACTGGCATTGTGAAAGAAATTTTGGCCTAAGTATAGTATATTACCCCATCCACAAGTGTCCACGTGGCCTGATGACAAAAAAATGGAGTAGGAGTGATCTGAAGTGATGTGGGCCTACAATACTTGAACCGATTTATTCTTAATATTAGTTGCCTAATTGTAATGTTTTCCCGTTAAATGTTCATTATCAAAACATGTTCATCACATCGATGAATATTCATGCAAGTATTTTATTGCTATCTTTGTTAATTTATTACAATATAACAAAATAAAGTTTGGATATTTCATTTATAAGAACACACAAGCAATAAGTTAGTGTTACATTCTGAGAACGAGTAAACACGACATAGATGTTAAAAGTCGAATTACTCCACCTGTTTCATGAAGTGTTGATTCCGTTTTTAGAGTTGACTCCGATGACTCGTCTAGTAATGACGTCACAATTGGTGTTAATGACTCGTCTGACGTGGATTGTGTGGTCCTTACGTCAACGCCTAGTGAAGTCAGTGATGACAGATTAAGACAAACAACAGCAATATGATGAAATATTTGATGTGATAAATGAAATGAATCGGGCTTTAGGCCACCTTTGTGCACATATAGGCTAAACTGGGCCAGGAGAACCTCCTGAGGATGGTGAGATGATTGAGATGACACTGTCCTCCAGACACAGGATTCGAAATTCGAGCCCTGGCGGTCTGAGGCCGAGCACGCTACCTCTCGGTCACGGAGGCTCCCCACAATATTAACTTTCACACGTGGATGGGGAAGAAACAATTTTGTTTCTTATTTTGATGTGATAAAATTTCATACTACAATAATGAGCAACGTGAACTCCATTTGAAGATAGAATGTGAAAGTACACAACCTAGTACAGAGCCTGAGTAAGCTTGTTTGAGGTTGTATTCAACTTATAAAGTTAAGGACCACTTAGGTTACGGTAGAGTAAGGATTGGGTTAACTAACCGCCGGTGTCGCATATGTTCGGGTTTACATTTTTTATTAGCACATCGAGTACCACCTTTTGAGCATGTTAAAGAAAACATGTGACATCAATAAACAATATTTGAAAACAGTTGCCCTCCATTTTGTCAAATCTGAATAATTTTCACTCACTTGAAGTTGTGGATCGCGTCAGCGAGACAGAACTTCAAGTGAGTGAAATTCAGATTGAATAATGTTGCGGTCAGAGGGTTAAGTAAGATTATGACAGGGTCGTGGTGAGAAAGCAATCAAATGTGATCAAAATGTACTTCCCTGATCGGCATGTGAATTTTATTTTGTAGACAACGGTATATTTAAACTTTTTATCTTTGTTTTAGGATACCGTATCACCAATTTAGCAAAAAATCAACACCCTGGCTTCCATTGAAATTAAGATTCATAATGATTTTTCTATTAGTGATCTGTGTTTGCCGGTAGGGGAGGGGGGGGGGGCACAACATAACAACAGCCAGCCTATGTTATCAATGCACACAACCAGACTATTAAAAAGAATAAACTAGCTACACGTACGTAGAGAAATTTTCAGTTGGCTACAAAAACACAATTGTATATACTGTTTAAAATTAGTATTTATCCTTACATGTTAAATGTGTTATTTGTTTATTTGCACTCTTTCTGAAAGTGCTTATGATATTATGTATATAGTATTATTTATTATGTGGTTAAAAACTATAAAATTTGCAATTAGACCACATGCAATGAGCATATTTCTACAATTTCACATATTCTGTCTATTAAGTCAGTATAGTGGTACATACCTGACAGAGTTACGTCCACACAGGTATAGGATACTTGCTCGTAGTTATTATTTTGGGTCCTCAGATAACAATATATTCCCAAAAAAGCCATCTGCACAGAGCACGACGATTGGTCTTCACAATGTTCTATCATATCTTGTGCGTGGTATTGATTTGTAGTGATCTCACGTGCACAGCCGCTATGAACATGATCACACGTGCTGTCATCGGTAACTCGTCCATAAAAAGACAAATCCTCCTGTAGTTTTAGGTGTATGATCTGGCTGCCACAGTTCAGATCGAGGTAAGGCCTATTCCAGCCCGCATATGAGCAGGCAATGGTCGTATGAGCTGTGATTCACAAGTTTACAAAATAATAAAATGATGACAATAGGCTATATTCTCTTAAAATTCACCACTCAAACATATATTGGTTAATCTGGAAACTTTTTAAATATGATGTCATTTTACCAGATAAAGGCCCTAAATTCAGTTTTTAAATCGGTATGATTCAACCATAATATATCTTTACAGGATATACCAGTTCGCGTGATATGAAGCTGTTATCATAGTTATAGTACACGTTGCTAGTGCTATCGTGATGGTACAGCTGTTTTAAAAAGCGACATTATTGGTGGAAATGTTATTAGTCAGGTTGAATATTAGACACACCTGAAAAAACGACCTAGTTGAGATTATTACTTTTTTGAGTTCTTATGGTCCCCTAGTTGACATTTCCGGCGGGTGTGCAAAGATTCAGCCGGTGGCTTTTTTTTTAATTTGCATAATTATGCTAATTAGCATAATCATTTGATGATTTTCGAACTTTTTTGTCATTCAGCACAAAAAGTCGTGTAATTCCTCATTTTTGGCAAATTTGAGAGCGCTGATGTCATTTTTGGACGTGTTTTGAAATTTAGAGGTCATCTAAGTTATTTTTGCCATACATTTCAAGGTCAAGAGCTTAAGTTCAAGGTCAAATGAAATATTTTAACAAATAAAGCCAAAGCCAAGTCTAATACCCCTTTTTCCATTAATTTCATTTCCATTAAATGCTGCAAGCTGGTGACAACCACTTCCAGCTATTCGCCGCTGCCACATGTTTGTTCTGCATTTAGTCATTGTCTTGCAGTCGGAAAATGTTTCTCCGTATGCGGTGCTGATAAATGCCAGGCCACTACATTCGAAAGATCAGAATTAGGGATTCCAAGAGATGAGAGTGAAATACCTTACACCACTTTTCCTTTTCCATTTCCAAGGTAAGATGACACAGTGTTCGCCCCTGAAATGGGATGGATAGCCAAAATATCGTCAGCAATAACAGAGTGTTCAATTCTAGTAGCTCTGATATCAATCACTGCCCTATCATGTATTGGAGAAATCATGTTCACGGGTGTCACACACTTCATGGTAGAATATAAATGTACTAGCACGGCGAACACATCACTGTCATCCGAAACAACTTTGGCAGTGTGACCTAATATGTACGATGAAACCATCGGTCTCCTCTTGTTGGGACTTTAAGTCTTCTCTGAAGATTTTAATAATTAGCCTAATAGTCACTATTTGCTTATGGTGAATTTTCAGCCCGATCACAATGGGATACAATGGAAATGTGGTTACGTCAGACAGCTATCGCAGCCTACGGCATATTATAGACAAATATACGTCAATAAACAGAAAACACGAGATGTTGACCCAATGACGGATTATCGTTGGTTTATTGTCTGCAACGCTAGCCCAACCTTAAACTAGCATTGGTTCAACACCTCGTGTTTGCTGGTATACTACCACTGTCACAATGTAAATTAAATATCTGATATCATAGGCCTTAGCTGATAATTTGTATTACATGGGCCTAAATCACCACATAATGTCAAGCACTTCTTATCTGTTCACTGTGACTATTAACGTATTCAGTAATCGCATCCCAAAGTAGGCCTGTTCAAGAATATATTATGCACTATTCAGACTACGCTGAGCTATCTTTGACCTAGTTTTAATGTTGGCATAGGCCTACATGATACAATATTTTTTAGCGTAGAAGTTTAGGCCTACTAGTAAATAAATAACTGTAATCAGGTGATAATGGTCCCAAAGCACAGAAGACAATAAAGTCAGTAAAAACTAATCACAGATAACAATGTCACATAATGCTATATCTCGTAAACTCACTATAACTATCTGTTTCTGTGAAATAGTTTCGCGTGCACACATATTGGTAAAGAGTTAATGTAGGCCCTAAACTATAAAAATGAGGTTTTTGTCCAATATATCTTTGGCTATTTTCCATTGAGTTCAGCTGCAAGTTTTTTCAATCTGGCTTAAACGTTGACTACTAATGTAGGATTGCTTTTTTTAGATCAGATCAGCTGCTGAGATTATCACCCAAAATACCACGAAATAGCCAGAATACCACATGATGTGACTAGTGTATATTCTCTGTGACGTTCGTCCTACTTTGGCCAAACCAACATAATTGGTTTTATGCCTGATTTCAAGAACATATGCCAAGAAGGGGGAGATCGTCAAACTCATTTGACTGGTCCCTTCTCGACACCGACGTTTTATAAAACTATAGCTCTAAAACTATAGCTCACTGCCCAGCCGACGAACAGCGACCAGTCAATGTCATTTAAATATAGCCTAATATCTTTCAGGCCGTAGGCTACTGTGAGGGTAGGGCCTGAGCTTCCCCCATAGGGCTCATCCCGAATTTAAAACAGACACCCAAAAGTTAAACATCATGAAAATAAAATAAAATCTTTCCACAAAGGATTTAACCATGAACATTAGTAATCTAAGCTGTAGATAGCAATCATATTGGACATGTAATGATTCGAATTCATTAATGTTTTTTATCAGCCAATATTCGCATTTGATATTCATAAAATACTTTCATCTGCTTATAAAACTGTTGATCAGCTACACAGAAGGACATCTAATGGTCACATGTATTGTCCCGAAGGCCACTCAAATTCGTGATAGTTTATTTGCATGGTGTTTTGGGTGTTTGTTTAGTAATTCGGGATATGAGCCCTATGGTAGAAGCCACATCCAAACAGTAGGGCCTAATATTCGGCTAATTTCAATATTGGTCCACTGTGTATGACGCTGGCCCGCAATTGAAGCAACATTGGCTGAAAGCCTCTTTTGTATTGAAATGGCTACATATAATATGCCAATCCCTCAGCCCCAACCACACGAAGCCTTTGGCCCTAGTTATACCTCTGTTTATCTCAACAGACACGTCCTCCACACCAGCTATGATGAAACTGTGTTGTCGTGCTGCTGATGTATAAAAACGTGACATAGCATTTTTCGGGTGTACTGGCATATCCTCAGAAAACACATGAACGCGGTACGTCGCCTCTTTCATTTGTCTCAATGTGCGCAAGTATGCCTTTGTGCTTCCTTCAAAATATCTGTCGAGTACAAATACAACATCTCCTGCCTCTAATGCGTGTACCACAAACTCTTTGAAGGCTTCAATGTATGTACGTAGTGTGTCAGATGGCCACTGGATGGTCCACATCAGTGCAGAGACGTCAAACACAATTGTATCTGAGATATCTGCAATTCTCTCTGACATGACAACTTGTAGGGTCTTCTTCAGGATTGACATTAGTGTATTTTTCATCAGGCCATTTTGTTCAAACATTGATGAAAGGTATGCAGCAAGATCGGTGGATAACACAGCAGCTATGTCAATGTTATGTCCACTTACTCGAAGGTCGATTACACGTGCATATATCAGTCCTTGGACATATCAAGGAGGGTATATAGATAACCTTCTTGGTCATATAGTTTTTGGTCACCAAATGCGACATGCTTCTTTTGGGTCTGCATTGTGCGTGTATCTTTAGCTATTTTCCCATAGAAAGAGAATAGCCAGCCGGATTTGAAATTATGCATCATTTCTGTTCCTATTATGACAGAATCTTGGCAACCACCAGGGTGACTAATTGTTCATGCTAAAGTTTGTTAAATGCTGGCCCGGTCTTTGTGGTCAGTCTATGTCCTTGATTCAGCCTCTTCATTGTGGTACTCTTGTACTTTAGAGGATACCATAGTACTAAGCTTATAGACATCAGCTGAGAGCTCACCGCATATCGCAAAGCTTGGGGCCCATTCAGTCATCTGTCTTTGGTTGATAGCCAAGCCAGTTGCTCCCTCTGGTCCATGTCCCAATTTCATACACATGCATACTTTCCATAAATATGTCTGTCTATATAGATTTGAGTTTTGACCTTGAATGTGACCTTGGATATTCAAATTACTACTAAAACTGGCTCTTTCAAGCAAAACACACACACAAATATAAATATTAACTTTTTGCTATTTGATAAAAATAATTCGCATTTTGAACTTGGAACTGCCCTTTGACCTTGAAGATAACATTGAATCACCAAAATAATACCAGAAATGGATCTGTCAGTCAAAATTACACGAAAAAGAGGTATTACACTTCTCTCTAGCTTATTTGTTAAAATACCTTATGGGCCCTAAATTATGAGTTTGACCTTGAAATGTATGCCAAAAATAGCTTTGATGACCTCTAAGTGACAAAACACATCCAAAAATGACACCAGCGCACTCAAATTAGCCGAAAATGAGGTATTACATGACTGTTTGTGCTGAATGACAAAAAAGTTTAAAAATCATCTAATTATTATGCTAACTAGCATAATTATGCTAATTAAACCTTGAATAATCAAAATATTACCAGAGATGGATTATTTAGTCAAAATTACACCAAAAAGAGGTATTACACTTGTCCCTAGTTAAAATATCATATTTGACCTTGATATTGAGATTTTGACCTCAAAATGTATGGGAAAACAACTAGATGACCTTTTAGTGAAAGAGCACATCCGAAGATGAACTCAACGACCTCAAACTACTTCAAACTCTGTACCAGTCAAAACACACACACAAAATAAGTCACTAACTTGTTGCTATTTGTGTTTCATAAAAATCATATTTTCGCATTTGACCTTGGAATTGACCTTTGACCTCGAAATTTAACTTAAATGACAAAAAAAACAGAAATGGATTTGCCAGTAAAAAATAATTGAGAAAGAGGTATTACACTTGCCATTGGCTTTATTTGTTAAAATATCTCATTTGACCTTGAAATTAAGCTTTTGACCTTGAAATGTATGGAAAAATTAACTGAGATGACGTCTAAATTTCAAAACACGTCCAAAAATGGCATCAGCGTTCTCAAATTAGCCGAAAATGAGGTATTACACGACTATTTGTGCTGAATGACAAAAGAGTTCGAAAAGCATGTAATGATTATGCTAGTTAGCATAATTATGCAAATTAAAAAAAGCCACCGGCTGAATTTTTGCACACCCTCCGGAAATTTCAACTAGAGGACCATATGAACTCATAAAAGGTATAATCTCAAAATTATTTGAACTGCATTCACTGTAAGATTGTATATAACAGTGGTAGGTATGTATTGTGATGATCGTCATAATCATGATGTCTGTTACAGAGCAAACCATTAAAATTATATATTTAAACAAATTATCTGTAAATTGTATAACTTCGACATGAAAATATATATTTTCTCTATTACAAGTTAGTGCCTGCTTTGAAAGACAATCGTTAATTTGTTTAGTTAAATGTTTAGTCTCAACAAATATACTTGGTTCGAAATGATGATGCGTAGTGGTTTCATACGATATTTTATATCTTCACGAAAAGTCTCAGATGATCAAATTCTTTCTCTTTCTGTTCATATAATTTTACATATTTTAACCGTTTGATATAATTATATTTGTTTACGCTGTATTATATAATTGCATATAAATGAACACACCTGACAGTGTTTCGTCTACACACGTATAGGATACTTGCTCATAGTTGGTATATTGGTTGTTTCTCTGATCACAATACATATAAACGTAATCCATCTGCACAGAGCACGAGGCTTTATCTTCACATTGTTCTATCATATCTTGTGCGTGGTTTGAATATGCAGTGATCGCCATTTTACATCCGCCATCAACATGATCACACGTGTTTACATCGTTAACTAGTCCATAAAAAGACAAATCCTCGTGCAGTTTCAAGTGTATGATCTGGTTGCCACAGTTCAGATTGAGGTTATACCAGCCCGCCGACCAGCAGGCAATGGCTGTCTTATGAGCTGTAATTCAAGAGATTGCAAATATATTAACAAGCATTACTAAAAAAACAAAAAATAATCACCATAAAAGTTTTAAACTTGTCAAAGCGCTGAAATATGTGTGTATATGCAATGGAGATCAAGATGTATTTTTAATTTGAAATAATCGTTAATCTTAGTTAGCTCTTTTCGCTTCATTTGAATACCTATGTTATGGGTCTTCGGCCATTATGAATATTTTACTCTTTCAGTCTAGGGAACGTCTTTAGACTTTAAAATGTGACGTTTACAGACGTCTAATGTTGATCCGCTGGTGTAACCTAAAAATACGTCAGAATCTGACTTTTACAGACATCAGATTCTTACGTCTAATGTTGATCCTCACACTGAGAGGGTTAACACTAGTGTCACTTAAAAATAACAGAACATGTACTGCATTACTTTTCATTTTGTCTAGCGTCGATCCTCGCACTGTGTAGGAGCGCTTTAAGCATTAATGTAGCAGAAACATACACACCAGTAGATGCTCCATATCCTGGTTCATATTGGCACGTGAATATTGTGATAGCGATATAGATGACACAGATACATACATTCCTCATCTTGCAGTCAACATATAAGGTTAATTCAAGCAGCCGATACTTCTTTGTAGTCATTCAAACAAGTAAATTTTCGTCGTGAATTCCGTTTTTTGTTACATAATCTAATGTCGTGATATTGTCACAGTATGCGTGCTGATCATGATATCATACTTCCTATAACTTGCGCGCATACACCACATCCAGACACTCCGTATCCGCATTGTGGTTTAGCGCGTTCAGATACATGTTAGCATTTAATATCAGTAAACACGAACGGAAAATGAAAATAATAGCGTTGTTTGGTACAGCTGCCCTAGAATAAACGTGTATATGATTAACTCTCTAAGTGGCAAGTCAACAGATTTGGATTTATTGATTAACGCATGTTATATGTAGGCCTATGTATGCGAGCTTCTCGCTAGCCGATTGTGCTCTGTTTTTATTTCAATCCTTAGGCTGACCAATAATCCCCACAAAAAGGGTGATGTGAACTGTGTTGAAAATTACAAGGGAATAACGTTATTGAGTAGGTTGGGAAAACATTTTAATATGGTATTAAATAACTTTTTGGAGCGATGTTTATGGTGCGTATGATGAAGCTCAAGTGGTTTTCGTGCAAAATTTGGCACCGTAGATGATTACAAGGAGTTATGCAAAATGGTAAAACCTTATACTGTGCTTTTGCTTTTCTTGACTTTCGAAAATCCTTATACGCATAAATTAATCGCAGTATGTATAATGCTGTTAAATCTCGTGTTCAAGTAGGAACAAAAAACAACGATTTGAATGTTTATTGGGAGTGCAACAAGGAGAATACTGTTTTAATAAGCTATGTATTTGAATGATACCATAAACACTTTCAGAACCAACAAATTTGAAAGTATCAATATGGGCCTTAAATGAATGTTGATACTTTTGTATGCAAAATATGCAGTAACCCTGTAAGAAACTAGAGACAAGCTACAGCAAGGTTTAAAGATATCTAATAAATATTGTTCAAACTGGAGATAACTTTCAAATAGAGACAAAACCGACATTTTTGGTTGTATTTCGAAAGGTGGTGGTAGGCTTTCATATGAAGATAAATGGTATTATGACGGGAAAGAACTAGACATCGTTACGTGAACTAATCACATACCTGGGACCTGTATTCTCTTTTAGAGAACGTTTTCCGAATAGAAAAGAAAACATTAGCAGACAATTCGCAGAAAGCTGTATTTTCGCTCATAAAGGTGTTAAATCAGCTAGATATAAAGACGAAATTCCCGTATTTCTTGTTTTGGACATGCATGTCCGAAATAAGAAATCGGGAATTTTGTTTTTATATCTCGCTGGACTGATAAATGCGCGACACAAAAATTTAAAAACATCAAAAACTTACGCAGTTCCAGTCTATGGACATGTTTACATCATATGGTCATAAAAAAAATAAAATAGAGATTCTTTGATGATTTGAGCCTGATTGTGTCGCTTCAAATAATACAATTATCAGCTAAACATTATTTTGCAGAAGAAAGTCGTGATAACTTAGTTTGCTGTTGGACCTTTCTCATTGAAGTCCATATGTTTAATTCTAAAATAATCCGATATGAGACATATTTGGGAGTGTATTCATAAATTAACTCTTACAAAACCTAAATATTTTTATATAAGCCATGGAGATCACATAGTTCTTCCAATTAGAAATCATTATGCATGTCTTAGTTAGCTCGTTCTTCTTAGTTTAAAAACCTATGTTATGGGTCTACGGTCATTATAAATATTTTAATTATTTCAGTGCGCGGACCGACTTTAGACGTAATAATCTGACGTCTGTAGACGTCAAATCTTTACGTCTAAATAGGTTCCCCGCGCTGAAAGTTTAAGTCACTGTGAAATACAACATCCACTGTGACATAAGTGAAAAAATAGGCTTTACCTGCATCCGTGATTTATGTTATGGTGTAGAACGTGCATTTAACCATTTTGTGCTGCTGGAACCGTACGGTTTCAAGCAAATTTCGGACCAACTAAAATGTCAGTGAAATAGTTTGTTAGAAAAATAAAATAGTTTGTATTATATACTCAATCATTATTAATGAAATAATTCAATTTTGCCTATATATATTTTTTAAGTAATAATTTGAAGCTGGAATTCCAGCTGTAAGTGAATGAAAAATAGAAGCAAACATTTTAGGTGTATAAGGGCTAAGTGGTCTTGTCAAAATAAAAAAAAAATTAAAAATCCGAGAAAAACTCGGATAAACCAGACCCACCCACCTTAGTCAGGGAGCCAGCATTTTGAATTTTGACAAAAAGTGCCCGGCAAGATCTAAAATTTTGGCTGTTGCAGTCAGTTAGAGTAATGTCTCAAGATACAGAAAACTGATGTTGGACAGTTTGAAACAATTGCAAAAGATATAAAAAAAAGATAAATGTATATTATATTAAAAGCGAGAATGTTATTTTTCTGATACGATCGGCTATTTCCGAAAATGAATCATTCTGCTTCTCTTTGTGCGTTTTTTTTCACACAAATCGTAATATTTCAGAGTAAGTATCCACATTGGTGTCTTAACAATGTTTTGAGTGAAGTAATTATTAAAAAACCATTAAAATAGCAAAATTTGAACACCTGCAAACCTGCGTGCTTAAACATTTTAGTAGCAAACGCGTGTATTACATGATTCATTTGACCGTAATATATGACAGATAGTTTTAAGTGGGCACAAAATAAAACATCACCATTGATATATCATCTACTACCATGGATTAAAAGATGTATATGCTCATTTACAAAGGGGAACATACATAACTTGAATAATAGGATGACAATATTCATGAACATAATCGTAACTAAATCATATCGCATGGCCATATATATAACACTAGTAATTATTCACCATCTCTTGGATGTGGAAGATTCATCAATAAAATTTTAATATCAACTGAAAGAAGCACAATATGACATTTTTTAACAAATACATATGGATTAAATACTTATCAAGCTTAGTTATTACTTTGTGCTGAGGAGTAATATGATTAAGGTGCACATACAGAAACAAACGAAAACTCACTGAAACGTCATTGCTGTAATATTATTTTTTCAAAATGTCAAGTGTCTATCTTCCCCCCTTTACATCTACTTAGTTATGCCACCATCAATTTAACATCAGAAAAGATATAATCATGCACTTGGATATGAGAGAGTGTATCTGCCACTTTACGAAGTGGCAGATACACCCTTTCATATCCAAGGAGACGTAATGTTCATAAACAGAAATCATGGTAATGGAACGTATGAGGTGAAACAAATTAGTATTGCTCATCTTGTTCAGAGTCACCCTGCCACACTTTGCTAACTCACCCAGACATAAGTACCCAATAGAACAGGCTACCTTGGCTTTAGAGCACGAGCAGCCCTCAAACACCTAGATTTTTTACACTTGCAGTGCACAGACTGCTTGATATCCGGTTTGACTGTAATGGACATACAAATTGGAATTACTGTCTTGTTCTGCACCCTCCAATCAAAGGTGGGGGAAGTGCTGGCCCACTGAGATGTGCTTGTTTATACCAGGCAATCAGATATAAGGCACGTAGCACGTGAAAATTAAAAGCATCCTCAGTGGGAGGAAGCTTTCTCAAATCTGACTTAGGAGAGGCAAACATGTGCTGGCGTAGAATGTTCAAGTTTGTAATTCCAGATACTCTGAATCCGTACAGTGCAATAAAAAACGTTCTTGCATCATTGTGAGCAGATTCTACTGTCTCTGTAAGTTCTCCATCACCAAATACTGCTAGAGAATTTAACTCTTCAATCATATTCAATGCTAGTTTTTCTGATCTCCCCTTTCCCCGTCCATATGGATAGCTCACTGTATCACACCCACTCAGAACATATGTACTGAGCAGAGTAGCAGAAAGTTCACGTGGATCTTTTTCAGAGGTATCACACAATGATTTGACCAGAACAAGTAGAGGTATATATCTATCATCACGTTGAATCCAAAGTTCTTTGAGTTCTGATGAGAAGACTGAGTAATACATTGACAATAATGTTATGTCCGTGTCTGTTGCATATATGACTGCACGTTCATGACCGTACACCTTTAAACAATATGCTAGGCGAGCCATTATCCTTGTGTCAGCTTCCTCGTGTTTAGAACATGAAAGGTCTGCTAAATCGAATGTTGTATTTTCTTAAACTGTACACAGAAACTGTACTTCCATCAGTTCCATTCATTCCACCTATGATGAATGTTGTGTCTTCGGGAAGGTAATTGGAATTATCACACATTGCCTGCAGTAAAAATGCCTGAAGGTTTGCTTTGTCTTGTGGATTACCCATTAACAATTTCCAGTCAGGAATCGCAAAATTGCTAGTTATTTCAAATTCCCGTGCTTTATCACTTTGCATTCGTCTCTGCCTGTCATGGGATTTCAAGCTGTAGATTGGATCAATGTCATACAGGTCCCCAACAATGTTGATGCATTTGCCGTTTGTTGGCTTCAGCTGTACGATTTTTTGTGCATAGCGCTTTGATCCCAGGTGTTGAAATCTATTTACGAACGCCATTGCATCTATTAAATACACTGTTTTGAGATCAGATTCTGGCAAATGAGCTGGCTGGTCAAAATCAGTACCTGCTTCAGATATTACCTTTCTTAAAAAGTCTGATTTACAAGCTTTGCGCATAGTATATTTTTCCTCAAGTCTACAGCCTAAATCAAACAGTGAGGATGGGTAATCTGCCCATTCATGACAAAAGCTTTCTTTTCTGGTCTCGTCGTCAGCACTTTGACAGAAAAATAAAGCCCTGGTCACAGCACTTTCCTCTTGGTATATTTTGACAACACTACAACACTACTTATGTGTCTTGGATGCAAATGTTGTCAGACGTTGCAAATATTTTTTTTTTAGAATGTTGAAGTTCCGATTGACGCAATGCATCTTCTCCTCTTTGCCTCGCATTAATAATATCTGTGGTTGATGCCTTGTGTCCTGTGGCTATGTTGATGAGATCAATTTTATTTGAACAGGAAAAAGATATTCACCATTTGTTCTGTTATCACACTCCTCATATTTTCGACTATTTGAAAATCATTTGCAATGGCTTTATTAGATTCACCATTATGATGTGAGTGAGATTCACCAACGTCAGCCATTTCATTGACACTTTCTGAAATCTTTGTTAGAAATAGAATACTTTTAACATATTTTTCTCTGGATGCAGGAGCCTGTGAGATACCTTTGAGTAATGATGTATTTCCTTCATGGTTATATGTCTGCTCTAAGGCCATATCCGTCCAAACTCCATTGAATTTGCTTTATAAATGGTGTACAGTAAATTTACCCTCCATGAACTTCAAAAAAACGTCTGGGTGTGTCCGTTTAAGATTTCTCATATCTCTTAAATACATAGGAAGGCATATCATGTACTTTGTATGTTGTGCAGAAACTGTGTAGGGTAGCATTTTCTCCACTGAAGCAAGGTGTTCATTCCAGTCTCCAATTTAGAAAACAATCCCATACATGTTTCATGGATGTCAGCTCTGTTTGGACAAGATCATGACATACTTGTAAATCTTGTGAGTCATTATACTACAAAGCATTGATAAGAAGATAAAGGCAGTTATACAGCTCTAAGAGATCTGGCTGATTTTCAGCGCTTAACCAGCATTTAAAGGCACCCCATAGCAGTCCCGCCACACTCTCACTCACCAACGAATGGTATCTGACCATTTTGTAATAATCCTTGCCAGATATGACTTTGTTAGCTGCAGTACCTCTCTGGCAAACATCACTCCCAACACCACTCCTTACCTTTGATTATGTCATAGATGGCTTGATCTGCTGTCACCACTGTTGTTGTCTGTCCTATCTTCTGGTTGAGCGATATGACATAATTTAGAGATGCCTGTACAACACTTAGGGTCAGTTGGAGATTGTGGAAATAGTGGACCATAAGCAACCGAAGTGGAAAATTCAGTTGCATCATACATAGCCTCATAATATTGATTACATGACATTCTTGGCAACACCATATCCCCATATACTCTTTTAGATTCTAAGCGCATCGGTACCCATAACAAATAATCACTTTGTATTAGGTGAGCTTGAGATTCATAGCTGAGTGGTACATTTTCAATTGACCTTGCATTTCGCCTATCGGCTAGACTGACGTAACTTGCATCTAATGTAAAGCTGGGTGGTTTTTCTATTGATCTTTTCCTAGTCTTTTTTTAATTGTATAGTTGCAGCTGATTCATCTTCGTCATCTTTATACTGGTATATGTTGTGAGTAGTTGCATGCATTGTTACACCAGTAGGTGTGTGCTCGTGAAAATCTAAATTATCAAGTGCATATTGTGAAAATCGGCCTCGAAGAACCCCAGCTGGTACAAAGAGCTCTCCTCTTCTGATTGAATACTTATATTTTTTGCCTCTGTTGTTGCCCCATCGTAGCTGGTCACATGGGCTCTTGCTGCCAATCTGTTTAAGTATGTGTAATGCTAATCCCTCATGCTTAGGCATGGAAATGCTTGTGGTGTGAACCATCAGGTCCTGTGTTACATCTGAAACCTTCTTTCTATGATTATCTGTCAGCCTTCCATTTTCTTCAAGCTTTGCATCGGATTTAGTAATGATCCCAGCAATGTGGATGTAAATATCCTACGGTATTCTCCCAAAAGCAGATTCATACGAGATCTCTAGCTATGAGTCTTAAGATGCTGCGGAAGTAGAGGGGTGTTGTACAGGTTGAGACAAAATTAAATTATTGTCACCTTTTTGTGTTTGGTTGTCCCCATCTTTATCACTTTTTGTAGCTAACATTTGAGCAGTTTTTCTCATCTACGATCTAAGATGTTTTGCAACGCCAAAAGAGTCATTATTGGTAATCATGTAAAAATCTCTGTCATTTTCACTGTCATCAGATTCAGGTAAAAGCTGTGAGTCAGCTACTTCCTTCTGTAATTTTGTGGCAAGTACACACATTTCAGCTACTGTTATTGTGGATGAACAAACCAAACTTGCCATTCCCTTTTGTGGCACAATTTGCACATCATTCACAAATCGATCAGTTAATCTTTTACAGAGTCGGTCTGTTTTACTTGACATAGCATTATCTGCACCGATCCCCTTTAGGATTTCATGGTATCTGTCACGCAGTTGAGTGATGTAAAAAGCAGATCTGTCTTTAAAAATAGGATCAATAATTTCAGATGCAAGTGTACTGGATGCTTTATCATACATGCTATTGTGTGCATCATCACGAACCAAGGTTGGTGCTCTTTCACCATGTCTGCTCCTAAATTTATCCATACAGGACTTGTGGTAGCGGAAATCAGAAGCAATCATATCTACTGGTTCTTTTCCATGACCCTGTATTGTGAGCAATATTGATTATTCATGACCTTCTTTTGCCTTTTTGTATATTACTTCTATTTTCTGCTTGGTAGGGACTAGTATAAGCTGCCACTTACCATTTGCGTCTCTTTATTTTTTGCAAATGAAGCAGCGTGATTTGTATGTGACTTAACTGGCACTTAAACTGCTCCGTGTTTTCAAATCTTCGGCTGTTCCATGAATATTTTCTTCTGATTTTGCTTTCTTGATACATTGTTTCGCAATTGTTTTCTTGTGAGTGTACACACTTCGACATGTCCCATGACAGATGGGTTTCATCGATAAAAAGGTTTCTTCATCCTGCATTAGCGTCCATAGTCTGTCATATACATCATCATGACGCTGCTCAACAGCATGTCTAAATGCACCAAAACCATTTGCAGTTAAGTTATTAAGGTTATGTTCAGTTGTACTTTGGTACCTAATACACCTGGTGAAGTCTGTGTCATTAGATAATTGTCTTTTCATCACAAATACAGGCTGTATTTCTATTAGTATCTACAGGTCATATTCTGTTTTAGTTAAATTCACTACATATTCATGAGCAAATCTACCACCTCTTCTAACTATAGGCTAATATGACAACACCACCGATCCTGAAAATAAATAAATGAATTTAAAGGGACTGGCCCAGGCTGAAATCATCAAAACATCGGTGATTTTATTTTGGCTTTTTAATATGACCATAAGGTGTAAACATGTTCAAAGACTAGAACTGCAAAGTTTTTTTTTATTTTTGTGCTGCGCATTCACCAGTTAGTCTAGATATAGAGACGAAATTCCTGATGTTTAATTTTTGACAACCATGTCAAAAATTAGAAATACGGGAATTTTGTCTCTATATCTAGTCTAACTGGTGAATGCGCAGGATAATTTTTTTTAAACTTTTGCAGTTCTAGTCTATGGACATGTTTGCATCATATGATCATATTAAGAAGCCAAAATAAAATCACCGATTTTTTGATGATTTAAGCCTGGGCCAGTCCCTTTAACTAGACTAGAGTATCATTACTGTTAGCTGTACATATCTTATATAAATATGTAGACAATTGTCAGCATCAATTCACCTTTCTGGACCAGTGTAAAATAAAGATAATAACAATGAATGAATCTCAAATATAAAAATTCAGAATTCAACTGGAAATAACATGAAATAATAATTATTATCAATATTCGCATTATGTGTTCTCATACTAACATTTTGGTGTATTTATTGTTGTCATGGCTATGAAATTGAGTAAATTATAGTCATTTTAGCATTTCCCGTAGCGGAAAAAAAACCCCGCTTTTCTGCGGAAAAATTGACTACCACCACTTGTGAAAACACAGTATTTTCATATCTTTTGCAAGAGCTATAGAAGAGCCAACATCACTTTTCTTACTCTTGAATAACTATAGTATGACTTTGTGAGGTCAAAAATTTTAGATCGGGGGCTGTAAGGTTCAACCTTTTTTTTGAGAGATAGAGAACGCTGGCTCCCTGACTACCTACACCTTTATCCATTTTAAAATTTTTTTTTTAAACATTTTGAAACTTGAAAACAACACGAAAAACACAAAAACATACCATTTCAAAAAAAAACAATCCTAGTTGGGGCTAGACCCACTCACCCACTTCCAATTTATCATATGACTAAACCCCTAAGTGTGCCCTAATTATATTTTTTGTGAAATATTTCTGGTACTCGTAGTACACGTTCGTCTCTCTGTAGAATCTGTTATGTCTGTTGTAGAAATCGAACTCTCACAGCTGTTATATTGGCGGTTTTCATTGGTTCGTCTCACATGTTTCAAAAATATTGATGCTACTGGATTACTATTATCCCAGTAACAGTGAAACAGTGTCGGTTTAATATCGAGCCAGCGCTGCTGGGATTGCGTTATGGATCTATGATATATTTGACTTATTGTTCTGTTTAAAACGTGCAAAAATGGTACAATATCATTATTATAGATTGAGTATTTTTTAAACATGTTATTAATTTTGGTTGACGGGAACAGGTCGAGACGACCTCTACAATGCCTGTCAACCATATTGGAGAATTAAAATTATATAATAAAATAATATGACAGTATAATATAAAACTGTTCACTGGCTGTAGGTGTTGGCGTACTTCTCATGTAAGGCAACATCATATCCAGTGTTTAAAATAGCAACGTTTTTGTGTACATGCTATTTCAAAAATGTACGAAGTATAGATTATAAATTTTGCGATATGTACACATAAAATAAAATAGCCGACAATTGGCTATAATCTGTTTTCTGTCATCTGTTTCTAAATGGTTTTACTGCTGTACCTGTGCCCCCTTAATGCTCTGGATCTACTCGTTATTGAATATAATGATAATGTGAAATGAAGTGCTGTCTGCAACCCTAAACATTAAATCAAGTTTGAATCAATCAAATAAAAAACGTTTATGCTGCATTACACATATACAACTTTTATTTAACAACCTTGTTCACACATACGTAAAATATACATACACATGCTTAAAATACAAAACGCTGCTTTCAAATCAAATGTGACTCGATATTAGAAATTGGGGCAATATTTGACAAAACGCTAACCATAAAGCTCATTTTCCGCCAATGTGATCTCACCCGCATCCGTGATCGCATCAACGTTGACATTCTCGTAATCTAAAGTTTTTTTTCTTCTATCTCCCGATTCTGGTCTCACAGGAATATTATAATATCCATGGTCAAATTGTGTGTTTTTTAAAACCACCGCATCATCATTACCATTTGTGTCAACCATTTTTCTGTTCTGAATCACTGTTTCCATATAGTTCTCTCCTATAATATCCTTACTAGGAATAGTCGGTGCTGGAGCGTACATAGATTCTAACGGGACAGTCACGTTACGTTTAGCACTTTCAAACTCACGGTCATTTTGAATTACTGTATCCGTGCACTGTTCTGTAACCTGTTTAACATCCTGTGCGTCCTCGTATAGAGGCTCTGGAGCGGCTGTGTCCTGTAAGTCAGGTCCGATATTAACATATATATCACTCTGTACTGTCGGGGAGTTTACAATTATTCCATTGTTCTCCACATCATTGACATGATCTTCGCCATGTTCATAAACACATGAAGCCACTCCACCGTCATCTATGTTTGTAGATGCTGTGCTCTTTTCCAAATGATCTAGTTTGTCTTTCTTTGCTTTTGATTGATTTACTCTTCTGTTTTAATCAAAAAAATCTGATAGAATTAAATTCGCTTAAACAAAATCTATTGAAATAATGCACATAGGCGCATTCATTTAAAACAACATTTATAGGAAATCCTAATAATTCTTAATCATAATGAACTTACGTAACCTAATACATTATCACAATGCAAGCCACCCATCTTTCACTACCGCGACCCGCAACTTCAAGTGGTAAAATTACTAATATTTATTTAATTTGATATCAAAAATTGACAAATCTTGATGTTTAAACACTCATTTTATTCTGAAACATACAAAAGAAAAGTGTTAAGGGATCGCGCTTGATGTTACCTGATACATAGCACGGCTATGATAATAACGACTGTTGCCACTATGACGAGCAGTAATATCACCCATCCGGATCCCCCACCGTCATCTGTAAGAAAATATATATATATCAGGCGTAAACATCATCTATGCTACCCCACCTTTAGGGGGCAAAATAATGTAACTTGTATTAACTTGATACAATGTTCAATGTCATGATGCAACATGTTTTTCCAATAAACATGATAAAAGAAGATATATTTCAAAATAATTTTGCTTGTAAATACATTGTAGTTACCAAGGATATATATCACCAAACAAAATAACATATTATAGACCTACATTGATGTTTAGATTATAATTTTATAGTTGACCTATTTAGAGCCCGTGAGAGTTTTGTTGATTTACCCTTGCTAATACATGTAAACATATAAATATAGGATTAGTATGAATGTTTTAGATAAACATTAAAAAAGTTTATTTGTATTAAGCGGAAGTACACTCGCCTATGTTTTGACAAATTTACTTAATTACATCATAAGGCTGACCTTCTTGTGCTGTACCAGTTGATATTACTGATAATGTGGTGATATGGCTGTGATCTGTGAATATGTGAATAATGTAGAAAATTAGATACTACATAACATATCAGGTATAGTATTAAATATCGTGGTCTCAGAAATAAATAATACATGAATTTCTAGGCTACATAAAGCATCAAATTGTCTTTTTAGTGAATAATTATTTTAAATCGTTCCTGCAAGCGATATAAGATATAAGATATATCTAGTGATAATTTTAGTAAATGAAACGTTGTGTGATTATGACAAAATAATTTGCTCTTGGGGCATAGTTACTTCAACTTTGGAAAAAGAAGATTAAGAGGACATGTTACATTCCATTTCAATACTTAAAGACACAGCATGCCCTGAATATAAATGAATACGCGTGATGCACACGATGACATAAATTACAACTGGATTACACAGTAACTTATTGATTATAATTATGGAAAAATGGGGATTAAAAGAGTTTTAACTAATATTTTTATTTGAAGAGGTTACAGCGTTATATTTCATTAGCATAAGATAATTTAATAAATTACATACAGTGCATTAAAGATATATTCTATGGGTCATTTTATTCTTTAATTAATAACAAAAATACACAATGTTACGTTGGAAAACATAAATGTTTTGTTGGCTGCCTACCTGTGTTATGAGTTGACGATATCACGTCTTGTGTATGTGGAATTGATTGTGACGAAACTATAGCAACATAAATACTAAATAGACAATGTAAACATGCATAAACACACACACATACAGCATTGCGAGCAACACGTGTCAAATTCATACATATATGTTTTGTTATATCAATCATATCGGTTTTTGGAATGGATATCTCTAGGGTCAGTCATAAGATGATATTACAAGATTAGACAATAATACTGAATGATGCCGTTAAGTTGCTCAATATACTTTGAAATGCAGCCGAGAACACTCCTTCATGGCTCCTTGAGGGCGGGGGCCCTAGGGTAGGGCCTAGTGGTTAGCACCGCTGCCTTTCACGCTATAAAGTTCGGGGTTTCGTTCCCGGTCTCGGCGGTATTAAAGAAACAAAAATGTTTCTTCCCCATCCACGTGTAAAAGTCAGACCGCCAGGGTTCGAATCCTGTGTCTGGAGGACAGTGTCATATCATTCAACACACCATCCTAAGGAGGTTCTCCTGGCCCAGTTTAGCCTATATGTTCACAATGGTGGCCTAAAGCCCGATTCATTTCATTTCATTTCATGGCTCCTTGAGTTTTAAATATTGTCTAAATATACCAGACCCCCCCCCCCCCCTGTCTGTTACCCGTGGAACACTGGTTGGATCTGGCATGGTCAATGGAATAATTATGTGCAAACACAATGCTACCCCTAAGTGTACACATTATCAATGTTGTATTTACGTATTGTTTAAGCACATTATGATTGTGTGTCATCAAATGGTCAAAATTAAATAAACTCAATAAAACATACCACCAGCCATTAACCCTTTCACCGCCAAATTATTTAATTTGAATTTTCACCCACTTGAAGCTGTGTCTCGCTGACGCGATCCACAACTTCAAATGAGTGAAAATTATTCATTTTCGACAAAATAGAGAACTAAAAAAGATGGGTATGATCGGGACCGGTGGTTAAAGGATCAATATCGGCCCGTTTGTAGCTTTAAATTGGTACATCACACTGACGTATTGTGTAAATTTTGGGTAATCATCGTACATCGTGGACATTATTAAGCTTTACACGCTGAATTTGCAATAAGATAAGAGTCCAGAAGTTTTTTTCTCAAATTGAAATCATCATCTACACAGCTGTCGTAGATATATTGGTCGATTTTTAAGACGATTTTGGTATCTTGATAGATTTTTGCGATAAGATTTTTACATATTAATTGATGCTATGGTGTTAAATGGGGTCAAAATAACATATTGTTGACACTTTAATTTTTGGTGAATGTTCTGAAATATAAAGCTTATATGTCTAGAAAAAAGAAAATACCATGAAACATATGTCAGAGGAGGGTACAGCAAATTTCTTTTTCTTTGAAACAGCACCATATCAGCATAAATGTCTCAGTTAGCTCTTTCCGCTCCATTTGAATACCTATGTTATGCGGGGATCGATTTTGGACGTCATAATCAGACGTCAGATTCTGACGCCTACAAAGTCAAACCTCGCGCTGTAAGGGTTAAATGGTATATCTAGAACTGATTATTACCTGACAGAGATGTGATTGACCGTTAACATTTTCAAAAGCTAGTATTTAATATATTAATTACAAATAAAAAAAATGAATATAATCGGGACCAGTAGTTAAAGGGTTAATATGGGCGCGTTTGTCGCTTCAATTTGATACATTACACTGATGTATTATATAAATTGAGCAGATCTTATTCATTGTGAATACAAATATGATAAAATCGCCGCGTAGGTAAAATAATTCCATTGTCCCTTATTCTGCTGTTGACGACTATAGTCGTTTTTAACATGTTTTATTCGTCGACCAAATCATTGTTATTTGGAATGAAATGTGTGTCTAAACATCAAGATTTGCAAATAGTTGTGTTTAAATTAAACAAATATGAATAATTTGCAGCCACTCGAAGCTGTGGGTCACGGTAGCCAGACACAACTTCAAGTGGGTGAAAATTTAAATAAATTAACTTAGCATGATAAAAGTTAACCATGATAACTGAATATTACCTGATACAGCTGCGTCAACACACGCGTAGGACACTTGCTCGTAGTTACTATATTCAAGAACTGCTTGACAAGGTATCATGACTTGGACCATTTGTACAGAGCAGGACGTTCTCCCGTCACATTCGCTCATCAGATTCTGGTAGTGGTCGGGATCTGAGATTATTGCCCCATGGCAGCCGTTATTAACATGATCACAGATAGACACATCGTCCACGTTCCCATAAAATGATAAATCATCGCGCAATAATAGTTTAATGCTTTGAATGCCACATTCCATTTCCAGTGAAACCAACCCCGCACTCCAACATGCAATAGATATTGTATAAGCTGTAATAAACAGATCCCATTATTAAGATAAATAACAAGATATTACTTAAATAATATTCAATCTGTTATAAACAAGATGTCACAAATAATGGTACAATTTTAATCATACCACAAACTTGAACTCTGTGGCGGGTGTTTTGATTTCAATTTTCACCACAAACTTATTATTCTGATAGTTCCATGATAGTTTAAATCATCCGGCTTTTTTTGTGCTTAGAACTATAGGTGTTTGTGTGATTGATAAAAACAAATTCACGATAAAGTTCAAATCACCCTTGCCTAATTTTCAAAAATATTTTGAAACGTGGCAGATGTTAACGAAATACCACTTCCCACCAATATTAATTATTTCCATTGAAATAAATACAATAATTCTCACAACAATTATATTATTGATTTCAACTAAATCGGCAGCAACAATCTTTTTCTAAAACATAAAAAATCATTATCACTTATCGCTGACGTCAAATTATTGTGTGATTCAACAGTATAAGATATGTATACCTTGTGTTTTGGTCAATGTCTCAGCAGTCAGTAAAGTTTTAATTTAGATAATGCCTTTATTAACCCTTTAACCGCCAAATTATTCAATCTTATTTTTCACCCACTTGAAGTTGTGTCTCGCTGACGTGAAATTTATTCAGATTTGACAAAATGGAGGTAAACTGTTTTCAAATATTGCTGATTGATGTCTCATTTTTTTCTTAAACATGTTTAAAAGGTGTTACTTAATGTGCTGATAAAAAATAAAAACCTGAATATATGCGGCACCGGCGGTTAAAGGGTTAACCACTTTAACCGTTGCAGACGGTGTGGCCAATGACCTTCCAAACTAGCATGATACATTTATCCAATGTTGGTTCAATGTTGTGCCAACGTCGTAGACGGTGTTATAACATTGAACCAACATTGGATAAATGTATCATGTTTGTTGGGTTTGCTTGTCAGATGAATGTTTAACCCTTATAGCGCCAGGTACGACTATAGTCGTTTTTAATCTGCGTTTAGCAGGTTAACCCTTTAAGTCCTCACGATGCATTAAAGCATCATTTTACATCCCTGAAAACAGACTTAATTTTCCTACAACTAAGGGTTTTGGAATGAATATTTCCATGAAACTAGTTTACCAATACATGGCAATTTTCTTTAACTTTTAAACAACATCAAGTCATTTTCATCCACTACAAGTCGAGAATTGCGACAGCAATTCGCGGCTTGTAGCGAATGAAGATGACAATGGTAAATTCAGGCCTGAAAGGGTTAAATCACACTTATTGGGAAATAAATAAGCATTTAAACATCATGATCTGTAAATAAATATCTCAAGACACCAGACACAACTTCAAATGAAATAACTTTGCGGGTAAATATATAAGACCACGTCGTTATTTCACCGTATCTTATATTCATCTGTTATCTTACAAATTGGAAATGTCCGATCTTATATTAACTAATTACGTTTTTGTTCTTTACAATATCTATGAAATGAAAAATTAGAGGGTAAAAATGTTAATGTTATTGTGTGGACTTACCTGGATCCACGCACTCGTATACGACTTGTTCGAAATTAGTGATGCCTCCTTCACAATTCCCATCTGCCTGCTGTACATAGGGCACCACACACACCTCCTCTCCTTCACAGGCCTTTAAATCAGCACAGTGGGAAGCGCTGCTCGACAAGGGGATCCGACAACCCCCTTTCTCAATTACACAAACATCTTCGTCGCCGTCTTGTCTTCCAAAGTAAGAGAAGTCGTCGTTGTCGACCAGTGCTACCACCTGCTGGAACCGCTCACAGTCCATGACCAGCTGAGGGGTCAGTTCACAAGCCACGGCCAGGTACAAGTCATCTCAACGAGAAAACGTAATGAATAGATTTAGTGAAGCAACAAATAAAATAATTTAAATTTTCACCCACCTGAAGTTGTGTCTCGCTACTTCAACTTGAAGTTGTGTGTTGCGGTAGAAAAAATGGATAGAAAAAATACCCATGTTAATCTGTCTAATTTTAGATCAAGCATGTGTAAATATTGATGTTTATACATTCAGTACATGTGATCTCAACGGAGAAAATGCAATGCATATTAAAGGTAAATACAGCTAAACAGGGACGGACTCAAAATTTTGAAAAGAAGGGGTCTGATTTACCATAATAAAAATTAGGTGCGAATTAATGATTGTTTAGTCTTCTCAGAGGCTAATATACGGGGAATGCCAGAAGTAAGAAACAGGTCACTACCACAGACAAGACGACTACTAAATTTACTCGTCCGATGTTAGGGCTCCCGTATATAAAGGGCTTATCTGAGCAACTGCAATATCATCCGCTCAATGCTCGTACACCCCAAGGATAAAACCCACAAGGAGAAATTGTCCAACGCAATCTACCACATCACGTGTGACGACGAAACCCACCACAACTATATTGGGGAGACGAAGAAACCCCTCAGCGTTCGGTTCAAGGAACATTGTAAACTGGAAAGACCGACTGGGGTAGGAGACCACTGTAATGCCGCCGGTCACAGTGTCTCCATGGATAATTTGAGATTCCTAGACAGAGAATAGGACTGAGTAAAGCACAATGTGAAAGAGGCCATCCACATCAAGCAGAGAGAGCCCCTTCCATGAACAGGGTGGCGTTTCACTTAGCGATCTTTAGGGCAAAATGATCTTTAAAATCCTCCTTAATTAAAGATTTGACTGTTTCACGAACGATCTTTAAGGAGTGATCTTTAAGTCACCCGTTTTACTAAAGATCTTTAAAGTGAAATCTTTAATTATAAAGACGAGTTTTAAAGAGTGGTCAGGGGCACTCTTCAAACAGTTAAAGACGATCTTTAACTCAGGTGTATTCATGAATTTGACTCTGAAAACAACAGCGCATCAATGATCACAGTTGTAGGCCTTATCAGATGGTATATTTTTTTCTTTAAGTAATCATCCGTTACGTTTTACTCACAATTTCGCTGATTATCTTCAACATTTATGTCTATAGCTACCAATAGAATGTTTGATTCTAACCTAACCTAAACAAAGCCTTGGTTGTGTGGCGGTAGCTGGTAGATATAGGCCTAGTAAGTACCTACCCAGACATTGTATAAGTTGTGTGTGTGTACAAAAATGTGTAGTCTAAGCTTAGGCTACATGGTGCGTTATGTGCTGTTATGTAAAATATACTAGGCCCTATCTTATAGAGGCAGACGACATGCTTGGTTGCCTTTCTCCCAGAGGCTATATGCCTACAATATAGGCCTAGGCAAATTACATTATAGGGGTGGCACGTTGTAAAATTAGGCTAATATAGCCTAGCCCTATAATTAAATCTATAATTTCAGCAGGTAGGCGTCGATATCTTCATGTTTACCAACAGGCCTACCCTAGCTGTGCTCTTGTCCTGTCACGGTCTGACGCACGGTCTAATTAATGAGATTGATGATATAAATTTATTGTTATTCAACTTGATCTGAATTAGGCCTAGATTCCGACATTACGTTATTTATTATTATACTCTATATATCCTCAATATTATTTTCTAAAAACTGACTTAATTACATTTATAAACAAAGAACCTATGCCTGCCGGTAGTGGTTCAATATCATATGGTAGACTACACGTGCTCCGGATAATGTTTACAAAACAATGATGTCATCCAGCTGTCGGCAGATTGGTCAAAAACAACAGATGTTGTGGTGTATCATGCGACATGATGCTCGTGCATAAATTATTTGGCACTTGGCGATAAAGATTAAGATATAAGGTAAAGATCGCGTTAGTGAAACGGTCGGACATAAATATCTTTAGAGCACAGTGAATGTTAGTGAAATGGCCTCTGCTACCAGCTGCCACCCATCTATGGTCAGATCATTCCGCGACCAACACCATCTGAGCCGAATCACCCACCCTGATCATTGAGTGATGAAGATCTGCTTAAGGCAGGTCGAAACGTCGCAATCGTTTCACATTAGGTTCCAAAGTGAGTAAAATTTATCCACTTTCTATATGAATCTTGGAACCATGAATAACATATTCTCTACAAAAGATAACAATCTAATTTGGATAATATATCCAGTTCTAATTGACATGGAATCATAATTTTAGTGTATATACCTATGTTTTCAGGGTAAAAGAAACGAACGAATTCTTTTATGACAAAATCACAATGTCTATTTATTAAAAAACAAATTGTATTTACATTGTATAAAAAATTTAAACAATGGTAATGAGGTTAGATAATTTACAAAAAAATACAATTCTAGTGTCTACACTGGGTCAGTCAACGGATCAAGTCAAATAACGGACAAAATACTGGAACAATAACATTGAGCACATTTAAAATATTGGGGCATTTCTAAACGGGGAAGTCGAACAAATCCCACATGGCTGCCGACTATACTTCTTATTTTGACAGCATCACAATGGCCATATATTGAAAACCAAATATTTTGCTGACTTTGTATACAAAATTATTTTAGTACTGAGGCCATGCATGGTAATGAAATTTAGCTCCGTGTCTCTGAATCTGTACATCGTGCAGTTACCAGCTTAAAATCAAGAAATAAGTATTGATATCCTTTAAAATTAAAATAAAGCTTTAAAATTAAGCCGGGCCAATATCTCGAGTTCTAATTGACATAGAATCACATTTTTTTCTATTTTCTCTAGGTCAACGAATCGACGGAAACCACTGTATACATACCGGGACATTATAATGGTGGACTTGAATAAAACTCAAGGTGGCCACTACGCACTTTATATCTTTGTTATTGTATTGAAGACACGTACATGGTTAGATAATACTCCGCCTTGCCTTTGAACATTTATATGTTATGTTACTCCCTTACCGACCTGTCATACACATTTGAGTCGTGATATCCAAACACCGATGAAAATATATATATGGTTTTATAAGAGCTCTATGTCATGGAAACGTGGAAAATGGCATGTCCCCAGAGAAAATTCCACTATTTGAAACTTCACTGTAGGATACAAATACACAATATAATTCTAATAATTACATTCCATGGCTAGACATTGTTCACTTAAACTAATCAACGATCAAAATTCGACTTAAAACTGATATCGATATAAATAATTTTGATGAATATACATGTCCCCACATTTGCACTCTACTCCGTTATCATCATTGTAGCATGCCCCATCAAGTGAATAATCATGAACTAAAATAATATCAAGTGTAGTTTGACAGAATGAAGGGCCTTATACGAGTTTTTCACCTTGAAAGAATTAATATAGTTGAGTGACAAGTTATTCGAAACAGGTCATACTAAAACGTTAGAAAATATATTTAGTTTTTTACTACTCCGTTCCTAGCATTGTGGGTCTAAAAACAAGTTGGTTTTATGCTTTCATGGCTAGAACAGTTGGTATGGGGACTATCTCCACCCGTATGATATATATTTGAATGATTTCCCATAACATTTTCATTATTCCCAAGAATACTTTTAATTTTACTACTCTGCTCCACTCTACTCCGTTACCAAGAAAAGGGAACGGAGTAGTGAATTGCCAAATTTTATGGGTTTTACAGTCATAATGATTGATGATATGTTCTTTTAAAACATGGCTTGTTGTCCCCATATAAATAGAGCACCCATTTATGATCGATGTTACGATAAGAGAATATACAGTTTATATTTATGACGAGTCAATGAATTGGTAACGGAGTTGAGTATTTTTTGGCTTGGTAACGGAGTTGAAATAAGGATTTTTGTTTATCCCGTCAAATTTTCCTATTTTTTTTGGAAGTTTTGAGATACAATTGTCTAGTATTGTGCTTCAATAAGGATATGACGTTTAAAAGTGTGATATCAAGCTGACCAAAGTTACATCAATTTTGTAATGGTTTGGATTTGGTAACGGAGTAGTAAGTGGAATATTGTAAACAAAATTAAATGACGTTTTTGACGCGATTTTTTTTTAGCGCAGCCAGTGACTTTCTTATGCGCTATTGGGATCAGTGCACCAAGCCCATCAAGTGGTTTTCTTCCTCTTTGATGGTCACCTCACTGCCATTTTTGATGCTACAAAAATACCCCAATTTTCGGATTTACCCAAGTAGCTGCACAATATTTTGATTGATGTGTACATGTAGCAACACATAAAACATATCTTGTATATATCTTATATATATAGTTGAAAGACGCTAATCAGTTGCATATCTTATGTAGTTGATGGTAGTCATGTTGAACGAAAAACAGTATTGCCAGGCTCATTAGTATGAGTGTACTGAGCAAAGACTTCACGTCACAATGATCTTTAGCATTTGCAGATACATGTGTTTACACACCACTAGTGCCTTCAAATGTCAAAATTGCTTCATCCATGTATCGTGCTCTTTATCAAATAGCTATGCCATTGTATATGAAGAGTGTCATATTCACGTAATGGAGCTGTAGTTAAGTGGACGTCCTTTCATAATCAGATTGCTCATCTACAGCCCCCTTACTGGTTCACAGACTATGTTTGTCCCACATGTTGTAGATTCGGAAATGCATAAATATGAGCAGACCAACTAGAATGAATATTCCCATAACTATTCCCATGAAATGCTTTAAGAATCTGACATTGAATAGGATAACTATACTAGAGGCATGGACCATTTTGATTAATATACTAGGGACATAACCCATTCCTAGATTTTCAAATGTTAGCTATATAGAACATTATATTAATCAGTAGATTGGATGTTTCAGAAGATGTAGACATCAATACTATACTTCAGAACAACAACCAATATTATGTAATTATATATATTACTCTGGCAATGCTAAAAATATATTACAATGGTTTTTCTCATAAAGACATTGTTATTTAAAAAAACATTGTCTGGAAATGATTTCGGATTTCCTTCAAATTTGCCTTATGATATTGCTTCCGTATGTTTCAAGTGGTTGCAGTCGATTCGTTGATCCGTAAACATGGAGGATTGGGTGTAGACATCAAAAGTGTGATCCTAAGTCACTTAGACCTCGGGATATAGGCGGGCTGCTAAATTTACAACTTTATCATCAATATATATATTACTGGACGGTAACATAATATACAAGAGAGACACAGAGCTATTTTTATAACCATACCTTTCGTCTTTACTAGAACATTTTTTATACACTCTCAGAAAATAGAATTTAGTTTTCAACAGAGACATTGCGATTTTGTCAGAAAATAATTTTCGCCGGTGGCCCTCTTGGAGTTCTCCAAATTCGCCACATGGGAATAACCCAATACTTTTAAAGTGTTTTATTGGATTCTTAGTATTTTTCCCTGGGGTCCCCCCCCCCCCACCCAACAGAATGGAACTACTCATGGATTATAAAGAGTAGACCTGGTGACATATATTAGGACACAGGCACTTGTTTCCACACAGCCCCCACCCCCCTTACCCGCAATACTGTCATGTTGTTCCGAGTTTAAGTTGCGATCCTTTTAACTTTTAAAGTGCTAAACACGTCTATAATCGTTTTCAGCATTTTGGGTTGTTCTTCAAAGAAGAAAGATTGAAGGGGAAATGAACATTGAATTTACTAGATTGGCATATGATTTGATTCAAGCTAAACAAATGTAAGCATTTTTACCCTAATGAATTTGGGGGCCGCGGAAGTGAGATACAACTTCAAGTGAGTAACGCTACACATTTAAAGGTTAATATGCAGTACTTAGTTATTTTCAGTTGCATTTTGTAATAATGACAAACCGTGACAAACTGTAGCCTACCTGGAATAACACACATGTAGGTAACCTCTATGTAATTAAGTGGTGAATCTCCGCATTCGTTGGAAACCCATGTCTGCTCAAACTCTACTACACATCGCACCTGCTTTGAACAGAATTCGTCAAGTCGAGCCTCCATATTGTTTCCATGTACAGGGACAGTACAACTACCGCCCCGCATGGCACATTCACCAAAGCTGAAACGTTTTTCACCATAGAATGTGACATCTTCATGCCACACGATGCTAATAACACCGCAATCTTCTGTACAGTCTAGAATAATGTTATGTTTATTGTTGTCGGTACACGCCACAGCTGTGTCTACGCTGCAATTCCCTACAAGACAGTACTGTGTTTCATAAATCAGTCAACAAAGTGATATTAACCTATATAATTATAGATACAAAAATCAATGTATATGTGGTACCTGGATGGTGCACTGTAATATACATACTGCAAGATCTAAGCCCATCAGCCCTGATCTACAGCACACAGAAACTGTACACAAAGCGTGAGATAATAACACAACTGATAACTTATTAATATGAAAAAAATCATCCAAAAATACAGATTATTGATATTGAATAATATTAATATTATTGAGTTTTGCAAAAAAAATAATTATTTAGTCTTATACCAAAAGGACACAATCGGCTGTTAATTTTGCTGTCCATAATTATTATTCTATTTATGGCAATAAAAGATGAAGTTAGTAGTATCCATATTTATTTTTTCGCATAAAATCAGGCGAGAGTAAACATGGTCAGACTCCTATTCAAATGTGTAACTCTTAAAGCGCTGAAATATTTTTAATTAAAACAAGATACCAAGGGGATTTTTTCTATTTGAAATCATCATAAATGTCTCAACTCTTTCTGCTTCATTTGAATACTTATGTTACAGGTCTACGGCCTTTCAAAATATTTGTTCTCCATCAATGCGGGGATCGACTTTCGACTTCACAATCTGACGTCTAAAGTCGTCAGATTCTGACATCTAAAGTCGATACCGGCGCTGAACGAGTTATAGTATACCTGAAAATATTTATATTTTACAAATATGTCAAATCCTAAACGTCCTAATAGGCCTATGTATATTATAAATGTGACTTGAATGTTGAGTTAAAATATTTATTCGTCGTGGTTGTCTTGGTTTAATTGCAAGCAGAATCTTGGCAAAAGGAGACTAACGTGTGACCCGCCGCTAGTTTAGCTTAGGTTCTAGTTTTTATTAACAAGATTAACTATCGGTGACACCATCATCATCACCATTGTGTGCTACTTTGCATACACTAACCAGAAATAGGGCAAGCGTGGCGAATAACAACACATATACGCTCGTCTGTTCGTCCGTCCTTCCGTCTGTCCATCGGTCGTGTTGACCGTCCGCATAGAAAGAACTAAAAATTAAGGATGGCTGCAGACCCACAACATAGGTATTCAAATGAAGCGAAAAGAGCTAAGTAAGACATTTATGATGATTTCAGGTCGAAAAACCATTTGGTCTCCATGGTTTATAAAAAAACGTTTCAGCGTTATAAGGGTTATTGAAGAAATAGTGAAATAAATGTCTACTCACCAGACGGCTGGTCTGGCCTTGAAACTGCCAATTCACACGCCGTGAGATGCATAATGATACAGATGACACGAATTAATACATTATCCATCTTCCTCTCGATATATAATAATCAGTCGCTTCAACGAGCATATTCTTGAACTAATTTAAAACAGATTACTGTCCAGTTTTGTTTCAGATAGGTGTAGCAAAATTGCTAACAACAATGGGAAGCATTATTCGAAAATAGGTTTCCAGGCAACGCACATGTTTATAATGACACATTGTTAGTAAATCAAATTTAACCATGTTTTTTTATCAGCATAACATTATATTCGGGTTATACCATTATATCTATACTACACCGTCCGTCCTTGTCTTACATGTGCTCATGTGGAAGCTTACAACGTGAATGTGGCCTACACGTGCCTTCAATATATGAACTTTACCCACACTAATCTACGAAAGTGGGTTATATATGTCAATCAGGAAGTCATGTTAATAATTTCAAGTTGGATTATGAAACGATGTGATACGATACGATACGATACATGTACAATAAATTGACGTTCAATATCCTAATTCTATCATATATCCATCATTTTCAGAAGTAAAATAGAGAAAGGCTGTTTTCCAAATATATGTATAGCGATATCATACCCCGATTTTCTACCCCAGTTGCCTCTATCTCTGTAATCATTTTGGTGCTTCCCGGGTACAAATGTGGCCCGCTGGTCGTACACAGTGGACTACCCCTTCAATATAAATAAAGTTTTTCAATCTCTTCATTGGTCGTGTCGATTGGAAAATTTAATGCATATTCTCCAATATTTTTTATAATAATTTTGTAATAGCCGACTGGGATATGTCTGCTAAATATATATTAATTAAACTTTTCATTCACTTGTAGTTCCATCTCGCTACCACGCTTCCCTGAGGCCACTCTGTTTATTTCTGTTTCAGATGAGCTGCGGGCATTACCAAAAAAATATGTCTTGTCCAGTGCGCACATCAAGTGATTGACGATTTCCGAAAAAAAGTCATTTCAAAAGACAACAAATTTGTCGAGCTGTGCTTTTTAAAAAATAGCTCCAGAGATTTTTTGAAAGGGGGGGGGGTTATATTAGCCTCTTCAGAAATTGGTTCAAAGTAGTTTTTTCGTAAGTGTTTCTATTTCGTCTTCCCTCATTATATTTTTGTCTAACCTAAAACAGAGGAGTAAATAATAGTAAAATTACAAAATGGATTAATATTATTTGGTCTATAGCTATGATGGACAGGATTAATATGATCTGGTCAATAGCCTTTATTGACAGCTTTAATATGATCTGGTCAATAGCATGATTGATAGCATTCATATTATTAGGTCTGAAGCCATGATTGGGCGATGTCGCTTTAACGGTTAATAATAATAATATGCAATGTCAAGGTTGGTAGAAATATTTCAATTAGCAGAAATTAGATATTAGGAATCGTCAAGTATACAGCTAATGTAAAGGTGGTCATATGCAATAGGGTTATCTTTGACTGTGAATGAAATGTACTGAGCTAAATTCGCCTTTGTCATCTCAAGTGTTGAAGGTTGACGTAATTCGATTCGTAAGATAGGCAGATTTACTACATAGTAATTTGAGCCGAGGTAACGTATATTCCCAGCAAATACAAAACCTTTGCATAACATTTGTACAATGTCGGCCCAACGTCTTCGACGTTGGAACAGCATTGTATAAATGTTACACAAATGTTTTGTGTTTACTGAGATTTAGACGGATACGGCTACAAGGTCTGCGCTTTTATCATCAGATTGTCATGTGCACGTCGTTACGTTAGATATTAAGGGTGTATCTGTCCATTCATATACCCAAATGAACGATAACATTTGTATGTGATACCATTGCTGACTACATAATATGACATCATAGGCTCGTTTATATTTTTACGTCATGTAAACTGGATGAGACATTAATAAATATTTACTACTACGTTAGTGAACCGCAGCTGATAAGAGATGAGTAGGCCTATACAGCGATCGATCGAGCGCATGTCAACACAAGGTCCACCCTTTGTTTTTAGATGTCTGCTGTTCTATTGACAGCAAAGATTGTCCAAGTTATTGTAAATTTTCAAATGCCTTGAAAAGGGATATCTCTCAAATTGACTACCTCATCCCAGAAATGGAAAACTTTAGTTATGTTTTCCGACTGGCCCAATTTGTGTGAGTTGTCGGGCAAAATGTCTATTATTATGCCGGAAAAACACTTGAGGTTCTTAAAATAGAAATGTCGTGACTTAGTGAGTGTTAACCCTGTGACCGCTAAGTACAACTATAGCAGTTTTTATTCCGTTTTATTAGCCGATTGAATCACTGTTATTGGGAGCGACAAAAACGTTTAAACATAATCACAATTTGCAATTGTTTGGTCTCAAATTAAACAAATATAAGTAATTTTCACCGACTTGAAATTGTGGGTCGCGGTAGCGAGACACAACTTCGCGTGTGTGAAAATTTAAACTATATAATTTAGCGCTTCAATGGTTAAAATGGAAATGTCGTGACTTGGTGAATATTAACCCGTGGGTAAAATAGGTAGGGTTAATATTGTCAAAATACGTAAAACAAATCAATATCCATATCGTTTATGGTTTGTACATGGTGCTTGATGGAAATGAAGGTAACGTTTCGGTGCAGCTACCGATAAACAGATAAAAAAATAAATTGAATCATTCATAAACATATCATATTGGGTGAGTTAACTACAGATCTGTGGGACCAAGTGTGGTATTTGGTGAAGCTCAATAGCCTTGACCTCTAATATTTTCACCGAGCTAGCTAATACAATGATGCATGGAGGAGGGGGTCATATATAACTTTGTTTTCGCCGAGTTGTCATTCGGTATACTGTGACGTGACTGATTTTCAAAGAATTATCCTAATTATTTCTCCCAATGCCGGGCTATTGTTGGCCCACCGTCTACGACGCTGAACCAACATTGGCCCAGTATTGGGTTACCGTGTTGTGTTTGACGCCACGCTGAATGTGGGGCAGAATTAGACCAATATTGTTTCAACGTCTAGTGTTTGTTGGGAATAATGTAGGGAGATGTCACAACATGTTTATACTTCATGTGGGGCCACTGGCGACGACGTTGGTCCAACATTAAAACAGCATAGGGTCAACGTTTGTTCAATCAGCCACTTTCCAGAAATCACAATAAGGTAAAATAATCATAATGCTGAGAGTCATGTTGTTTCGCATTTGGGGATGATTAGGCAGGCCTATAACCCAAGATCTAACATATTTTATGCGGAAGAATTCTGTTCATTTGAACAGATAGTCTCTTACTTGTAGTTTCTTAGATTTTCAAAATATTCCAAAACACATAACAAATATAATGTTTTGTGTTTACTGGGTTGAGCGCAGCCCAGCAAAGACGAGACGTTGAACCAGGGCTGGTTTGATGTTGGGCCAGCGTCGCAGATTGTGGGCCAGCATTGGACCAGAATTGGGTCAACGTCGTGTTTGCTGGGAGTGTTGACAAGTGTTTCGCACCAAAACGGTATAATAAATGCCGCCTAATACATAGTCTCTACTCTCCAGAGGAGCCATTTAATAACATTAATTACAAAGGCCATTGACACTACATCTATTAGCTATCAACCTTTATGGTTATGCTACTGGAGGGGAGACATCTCCAGTTTTTTGTTCACAAAAAACTGGACCCTTCTATTTTACAGTCTGAATCAAGGGCGGTGACTCCAAGTAGCTGGTCTCGTCATGTAGCGGGCACAGAAATTCTTCAATTAGTATATTGAATTGGTGATTCCTCTAATCATCCACTCATGAAATCATATATGCTGTCGGGGGATCACCACTGTGGTATCAGCGACTGGTGCGGCTGGTGATTCCTCTAATCATCCACTCATGAAATCATCCATGCTGTCGGGGGAGCACCACTGTGGTATCAGCGACTGGTGCGGCTGGTGATTCCTCTAATAATTTTGGTGTTTCGAGCTGACGTCAGTCAATGCATTTTTTAGATTGTTTTTTTTTAACATGTTCAATGTAACTAATATTATTATTTTCGTCTTTATACATACTCTCACTCATTATGTAATTACTCGGTTTCTACGCTTTCCAGAGGTTTTTTTTGCTATATGCAGTAGCTATTTTATCTCTGGTTTTGGTGCGGGAAACTTAAAAATATCATGCCAATGCTGTTCAACTGTAGGTTATTTTAAATAATTCTCATGCATATTTTATTTAACCTATGCTTGTTTTAGTATATAATGTTGTTTGATTTTAACATGTTTAAGTTAACTTAGAATGCATATTTTACCAAACTAATCCTGTTGTATATAGTCTTGTACATATGTTCATTTTAATGACGCATAAGTCTGCATAGACTTACCGTCGTCAATAAATATCTATCTATCTATCTATCTATCTATCTATATAGATAGAGATATTTTATTCATGTGGCTATTATCACAAAACAATATAATTTGCATTACTATACATTCATAAATAGGGTATACAAATTCAACGTTTTCTGTCAGAAACACAGTACTTTGCCCCTATTTTTCAGAATGTTATATTCCAATGACAAAGACAGCACTTGTCCATGCAGTATAGTCTCTTAAACAGTTTGACACACTATTCAGATTGAACTGCTGCATTTAACATGCCATTATACCAACACCAATATCAACTCATAAATCTATGGAATATTCATATGGAGCCTTAGAACATGAATATATGTCAGAATTTCCACCTCAGAGGTAATCAAAATACTCTGACATATAGAAGTATGGGATCATAAAATGTGAAAGATATACTCTTCATTTAGATGGTTATCGTGATATGTGTATGCATGGAGAGGGGTACTGAGATCGGAAAAACTAATCTACTCCACAATTAGCTGAGATACAGAGAATGAGCGAGGTATGTTTATTTTTCTTTGTATGATTTTCATATCGTCAAAATCCAGCCACGAGGTTTTTTCAATCGCTCTTTGCTGGACTGAGATGGGATACCACACTCGGTCCTACTAGGCTAAGGACAATACATTAATATTATGACGACAATGCAAAATCAGGTAAACCACTATTTAAGACGGGTCAGTTTTAAATAATGGTCGTAGACAAATAACATATGTATTCAAATGCAGTAGAGTGAGCTAATTAAGACATTTATGATGATTTGAAACTGAGAAAAAACATTTGGTCTCTTAGTTTACAGAAAAATATTTCAGCGTCTTACCATTTAAGACACTAAAAGTGATATATACAATTCCTACAAATTGAAAATTAAGCGCTTGATGTTGTAGGAAATAAAATATTGTAGATAATTTGAATTAGGTATATAAAAACATAGCATTATAAATAATGTGTGTTTAAATTCTGTATACTTTGTGTTAATTTAATTCGATTCAGAGGTGGACCTAGCTTATCTCCTGTAGATCACATTATATAAAATGTGATTTATCGAACCCACCCCACAGGTTTACTAGTGGATACAGGGGTAACAATGCTACTTGTTACATTCAAGATATTATCCATACCAGCTGATACCCGTCCTGGCGATTGGTGAGAAACATGAATGATAATTCCACATAATACAAATCAACATGTCCAGTCCACACGTTGTTTTGAGTTTGATGCAACTACATAGGTTAGCGTCAAAAGCTGTGATTTTGTAGTCTGGTAGCCAGTGTACGCTGTGATCAACAATTTCGTGAAAATGTGAGGGGATTACCATTTAAAAGACAACTTTACCTATAAAGATTGGCGTTTAAATTCCCACTTCTAGACATGACTCCAATAACTTGTACATCCGTCATTCTAAAATAAATAGATTCTGACGACTCAAGTCGATCCCCAGGGGTTGAATATTAGAGCTCGGTGCGCGATAAGTGTATCCCAATATCAATTAACGAGCTTACTTTAAAAGCTGCCGATTAGTTATATATTGCTTTTTCTCACATATCGCCTGTCACTATACACTCAAATACTTACATATTGTTACTTTGATAAACGAGGGGACGCAACTTATGCAATTAACCCTTTCAGCGCGGGCATCGTTTTAGGCTTCAGAGTATGATGTGTAAAGACGATCCTCACAAGAAAAAAATGAACAATTTGCAATGACAATATACCGATAACATTTGTATTAACCCTTTAAACCCTCACGATGCACCAAAGCATCATTTTGCATCTCTGAAAAAATACTTAATTTTCTACAACTAGTGGTTTTAAAGCCACAATTTTCGTGGAATTGTTTTAAAAATAACAGTATCTTTTTTTCATTTGCCCCCCACTTCAAGTCATCTTCATCCACTACAAGTCGAGAATTGCGGCAGCAATTCGCGGCTTATAGTGGATGACGATGACTATATAAATTCAGGCCTGAAAGGGTTAAAATAAAGCAGAAGCGTTAACTAGGACATTTATGATTATTTCAAAATGAAAAAAAAACCTTTGGTCTCCATAGTTTATACAAAATTAAAACACACCACTACATTATTTGCTTTGTACGACCACTACATTCTAAGCCGGGAATGAAGAGTTATTGTTGATCAAGTACAGGCGAATCATCATGGTAGGCCTATATGGTGCTATAATCAGTCAGGTCTGACCGAGCAGTTGCTTGGGAGGGATACTCATTATGGTCGGAAGTGTTTTAAGTCAGTTAAAACCCTCGGAGCTCTACATACTTAGCTGTGGAAAAGTCTTCGGCTTTCGGTCTGTGCCTTTTCCACAGCTAAGAATGTAGAGCTCATCGGGCTTTATTCTATACGTATGTGAGCGTTGCAAGGATTAAAACCGCATATCGTCATATGCGGCCTTGGTAGATACGCTTTATGGTCAACACTCCAAGCAAGATACATATTATTGATCAATGGAACGAAACGACTCAGCTGCTCTAATTCGAGATAATACATCTGCACTTTAAATACCTACTCAAATCTGAAGTACTATTCTGCACAAAGTAATGGGCGGGGGGCCTAGGGTAGTGGTTAGCACCGCTGCCTTTCACGCTAGAGTTCGGGGTTCGGTTCCCGGTCTCGGCGGTTTTAAAGAAACAAAAATGCTTCTTCCCCATCCACGTGTAAAACTTAGTATTGTGTGGGGGCTTCCGTGACCGAGAGGTAGCGTGCTCGGCCTCAGATTGCCAAGGCTCGAATTCCGAATCCTGTTTATGGAGGACAGTGTCATCTCATTCATCTCACCATCCTCAGGAGGTTCTCCTGGCCCAGTTTAGCCTATATGTGCAAAAGCCACAAAGGTGGCATAAAGCCCGACTCATTTCATTTGTTTGCAAAAAGTAATAACCATTGTATTTGAAAGTCTTACCGAAACTATCTGAGTGGTTGTTGGTAGCCTACATCCTAGTTCTTTCAAAACCGAAAGTATTGGGCGGGGATGATCGATGATCATGTACAATCATCCCCAATCACGTCAGCACGAAGTGCTGATCCGGTGGCGCTTTAATCCTTACAACGTTAAAAAAATGTGTACAAACCATGGAGACCAAAGGGTTTTCTCAATTTGAAAACATCACGAATGTCTTAGTTAGGTCGCTCCGCTTCATTTGAATACCTAACTCCACGGCCAATGTAATTCTTTCAGAGCGGTGGCCGTCGTTATACGTCAGAGTCTAACGTCTATAGACGTCAGATTCTGACGCATAAATACGGTCTCCGCACGGAAATGCTGGTTAATGTTGGGTTCGCGCAGCAGACCTAGTTCTATGAAAGTTCCCCAGAATCCAAAAATATTCATTCAGCAAAATACCAGACGCTTTCGCTATGTCAGTTTAATGTTGGGCAATTGTCGGTAACTGTGACCCAAAATTAAACGAGCTCAGAGGCGTCAACGTAGGACTGCTGGGAAGCAGTGAGTTCAATGTATTAAAAAATATATTGTGGGTGGTTGAGTTGGTCGAGACTTTTTTTCAATGCGGATGTTCTGATTATATGTGCTATTTTTTGTACTCTTTGTCTTATGGTATATACCCTAATATAAGCAGTTTTTAGTTATATACTGATAGGCTACATAACGAAATTAATACGATTCAAATAATGATGTTTTTGAAAGCATTATCTCCAGCAATGTATCACATTCGTAATCTGTGAACGAATGAATGGATAAATGAATGACTGAATAAATGAATGAATGAATGAATGAATGAATGAATGAATGAATGAATGAATGAATGAATGAATGAATGAATGAATGAATGAATGAATGAATGAAAGGATATATGAGTCGATGAATAGATGAATGAATAGGTGAATGAATGGATGGATGGATTAATAGATGGATATGCGGATGGATGAATTAATTATTAAATTAATGATTGAGTCGTGGCGGAGCTCCCTCTCGTCACGGAGGCTCCTTGCCATGCAAAATTGACCAGAATACCAGAGCAGGGATGAACCCGCGAGCTATAGCGTGACTCCAATTTTGAGCACGACTAATATAGGATAATTTACTACCTCGTTTGTTTTCTGCAAGCCTGGGAATATTAGTAAAACCGCATCGGACAAACATTAAAACAGTTGGCTACCTGTACGAAAAAATCATTGAACGTACAGCTGAAATAACAAACAGTTTGAACCTTCATATCATAGTGCATAGAAAAAAGGGATTTGGTCTCTCCCATAAGCTGTATATTTTCCAAGAGTTTGCAATAGCTACATATAACTTGTACCAGTATTAAAAAAGGAAAACTTTCGAAACAGATTGCGGAAGTATAAACCTATGGTGTGCACAAACCATTGTTGACGAAGTAATGTTAATGTTAATATACCGTGATAAAAACATTTGAAAACACCTTGAAGCGTTCAGTGTTGCGTACCATGTACTACCAGAAATACTTATTACAAGTATTGTATTATATATTTCGCATACCATGATTATGTTAGTAGGCCTATGATCATGGTGATGTCATTTTGATATCACTCGTCTGACTTCCCAGCGTGAGATGATTGTGATAGTCGGCCCACAGTGATATCGTGATGCAGTCGCTCAGCATAGATATATGTAGTCTGTCATTACGAACTCTGTAAATGCAGTATTATCATGATTATTTTAATTTGCCGTCTGCCAGTTCCTTCTCTTTCTGTTTTTTTTTCGCTCACAATACTGGGAATTGAATGTTTGGGTTTGTTCAGTTTTACCCAGCACTTTTAAATAATTTTAATAGTAACGTCCTGAATGATCCCTGAATCATGGATTCACGTTTATAGGCCTACATTCCAGGCTATATGATAACTATACTTGTATATATTTATAATACTTTATTCAAATTTATCCTTAGTCTTCCGTTATCAAGTTGCGACCAGTAACAGAAAAAATAGCTGACTGGGAAGGCCTACTGCTACAGTAGCTGCCTATTTTGTTGTGTGTATAATAACTGATAATATGCGATCACAGCACATATACTTTCTTCCTTACACATTTATTAAACATCGTTTAGTTGTATTTTATTTACCACTTTCCCTTTTGACGTGCCGTATTGCACAACATTATCAAAGCGACAGAATAACACAACGACTATATAATACAGTTATATTAATATCGCTATGCCAATAATAGTATGAATTTGAGTTACATTTCCATTCTTAATACCGGAGTAATATGATTTTTTTGCTGAATAACATATAAAAAACGGCAGTCCGTGTAATACTATTTATGTACACATTTAGTCAACTACTAATTAGTACCGATAATAAAACATGAGCACGGCTCAAATGCTGAAGTCTATTTGACCCCGATAATAATTGTTTGTAACTAATTATTATAACAACAATTTAAAAAGTACGATAAGTTGTCAGTCGCGAGGACGACAATTAACTTATTGCAGTGATGTCGACTTAAGTGTTCTATCAGCTTTCTGTAACTATTTTTACAGGCGAAAGGGTATGACATATATGTAATGGTACATATATTATTTGTTTCTTAAACCCCACTGATCCAAAAATGATTTTCCATCTTCTGAAATTGAATAGGTCAGAACTCTATATCTTAGCCCATAAAACGGGTTAACGCTAAGTTAAGAATTGCAATTTTCACCCACTTTAAGTCGTGTCTCGCGAACACACAACTTCAAGTGGGTAAATGAAATGAATCGGGCTTTAGGCCACCTTTGTGCACATATAGGCTAAACTGGGCCAGAAGGACCTCCTGAGGATGGTGAGATGAATGAGATGACACTGTCCTCCAGACACAGGATTCGAAATTCGTGTCCTGGCGGTCCGAGGCCGAGCACGCTACCTCTCGGTCACGGAGGCTCCCTACAATACTGACTTTCACACGTGAATGGGGAAGAAACATTTTTTGTTTCTTTCAAACCGCCAAGACCGGGAACCAAACCCGGAACTCTGGCGTGAAAGGCAGCGGTGCTAACCACTACCCTAGGACCCCGCGCACTTCAAGTGGGTAAAAATTACTTGAATACACACGCGCATGTGAATTATGATATAAGTGATTCAGGGACTTAACGGTGATTTCCCATTCAATTTGAGGGTAAAATATTAAGTTTAAAAGCGGTTAGAGACGTGATTAGCACCTCAACCCTTACAGCGCGGGGATCCACTTTAGACGTCAGAATTAGACGTCTATAGACGTCAGATTCTGACGTTTAAAATCGGTCGTCGCACTGAAAGAGTAAACTATTTATAGCTGTCGTAGATCCATAACATTTCTATTCAATTGAATTGAGCTAACCAAGACATGTATGATGATTTCAAATTGAAAAACCCTTTGGTCTCTTGGTTTAAATTAAAAAAACAAATCAGCGCTTTATTAGTTAAGGGCTCATGGATGGTTAATAAATAGTTAACCATAAAGCTCGTTCTCTGCCATTATTATCTCGTCAATGTCGTGAACTACATCAACGCTAACATCCTCGTATTCTGAAGCTTTGTTACCAGCAATCGCCGGACGACTCGCAGAGAGATTATAATACTCATTGTCACTGTTCAAATTCACTGAGTCTTTCCCAGCACCAGTATTTGACAGTTTTCTGTTCTGGATCACTGTTTCCATATAGTTCTCTCCTATAATATCCTTACTGGGAACAGTCGGCGCTGGAGTGTACGTAGATTCTAACGGGACAGAGACTTTACTATTACCTCTCTCAAACTCAGGGCGGCCATTTTGAATCACTGTGTCCATGTAGTGCTCCCCTATGATATGTTTACTAGGGACATCTGGTGCGTCTTCATACACAGCCCCTGGAGTGGCCGGTACACCTGTCTGACGCTCTATATTCATATATAAATCACTTTGTGTAGTTGGAGAGCTGTACATTACATCTGAGTTTTCCACCATATAGTCATTTACGACCGGTTTTCCGCGACTCAAGTTATCACTTTTTGTCTTCTTGTCTGCCTCTTTATTTGGTTGATTCCGTCTCCTGTGGTAAAACATGAATACAGTTAATACTGTACATATAATGTATGCTGTCTGTTTGATAAAACTGACCAAATGCAAATTAAATTTCCTGTTTAAGGTATTACACTAACTAAACAAAAAATAACAACTGACAACAATTAAGAGCATATATCATTACAACATGATAGGTTCATGTGTTGAAATGTAGCTGCTGTAGCCAATCAAGCATCAAATCTGCCGACCACGTGTTAAATTCAGCCAATCCTCAGTCACCATCTATTTCTTATAACGTAACAGAAGGACTTCTATTGTGCTCCAACATTACCAGTTGATTAGTATATGTGTAACAATATAAATGTTGGATTATTTTGCATAGATTTATACATGTATGTGCATGATTTCTTGCTTCAAAAATATTTTAATTTCGCTAAGCTCCTATTTAATTATGTCGTGTTAGTAGTGTTTACCATGTTAAACATGTGTAGGTAGGACTTTTTATTATATTAAAGTGTAGTTTTGTATATTTCCGTTTTGATATTACCACATCGAAGTACGTTGTTAATGACTAATATTACTACGGACGGTTTGACTTTCATGATAACAAGACAGCACAAGACAACGAAAGATTACTAGCACTTGATATTATCAGATTGTTGTAGCGTTATCCAAGATTGTACATAATACATTTATACAACGAGCATATTATGCTCGTTGAAATCATCTATACGTTTGCATCGACTGCATGAACTACACATCTATCATTATTATCATACTACCATGTGGACATGATAAGCGAAGATTATCTTTTCTTCTGTAAAACATATTACTTTCCTTATGTTAACCCTTGAACCGCTAAATTTAATAATTACATGTTTCGCCCACTTGAAGTCGTGTCTCGCTATCTCGACCCACAACTACAATTGGACGAAATTAAGGCGCACTTGTTTAACTGTTTAATTTGCGACAACACATTTTCAAATATTGCTTAAACACATATATCGTCTGAATAACTGCGATTTAAACGGCTAATAAAACGGATAAAATGGTAAAATGCTAAAATGCAGCTCCTACCTGAACACTTACCATGCTAATCGGTCCTAAGTTAGATAATTAAAATCTTTATATGAGTAGCAATATTTATATTTATGAAATGTGTGACCGAGAAGATGTCAAAAGCTGTACAAATACGGCTGTAGACGCGATTTACACTAAAAAGATTATTACTCGAAAACAATAATTTGAATGAATCGTATTCGTCACTTTGTGAAGTAGCAGATACTAGCCAGATATAATCCAGGAACTAAGGGAGCTGTCAAAGACTGATCTGGTTTTCAGGTGTGTATATTTCCAAAGTTGAGTGGATTCTAGAGGTTTAATATATCAGATACTACTAGCCAGATATAATCCAGGAGACTAAGGGGAATGTCAAAGACTGATCGGGTTTTGAGGTGTGTATATTTCCAAAGTTGAGTGAATTCTAGAGATTTAATATATCAACATTTTATAGAAAAAAAACATTTCTCTTACAGACTCTTTGCCATTGCTAAATAGTACATTTTACACTCTTGTGATATGTACAAGTTATAAGGTGCCACTCTTTTAACCATTAAGGCATATCGTGTGACATCGTTTGAATAGAATCCATGCATGAGAAAATGGTATAACCCCTCAAAATAAGACGATCTCAGCTCTCATGTGATGAATATATTTGGGTATTTTAAAAATAGAGTGGGGCATGAATGAGTGAGTGAGTGAGTGAGTGAGTGAGTGAGTGAGTGAGTGAGTGAGTGAGTGAGTGAGTGAGTGAGTGAGTGAGTGAGTGAGTGAGTGAGTGATGGAGTGAGTGTATGAATAAATGAATTAATGAGTGAATGAATGAATGAATGAATGAATGAATGAATGAATGAATGAATGAATGAATGAATGAATGAATGAATGAATGAATGGATGAATGAATGAATGAGGTTAAACTGGGTCAGGAGAACATACTGTGGAAGGTGAGATGAATCAGACGACACTGCCTTACAACTACAGGATTCTGAATTCGAGCCCTGGAGGCTGAGGTCGACCACGCTATCTCGGTAACAGAGGCTAGCCACAATCCTGAAATTTTACGAGTGAGTGAGGAAAGAAGCATATGTTTACTTGAAACCTCAATGCCAGAGTGGTCAGATAATGCCGCGATTTCCGACTTTACAGGCAGGCAGCTTTAACCACTACACCAGGCCACCCGCCCTATGAGAAGACATACCAGGGTCGGCTACCTCAGGAATGTTAGGGTTGATAAACTCACCTGAAAAAGAACAGCACCAAGATGATCAGCACAACAAATATTACCACAAGTACCAGAATCAGCCAGGCCGCACTGACGCTATCTGTAACAGTATTATATATGAGTTATTGTTAACTATGAATTGTGTGAATGAATCTATGGTTAGATTTTATTGAGCATGAACTCTAGCTTGAAATAATTATCTTCTTGACCTGGCATTCGTTTCCCTGCAAAGGGGGGTCGTATCTACAGCTTTCAGTCTTCTTTTTCATCGGTCATCAGATAGCGGTTCATAGAAGTGAAATAAAAGTGTTGTAATCGCTAAAATTACACGTTTTCATATATGTTATGGGTTTACGCCCATTGTAAGTATTTTAATTCTTTCAGTGCGGGAACCGTTTTTATACGCCAGAATTTAACTTCTACAGACGTCAGCTTCTGACGTATAAAGATGGTCCTCGCGATGGAAGGGTTAATTACTATAATATAGGTCAGAAGCTTGAAACGATTCAACATATTTATGCTATGAAAATTCAAAGCACCAATATTCAGATTTTTCAAAATAGAGGTAAATCCCTTCTGAGTGAAGATGATATAGACTACGATCCGGCGCATGTATGCTGTCTAGCGTGTTAAAGGATTAAGATCGATATTATGGTCGTGGTTAAACTACCAGCTGTCCTGTGAAAACCATATACATGATATACATGATCTAAGTTGTTCAATCTATCACCATGATCTGCAAATATGCCGACATATTTCTGGATTTAAATAACGGATGCGGATTGACTGGGTCACAGTTAGACACCATAAATCATGCAAATCATTATAGACTTTGGCTTAAATTAATGGTGAATAACTTGATGGAGTCATTAAAACATTAATATCTCCGTGAAAACAGAAAGCCATGCCAATAATTATAATGGCTCTCTCACCATTTACAGAAATGGGATGTTATTGTTGAAAATCTATTTTGTCTTGCATCATAAACATGATGTAAAATATATGCATATACATTTGTAATATATTTTAAAGCTCAAAACATATGGTATCACTTATTAATACCTATTCCACTGGCTAATTCATCATTTATGCTTCTTTCAAAAATATTTGATATAACACCTATTTCACAATAGACTTACCATCTACTGGGGGATCTTGTGAAATGTCTGACAATGCAACTTGCGTGGAGATATGATCTATTGAATTATAAAAATATGTGTGAATGGTAAATATTCGCAAAAGTTAAATGTTATATATAGGGTGAAATAAAATGAATGTCAGACGTGTAATATTTTGTATTGTGTATGCCTATGTAGGCAGGCAAAAAAGTGTACGATTGAGATACAGTCAGTTTATGTTTTATGGTAAATTTAAACTATTGCACACAACAGACTTGCCATCCTGTGTAAAAGCGGCCGAAGTATTGAACAACAAAACTTGTGTGGAGAAAAAAATCTGTTCAAATAATCTAATATTGTAAAGGGTTTGTAAATTATATAAGGAAATATATCATATATTTTGTATTTACGTATAATTACGACTTTAAAATATTTTTTAATTGTGTTAGTTTGTTTTAATTTATGCATGTTTAAAAAAATCGTGATAAGATATATTATTTGTGTTATATTATTACTTTAAAAATGTTTAATGAGACGATCAATATTATCAATCTTTATGTTCGGGGCATTTTGGCTCACCTGAATTCAATTGCGTGGTGTCAACAGAAGGTTCCAGATGGCTGGTACTTTGTAACTTGACATCATCTGCATACGATAACACACAAGTATAACAAGCACAGCAATGAAGCACGATATGTTGTTACCCAGGGGGGGGGGGGAGCCTGGTTTAACAAACCAGCCCCCCCCCTCCCTGGGTAACAACATATCGTGCTTCAGTGTGAAAATCATATGTACATGTTCCCAGGATCACAACCTAGGTGGACTACCTCGTGAACAAGTTGCTGGAAACTTGTAAGAGGCAACATTCAAAATGGCCGCCGGTGGTCCATTCTGAATCTGAATATTTTAAAATAAAAATGCAATTTTATTGTGCAATACCACATTTCCGACTAAATAAATGACGACAAATTAATTATACTTGTTTACTTTCACGTTTCAAGTCGATGGTCTAAACCAAGATGACCGCCATTTATCGATCTATTTCATTCTTATCTATATTCTTAATACATTTGCTCACCCCCTTTTCGACAAATATACACTGCTGCAAAAGGTAGATGGGATTAGAATCTGCTGGTGTTCAGGAACACATTCGGTCAAAATGATAGCTTTCTATTCAATGCTCTCACACATTTCCAGCTGCATTTCCACGAGGTAGCCACACTAGCTTGTGTTACAGAACACATGTATATTTTAATTCCATGGGCCCTCATTTTATAGCAATGGCTAATGGGCGAAAAGGAGGTGTTACAAGATGGAAATTATATTTCAAAGTTAGGAATCGCATAAATCGAAAAATTGCGGCCATCTTGGATTTGACCCTTAGATGACCTTGAAATGTAAACATTTGCATTATGTAAACTTAATGCATTTGTCGTCATTGATTTAGTCGAAAATGAGGTATTACATAAAAATATTTGATTTTCATTACAAAATTACAAGTTTCCAGAAGCTTGTTCACCAGGTAGTCCACCTAGGTTGCGTTCCTAAACATCTGTAGATATGAATTACATTGGCCAACTTTTTACAGCACGCTGTGTCTATTTGCACCAAATATGGACTTTGGCCACCCTGGGTATGTATTGGTAGCTGAATACAAGAGGAGAACGAGCCGGCGAGCTCCGGTAGGAAAGGCATGCCACTACACCAGGATGGTGGTAGCATACGTCAAAAAATTACCTGTGATATGATGTGATGACTCTATTACGTCTTGTGTTGTGGTCTGGGACGATGACTCTGATGACTCGACCAAAGTAGTCTGCCCGGTGTTGTGGGGAGACACTCCAGTAGATTTAGCTGTATATTCGTGAGTTGTTGATCTTAGTGAGATACGACAATCTATTGATGGCTCTCTTGCCGATAACGCGGAATCTGAAATATATAATAATAAGAACCATATCTATATATCCCTCCTTATCTCCCTCTCTCCATCCCTTCCTCACTCACTCCCATGCGTATGCATCATTGATCTCAGAAAAAAAATCTTCATCGAATAATTTTAACTAAGACATTGTCAACAGAACTGGTAAAGTATCTGGTAAAGCTACAAACAATTACAATTGTGCTCAATGTAAATTAGTCTTCAATAACGGTTCTGAATTTCATTGTACATCCCAGTATCAAATTTTGGTGAGTTGAATCCGTCCATATATGCTTTTTAAGTTTTTCTCGCACTTTACATATTTTGCTGTGCGCCTACTGTGGGATGAAACTCTACATTCCTATTCTCTCTGATGAATGTTTGCCAGTGTATATATATTCAAATATTTAATTATAATGTCATTTACAACAATGGCAAAAAAATCGTGTTGTTTAAGACATGCTTTGATATATTTTATCTCGCATGATATATTTTAAACCGTATATATTCTAAAATAATATATGTAATTATCATATTTATCTCGGTATTTCTTGCATTCATATGATACACATACATAGATCAAGCTTTCACACAGTCGCGAACGCCACATTCAATATTGTCTAAAAAAATTAGTTGTGTCGATTAAATTGCCAAAATTAGTTTTTGTGTGTGTGTGCGTGTCTGTGTGTGCGTGCATGCGTGCGTGCGTGCATGCGTGTGCGTGCGTGCGTGCGTGCGTGCGTGCGTGCGTGCGTGCGTGCGTGCGTGCGTATGCATTTGTTGATGCAGGTGCGCGCGCGTATGTACAGATGTATGCGGGTATATACGACACATTTAATATAATGGGTTACTTACTTTCTGTGCAAGTATAATTGATCAGCTGGTAATCTGTTGTAGTAGCTTTGCACACATTTCCATTGTATAATTGATACACAGGTACACAACAGTCGTTTTTATTCTCACACAAGATTAATAACATAACAATGTAATCCGAAAAGAGCGGCTCGCGACAGCCGTCGTTTTCTTCACGACAGAATGTTGGTGCTGATGTTGGTAATTGGGGTAGGCTTGGCTCAGCTCTGAATCCTAAATAGGAGTCTTCTATTTCTATATGTATCAACAGTCCCCCACATGTCAGATATAAAATGTCGGGGAAGCATCCACTGACAACTTCTGAAATGCAGACATTTCATTATAATAATAATAATAATAATAATAAAATCTTTAATATTTATCGGGAGTACAGGTATATCCAAGCACAAATGTATAAAATTAATCAAAGATTAAAAACATACATGCACCAACCCAGTGAGCATAGCTCATCCGCCGTGGGGCCCTCACATAAAAAATATTTATTTAAAAAAAGCATACATCGATATTTTGCGTACTACATATATATAAAACCTCAAATAACGCAAAACTATACTTGTAGATACGTTTTACATAATTGGTAAAAAGATATAATAATAAAATAAACTAAAAATAGCTACTATTATCATTAATGTATTAAGTAATATTCATTAAAGTGACATTACTTATGGATGGAATCTATATAATTTATTAACTTAATATAATATAAAGCATTTACTAAAACAAATGTACACGTATGATAAATCGGACAATCTTATTAAAACAAATTAACGAATAACATTTTGCATTATAAATACTTTGTAAATATTTTAATTGACGTACATACATGTATATAATTGATAAAAACAATCAATTATATAATTAAATGCATATATTTAGGTATATTTACGTAACTCGTATTTTTTTATTAACATATACAGATAATACGAGGTATTTCCATACATATACATGGTAAATATGACAACTATATACATACATACATTATATTTACATTTGTGAGTACAACTAAAGCACAATTGCAGGCACAAACAATACAAATCTCTAATAAAATCGATCCACTTTTTATTTCCATTTTTATATTCGCGTTTGTATTAATTTAATGTCGTTGCATTACGAGCTTTATAATTAGTTTGTTTTATTTAGAGTTATCATGATATTTCAATTAGCAACAAAAAACATATCAAGTTTCCTCTCTGCAGACGAGTTTGTACTGTTGGCGAGTAGTGCTGAAGATATGCAGCATCTTATCAATGGGATGACATCTTCTAGTCTGCAGTGGAGATTAGTTGGAAATACCGGCAAAACATAGACAATGTTTGTCAATAAATCTGGGAAGTTAATATCTGAGACTTTTACATACAATAACATCATGTTAAAGACAGTAGACAAATCTGTTTACTTCGGAATAGTTAACGTCCCCAGTGGCGTTTTTACGCCTACGCAGAGTCGACAGGCACATGAGGCTAGCTGAGCACTGTATATGATTAAGAAGGGACTTCCGCGGAATCGAGATTTCTCGATTAAACCCACAACAGCTTTAAATCTTTTCGATGCTTGCATCAAACCCATTTTATTATATATCTGCAAAGTTTGGGCTCCGGCTGGATGGGAGAATTATATTGCACGTGATCCTCATGTTTTAAATCTGGACAAAACAGAATCAGCTCATACGAATTTTTATAAATACATTTTGGGACTATCTGAGAACTAGGAAGATGTTCTATGGAAATATACATAAAAATGCACATCGTTAGGTATTGGCAGCGAATCTCTACATGTCCAATTATAATATATTAGGACAGGCTTACATGAAAAATATAGAGTTTAATCAATATACTAAAAGAACGTGGTCAACCTGCATTAGAACCACATGAGAACGTAATGGCTCGGAAATGCTTGACATTTAAATTCAAATATGCTAAATATTGAGCAGTTTAGATGGAGATTGACCCATCAACTAAATCAACGCTTTCAAAATTAAGAGTAAGCGACCAAAAGCTGAACATTGAGGTTGAATGACATACAAAATTATCTTCAAGCGAATGTATATGTACATTTTGTAATGTAGATATTGAAGACGAAAAACATTTTCTTTTGAAGTGTTCTCTATATGAAAATCTGCGTAAAACATTGTTTGAAGATATTAAACTGATTTACATATTTTAAAGAGGCCACTACGGTGACACAATTTAAAAGATTCTTTAATCCGAGCGGGGGTGTGGCTGTATACATGTCGCTAGATTTGTATATAATGTTTTTAAATTAAAAAAATGACGATGCTATTTTTTAGTCGATGACTATATTTGTATTCATATGTATGTATGTATGTATGTATGTATGTATGTGTGTATGTATGTATGTATGTATGTATGTATGTATGTATGTATGTATGTATGTATGTATGTATGTATGTATGTATGTATGTATGTATGTATGTATGTATGTATGTATGTATGTATGTATGTATGTATGTATGTATGTATGTATGTATGTATGTATGTATGTATGTATGTATGTATGTATGTATGTATGTATGTATGTATGTATGTATGTATAAAATAGCTATATAAAACTGCAAGTAAACGTACAATCTGGAAGTACACGTACCTTACTAACAATGGCCTATATTGTCTGAGTTGATGGGGAGGGGATGGGGCTTTTCGCTACGCTTCTAAAAACTCAACATCGAGGTTGCCAGGTGGTTCCTAAATGTTCGCCAATACTGAAAGTGCTGGTCGTCGTAGGAACCACCTTAATATATTAGTATGGCGTGTTGTTGGCCATGATGCGACCCATGCACTTTTAACTTAGGGTGCAGAATCTGTGATAGCGATGTATATAAAAAGTGTTCTACTTGTAGTTATTTTGTATGTTACTACGCTTTGCAGAGTGTATTTGACCCACTATTCATAATAATATGTAGTTTTTTCATTTCTGGTTTTGGCGCGGGCATTATTTCCATATTATGTGTTTAACTCTGATACGTTTAAAACATATCAGCACTGTATAGGTACATCAATGCACTATAATAATGTACCACTAATAATATATATACCCTGAATCCTGTACGAATATAATATGGTAATAGATTCGATTTGATTTGACTAATACAAAATTGTAAACAATTTGGGAATTTGATAACACAATAATAATATTATAACAGTTGTCTCCTTGGCGCATAAGTGCATGACATACATCTTCAATCCAGTTTCCGTAACATTGACCTTAAGGTGAAACACGTGAAATTTATTGTCGTGGTTAACATGATTAAAGCTGAGTGGTAACTTCACAGACATGGTTAAAGATCCGACGTTTGGCAATATTCAATATAATTTGAGGCCTAATTATAAACTATTTCTTTTACTGCCATATTATTTTGTAATAAAACCTATCCTAAACACAAGTATAATTGTAGCCTACTCACTTTGCTCTGCTATGTACGTTGCACGGGATGAAACCAAAGCAAATATCCCATTTATAAATATATATAGCTGTATTTTACGATCAACCGTCATTGTTCTGATAAAATTCCCGATGTCATCACAAGGACATAATACTTTTAAATTATGTAAAAAAATCCGACGCTTTGGCTTACGACGCGTCCATACTGATAACGTTGGTTTGGGAGACACTTTCCTTCCAGACGTTCTAAATGCCAGAAATGCATGCCAGAATGCGCAAACACCTACTGCAGAATCTAATCTGCTATAATGTAACGCTACAATCACCTGTACGTGAATCTCTGCAGTAGGAAGTTACCTCTTATCAATAAGATCAGAAGGGTATCAAATATAAACAATATACAGTGATAACATCGACCGTCCTGTACACGTTAATCCATCAAACACGATACATTAACCGTGGTGCTGTTAGGCCGTATATTTACGGTTTCAGGCATGTTTCAAACGAAATAAAATATCACTGAAAATGTCGATAAAAAATATAAAATGTTTTGTGTAATTTAAATAAATAGTAATATTTTTCGTGATTTGATACTGAAAATTGCGTAAGCAACTCCAGCTTCAAATGAACGGAAAATAGAAGCAAACAGTTCAGCAGCTATAGTGTTAATGCATGACCACTTTCTACGACGTTGGCCTGCACTCACTCACCCTCTCGCCCCCTCGCTCCCTCGCTCACTCACTCACTCACTCACTCACTCACTCACTCACTCACTCACTCACTCACTCACTCACTCACTCACTCACTCACTCACTCACTCACTCACTCACTCACTCACTCACTCACTCACTCACTCACTCACTCACTCACTCACTCACTCACTCACGCTCGCTCGCTCACTCACTCACTCACTCACTCACTCACTCACTCACTCACTCACTCACTCACTCACTCACTCACTCACTCACGCAGGCTCGCTCGCTAGCTCACTCACTCACTCACTCACTCACTCACTCACTCACTCACTCACTCACTCACTCACTCACTCACTCACTCACTCACTCACTCACTCACTCACTCACTCACTTATTTACTCACTCACTCATTTACTCACTCACTCGCTCGCTCACTCACTCACTCACTCACTCACTCACTCACTCACTCACTCACTCACTCACTCACTCACTCACTCACTCACTCACTCACTCACTCACTCACTCACTCACTCACTCACTCACTCACTCACTCACTCACTCACTCACTCACTCACTCACTCACTCACTCACTCACTCACTCACTCACTCACTCACTCACTCACTCACTCACTCACTCACTCACTCACTCACTCACTCACTCACTCACTCACTCACTCACTCACTCACTCACTCACTCACTCACTCACTCACTCACTCACTCACTCACTCACTCACTCACTCACTCACTCACTCACTCACTCACTCACTCACTCACTCACTCACTCACTCACTCACTCACTCACTCACTCACTCACTCACTCACTCACTCACTCACTCACTCACTCACTCACTCACTCACTCACTCACTCACTCACTCACTCACTCACTCACTCACTCACTCACTCACTCACTCACTCACTCACTCACTCACTCACTCACTCACTCACTCACTCACTCACTCGATTTAATATGGCCTATATAGGCCTATTACACTTGTTTGGTCATTTTTTTGCAATTTCTGCAATAAATACTATGATAACATAAAACTATATTTCGGGAAAAAAAAATTTTGAGTGAGAAAATATGTATGCACCATTCAGACACTAGAGTGCATTACATAGCGGGCATCAACTAATTTGTCAGATAAATAATAATTCCACATGATTTAAATTACGAAAGTAGCGCGTTTTATTATTATTAATTACATTGGTTATACAAGAGTATTCTGTATTCAATTTTCCATTGAAACGAGTTAAACAATGTTAAAACCCCAATTCTGTTTAAATTTACAGAAAGCGTGAAAAGCAGCTGTGCTAATTTCCGGGGCGCCACCCCTCACTTCCACAGTCCGCCACTTGTATATAAATAAACACTTGTAAATAAATTGCGAATATTTATATATATTTATAAAGATGACACCTCACAAAACGTGATACTTTTCTTTGGTCATTCTGTCTTTCATTTTGTAAGAATTAAAATATCTGTATTCAAATAACATAACATAGATCTTCAAATGAAGCAAAAAGAGCTAATACATTTATGATGATTTCAAATTGAAAAAAAACATTCGCCTACATAATAGACAGGTAGATATATATAAATAACCACTCGAACCCCCAAAAAATTATAACAAAAGGTTTCTCAACGGTTTTCTATCCTACTGGATATAGTGAATGATTAAAAAAAGTTTACCAAAATCTGATCAGTAAAAATCCGAAAATCCGACAGTCCGAAGATGGCCGCCATTGGCCGTGAAAATCGGTAAAACCATCCTAATTTTACAATTAAACCATGATTCTTGTTAATAATCCATGTTTTTAAGAGTTGGGGAACTCATTAGTTACAATTAAATTATGGCAGTGTTAAAAATCTAAGATGGCGGTGGGGCTAGGGAGCATAATCCAAGGTCAAAGGTCAATTTAAAGGTAAAATAGGATTTTTCAACAAATAAAAGTAGGAACAAGTGTAATACCCTTTTTTCGTGTAATTTTGACTAGAAAACCCATTCCTTATATTACTTTCATGATTCAAGGTCATCTTCAATGTTAAGAGGTCAACTTCAACGTCAAGTTATCGAAAATATTATTTTTACCAGATAAAACTAAGAGCATGTGTAATACCTCATTTTCGTGTGAATTTGACTGCATGGTAAGTCATTTTATGGTATTATGTTTGTGATTCAAGGTGACCTTCAAGGTCAATTTTAAGGTCAAATTCCTGACAATATTACTTATAACAATTACAAATAACTTTTTTTAAATCGATAAAATCCCCTTCAACGCCTTCCCGTCGACCTTCAACGCTTTACCATCGCTCTTGAACGCCCCTAGATTCGCTCTAACGTCTCCTAATCACCAAAATAATACCCGGTACCATAAATGGATTATCCGGTCAAAATCAGAGGTATTGCACATGATGTTTGTTGACATTTGTACAAATAAATATTTAGGCATTTGACCTTTAAATTGACCTTTTGATCTCGAAGGTCACCTTGAATCACAAACATAATACCACAAAATGATCTACGAGTCAAAATCCCATGAAAATGAGGTATTACACATGTTCTTAGCTTAATTTGGAAAAAATGAACTTTTCAATTACTTGACCTTGAGGTTGACCTTTTGGCATTAAAGATGACCTTGAATCATGAAAACAATATAAGGAATATATTTTCTAGCTAAAATTACTCGAAAAAAAGTATTACGCTTGTTCCTACCATTACTTGTCGAAAAATCCTATTTTACCTTTAACTTGACCTTTACCCTTGGGTTCTGCCCCCTAGTCCCACCACCATCTTAGATTTTTGGCAATACCAGAATGTTATTGTAAATAATGAGTTCTCCAACTCTTAAAATATGTATTATAAACAAGAATCATGGTTCAATTGTAAAAGTTTAGGCAACTTAGGATGGTTTTACCGATTTTTACGGCCATTGGCGGCCATCTTGGATTTTCATACTTTGATTGGTCAGATTTTGGTGGACTTTTTTTGGAAATTCACTATATTCAGTAGAATAGAAAACCGTTAAGAAAACTTTTGTTATAATTTTTTGGGAGTCAAGTGGTATATCGACCCGTCAATATATAGCGTTGTCAGGGTTAAACATTTACCTTGCTTACTTGCTGGTGCGTCACTTTGGTAATAATTCATTATATAGAGAATGCCTCTACCAATTGAAATGAAAACGTTTAGAGTTTAAACTTGATATAGATCTATTGGGTATTCTATGAATTCGAGTAAGGCGGGTATTGCGGCAACAACGCACAGTTAACAATGAATGAAAATATGTGATGAAATTACCGGATAGATAAATGGGTCCAAGTCTCCAAGTATTATACCCCCTAATTTAAATAACAACTGAATGACGTCGGTGATTGGCCGATCTCGTCATGTGACAGATTGAACCACTCCACGATTAATCGAGGTAAATGAAATAAATGGGGCCACTTTGTGAACATACAGACTAAAATGGACGAGGATAATTTCATGAGGATGGTGAGATGAATCAGATGCCACTGCTCTCCAGACACAGGATTCGAAATCCAAATCCCAGCTGTCTGAGGTCGAACGCGCTTCTTCTCGGTCATGGAGGCTCCCCACGAACCAGAAGTCTAGCGTGACATGCTGCGGCGCTAACTACTACACCAGCGCCTGGCTCAGATTCGCTAGGGGGAGACACACAGCATGGGCTGCTTAGCTAAAAACGATATGTATATGTGACCCATCTGCACGAAATGAGTCGCATGTCGGCTCCATACAAGTTGAGAAAATGGGCAATATGCATGATGTGGGTTAATAATAGCGAGTTTTGTTTTTTGTCGAATTTTAATGCCTTAAAGCATAGAATTACCATTCCCAGGCCAGAAATGGGTTCTACGCCCCAAAATTTTAATCAGAAATGACATATCACATGATTGTGATTATCAGATTTTTTGTTTATTTGTTTTCAAAATGGCCGCTGGCTGCCGTCTTGGATTTTACCCATTTTTAAAAAACGCTCGAAGTTAAACAAAGTCCACCCTGCAGATTCTGAATGTATACATCCAGAGCTATAAAAATCAATCGTTAAAAACTATATATACAAAATTTCGATGCTTGGCCGAAAAATCCTGTTTGGCCATAAGGAACTATTTTTTATACTATAAAGAACTTCACGTCACTAAAATGATCATAACTCAGCTCCGGATCAACATAATTTCATGCTCTTGATGTCATATTAAAGCTCCAGCTGGGTGCTTTCCAATGGTACAATCAACTGATGAAAAATGCCATGTTAATTATACCACGTGAAAACAACATGAATTCGAAGTCATTCTGTCAACGTGGATGTAATGGGTAGTTAACCACGTGGAATGTACGTGGTAATCACGCAATAACCACCACAATTCCACGTGGGAACAAGGTGGCATGCCTGCTGGGCCCAGCAGGCAACATCATGTTCAATGTTGATTGATATTGTTGATTCCACATGGAAATGTCCACGTGGATTCAACGCGGATTTAAATTGTTGATTCCATGTGGAAATGCCCACGTGGATTCAACGGGGATTTAGATCGTTGATTCCACGAGGAAATTCTACGTGTAATTCACGTGGAAATGTCCGCGTGGAATGCTCTTTCACCTGTGACCAAATATCCACCAATATTCCGGGTGACATGGTTTCCACGTGGGTTCAACATGATTTACTTGCTGGGACAGCTCACCGGCAGAGTTTCAGTGAAGAGGGACTGATTAAAAGTAGTGGGCCACATTAACACAAGGTAAATGGGGGGGAGTAAAGTAGATATAAAAAAGTGGAAGGGGGTACGGGAGTCACGACAGTGACAATGACCATGACAATAAAGTTTATTCATGGTCTCAAGTAGAGACAAAAGAGCCAGGCGGACCACATGATATTATACAGTATTTACATTATATATAAGTATCCATTATTCGTTTTACAAATTACAATATAGCTTGAGAGCAACTCTCAATAGAAAAACACATTCGTATTAAATATATATATAAGCCTATCCCTATTTAGATACACATAATAGTCTTGTACTGTGAAAGCATTGTGTCGCTTCACCTCAGTAGGCCTACTGCGCACGCTGGCTGCATACCGAGGTATTGGACACAATTCTGTCACATTAGACCTTTTTGAAAGAAATATATTAGAATAAATTATAAAATATAGGGCCTACAAAATGACATTATTCATGAGTTTTCGTTTTATATAAAAATACAAACAATATTTACCCTGACTTGGGCATGGGACACAAAATTGCAATATTACATACAGACACTCAGATCTCAGTATATATATATATATATATATATATATATATATATAATACGGAGTGGGTGGGACCCAAGATCGAGCGAAGTTTAGACCTAGCTTGGTAAAATATTCTGTGCAGTTTTTGAAAGAATAATTAGCCTACTGAAGTTTTGATTATGACCATATATATTGTTCCTTGAAAAATCAAAATTATGTTCATGTCGCCACAAAATAACAGAATAGGCCTACTCAGAATACGTCACACACTGGTAAAGCATAGTGACAGAGTAGGGACATTTTGAATATGTCTGGTACCAAAGAACACATTTGATTATTGTTTAGGTTTATTTTAAACAAAATTAAATGGTTATTGAACATGTGCACACTTCTTTTTAGAAAAAAACATAAAAAAACAGATATTTTGAACAGTCGTTATTTCACAAACTGCAATGTATCAGGACCATTTACACTGAGCAACAATAAAATTTCATAAATATATTTTATTTTTCATGTTCTTATTTTGTATAAGGGTCTACTACTTATACAAAAATGCTCTTATATATCACATATTTTCGGAAATGTTTAAACTAAAAAAATGTAACGTATTCTGTGTGTGCTTTGTGGTACCGGGGAAGGGGTAATTTTACCTGTTCATTTAGAAAAATGATCAAAATTTATGTTTTAGACTTGGTATCTCAATCTTTTAGGACAAAAACCACAAAATTGTAAATTTTCAAATGAAGTTGTAATATTTAAGACGTCTATAGAGAGAATTTGATTTTTCGATATGTAAGCCTAGCTTGTTGCCCGGGCTTGTGGAAAGTCTTGAAGTGTGGGATTAATAAACTTGCACTAACCAGTCTAACCAGTGCTAATTTGGACTGACCCTCTATTAGACTGGGCATATAGTCTACATAATAGAAATAGATTATCTATGCATAGGGGGCCTATACTAGGCCTAGCATAAGTAGGCTAGGCCTACTACGTCTATGGAATTAGGCCACATGTAGAGCCTAGCCTAGGTGATTATAAATCAAGACTAGGCCTATAAAAACATGTGTTTACCCCTAGCATCGTCAATGTCTGGGTTCTTGCTACAAGGGCAAAAGACACAAGTTCAAAATGCTATAATTTTAAGTAAAATATGATGATGAGAAAACTTTTTTTTATTATGAAACCATAAACTCACAAACTGATTATGAACTGAGACCAATAAGAACTAATTAGGAGGTTATCAGTACGTTATGGCCAACACTCAGCAGTAGGCCTACATGCAGTAACAGGGCTACTGCTAGTGGCACTTGCGACTGGCGCCGTCACTGTGCTTGTGTGACTGTGAGTGTGAGCCAGTGTGCATGCAGTAGATTTTTATAGATCTAAAAGTTGTCAACTCAAGATAGCCTAACGTTACTGGGACAGGTGCGTCAGCAGGTGAGTTTTCAGTGTGCACAACAACCATAGTCCATACTCACCATGTCACGATAACCTATAGTATAAGTTGTAGGCCTACGAGACCCTGTACAGACTACAGTAGGCCTACATGTTAGTAGGGTCTTGTCCTGTGAGGCTGTGTGGGCTGTGACTATGTGTGAGTGAGCATGGTGAGACTGACTCAGCCAGTCAGAGTGACACTACACAGTACTGACATGACTGACACTGACAGTGACACGTCACACATATATCAACCAATCACCGAATCAGCCTATAAATCGATATTCATTTTCTGCTATTGATAGACACGATCTACTCTAAAAAATATTATTTCGATATAACTAAATAGGCTGATTTATATATTGATATGATGTTATAGATTCAGTATCTACAGTGGCACGTATTTTTAAATTAGGTAGATGAGAACATAACTGCGGATGGGTTATTGTACAATTTTTAAGCTATAATTTCAAGTCTATATTGTAGGGCCTACACACAAATAGATAATGAGTGTTGAAGTCGGTGGATGTTCGCTTTTCCGGCCCATGGAGGCTTGTAGTCGCTGTGTCCCTGCGGAGCAGGTTACCACAGACGGCCTTATCTTGGCAGTGAGTTGATCTATGCTAAATTTCTATTATATTCTTCTATTTTTGGTTATTTCTATGTTGTCATCCTCTGTGATCTAACTTTTAATATTTTGTAGTTGATAATAGTAACACTTGACTCAAGTGAATAGATCTTTGCTCTGAAGAAAACCTATTCATTTACAGTGTTTCTTCAGAATTGGGTAAAACTTCTGATTATCGCCCGTAATGTGAATGTCATGTGATCAAAACAATATTTCACAATAGTAGCCTATACTCACAACAATACAATAAGAATAGGTCTTTGTGAATGCATAGCTGGGCGAACACATTGGTCCAATACAGGAATTTCGGAAATGAATTGCGGAAAGTTTAGCTTGTAGCGTAGGGATCTGTATTTTACGCACAATCTGGGTGTAGATCCCAGGATTTTACCA
>OZ024907.1:86871033-87016033 GCA_964017125.1 Flabesymbios commensalis
ATTCATTTAGACGTCAATTCAGACGTCAATTCTCAACAGTTTACCATGTAATTTTGCAGGCCCCATCGGCTGGTATTAAGGCAGCTTCCCTGTAAATTTGGCAAAGTTTGATTAAATACTTCAAAAGTTATTAATGAGCTTAGTGTAAAATTTGATTGAGTATTTTTAAAAGTTATTCATTTAGACGTCAATTCAGACGTCAATTCCCAACAGTTTACCATGTGATTTTGCTGGCTCCATCGTCTGGTATTACGGCAACTACGCTATAAATTTGGCGAAGTTTGCTTGAATACTTCAAAAGATATCAATGAGATTAGTGTGAAATTTGATTGGGTATTTTTTAAAAGTTATTCATTTAGACGTCTATTTAGACGTAAATTCTCAACAGTTTACCATGTAATTTTGCAGGCACCATCGGCTGGTATTAAGGCAACATCCCCGTAAATTTGGCGAAGTTTGCTTGAATACTTCAAAAGATATTAATGAGATTAGTGTGAAATTTGATTGAGTATTTTTAAAAGTTATTCATTTAGACGTCAATTCGGACGTCAATTCTCAACAGTTTACCATGTAATTTTGCAACTTCGCTATTAATTTGGCGAAGTTTGATCGAGTACTTTAAAAGTTATTCATTTAGACGTTAATTCAGACGTCAATTCTCAACCGTTTTCCATGTAATTTCGCATGCACCATACACTGGAATTACGGCAAATTCCCTGTAAGTTTGACAAAGTTTGATTAAGTACTTCAAAAGTTATTAATGAGATTAGTGTGAAATTTGATTCAGTATTTTTAAAAGTTATTCATTTAGACGGCAATTCAGACGTCAATTCTCAACCGTTTATCATGAGATTTTGCAAGCACCATCGGCTGGTTTTAAGGCAACTTCCCTGTCAATTTGGCAAAGTTTGATTAAGTACTGCAAAAGTTAATAATGAGCTTAGTGTGAAATTTGATTGAGTACTTCTAAACGTTATTCATTTAGACGTCAATTCAGACGTCAATTCTCAACAGTTTACCATGTAATTTTGCAGGCACCATCGGTGGTATTAAGGCAACATCCCTGTAAATTTGGCGAAGTTTGCTTGAATACTTCAAAAGATATTAATGAGATTAGTGTGAAATTTGATTTAGTATTTTTAAAAGTTATTCATTTAGATGTCAATTCGGACGTCAAATCTCAACAGTTTACCATGTAATTTTGCAGGCCCCATCGTCTGGTATTACGGCAACTACGCTATAAATTTGGCGAAGTTTGCATGAATACTTCAAAAGATATCAATGAGATTAGTGTGAAATTTGATTGGGTATTTTTTAAAAGTTATTCATTTAGACGCAATTCGGACGTCAATTCTCAACAGTTTACCATGTAATTTTGCAGGCCCTATCGGCTGGTATTAAGGCAGCTTCCCTGTAAATTTGGCAAAGTTTGATTAAGTACTGCAAAAGTTAATAATGAGCTTAGTGTGAAATTTGATTGAGTACTTCTAAACGTTATTCATTTAGACGTCTATTTAGACGTCAATTCTCAACAGTTTACCATGTAATTTTGCAGGCACCATCGGCTGGTATTAAGGCAACATCCCCGTAAATTTGGCGAAGTTTGCTTGAATACTTCAAAAGATATTAATGAGATTAGTGTGAAATTTGATTGAGTATTTTTAAAAGTTATTCATTTAGACGTCAATTCGGACGTCAATTCTCAACAGTTTACCATGTAATTTTGCAACTTCGCTATTAATTTGGCGAAGTTTGATCGAGTACTTTAAAAGTTATTCATTTAGACGTTAATTCAGACGTCAATTCTCAACCGTTTTCCATGTAATTTCGCATGCACCATACACTGGAATTACGGCAAATTCCCTGTAAGTTTGACAAAGTTTGATTAAGTACTTCAAAAGTTATTAATGAGATTAGTGTGAAATTTGATTCAGTATTTTTAAAAGTTATTCATTTAGACGGCAATTCAGACGTCAATTCTCAACCGTTTATCATGAGATTTTGCAAGCACCATCGGCTGGTTTTAAGGCAACTTCCCTGTCAATTTGGCGAAGTTTGATTAAGTACTGCAAAAGTTAATAATGAGCTTAGTGTGAAATTTGATTGAGTACTTCTAAACGTTATTCATTTAGACGTCAATTCAGACGTCAATTCTCAACAGTTTACCATGTAATTTTGCAGGCACCATCGGTGGTATTAAGGCAACATCCCTGTAAATTTGGCGAAGTTTGCTTGAATACTTCAAAAGATATTAATGAGATTAGTGTGAAATTTGATTTAGTATTTTTAAAAGTTATTCATTTAGATGTCAATTCGGACGTCAATTCTCAACAGTTTACCATGTAATTTTGCAGGCGCCATCGTCTGGTATTACGGCAACTATGCTATAAATTTGGCGAAGTTTGCTTGAATACTTCAGAAGATATTAATGAGATTAGTGTGAAATTTGATTGAGTATTTTTAAAAGTTATTCATTTAGACGTCAATTCGGACGTCAATTCTCAACAGTTTACCATGTAATTTTGCAGGCCTTATCGGCTGGTATTACGGCAGCTTCCCTGTAAATTTGGCGAAGTTTGCTTGAATACTTTAAAAGATATTAATGAGATTAGTGTGAAATTTGATTGAGTATTTTTAAAAGTTATTCATTTAGACGTCAATTCGGACGTCAATTCTCAACAGTTTACCATGTAATTTTGCAGGCCTTATCGGCTGGTATTACGGCAGCTTCCCTGTAAATTTGGCGAAGTTTGCTTGAATACTTTAAAAGATATTAATGAGATTAGTGTGAAATTTGATTGAGTATTTTTAAAAGTTATTCATTTAGACGTCAATTCAGACGTCAATTCCCAACAGTTTACCATGTAATTTTGCAGGCGCCATCGTCTGGTATTACGGCAACTACGCTATAAATTTGGCGAAGTTTGCTTGAATACTTCAAAAGATATTAATGAGATTAGTGTGAAATTTGATTGAGTATTTTTAAAAGTTATTCATTTAGACGTCAATTCGGACGTCAATTCTCAACAGTTTACCATGTAATTTTGCAGGCCCCATCGGCTGGTATTAAGGCAGCTTCCCTGTAAATTTGGCAAAGTTTGATTAAATACTTCAAAAGTTATTAATGAGCTTAGTGTAAAATTTGATTGAGTATTTTTAAAAGTTATTCATTTAGACGTCAATTCAGACGTCAACTCTCAACCGTTTATCATGAGATTTTGCAAGCACCATCGGCTGGTATTAAGGCAACTTCCCTGTCAATTTGGCGAAGTTTGATTAAGTACTGCAAAAGTTAATAATGAGCTTAGTGTAAAATTTGATTGAGTATTTTTAAAAGTTATTCATTTAGACGTCAATTCAGACGTCAATTCCAGACAGTTTACCATGTAATTTTGCAGGCGCCATCGTCTGGTATTACGGCAACTACGCTATAAATTTGGCGAAGTTTGCTTGAATACTTCAGAAGATATTAATGAGATTAGTGTGAAATTTGATTGAGTATTTTTAAAAGTTATTCATTTAGACGTCAATTCGGACGTCAATTCTCAACAGTTTACCATGTAATTTTGCAGGCCTTATCGGCTGGTATTACGGCAGCTTCCCTGTAAATTTGGCGAAGTTTGCTTGAATACTTTAAAAGATATTAATGAGATTAGTGTGAAATTTGATTGAGTATTTTTAAAAGTTATTCATTTAGACGTCAATTCGGACGTCAATTCTCAACAGTTTACCATGTAATTTTGCAGGCCTTATCGGCTGGTATTACGGCAGCTTCCCTGTAAATTTGGCGAAGTTTGCTTGAATACTTTAAAAGATATTAATGAGATTAGTGTGAAATTTGATTGAGTATTTTTAAAAGTTATTCATTTAGACGTCAATTCAGACGTCAATTCCCAACAGTTTACCATGTAATTTTGAAGGCGCCATCGTCTGGTATTACGGCAACTACGCTATAAATTTGGCGAAGTTTGCTTGAATATTTCAAAAGATATTAATGAGATTAGTGTGAAATTTGATTGAGTATTTTTAAAAGTTATTCATTTAGACGTCAATTCGGACGTCAATTCTCAACAGTTTACCATGTAATTTTGCAGGCCCCATCGGCTGGTATTAAGGCAGCTTCCCTGTAAATTTGGCAAAGTTTGATTAAATACTTCAAAAGTTATTAATGAGCTTAGTGTAAAATTTGATTGAGTATTTTTAAAAGTTATTCATTTAGACGTCAATTCAGACGTCAATTCTCGACCGTTTATCATGAGATTTTGCAAGCACCATCGGCTGGTATTAAGGCAACTTCCCTGTCAATTTGGCGAAGTTTGATTAAGTACTGCAAAAGTTAATAATGAGCTTAGTGTGAAATTTGATTGAGTACTTCTAAACGTTATTCATTTAGACGTCAATTCAGACGTCAATTCTCAACAGTTTACCATGTAATTTTGCAGGCACCATCGGCAGGTATTAAGGCAACATCCCTGTAAATTTGGCAAAGTTTGATTAAATACTTCAAAAGTTATTAATGAGCTTAGTGTAAAATTTGATTGAGTATTTTTAAAAGTTATTCATTTAGACGTCAATTCAGACGTCAATTCTCAACAGTTTACCATGTAATTTTGCAGGCGCCATCGTCTGGTATTACGGCAACTACGCTATAAATTTGGCGAAGTTTGCTTGAATACTTCAGAAGATATTAATGAGATTAGTGTGAAATTTGATTGAGTATTTTTAAAAGTTATTCATTTAGACGTCAATTCGGACGTCAATTCTCAACAGTTCCCCATGTAATTTTGCAGGCCTTATCGGCTGGTATTGCGGCAGCTTCCCTGTAAATTTGGCGAAGTTTGCTTGAATACTTTAAAAGATATTAATGAGATTAGTGTGAAATTTGATTGAGTATTTTTAAAAGTTATTCATTTAGACGTCAATTCGGACGTCAATTCTCAACAGTTTACCATGTAATTTTGCAGGCCCCATCGGCTGGTATTAAGGCAGCTTCCTTGTAAATTTGGCAAAGTTTGATTAAATACTTCAAAAGTTATTAATGAGCTTAGTGTAAAATTTGATTGAGTATTTTTAAAAGTTATTCATTTAGACGTCAATTCAGACGTCAATTCCCAACAGTTTACCATGTAATTTTGCAGGCGCCATCGTCTGGTATTACGGCAACTACGCTATAAATTTGGCGAAGTTTGCTTGAATACTTCAAAAGATATTAATGAGATTAGTGTGAAATTTGATTGAGTATTTTTAAAAGTTATTCATTTAGACGTCAATTCGGACGTCAATTCTCAACAGTTTACCATGTAATTTTGCAGGCCCCATCGGCTGGTATTAAGGCAGCTTCCTTGCAAATTTGGCAAAGTTTGATTGAATACTTCAAAAGTTATTAATGAGCTTAGTGTAAAATTTGATTGAGTATTTTTAAAAGTTATACATTTGGACGTCAATTCAGACGTCAATTCCCAACAGTTTACCATGTAATTTTGCAGGCGCCATCGTCTGGTATTACGGCAACTACGCTATAAATTTGGCGAAGTTTGAATGAGTACTTTCAAAGTTATTCATTTAGACTACAATTCAGACGTCAATTATCAACCGTTTTCCATGTAATTTTGCAGGCACCATCGCCTGGTATTGCGGCAACTTCGCTATTAATTTGGCAAAGTTTGATTGAGTACTTTAAAAGTTATTCATTTAGACGGCAATTCAGACGTCAATTCACAACCGTTTATCATGAGATTTTGCAAGCACCATCGGCTGGTATTAGGCAACTTCCCTGTCAATTTGGCGAAGTTTGATTAGGTACTGCAAAAGTTATTCATGAGCTTAGTGTAAAATTTGATTGAGTATTTCTAAAAGTTATTCATTTAGACGTCAATTCAGTCGTCAATTCTCAACAGTTTACCATGTAATTTTGCAAGCGCCATCGGCTGGTATTTAGGCAACTTCCCTGTAAATGTGGCGAAGTTTGCTTAAATACTTCAAAAGTTATTAATTAGATCAGTGTGAAATTTTATTGAGTATTTCAAAAGTTATTCGTTTAGAGGTCAATACAGACGTCAATTCTCAACCGTTTATCATGTAATTTTGCAAGCACCATCGGCTGGTATTAAGGCAACTTCCCTGTCAATTTGGCGAAGTTTGATTAAGTACTGCAAAAGTTAATAATGAGCTTAGTGTGAAATTTGATTCAGTATTTTTAAAAGTTATTCATTTAGACGTCAGTTCAGACGTCAATTCTAAACCGTTTTCCATGTAATTTTGCAGGCGCCATCGTCTGGTATTACGGCAACTTCGCTATTAATTTGGCAAAGTTTGATTAAGTACTTTAAAAGTTATCTATTTAGACGTCAATTCAGACGTTAATTCTCAACCGTTTTCCATGTAGTTTTGCAGGCCCCATCGGCTGGTATTAATGCAGCTTCCCTGTAAATTTGACAAAGTTTGCTTAAACACTTGAAAAGTTATTAATGAGATTAGTGTGAAATTTGATTCAGTATTTTTAAAAGTTATTGATTTAGACGTCAATTTAGACGTCAATCCTCAACAGTTTATCATGTAATTTTGCAGGCCCCGTCGGCTGGTATTAAGGCAGCTTCCCTGTAAATTTGACAAAGTTTGATTAAATACTTCAAAAGTTCTTAATGAGCTTAGTGTAAAATTTGATTGAGTATTTTTAAAAGTTATTCATTTAGACCTCAATTCAGACGTCAATTCTCAACCGTTTACCATGTAATTTTGCAGGCACCATTGTCTGGTATTACGGCAACTTCGCTATTAATTTGGTGAAGTTTGATTGAGTACTTTAAAAGTTATTAATTTAGACGTTAATTCAGACGTCAATTCTCAACCGTTTTCCATGTAATTTTGCATGCACCATACACTGGAATTACGGCAAATTCCCTGTAAATTTGACAAAGTTTGATTAAGTACTTCAAAAGTTATTAATGAGATTAGTGTGAAATTTGATTCAGTATTTTTAAAAGCTATTCATTTAGACGGCAATTCAGACGTCAAATCTCAACCGTTTATCATGAGATTTTACAAGCACCATCGGCTGGTATTAAGGCAACTTCCCTGTCAATTTGGCAAAGTTTGATTAAGTACTGCAAAAGTTAATAAGTCAATTCTCAACCGTTTACCATGTAATTTTGCAGGCACCATTGTCTGGTATTACGGCAACTTCGCTATTAATTTGGTGAAGTTTGAATGAGTACTTTCAAAGGTATTCATTTAGACATCAATTCAGACGTCAATTCTCAACCGTTTTCCATGTAATTTTGCAGGCACCATCGCCAGGTATTACGGCAACTTCGCTATTAATTTGGCGAAGTTTGATTGAGTACTTTGAAAGTTATTCATTTAGACGTTAATTCAGACGTCAATTCTCAACCGTTTTCCATGTAATTTTGCATGCACCATACACTGGAATTACGGCAAATTCCCTATAAGTTTGACAAAGTTTGATTAAGTACTTCAAAAGTTATTGATGAGATTAGTGTGAAATTTGTTTCAGTATTTTTAAAAGCTATTCATTTAGACGGCAATTCAGACGTCAATTCTCAACCGTTTATCATGAGATTTTGCAAGCACCATCGGCTGGTATTAAGGCAACATCCCTGTAGATTTGGCAAAGTTTGCTTGAATACTTCAAAAGATATTAATAAGATTAGTGTGAAATTTGATTGAGTATTTTTAAAAGTTATACATTTAGACGTCAATTCGGACGTCAATTCTCAACAGTTTACCATGTAATTTTGCAGGCCCCATCGGCTGGTATTAAGGCAGCTTCCTTGCAAATTTGGCAAAGTTTGATTGAATACTTCAAAAGTTATTAATGAGCTTAGTGTAAAATTTGATTGAGTATTTTTAAAAGTTATACATTTGGACGTCAATTCAGACGTCAATTCCCAACAGTTTACCATGTAATTTTGCAGGCGCCATCGTCTGGTATTACGGCAACTACGCTATAAATTTGGCGAAGTTTGAATGAGTACTTTCAAAGTTATTCATTTAGACGTCAATTCAGACGTCAATTATCAACCGTTTTCCATGTAATTTTGCAGGCACCATCGCCTGGTATTGCGGCAACTTCGCTATTAAATTGGCAAAGTTTGATTGAGTACTTTAAAAGTTATTCATTTAGACGGCAATTCAGACGTCAATTCACAACCGTTTATCATGAGATTTTGCAAGCACCATCGGCTGGTATTAGGCAACTTCCCTGTCAATTTGGCGAAGTTTGATTAGGTACTGCAAAAGTTATTCATGAGCTTAGTGTAAAATTTGATTGAGTATTTCTAAAAGTTATTCATTTAGACGTCAATTCAGTCGTCAATTCTCAACAGTTTACCATGTAATTTTGCAAGCGCCATCGGCTGGTATTTAGGCAACTTCCCTGTAAATGTGGCGAAGTTTGCTTAAATACTTCAAAAGTTATTAATTAGATCAGTGTGAAATTTTATTGAGTATTTCAAAAGTTATTCATTTAGAGGTCAATACAGACGTCAATTCTCAACCGTTTATCATGTAATTTTGCAAGCACCATCGGCTGGTATTAAGGCAACTTCCCTGTCAATTTGGCGAAGTTTGATTAAGTACTGCAAAAGTTAATAATGAGCTTAGTGTGAAATTTGATTCAGTATTTTTAAAAGTTATTCATTTAGACGTCAGTTCAGACGTCAATTCTAAACCGTTTTCCATGTAATTTTGCAGGCGCCATCGTCTGGTATTACGGCAACTTCGCTATTAATTTGGCAAAGTTTGATTAAGTACTTTAAAAGTTATTTATTTAGACGTCAATTCAGACGTTAATTCTCAACCGTTTTCCATGTAGTTTTGCAGGCCCCATCGGCTGGTATTAATGCAGCTTCCCTGTAAATTTGACAAAGTTTGCTTAAACACTTCAAAAGTTATTAATGAGATTAGTGTGAAATTTGATTCAGTATTTTTAAAAGTTATTGATTTAGACGTCAATTTAGACGTCAATCCTCAACAGTTTATCATGTAATTTTGCAGGCCCCGTCGGCTGGTATTAAGGCAGCTTCCCTGTAAATTTGACAAAGTTTGATTAAATACTTCAAAAGTTCTTAATGAGCTTAGTGTAAAATTTGATTGAGTATTTTTAAAAGTTATTCATTTAGACCTCAATTCAGACGTCAATTCTCAACCGTTTACCATGTAATTTTGCAGGCACCATTGTCTGGTATTACGGCAACTTCGCTATTAATTTGGTGAAGTTTGATTGAGTACTTTAAAAGTTATTAATTTAGACGTTAATTCAGACGTCAATTCTCAACCGTTTTCCATGTAATTTTGCATGCACCATACACTGGAATTACGGCAAATTCCCTGTAAATTTGACAAAGTTTGATTAAGTACTTCAAAAGTTATTAATGAGATTAGTGTGAAATTTGATTCAGTATTTTTAAAAGCTATTCATTTAGACGGCAATTCAGACGTCAATTCTCAACCGTTTATCATGAGATTTTGCAAGCACCATCGGCTGGTATTAAGGCAACTTCCCTGTCAATTTGGCGAAGTTTGATTAAGTACTGCAAAAGTTAATAAGTCAATTCTCAACCGTTTACCATGTAATTTTGCAGGCACCATTGTCTGGTATTACGGCAACTTCGCTATTAATTTGGTGAAGTTTGAATGAGTACTTTCAAAGGTATTCATTTAGACATCAATTCAGACGTCAATTCTCAACCGTTTTCCATGTAATTTTGCAGGCACCATCGCCTGGTATTACGGCAACTTCGCTATTAATTTGGCGAAGTTTGATTGAGTACTTTGAAAGTTATTCATTTAGACGTTAATTCAGACGTCAATTCTCAACCGTTTTCCATGTAATTTTGCATGCACCATACACTGGAATTACGGCAAATTCCCTATAAGTTTGACAAAGTTTGATTAAGTACTTCAAAAGTTATTGATGAGATTAGTGTGAAATTTGTTTCAGTATTTTTAAAAGCTATTCATTTAGACGGCAATTCAGACGTCAATTCTCAACCGTTTATCATGAGATTTTGCAAGCACCATCGGCTGGTATTAAGGCAACATCCCTGTAGATTTGGCAAAGTTTGCTTGAATACTTCAAAAGATATTAATGAGATTAGTGTGAAATTTGATTGAGTATTTTTAAAAGTTATTCATTTAGACGTCAATTCGGACGTCAATTCTCAACAGTTTACCATGTAATTTTGCAGGCCCCATCGGCTGGTATTAAGGCAGCTTCCCTGTAAATTTGGCAAAGTTTGATTAAATACTTCAAAAGTTATTAATGAGCTTAGTGTAAAATTTGATTGAGTATTTTTAAAAGTTATTCATTTAGACGTCAATTCAAACGTCAATTCCCAACAGTTTACCATGTAATTTTGCAGGCGCCATCGTCTGGTATTACGGCAACTACGCTATAAATTTGGCGAAGTTTGCTTGAATACTTCAAAAGATATTAATGAGATTAGTGTGAAATTTGATTGGGTATTTTTTAAAAGTTATTCATTTAGACGTCAATTCGGACGTCAATTCTCAACAGTTTACCATGTAATTTTGCAGGCCCCATCGGCTGGTATTAAGGCAGCTTCCCTGTAAATTTGGCAAAGTTTGATTAAGTACTGCAAAAGTTAATAATGAGCTTAGTGTGAAATTTGATTGAGTACTTCTAAACGTTATTCATTTAGACGTTAATTCAGACGTCAATTCTCCACAGTTTACCATGTAATTTTGCAGGCACCATCGGCAGGTATTAAGGCAACATCCCTGTAAATTTGGCGAAGTTTGCTTGAATACTTCAAAAGATATTAATGAGATTAGTGTGAAATTTGATTGAGTATTTTTAAAAGTTATTCATTTAGACGTCAATTCGGACGTCAATTCTCAACAGTTTACCATGTAATTTTGCAGGCCCCATCGGCTGGTATTAAGGCAGCTTCCCTGTAAATTTGGCAAAGTTTGATTAAATACTTCAAAAGTTATTAATGAGCTTAGTGTAAAATTTGATTGAGAAGTTTTAAAAGTTTTTCATTTAGACGTCAATTCAGACGTCAATTCCAAACAGTTTACCATGTAATTTCGCAGGCGCCATCGCCTGGTATTACGGCAACTACGCTATAAATTTGGCGAAGTTTGCTTGAATACTTCAAAAGATATTAATGAGATTAGTGTGAAATTTGATTGAGTATTTTTAAAAGTTATTCATTTAGACGTCAATTCGGACGTCAATTCTCAACAGTTTACCATGTAATTTTGCAGGCCTTATCGGCTGGTATTAAGGCAGCTTCCCTGTAAATTTGGCAAAGTTTGATTAAATACTTCAAAAGTTATTAATGAGCTTAGTGTGAAATTTGATTGAGTATTTTTAAAAGTTATTCATTTAGACGTCAATTCAGACGTCAATTCTCAACAGTTTACCATGTAATTTTGCAGGCGCCATCGTCTGGTATTACGGCAACTACGCTATAAATTTGGCGAAGTTTGATTGAGTACTTTCAAAGTTATTCATTTAGACGTCAATTCAGACGTCAATTATCAACCGTTTTCCATGTAATTTTGCAGGCACCATCGCCTGGTATTGCGGCAACTTCGCTATTAATTTGGCAAAGTTTGATTGAGTACTTTAAAAGTTATTCATTTAGACGGCAATTCAGACGTCAATTCTCAACCGTTTATCATGAGATTTTGCAAGCACCATCGGCTGGTATTAGGCAACTTCCCTGTCAATTTGGCGAAGTTTGATTAAGTACTACAAAAGTTATTCATGAGCTTAGTGTAAAATTTGATTGAGTATTTCTAAAAGTTATTCATTTAGACGTCAATTCAGTCGTCAATTCTCAACAGTTTACCATGTAATTTTGCAAGCACCATCGGCTGGTATTTAGGCAACTTCCCTGTAAATGTGGCGAAGTTTGCTTAAATACTTCAAAAGTTATTAATTAGATCAGTGTGAAATTTGATTGAGTATTTCAAAAGTTATTCATTTAGACGTCAATTCAGACGTCAATTCTCAACCGTTTATCATGTAATTTTTCAAGCACCATCGGCTGGTATTAAGGCAACTTCCCTGTCAATTTGGCGAAGTTTGATTAAGTACTGCAAAAGTTATTAATGAGCTTAGTGTGAAATTTGATTCAGTATTTTTAAAAGTTATTCATTTAGACGTCAGTTCAGACGTCAATTCTAAACCGTTTTCCATGTAATTTTGCAGGCGCCATCGTCTGGTATTACGGCAACTACGCTATAAATTTGGCGAAGTTTGAAAGAATACTTTCAAATTTATTCATTTAGACGTCAATTCAGACGTCAATTCTCAACCGTTTTCCATGTAGTTTTGCAGGCACCATCGCCTGGTATTGCGGCAACTTCGCTATTAATTTGGCAAAGTTTGATTGAGTACTTTAAAAGTTATTCATTTAGACGTCAATTCAGACGTCAATTCTCAACCGTTTTCCATGTAATTTTGCATGCACCATCGACTGGTACTACGGCAAGTTCCCTGTAAGTTTGACAAAGTTTGATTAAGTACTTCAAAAGTTATTAATGAGATTAGTGTGAAATTTGATTCAGTATTTTTAAAAGTTATTCATTTAGACGTCAATTCAGACGTCAATCCTCAACAGTTTACCATGTAATTTTGCAGGCCCCATCGGCTGGTATTAAGGCAGCTTCCCTGTAAATTTGACAAAGTTTGCTTAAATACTTCAAAAGTTATTAATGAGATTAGTGTGAAATTTGATTCAGTATTTTTAAGAGTTATTGATTTAGACGTCAATTTAGACGTCAATTCTCAACAGTTTACCATGTAATTTTGCAGCGCCATCGTCTGGTATTACGGCAACTACGCTATAAATTTGGCGAAGTTTGCTTGAATACTTCAAAAGATATTATTGAGATTAGTGTGAAATTTGATTGGGTATTTTTTAAAAGTTATTCATTTAGACGTCAATTCGGACGTCAATTCTCAACAGTTTACCATGTAATTTTGCAGGCCCCATCGGCTGGTATTAAGGCAGCTTCCCTGTAAATTTGGCAAAGTTTGATTAAGTACTGCAAAAGGTAATAATGAGCTTAGTGTGAAATTTGATTGAGTACTTCTAAACGTTATTCATTTAGACGTTAATTCAGACGTCAATTCTCCACAGTTTACCATGTAATTTTGCAGGCACCATCGGCAGGTATTAAGGCAACATCCCTGTAAATTTGGCGAAGTTTGCTTGAATACTTCAAAAGATATTAATGAGATTAGTGTGAAATTTGATTGAGTATTTTTAAAAGTTATTCATTTAGACGTCAATTCGGACGTCAATTCTCAACAGTTTACCATGTAATTTTGCAGGCCCCATCGGCTGGTATTAAGGCAGCTGCCCTGTAAATTTGGCAAAGTTTGATTAAATACTTCAAAAGTTATTAATGAGCTTAGTGTAAAATTTGATTGAGTAGTTTTAAAAGTTATTCATTTAGACGTCAATTCAGACGTCAATTCCAAACAGTTTACCATGTAATTTCGCAGGCGCCATCGCCTGGTATTACGGCAACTACGCTATAAATTTGGCGAAGTTTGCTTGAATACTTCAAAAGATATTAATGAGATTAGTGTGAAATTTGATTGAGTATTTTTAAAAGTTATTCATTTAGACGTCAATTCGGACGTCAATTCTCAACAGTTTACCATGTAATTTTGCAGGCCCCATCGGCTGGTATTAAGGCAGCTTCCCTGTAAATTTGGCAAAGTTTGATTAAATACTTCAAAAGTTATTAATGAGCTTAGTGTAAAATTTGATTGAGTATTTTTAAAAGTTATTTATTTAGACGTCAATTCAGACGTCAATTCTCAACAGTTTACCATGTAATGTTGCAGGCGCCATCGTCTGTTATTACGGCAACTACGCTATAAATTTGGCGAAGTTTGAATGAGTACTTTCAAAGTTATTCATTTAGACGTCAATTCAGACGTCAATTATCAACCGTTTTCCATGTAATTTTGCAGGCACCATCGCCTGGTATTGCGGCAACTTCGCTATTAATTTGGCAAAGTTTGATTGAGTACTTTTAATTTTTTCAATTAGACGGCAATTCAGACGTCAATTCTCAACCGTTTATCATGAGATTTTGCAAGCACCATCGGCTGGTATTAGGCAACTTCCCTGTCAATTTGGCGAAGTTTGATTAAGTACTACAAAAGTTATTCATGAGCTTAGTGTAAAATTTGATTGAGTATTTCTAAAAGTTATTCATTTAGACGTCAATTCAGTCGTCAATTCTCAACAGTTTACCATGTAATTTTGCAAGCACCATCGGCTGGTATTTAGGCAACTTCCCTGTAAATGTGGCGAAGTTTGCTTAAATACTTCAAAAGTTATTAATTAGATCAGTGTGAAATTTGATTGAGTATTTCAAAAGTTATTCATTTAGACGTCAATTCAGACGTCAATTCTCAACCGTTTAGCATGTAATTTTTCAAGCACCATCGGCTGGTATTAAGGCAACTTCCCTGTCAATTTGGCGAAGTTTGATTAAGTACTGCAAAAGTTATTAATGAGCTTAGTGTGAAATTTGATTCAGTATTTTTAAAAGTTATTCATTTAGACGTCAGTTCAGACGTCAATTCTAAACCGTTTTCCATGTAATTTTGCAGGCGCCATCGTCTGGTATTACGGCAACTACGCTATAAATTTGGCGAAGTTTGAAAGAATACTTTCAAAGTTATTCATTTAGACGTCAATTCAGACGTCAATTCTCAACCGTTTTCCATGTAGTTTTGCAGGCACCATCGCCTGGTATTGCGGCAACTTCGCTATTAATTTGGCGAAGTTTGATTGAGTACTTTAAAAGTTATTCATTTTGACGTCAATTCAGACGTCAATTCTCAACCGTTTTCCATGTAATTTTGCATGCACCATCGACTGGTACTACGGCAAGTTCCCTGTAAGTTTGACAAAGTTTGATTAAGTACTTCAAAAGTTATTAATGAGATTAGTGTGAAATTTGATTCAGTATTTTTAAAAGTTATTCATTTAGACGGCAATTCAGACGTCAATTCTCAACCGTTTATCATGAGATTTTGCAAGCACCATCGGCTGGTATTAAGGCAACTTCCCTGTCAATTTGGCGAAGTTTGATTAAGTACTACAAAAGTTATTCATGAGCTTAGTGTAAAATTTGATTGAGTATTTCTGAAAATTATTCATTTAGACGTCAATTCAGTCGTCAATTCTCAACAGTTTACCATGTAATTTTGCAAGCACCATCGGCTGGTATTTAGGCAACTTCCCTGTAAATGTGGCGAAGTTTGCTTGAATACTTCAAAAGTTATTAATTAGATCAGTGTGAAATTTGATTGAGTATTTCAAAAGTTATTCATTTAGACGTCAATTCAGACGTCAATTCTCAACCGTTTATCATGTAATTTTGCAAGCACCATCGGCTGGTATTAAGGCAACTTCCCTGTCAATTTGGCGAAGTTTGATTAAGTACTGCAAAAGTTATTAATGAGCCTAGTGTGAAATTTGATTCAGTATTTTTAAAAGTTATTCATTTATACGTCAGTTCAGACGTCAATTCTAAACCGTTTTCCATGTAATTTTGCAGGCGCCATCGTCTGGTATTACGGCAACTACGCTATAAATGTGGCGAAGTTTGAAAGAGTACTTTCAAAGTTATTCATTTAGACGTCAATTCAGACGTCAATTCTCAACCATTTTCCATGTAGTTTTGCAGGCACCATCGCCTGGTATTGCGGCAACTTCGCTATTAATTTGGCAAAGTTTGAATGAGTACTTTCAAAGTTATTCATTTAGACGTCAATTCAGACGTCAATTCTCAACCGTTTTCCATGTAGTTTTGCAGGCACCATCTCCTGGTATTGCGGCAACTTCGCTATTAATTTGGCAAAGTTTAATTGAGTACTTTAAAAGTTATTCATTTAGACGTCAATTCAGACGTCAATTCTCAACCGTTTTCCATGTAATTTTGCATGCACCATCGACTGGTACTACGGCAAGTTCCCTGTAAGTTTGACAAAGTTTGATTAAGTACTTCAAAAGTTATTAATGAGATTAGTGTGAAATTTGATTCAGTATTTTTAAAAGTTATTCATTTAGACGTCAATTCAGACGTCAATCCTTAACAGTTTACCATGTAATTTTGCAGGCCCCATCGGCTGGTATTAAGGCAGCCTCCCTGTAAATTTGGCAAAGTTTGATTAAATACTTCAAAAGTTATTAATGAGCTTAGTGTAAAATTTGATTGAGTATTTTTAAAAGTTATTCATTTAGACGTCAATTCAGACGTCAATTCCCAACAGTTTACCATGTAATTTTGCAGGCGCCATCGTCTGGTATTACGGCAACTACGCTATAAATTTGGCGAAGTTTGCTTGAATACTTCAAAAGATATTAATGAGCTTAGAGTAAAATTTGATTGAGTATTTTTAAAAGTTATTCATTTAGACGTCAATTCAGACGTCAATTCTCAACCGTTTATCATGAGATTTTGCAAGCACCATCGGCTGGTATTAGGCAACTTCCCTGTCAATTTGGCGAAGTTTGATTAAGTACTACAAAAGTTATTCATGAGCTTAGTGTAAAATTTGATTGAGTATTTCTAAAAGTTATTCATTTAGACGTCAATTCAGTCGTCAATTCTCAACAGTTTACCATGTAATTTTGCAAGCACCATCGGCTGGTATTTAGGCAACTTCCCTGTAAAGGTGGCGAAGTTTGCTTAAATACTTCAAAAGTTATTAATTAGATCAGTGTGAAATTCGATTGAGTATTTCAAAAGTTATTCATTTAGACGTCAATTCAGACGTCAATTCTCAACCGTTTATCATGTAATTTTTCAAGCACCATCGGCTGGTATTAAGGCAACTTCCCTGTCAATTTGGCGAAGTTTGATTAAGTACTGCAAAACTTATTAATGAGCTTAGTGTGAAATTTGATTCAGTATTTTTAAAAGTTATTCATTTAGACGTCAGTTCAGAGGTCAATTCTAAACCGTTTTCCATGTAATTTTGCAGGCGCCATCGTCTGGTATTACGGCAACTACGCTATAAATTTGGCGAAGTTTGAAAGAATACTTTCAAAGTTATTCATTTAGACGTCAATTCAGACGTCAATTCTCAACCGTTTTCCATGTAGTTTTGCAGGCACCATCGCCTGGTATTGCGGCAACTTCGCTATTAATTTGGCGAAGTTTGATTGAGTACTTTAAAAGTTATTCATTTTGACGTCAATTCAGACGTCAATTCTCAACCGTTTTCCATGTAATTTTGCAAGCACCATCGACTGGTACTACGGCAAGTTCCCTGTAAGTTTGACAAAGTTTGATTAAGTACTTCAAAAGTTATTAATGAGATTAGTGTGAAATTTGATTCAGTATTTTTAAAAGTTATTCATTTAGACGTCCATTCAGACGTCAATCCTCAACAGTTTACCATGTAATTTTGCAGGCCCCATCGGCTGGTATTAAGGCAGCTTCCCTGTAAATTTGACAAAGTTTGCTTAAATACTTCAAAAGTTATTAATGAGATTAGTGTGAAATTTGATTCAGTATTTTTAAAAGTTATTCATTTAGACGTCAATTCAGACGTCAATCCTCAACAGTTTACCATGTAATTTTGCAGGCCCCATCGGCTGGTATTAAGGCAGCTTCCCTGTAAATTTGACAAAGTTTGCTTAAATACTTCAAAAGTTATTAATGAGATTAGTGTGAAATTTGATTCAGTATTTTTAAAAGTTATTGATTTAGACGTCAATTTAGACGTCAATCCTCAACAGTTTATCATGTAATTTTGCAGGCCCCGTCGGCTGGTATTAAGGCAGCTTCCTTGTAAATTTGACAAAGTTTGCTTAAATACTTCAAAAGTTATTAATGAGATTAGTGTGAAATTTGATTCAGTATTTTTAAAAGTTATTCATTTAGACCTCAATTCAGACGTCAATTCTCAACCGTTTACCATGTAATTTTGCAGGCACCATTGTCTGGTATTACGGCAACTTCGCTATTAATTTGGTGAAGTTTGAATGAGTACTTTCAAAGGTATTCATTTAGACGTCAATTCAGACGTCAATTCTCAACCGTTTTCCATGTAATTTTGCAGGCACCATCGCCTGGTATTACGGCAACTTCGCTATTAATTTGGCGAAGTTTGATCGAGTACTTTAAAAGTTATTCATTTAGACGTTAATTCAGACGTCAATTCTCAACCGTTTTCCATGTAATTTTGCATGCACCATACACTGGAATTACGGCAAATTCCCTGTAAGTTTGACAAAGTTTGATTAAGTACTTCAAAAGTTATTAATGAGATTAGTGTGAAATTTGATTCAGTATTTTTAAAAGTTATTCATTTAGACGGCAATTCAGACGTCAATTCTCAACCGTTTATCATGAGATTTTGCAAGCACCATCGGCTGGTATTAAGGCAACTTCCCTGTCAATTTGGCGAAGTTTGATTAAGTACTACAAAAGTTATTCATGAGCTTAGTGTAAAATTTGATTGAGTATTTCTAAAAATTATTCATTTAGACGTCAATTCAGTCGTCAATTCTCAACAGTTTACCATGTAATTTTGCAAGCACCATCGGCTGGTATTTAGGCAACTTCCCTGTAAATGTGACGAAGTTTGCTTGAATACTTCAAAAGTTATTAATTAGATCAGTGTGAAATTTGATTGAGTATTTCAAAAGTTATTCATTTAGACGTCAATTCAGACGTCAATTCTCAACCGTTTATCATGTAATTTTGCAAGCACCATCGGCTGGTATTAAGGCAACTTCCCTGTCAATTTGGCGAAGTTTGATTAAGTACTGCAAAAGTTATTAATGAGCCTAGTGTGAAATTTGATTCAGTATTTTTAAAAGTTATTCATTTATAAGTCAGTTCAGACGTCAATTCTAAACCGTTTTCCATGTAATTTTGCAGGCGCCATCGTCTGGTATTACGGCAACTACGCTATAAATGTGGCGAAGTTTGAAAGAGTACTTTCAAAGTTATTCATTTAGACGTCAATTCAGACGTCAATTCTCAACCATTTTCCATGTAGTTTTGCAGGCACCATCGCCTGGTATTGCGGCAACTTCGCTATTAATTTGGCAAAGTTTGAATGAGTACTTTCAAAGTTATTCATTTAGACGTCAATTCAGACGTCAATTCTCAACCGTTTTCCATGTAGTTTTGCAGGCACCATCGCCTGGTATTGCGGCAACTGCGCTATTAATTTGGCAAAGTTTGATTGAGTACTTTAAAAGTTATTCATTTAGACGTCAATTCAGACGTCAATTCTCAACCGTTTTCCATGTAATTTTGCATGCACCATCGACTGGTACTACGGCAAGTTCCCTGTAAGTTTGACAAAGTTTGATTAAGTACTTCAAAAGTTATTAATGAGATTAGTGTGAAATTTGATTCAGTATTTTTAAAAGTTATTCATTTAGACGGCAATTCAGACGTCAATTCTCAACCGTTTATCATGAGATTTTGCAAGCACCATCGGCTGGTATTAAGGCAACTTCCCTGTCAATTTGGCGAAGTTTGATTAAGTACTACAAAAGTTATTCATGAGCTTAGTGTAAAATTTGATTGAGTATTTCTAAAAATTATTCATTTAGACGTCAATTCAGTCGTCAATTCTCAACAGTTTACCATGTAATTTTGCAAGCACCATCGGCTGGTATTTAGGCAATTTCCCTGTAAATGTGGCGAAGTTTGCTTGAATACTTCAAAAGTTATTAATTAGATCAGTGTGAAATTTGATTGAGTATTTCAAAAGTTATTCATTTAGACGTCAATTCAGACGTCAATTCTCAACCGTTTATCATGTAATTTTGCAAGCACCATCGGCTGGTATTAAGGCAACTTCCCTGTCAATTTGGCGAAGTTTGATTAAGTACTGCAAAAGTTATTAATGAGCCTAGTGTGAAATTTGATTCAGTATTTTTAAAAGTTATTCATTTATACGTCAGTTCAGACGTCAATTCTAAACCGTTTTCCATGTAATTTTGCAGGCGCCATCGTCTGGTATTACGGCAACTACGCTATAAATGTGGCGAAGTTTGAAAGAGTACTTTCAAAGTTATTCATTTAGACGTCAATTCAGACGTCAATTCTCAACCATTTTCCATGTAGTTTTGCAGGCACCATCGCCTGGTATTGCGGCAACTTCGCTATTAATTTGGCAATGTTTGATTGAGTACTTTAAAAGTTATTCATTTAGACGTCAATTCAGACGTCAATTCTCAACCGTTTTCCATGTAATTTTGCATGCACCATCGACTGGTACTACGGCAAGTTCTCTGTAAGTTTGACAAAGTTTGATTAAGTACTTCAAAAGTTATTAATGAGATTAGTGTGAAATTTGATTCAGTATTTTTAAAAGTTATTCATTTAGACGGCAATTCAGACGTCAATTCTAAACCGTTTATCATGAGATTTTGCAAGCACCATCGGCTGGTATTAAGGCAACTTCCCTGTCAATTTGGCGAAGTTTGATTAAGTACTACAAAAGTTATTCATGAGCTTAGTGTAAAATTTGATTGAGTATTTCTAAAAATTATTCATTTAGACGTCAATTCAGTCGTCAATTCTCAACAGTTTACCATGTAATTTTGCAAGCACCATCGGCTGGTATTTAGGCAACTTCCCTGTAAATGTGGCGAAGTTTGCTTGAATACTTCAAAAGTTATTAATTAGATCAGTGTGAAATTTGATTGAGTATTTCAAAAGTTATTCATTTAGACGTCAATTCAGACGTCAATTCTCAACCGTTTATCATGTAATTTTGCAAGCACCATCGGCTGGTATTAAGGCAACTTCCCTGTCAATTTGGCGAAGTTTGATTAAGTACTGCAAAAGTTATTAATGAGCCTAGTGTGAAATTTGATTCAGTATTTTTAAAAGTTATTCATTTATACGTCAGTTCAGACGTCAATTCTAAACCGTTTTCCATGTAATTTTGCAGGCGCCATCGTCTGGTATTACGGCAACTACGCTATAAATGTGGCGAAGTTTGAAAGAGTACTTTCAAAGTTATTCATTTAGACGTCAATTCAGACGTCAATTCTCAACCATTTTCCATGTAGTTTTGCAGGCACCATCGCCTGGTATTGCGGCAACTTCGCTATTAATTTGGCAAAGTTTGAATGAGTACTTTCAAAGTTATTCATTTAGACGTCAATTCAGACGTCAATTCTCAACCGTTTTCCATGTAGTTTTGCAGGCACCATCGCCTGGTATTGCGGCAACTTCGCTATTAATTTGGCAAAGTTTGATTGAGTACTTTAAAAGTTATTCATTTAGACGTCAATTCAGACGTCAATTCTCAACCGTTTTCCATGTAATTTTGCATGCACCATCGACTGGTACTACGGCAAGTTCCCTGTAAGTTTGACAAAGTTTGATTAAGTACTTCAAAAGTTATTAATGAGATTAGTGTGAAATTTGATTCAGTATTTTTAAAAGTTATTCATTTAGACGTCAATTCAGACGTCAATCCTCAACAGTTTACCATGTAATTTTGCAGGCCCCATCGGCTGGTATTAAGGCAGCTTCCCTGTAAATTTGGCAAAGTTTGATTAAATACTTCAAAAGTTATTAATGAGCTTAGTGTAAAATTTGATTGAGTATTTTTAAAAGTTATTCATTTAGACGTCAATTCAGACGTCAATTCCCAACAGTTTACCATGTAATTTTGCAGGCGCCATCGTCTGGTATTACGGCAACTACGCTATAAATTTGGCGAAGTTTGCTTGAATACTTCAAAAGATATTAATGAGATTAGTGTGAAATTTGATTCAGTATTTTTAAAAGTTATTCATTTAGACGTCAATTCAGACGTCAATCCTCAACAGTTTACCATGTAATTTTGCAGGCCCCATCGGCTGGTATTAAGGCAGCTTCCCTGTAAATTTGACAAAGTTCGATTAAATACTTCAAAAGTTCTTAATGAGCTTAGTGTAAAATTTGATTGAGTATTTTTAAAAGTTATTCATTTAGACCTCAATTCAGACGTCAATTCTCAACCGTTTACCATGTAATTTTGCAGGCACCATCGCCTGGTATTGCGGCAACTTCGCTATTAATTTGGCGAAGTTTGATTGAGTACTTTAAAAGTTATTCATTTAGACGTTAATTCAGACGTCAATTCTCAACCGTTTTCCATGTAAATTTGCATGCACCATACACTGGAATTACGGCAAATTCCCTGTAAGTTTGACAAAGTCTGATTAAGTACTTCAAAAGTTATTAATGAGATTAGTGTGAAATTTGATTGAGTATTTTTAAAAGTTATTCATTTAGACGTCGATTCGGACGTCAATTCTCAACAGTTTTCCATGTAATTTTGCAGGCGCCATCGTCTGGTATTACGGCAACTTCGCTATTAATTTGGCAAAGTTTGAATAAGTACTTTAAAAGTTATTTATTTAGACGTCAATTCAGACGTTAATTCTCAACCGTTTTCGATGTAATTTTGCAGGCCCCATCGGCTGGTATTAAGGCAGCTTCCCTGTAAATTTGGCAAAGTTTGATTAAATACTTCAAAAGTTATTAAAGAGATTAGTTTTGAAATTTGATTCAGTATTTTTAAAAGTTATTGATTTAGACGTCAATTTAGACGTCAATCCTCAACAGTTTATCATGTAATTTTGCAGGCACCATCGCCTGGTATTACGGCAACTTCGCTATTAATTTGGCGAAGTTTGATTGAGTACTTTAAAAGTTATTCATTTAGACGTTAATTCAGACGTCAATTCTCAACCGTTTTCCATGTAATTTTGCATGCACCATACACTGGAATTACGGCAAATTCCCTGTAAGTTTGACAAAGTTTGATTAAGTACTTCAAAAGTTATTAATGAGATTAGTGTGAAATTTGATTCAGTATTTTTAAAAGCTATTCATTTAGACGGCAATTCAGACGTCAATTCTCAACCGTTTATCATGAGATTTTGCAAGCACCATCGGCTGGTATTAAGGCAACTTCCTTGTCAATTTGGCGAAGTTTGATTAAGTACTGCAAAAGTTAATAAGTCAATTCTCAACCGTTTACCATGTAATTTTGCAGGCACCATTGTCTGGTATTACGGCAACTTCGCTATTAATTTGGTGAAGTTTGAATGAGTACTTTCAAAGGTATTCATTTAGACATCAATTCAGACGTCAATTCTCAACCGTTTTCCATGTAATTTTGCAGGCACCATCGCCTGGTATTACGGCAACTTCGCTATTAATTTGGCGAAGTTTGATTGAGTACTTTAAAAGTTATTCATTTAGACGTTAATTCAGACGTCAATTCTCAACCGTTTTCCATGTAATTTTGCATGCACCATACACTGGAATTACGGCAAATTCCCTATAAGTTTGACAAAGTTTGCTTAAGTACTTCAAAAGTTATTAATGAGATTAGTGTGAAATTTGATTCAGTATTTTTAAAAGCTATTCATTTAGACGGCAATTCAGACGTCAATTCTCAACCGTTTATCATGAGATTTTGCAAGCACCATCGGCTGGTATTAAGGCAACTTCCCTGTCAATTTGGCGAAGTTTGATTAAGTACTGCAAAAGTTAATAATGAGCTTAGTGTGAAATTTGATTGAGTACTTCTAAACGTTATTCATTTAGACGTCAATTCAGACGTCAATTCTCAACAGTTTACCATGTAATTTTGCAGGCACCATCGGCTGGTATTAAGGCAACATCCCTGTAAATTTGGCGAAGTTTGCTTGAATACTTCAAAAGATATTAATAAGATTAGTGTGAAATTTGATTGAGTATTTTTAAAAGTTATTCATTTAGACGTCAATTCGGACGTCAATTCTCAACAGTTTACCATGTAATTTTGCAGGCCCCATCGGCTGGTATTAAGGCAGCTTCCTTGTAAATTTGGCAAAGTTTGATTAAATACTTCAAAAGTTATTAATGAGCTTAGTGTAAAATTTGATTGAGTATTTTTAAAAGTTATTCATTCAGACGTCAATTCAAACGTCAATTCCCAACAGTTTACCATGTAATTTTGCAGGCGCCATCGTCTGGTATTACGGCAACTACGCTATAAATTTGGCGAAGTTTGCTTGAATACTTCAAAAGATATTAATGAGATCAGTGTGAAATTTGATTGGGTATTTTTTAAAAGTTATTCATTTAGACGTCAATTCGGACGTCAATTCTCAACAGTTTACCATGTAATTTTGCAGGCCCCATCGGCTGGTATTAAGGCAGCTTCTCTGTAAATTTGGCAAAGTTTGATTAAATACTTCAAAAGTTATTAATGAGCTTAGTGTAAAATTTGATTGAGTAGTTTTAAAAGTTATTCATTTAGACGTCAATTAAGACGTCAATTCCGAACAGTTTACCATGTAATTTCGCAGGCGCCATCGCCTGGTATTACGGCAACTACGCTATAAATTTGGCGAAGTTTGCTTGAATACTTCAAAAGATATTAATGAGATTAGTGTGAAATTTGATTGAGTATTTTTAAAAGTTATTCATTTAGACGTCAATTCGGACGTCAATTCTCAACAGTTTACCATGTAATTTTGCAGGCCCCATCGGCTGGTATTAAGGCAGCTTCCCTGTAAATTTGGCAAAGTTTGATTAAATACTTCAAAAGTTATTAATGAGCTTAGTGTAAAATTTGATTGAGTATTTTTAAAAGTTATTCATTTAGACGTCAATTCAGACGTCAATTCTCAACAGTTTACCATGTAATTTTGCAGGCGCCATCGTCTGGTATTACGGCAACTACGCTATAAATTTGGCGAAGTTTGAATGAGTACTTTCAAAGTTATTCATTTAGACGTCAATTCAGACGTCAATTATCAACCGTTTTCCATGTAATTTTGCAGGCACCATCGCCTGGTATTGCGGCAACTTCGCTATTAATTTGGCAAAGTTTGATTGAGTACTTTAAAAGTTATTCATTTAGACGGCAATTCAGACGTCAATTCTCAACGGTTTATCATGAGATTTTGCAAGCACCATCGGCTGGTATTAGGCAACTTCCCTGTCAATTTGGCGAAGTTTGATTAAGTACTACAAAAGTTATTCATGAGCTTAGTGTAAAATTTGATTGAGTATTTCTAAAAGGTATTCATTTAGACGTCAATTCAGTCGTCAATTCTCAACAGTTTACCATGTAATTTTGCAAGCACCATCGGCTGGTATTTAGGCAACTTCCCTGTAAATGTGGCGAAGTTTGCTTAAATACTTCAAAAGTTATTAATTAGATCAGTGTGAAATTTGATTGAGTATTTCAAAAGTTATTCATTTAGACGTCAATTCAGACGTCAATTCTCAACAGTTTACCATGTAATTTTGCAGGCCCCATCGGCTGGTATTAAGGCAGCTTCCCTGTAAATTTGGCAAAGTTTGATTAAATACTTCAAAAGTTATTAATGAGCTTAGTGTAAAATTTGATTGAGTATTTTTAAAAGTTATTCATTTAGACGTCAATTCAGACGTCAATTCCCAACAGTTTACCATGTAATTTTGCAGGCGCCATCGTCTGATATTACGGCAACTACGCTATAAATTTGGCGAATTTGAATGAGTACTTTCAAAGTTATTCATTTAGACGTCAATTCAGACGTCAATTATCAACCGTTTTCCATGTAATTTTGCAGGCACCATCGCCTGGTATTGCGGCAACTTCGCTATTAATTTGGCAAAGTTTGATTGAGTACTTTAAAAGTTATTCATTTAGACGGCAATTCAAACGTCAATTCTCAACCGTTTATCATGAGATTTTGCAAGCACCATCGGCTGGTATTAGGCAACTTCCCTGTCAATTTGGCGAAGTTTGATTAAGTACTGCAAAAGTTATTCATGAGCTTAGTGTAAAATTTGATTGAGTATTTCTAAAAGTTATTCATTTAGACGTCAATTCAGTCGTCAATTCTCAACAGTTTACCATGTAATTTTGCAAGCACCATCGGCTGGTATTTAGGCAACTTCCCTGTAAATGTGGAGAAGTTTGCTTAAATACTTCAAAAGTTATTATTAGATCAGTGTGAAATTTGATTGAGTATTTCAAAAGTTATTCATTTAGACGTCAATTCAGACGTCAATTCTCAACCGTTTATCATGTAATTTTGCAAGCACCATCGGCTGGTATTAAGGCAACTTCCCTGTCAATTTGGCGAAGTTTGAATGAGTACTTTCAAAGTTATTCATTTAGACGTTAATTCAGACGTCAATTCTAAACCGTTTTCCATGTAATTTTGCAGGCGCCATCGTCTGGTATTACGGCAACTACGCTATAAATTTGGCGAAGTTTGAATGAGTACTTTCAAAGTTATTCATTTAGACGTTAATTCAGACGTCAATTCTCAACCGTTTTCCATGTAGTTTTGCAGGCACCATCGCCTGGTATTGCGGCAACTTCGCTATTAATTTGGCAAAGTTTGACTGAGTACTTTAAAAGTTATTCATTTAGACGTCAATTCAGACGTCAATTCTCAACCGTTTTCCATGTAATTTTGCATGCACCATCGACTGGTACTACGGCAAGTTCCCTGTAAGTTTGACAAAGTTTGATTAAGTACTTCAAAAGTTATTTATGAGATTAGTGTGAAATTTGATTCAGTATTTTTAAAGTTATTCATTTAGACGTCAATTCAGACGTCAATCCTCAACAGTTTACCATGTAATTTTGCAGGCCCCATCGGCTGGTATTAAGGCAGCTTCCCTGTAAATTTGACAAAGTTCGAATAAATACTTCAAAAGTTCTTAATGAGCTTAGTGTAAAATTTGATTGAGTGTTTTTAAAAGTTATTCATTTAGACCTCAATTCAGACGTCAATTCTCAACCGTTTACCATGTAATTTTGCAGGCACCATTGTCTGGTATTACGGCAACTTCGCTATTAACTTGGTGAAGTTTGAATGAGTACTTTCAAAGGTATTCATTTAGACGTCAATTCAGACGTCAATTCTCAACCGTTTTCCATGTAATTTTGCAGGCACCATCGCCTGGTATTGCGGCAACTTCGCTATTAATTTGGCGAAGTTTGATTGAGTACTTTAAAAGTTATTCATTTAGACGTCAATTCAGACGTCAATTCTCAACCGTTTTCCATGTAATTTTGCATGCACCATACACTGGAATTACGGCAAGTTCCCTGTAAGTTTGACAAAGTTTGATTAAGTACTTCAAAAGTTATTAATGAGATTAGTGTGAAATTTGATTCAGTATTTTTAAAAGTTATTCATTTAGACGGCAATTCAGACGTCAATTCTCAACCGTTTATCATGAGATTTTGCAAGCACCATCGGCTGGTATTAAGGCAACTTCCCTGTCAATTTGGCGAAGTTTGATTAAGTACTGCAAAAGTTAATAATGAGCTTAGTGTGAAATTTGATTGAGTACTTCTAAACGTTATTCATTTAGACGTCAATTCAGACGTCAATTCTCAACCGTTTATCATGAGATTTTGCAAGCACCATCGGCTGGTATTAAGGCAACAACTTCCCTGTCAATTTGGCGAAGTTTGATTAAGTACTGCAAAAGTTAATAATGAGCTTAGTGTGAAATTTGATTGAGTACTTCTAAACGTTATTCATTTAGACGTCAATTCAGTCGTCAATTCTCAACAGTTTACCATGTAATTTTGCAAGCACCATCGGCTGGTATTTAGGCAACTTCCCTGTAAATGTGGCGAAGTTTGCTTAAATACTTCAAAAGTTATTAATTAGATCAGTGTGAAATTTGATTGAGTATTTCAAAAGTTATTCATTTAGACGTCAATTTAGACGTCAATTCTCAACCGTTTATCATGTAATTTTGCAAGCACCATCGGCTGGTATTAAGGCAACTTCCCTGTCAATTTGGCAAAGTTTGATTAAGTACTGCAAAAGTTATTAATGAGCTTAGTGTGAAATTTGATTCAGTATTTTTAAAAGTTATTCATTTAGACGTCAGTTCAGACGTCAATTCTAAACCGTTTTCCATGTAATTTTGCAGGCGCCATCGTCTGGTATTACGGCAACTACGCTATAAATTTGGCGAAGTTTGAATGAGTACTTTCAAAGTTATTCACTTAGACGTCAATTCAGACGTCAATTCTCAACCGTTTTCCATGTAGTTTTGCAGGCACCATCGCCAGGTATTGCGGCAACTTCGCTATTAATTTGGCAAAGTTTGACTGAGTACTTTAAAAGTTATTCATTTAGACGTCAATTCAGACGTCAATTCTCAACCGTTTTCCATGTAATTTTGCATGCACCATCGACTGGTACTACGGCAAGTTCCCTGTAAGTTTGACAAAGTTTGATTAAGTACTTCAAAAGTTATTAATGAGATTAGTGTGAAATTTGATTCAGTATTTTTAAAAGTTATTCATTTAGACGTCAATTCAGACGTCAATCCTCAACAGTTTATTATGTAATTTTGCAGGCCCCATCGGCTGGTATTAAGGCAGCTTCCCTGTAAATTTGACAAAGTTTGCTTAAATACTTCAAAAGTTATTAATGAGATTAGTGTGAAATTTGATTCAGTATTTTTAAAAGTTATTGATTCAGACGTCAATTCAGACGTCAATTCCCAACAGTTTACCATGTAATTTTGCAGGCGCCATCGTCTGGTATTACGGCAACTACGCTATAAATTTGGCGAAGTTTGAATGAGTACTTTCAAAGTTATTCATTTAGACGTCAATTCAGACGTCAATTATCAACCGTTTTCCATGTAATTTTGCAGGCACCATCGCCTGGTATTGCGGCAACTTCGCTATTAATTTGGCGAAGTTTGAATGAGTACTTTCAAAGTTATTCATTTAGACGTCAATTCAGACGTCAATTCTCAACCGTTTTCCATGTAGTTTTGCAGGCACCATCGCCTGGTATTGCGGCAACTTCGCTATTAATTTGGCAAAGTTTGATTGAGTACTTTAAAAGTTATTCATTTAGACGTCAATTCAGACGTCAATTCTCAACCGTTTTCCATGTAATTTTGCATGCACCATCGACTGGTACTACGGCAAGTTCCCTGTAAGTTTGACAAAGTTTGATTAAGTACTTCAAAAGTTATTAATGAGATTAGTGTGAAATTTGATTCAGTATTTTTAAAAGTTATTCATTTAGACGTCAATTCAGACGTCAATCCTCAACAGTTTACCATGTAATTTTGCAGGCCCCATCGGCTGGTATTAAGGCAGCTTCCCTGTAAATTTGACATAGTTCGATTAAATACTTCAAAAGTTCTTAATGAGCTTAGTGTAAAATTTGATTGAGTATTTTTAAAAGTTATTCATTTAGACCTCAATTCAGACGTCAATTCTCAACCGTTTACCATGTAATTTTGCAGGCATCATTGTCTGGTATTACGGCAACTTCGCTATTAATTTGGTGAAGTTTAAATGATTACTTTCAAAGGTATTCATTTAGACGTCAATTCAGACGTCAATTCTCAACCGTTTTCCATGTAATTTTGCAGGCATCATCGCCTGGTATTGCGGCAACTTCGCTATTAATTTGGCGAAGTTTGATTGAGTACTTTAAAAGTTATTCATTTAGACGTTGATTCAGACGTCAATTCTCAACCGTTTTCCATGTAATTTTGCATGCACCATACACTGGAATTACGGCAAATTCCCTGTAAGTTTGACAAAGTTTGATTAAGTACTTCAAAAGTTATTAATGAGATTAGTGTGAAATTTGATTCAGTATTTTTAAAAGTTATTCATTTAGACGGCAATTCAGACGTCAATTCTCAACCGTTTATCATGAGATTTTGCAAGCACCATCGGCTGGTATTAAGGCAACTTCCCTGTCAATTTGGCGAAGTTTGATTAAGTACTGCAAAAGTTAATAATGAGCTTAGTGTGAAATTTGATTGAGTACTTCTAAACGTTATTCATTTAGACGTCAATTCAGACGTCAATTCTCAACAGTTTACCATGTAATTTTGCAGGCACCATCGGCTGGTATTAAGGCAACATCCCTGTAAATTTGGCGAAGTTGGCTTGAAAACTTCAAAAGATATTAATGAGATTAGTGTGAAATTTGATTGAGTATTTTTAAAAGTTATTCATTTAGACGTCAATTCGGACGTCAATTCTCAACAGTTTACCATGTAATTTTGCAGGCCCCATCGGCTGGTATTAAGGCAGCTTCCCTGTCAATTTGGCAAAGTTTGATTAAATACTTCAAAAGTTATTAATGAGCTTAGTGTAAAATTTGATTGAGTATTTTTAAAAGTTATTCATTTAGACGGCAATTCAGACGTCAATTCTCAACCGTTTATCATGAGATTTTGCAAGCACCATCGGCTGGTATTAAGGCAACTTCCCTGTCAATTTGGCGAAGTTTGATTAAGTACTGCAAAAGTTAATAATGAGCTTAGTGTGAAATTTGATTGAGTACTTCTAAACGTTATTCATTTAGACGTCAATTCAGACGTCAATTCTTCACAGTTTACAATGTAATTTTGCAGGCACCATCGGCTGGTATTAAGGCAACATCCCTGTAAATTTGGCGAAGTTTGCTTGAATACTTCAAAAGATATTAATGAGATTAGTGTGAAATTTGATTGAGTATTTTCAAAAGTTATTCATTTAGACGTCAATTCGGACGTCAATTCTCAACAGTTTACCATGTAATTTTGCAGGCCCCATCGGCTGGTATTAAGGCAGCTTCCCTGTAAATTTGGCAAAGTTTGATTAAATACTTCGAAAGTTATTAATGAGCTTAGTGTAAAATTTGATTGAGTATTTTTAAAAGTTATTCATTTAGACGTCAATTCAGACGTCAATTCCCAACAGTTTACCATGTAATTTTGCAGGCGCCATCGTCTGGTATTACGGCAACTACGCTATAAATTTGGTGAAGTTTGCTTAAATACTTCAAAAGATATTAATGAGATTAGTGTGAAATTTGATTGAGTATTTTTAAAAGTTATTCATTTAGACGTCAATTCGGACGTCAATTCTCAACAGTTTACCATGTAATTTTGCAGGCCCCATCGGCTGGTATTAAGGCAGCTTCCTTGTAAATTTGGCAAAGTTTGATTAAATACTTCAAAAGTTATTAATGAGCTTAGTGTAAAATTTGATTGAGTATTTTTAAAAGTTATTCATTTAGACGTCAATTCAGACGTCAATTCCCAACAGTTTACCATGTAATTTTGCAGGCGCCATCGTCTGGTATTACGGCAACTACGCTATAAATTTGGCGAAGTTTGAATGAGTACTTTCAAAGTTATTCATTTAGACGTCAATTCAGACGTCAATTATCAACCGTTTTCCATGTAATTTTGCAGGCACCATCGCCTGGTATTGCGGCAACTTCGCTATTAATTTGGCAAAGTTTGATTGAGTACTTTAAAAGTTATTTATTTAGACGGCAATTCAAACGTCAATACTCAACCGTTTATCATGAGATTTTGCAAGCACCATCGGCTGGTATTAGGCAACTTCCCTGTCAATTTGGCGAAGTTTGATTAAGTACTTCAAAAGTTATTAATGAGATTAGTGTGAAATTTGATTCAGTATTTTTAAAAGTTATTCATTTAGACGTCAATTCAGACGTCAATCCTCAACAGTTTACCATGTAATTTTGCAGGCCCCATCGGCTGGTATTAAGGCAGCTTCCCTGTCAATTTGGCAAAGTTTGATTAAATACTTCAAAAGTTATTAATGAGCTTAGTGTAAAATTTGATTGAGTATTTTTAAAAGTTATTCATTTAGACGTCAATTCAGACGTCAATTCCCAACAGTTTACCATGTAATTTTGCAGGCGCCATCGCCTGGTATTACGGCAACTACGCTATAAATTTGGCGAAGTTTGCTTGAATACTTCAAAAGATATTAATGAGATTAGTGTGAAATTTGATTGAGTATTTTTAAAAGTTATTTATTTAGACGTCAATTCGGACGTCAATTCTCAACAGTTTACCATGTAATTTTGCAGGCCCCATCGGCTGGTATTAAGGCAGCTTCCCTGTAAATTTGGCAAAGTTTGATTAAATACTTCAAAAGTTATTAATGAGCTTAGTGTAAAATTTGATTGAGTATTTTTAAAAGTTATTCATTTAGACGTCAATTCAGACGTCAATTCTCAACCGTTTATCATGAGATTTTGCAAGCACCATCGGCTGGTATTAAGGCAACTTCCCTGTCAATTTGGCGAAGTTTGATTAAGTACTGCAAAAGTTAATAATGAGCTTAGTGTGAAATTTGATTGAGTACTTCTAAACGTTATTCATTTAGACGTCAATTCAGACGTCAATTCTTCACAGTTTACAATGTTATTATGCAGGCACCATCGGCTGGTATTAAGGCAACATCCCTGTAAATTTGGCGAAGTTTGCTTGAATACTTCAAAAGATATTAATGAGATTAGTGTGAAATTTGATTGAGTATTTTCAAAAGTTATTCATTTAGACGTCAATTCGGACGTCAATTCTCAACAGTTTACCATGTAATTTTGCAGGCCCCATCGGCTGGTATTAAGGCAGCTTCCCTGTAAATTTGGCAAAGTTTGATTAAATACTTCGAAAGTTATTAATGAGCTTAGTGTAAAATTTGATTGAGTATTTTTAAAAGTTATTCATTTAGACGTCAATTCAGACGTCAATTCCCAACAGTTTACCATGTAATTTTGCAGGCGCCATCGTCTGGTATTACGGCAACTACGCTATAAATTTGGTGAAGTTTGCTTAAATACTTCAAAAGATATTAATGAGATTAGTGTGAAATTTGATTGAGTATTTTTAAAAGTTATTCATTTAGACGTCAATTCGGACGTCAATTCTCAACAGTTTACCATGTAATTTTGCAGGCCCCATCGGCTGGTATTAAGGCAGCTTCCTTGTAAATTTGGCAAAGTTTGATTAAATACTTCAAAAGTTATTAATGAGCTTAGTGTAAAATTTGATTGAGTATTTTTAAAAGTTATTCATTTAGACGTCAATTCAGACGTCAATTCCCAACAGTTTACCATGTAATTTTGCAGGCGCCATCGTCAGGTATTACGGCAACTACGCTATAAATTTGGCGAAGTTTGAATGAGTACTTTCAAAGTTATTCATTTAGACGTCAATTCAGACGTCAATTATCAACCGTTTTCCATGTAATTTTGCAGGCACCATCGCCTGGTATTGCGGCAACTTCGCTATTAATTTGGCAAAGTTTGATTGAGTACTTTAAAAGTTATTTATTTAGACGGCAATTCAAACGTCAATACTCAACCGTTTATCATGAGATTTTGCAAGCACCATCGGCTGGTATTAGGCCAATTCCCTGTCAATTTGGCGAAGTTTGATTAAGTACTTCAAAAGTTATTAATGAGATTAGTGTGAAATTTGATTCAGTATTTTTAAAAGTTATTCATTTAGACGTCAATTCAGACGTCAATCCTCAACAGTTTACCATGTAATTTTGCAGGCCCCATCGGCTGGTATTAAGGCAGCTTCCCTGTCAATTTGGCAAAGTTTGATTAAATACTTCAAAAGTTATTAATGAGCTTAGTGTAAAATTTGATTGAGTATTTTTAAAAGTTATTCATTTAGACGTCAATTCAGACGTCAATTCCCAACAGTTTACCATGTAATTTTGCAGGCGCCATCGCCTGGTATTACGGCAACTACGCTATAAATTTGGCGAAGTTTGCTTGAATACTTCAAAAGATATTAATGAGATTAGTGTGAAATTTGATTGAGTATTTTTAAAAGTTATTTATTTAGACGTCAATTCGGACGTCAATTCTCAACAGTTTACCATGTAATTTTGCAGGCCCCATCGGCTGGTATTAAGGCAGCTTCCCTGTAAATTTGGCAAAGTTTGATTAAATACTTCAAAAGTTATTAATGAGCTTAGTGTAAAATTTGATTGAGTATTTTTAAAAGTTATTCATTTAGACGTCAATTCAGACGTCAATTCTCAACCGTTTATCATGAGATTTTGCAAGCACCATCGGCTGGTATTAAGGCAACTTCCCTGTCAATTTGGCGAAGTTTGATTAAGTACTGCAAAAGTTAATAATGAGCTTAGTGTGAAATTTGATTGAGTACTTCTAAACGTTATTCATTTAGACGTCAATTCAGACGTCAATTCTTCACAGTTTACAATGTTATTATGCAGGCACCATCGGCTGGTATTAAGGCAACATCCCTGTAAATTTGGCGAAGTTTGCTTGAATACTTCAAAAGATATTAATGAGATTAGTGTGAAATTTGATTGAGTATTTTCAAAAGTTATTCATTTAGACGTCAATTCGGACGTCAATTCTCAACAGTTTACCATGTAATTTTGCAGGCCCCATCGGCTGGTATTAAGGCAGCTTCCCTGTAAATTTGGCAAAGTTTGATTAAATACTTCGAAAGTTATTAATGAGCTTAGTGTAAAATTTGATTGAGTATTTTTAAAAGTTATTCATTTAGACGTCAATTCAGACGTCAATTCCCAACAGTTTACCATGTAATTTTGCAGGCGCCATCGTCTGGTATTACGGCAACTACGCTATAAATTTGGTGAAGTTTGCTTAAATACTTCAAAAGATATTAATGAGATTAGTGTGAAATTTGATTGAGTATTTTTAAAAGTTATTCATTTAGACGTCAATTTGGACGTCAATTCTCAACAGTTTACCATGTAATTTTGCAGGCCCCATCGGCTGGTATTAAGGCAGCTTCTTTGTAAATTTGGCAAAGTTTGATTAAATACTTCAAAAGTTATTAATGAGCTTAGTGTAAAATTTGATTGAGTATTTTTAAAAGTTATTCATTTAGACGTCAATTCAGACGTCAATTCCCAACAGTTTACCATGTAATTTTGCAGGCGCCATCGTCTGGTATTACGGCAACTACGCTATAAATTTGGCGAAGTTTGAATGAGTACTTTCAAAGTTATTCATTTAGACGTCAATTCAGACGTCAATTATCAACCGTTTTCCATGTAATTTTGCGGCAACTTCGCTATTAATTTGGCAAAGTTTGATTGAGTACTTTAAAAGTTATTTATTTAGACGGCAATTCAAACGTCAATACTCAACCGTTTATCATGAGATTTTGCAAGCACCATCGGCTGGTATTAGGCAACTTCCCTGTCAATTTGGCGAAGTTTGATTAAGTACTTCAAAAGTTATTAATGAGATTAGTGTGAAATTTGATTCAGTATTTTTAAAAGTTATTCATTTAGACGTCAATTCAGACGTCAATCCTCAACAGTTTACCATGTAATTTTGCAGGCCCCATCGGCTGGTATTAAGGCAGCTTCCCTGTAAATTTGACAAAGTTTGCTTAAATACTTCAAAAGTTATTAATGAGATTAGTGTGAAATTTGATTCAGTATTTTTAAAAGTTATTGATTTAGACGTCAATTTAGACGTCAATCCTCAACAGTTTATCATGTAATTTTGCAGGCCCCGTCGGCTGGTATTAAGGCAGCTTCCCTGTAAATTTGACAAAGTTTGATTAAATACTTCAAAAGTTCTTAATGAGCTTAGTGTAAAATTTGATTGAGTATTTTTAAAAGTTATTCATTTAGACCTCAATTCAGACGTCAATTCTCAACCGTTTACCATGTAATTTTGCAGGCACCATTGTCTGGTATTACGGCAGCTTCGCTATTAATTTGGCGAAGTTTGATTGAGTACTTTCAAAGGTATTCATTTAGACGTCAATTCAGACGTCAATTCTCAACCGTTTTCCATGTAATTTTGCAGGCACCATCGCCTGGTATTACGGCAACTTCGCTATTAATTTGGCGAAGTTTGATTGAGTACTTTAAAAGTTATTCATTTAGACGTTAATTCAGACGTCAATTCTCAACCGTTTTCCATGTAATTTTGCATGCACCATACACTGGAATTACGGCAAATTCCCTGTAAGTTTGACAAAGTTTGATTAAGTACTTCAAAAGTTATTAATGAGATTAGTGTGAAATTTGATTCAGTATTTTTAAAAGTTATTCATTTAGACGTCAATTCGGACGTCAATTCTAAACAGTTTACCATGTAATTTTGCAGGCCCCATCGGCTGGTATTAAGGCAGCTTCCCTGTAAATTTGACCAAGTTCGATTAAATACTTCAAAAGTTCTTAATGAGCTTAGTGTAAAATTTGATTGAGTATTTTTCAAAGTTATTCATTTAGACCTCAATTCAGACGTCAATTCTCAACCGTTTACCATGTAATTTTGCAGGCACCATTGTCTGGTATTACGGCAACTTCTCTATTAATTTGGTGAAGTTTGAATGAGTACTTTCAAAGGTATTCATTTAGACGTCAATTCAGACGTCAATTCTCAACCGTTTTCCATGTAATTTTGCAGGCACCATCGCCTGGTATTGCGGCAACTTCGCTATTAATTTGGCGAAGTTTGATTGAGTACTTTAAAAGTTATTCATTTAGACGTCAATTCAGACGTCAATTCTCAACCGTTTTCCATGTAATTTTGCATGCACCATACACTGGAATTACGGCAAGTTCCCTGTAAGTTTGACAAAGTTTGATTAAGTACTTCAAAAGTTATTAATGAGATTAGTGTGAAATTTGATACAGTATTTTTAAAAGTTATTCATTTAGACGGCAATTCAGACGTCAATTCTCAACCGTTTATCATGAGATTTTGCAAGCACCATCGGCTGGTATTAAGGCAACTTCCCTGTCAATTTGGCGAAGTTTGATTAAGTACTGCAAAAGTTAATAATGAGCTTAGTGTGAAATTTGATTGAATACTTCTAAACGTTATTCATTTAGACGTCAATTCAGACGTCAATTCTCAACCGTTTATCATGAGATTTTGCAAGCACCATCGGCTGGTATTAAGGCAACTTCCCTGTCAATTTGGCGAAGTTTGATTAAGTACTGCAAAAGTAAATAATGAGCTTAGTGTGAAATTTGATTGAGTACTTCTAAACGTTATTCATTTAGACGTCAATTCAGACGTCAATTCTCCACAGTTTACCATGTAATTTTGCAGGCACCATCGGCTGGTATTAAGGCAACATCCCTGTAAATTTGGCGAAGTTTGCTTGAATACTTCAAAAGATATTAATGAGATTAGTGTGAAATTTGATTGAGTATTTTCAAAAGTTATTCATTTAGACGTCAATTCGGACGTCAATTCTCAACAGTTTACCATGTAATTTTGCAGGCCCCATCGGCTGGTATTAAGGCAGCTTCCCTGTAAATTTGGCAAAGTTTGATTAAATACTTTAAAAGTTATTAATGAGCTTAGTGTAAAATTTGATTGAGACTTTTTAAAAGTTATTCATTTAGACGTCAATTCAGACGTCAATTCCCAACAGTTTACCATGTAATTCTGCACGCGCCATCGTCTGGTATTACGGCTACTACGCTATAAATTTGGCGAAGTTTGCTTAAATACTTCAAAATATATTAATGAGATTAGTGTGAAATTTGATTGAGTATTTTTAAAAGTTATTCATTTAGACGTCAATTCGGACGTCAATTCTCAACAGTTTACCATGTAATTTTGCAGGCCCCATCGGCTGGTATTAAGGCAGCTTCCCTGTAAATTTGGCAAAGTTTGATTAAATACTTCAAAAGTTATTAATGAGCTTAGTGTAAAATTTGATTGAGTATTTTTTAAAGTTATTCATTTAGACGTCAATTCAGACGTCAATTCCCAACAGTTTACCATGTAATTTTGCAGGCGCCATCGTCTGGTATTACGGCAACTACGCTATAAATTTGGCGAATTTGAATGAGTACTTTCAAAGTTATTCATTTAGACGTCAATTCAGACGTCAATTATCAACCGTTTTCCATGTAATTTTGCAGGCACCATCGCCTGGTATTGCGGGAACTTCGCTATTAATTTGGCAAAGTTTGATTGAGTACTTTAAAAGTTATTCATTTAGACGGCAATTCAAACGTCAATTCTCAACCGTTTATCATGAGATTTTGCAAGCACCATCGGCTGGTATTAGGCAACTTCCCTGTCAATTTGGCGAAGTTTGATTAAGTACTGCAAAAGTTATTCATGAGCTTAGTGTAAAATTTGATTGAGTATTTCTAAAAGTTATTCATTTAGACGTCAATTCAGTCGTCAATTCTCAACAGTTTACCATGTAATTTTGCAAGCACCATCGGCTGGTATTTAGGCAACTTCCCTGTAAATGTGGCGAAGTTTGCTTAAATACTTCAAAAGTTATTAATTAGATCAGTGTGAAATTTGATTGAGTATTTCAAAAGTTATTCATTTAGACGTCAATTCAGACGTCAATTCTCAACCGTTTATCATGTAATTTTGCAAGCACCATCGGCTGGTATCAAGGCAACTTCCCTGTCAATTTGGCGAAGTTTGATTAAGTACTGCAAAAGTTATTAATGAGCTTAGTGTGAAATTTGATTCAGTATTTTTAAAAGTTATTCATTTAGACGTCAGTTCAGACGTCAATTCTAAACCGTTTTCCATGTAATTTTGCAGGCGCCATCGTCTGGTATTACGGCAACTACGCTATAAATTTGGCGAAGTTTGAATGAGTAATTTCAAAGTTATTCATTTAGACGTCAATTCAGACGTCAATTCTCAACCGTTTTCCATGTAGTTTTGCAGGCACCATCGCCTGGTATTGCGGCAACTTCGCTATTAATTTGGCAAAGTTTGACTGAGTACTTTAAAAGTTATTCATTTAGACGTCAATTCAGACGTCAATTCTCAACCGTTTTCCATGTAATTTTGCATGCACCATCGACTGGTACTACGGCAAGTTCCCTGTAAGTTTGACAAAGTTTGATTAAGTACTTCAAAAGTTATTAATGAGATTAGTGTGAAATTTGATTCAGTATTTTTAAAAGTTATTCATTTAGACGTCAATTCAGACGTCAATCCTCAACAGTTTATTATGTAATTTTGCAGGCCCCATCGGCTGGTATTAAGGCAGCTTCCCTGTAAATTTGACAAAGTTTGCTTAAATACTTCAAAAGTTATTAATGAGATTAGTGTGAAATTTGATTCAGTATTTTTAAAAGTTATTGATTTAGACGTCAATTCAGACGTATATTCCCAACAGTTTACCATGTAATTTTGCAGGCGCCATCGTCTGGTATTACGGCAACTACGCTATAGATTTGGCGAAGTTTGAATGAGTACTTTCAAAGTTATTCATTTAGACGTCAATTCAGACGTCAATTATCAACCGTTTTCCATGTAATTTTGCAGGCACCATCGCCTGGTATTGCTGCAACTTCGCTATTAATTTGGCGAAGTTTGAATGAGTACTTTCAAAGTTATTTATTTAGACGTCAATTCAGACGTCAATTCTCAACCGTTTTCCATGTAGTTTTGCAGGCACCATCGCCTGGTATTGCGGCAACTTCGCTATTAATTTGGCAAAGTTTGATTGAGTACTTAAAAAGTTATTCATTTAGACGTCAATTCGGACGTCAATTCTCAACCGTTTTCCATGTGATTTTGCATGCACCATCGACTGGTACTACGGCAAGTTCCCTGTAAGTTTGACAAAGTTTGATTAAGTACTTCAAAAGTTATTAATGAGATTAGTGTGAAATTTGATTCAGTATTTTTAAAAGTTATTCATTTAGACGTCAATTCAGACGTCAATCCTCAACAGTTTACCATGTAATTTTGCAGGCCCCATCGGCTGGTATTAAGGCAGCTTCCCTGTAAATTTGACATAGTTCGATTAAATACTTCAAAAGTTCTTAATGAGCTTAGTGTAAAATTTGATTGAGTATTTTTAAAAGTTATTCATTTAGACCTCAATTCAGACGTCAATTCTCAACCGTTTACCATGTAATTTTGCAGGCACCATTGTCTGGTATTACGGCAACTTCGCTATTAATTTGGTGAAGTTTAAATGATTACTTTCAAAGGTATTCATTTAGACGTCAATTCAGACGTCAATTCTCAACCGTTTTCCATGTAATTTTGCAGGCACCATCGCCTGGTATTGCGGCAACTTCGCTATTAATTTGGCGAAGTTTGATTGAGTACTTTAAAAGTTATTCATTTAGACGTTGATTCAGACGTCAATTCTCAACCGTTTTCCATGTAATTTTGCATGCACCATACACTGGAATTACGGCAAATTCCCTGTAAGTTTGACAAAGTTTGATTAAGTACTTCAAAAGTTATTAATGAGATTAGTGTGAAATTTGATTCAGTATTTTTAAAAGTTATTCATTTAGACGGCAATTCAGACGTCAATTCTCAACCGTTTATCATGAGATTTTGCAAGCACCATCGGCTGGTATTAAGGCAACTTCCCTGTCAATTTGGCGAAGTTTGATTAAGTACTGCAAAAGTTAATAATGAGCTTAGTGTGAAATTTGATTGAGTACTTCTAAACGTTATTCATTTAGACGTCAATTCAGACGTCAATTCTCAACAGTTTACCATGTAATTTTGCAGGCACCATCGGCTGGTATTAAGGCAACATCCCTGTAAATTTGGCGAAGTTTGTTCGAATACTTCAAAAGATATTAATGAGATTAGTGTAAAATTTGATTGAGTATTTTTAAAAGTTATTCATTTAGACGTCAATTCGGACGTCAATTCTCAACAGTTTACCATGTAATTTTGCAGGCCCCATCGGCTGGTATTAAGGCAGCTTCCCTGTCAATTTGGCAAAGTTTGATTAAATACTTCAAAAGTTATTAATGAGCTTAGTGTAAAATTTGATTGAGTATTTTTAAAAGTTATTCATTTAGACGTCAATTCAGACGTCAATTCCCAACAGTTTACCATGTAATTTTGCAGGCTCTATCGTCTGGTATTACGGCAACTACGCTATAAATTTGGCGAAGTTTGCTTGAATACTTCAAAAGATATTAATGAGATTAGTGTGAAATTTGATTGAGTATTTTTAAAAGTTATTTATTTAGACGTCAATTCGGACGTCAATTCTCAACAGTTTACCATGTAATTTTGCAGGCCCCATCGGCTGGTATTAAGGCAGCTTCCCTGTAAATTTGGCAAAGTTTGATTAAATACTTCAAAAGTTATTATTGAGCTTAGTGTAAAATTTGATTGAGTTTTTTTAAAAGTTATTCATTTAGACGTCAATTCAGACGTCAATTCTCAACCGTTTATCATGAGATTTTGCAAGCACCATCGGCTGGTATTAAGGCAACTTCCCTGTCAATTTGGCGAAGTTTGATTAAGTACTGCAAAAGTTAATAATGAGCTTAGTGTGAAATTTGATTGAGTACTTCTAAACGTTATTCATTTAGACGTCAATTCAGACGTCAATTCTCCACAGTTTACCATATGTAATTTTGCAGGCACCATCGGCTGGTATTAAGGCAACATCCCTGTAAATTTGGCGAAGTTTGCTTGAATACTTCAAAAGATATTAATGAGATTAGTGTGAAATTTGATTCAGTATTTTTAAAAGTTATTCATTTACACGTCAGTTCAGACGTCAATTCTAAACCGTTTTCCATGTAATTTTGCAGGCGCCATCGTCTGGTATTACGGCAACTACGCTATAAATTTGGCGAAGTTTGAAAGAGTACTTTCAAAGTTATTCATTTAGACGTCAATTCAGACGTCAATTCTCAACCGTTTTCCATGTAGTTTTGCAGGCACCATCGCCTGGTATTGCGGCAACTTCGCTATTAATTTGGCAAAGTTTGATTGAGTACTTTAAAAGTTATTCATTTAGACGTCAATTCAGACGTCAATCCTCAACAGTTTACCATGTAATTTTGCAGGCCCCATCGGCTGGTATTAAGGCAGCTTCCCTGTAAATTTGACATAGTTCGATTAAATACTTCAAAAGTTCTTAATGAGCTTAGTGTACAATTTGATTGAGTATTTTTAAAAGTTATTCATTTAGACCTCAATTCAGACGTCAATTCTCAACCGTTTACCATGTAATTTTGCAGGCACCATTGTCTGGTATTACGGCAACTTCGCTATTAATTTGGTGAAGTTTAAATGATTACTTTCAAAGGTATTCATTTAGACGTCAATTCAGACGTCAATTCTCAACCGTTTTCCATGTAATTTTGCAGGCACCATCGCCTGGTATTGCGGCAACTTCGCTATTAATTTGGCGAAGTTTGATTGAGTACTTTAAAAGTTATTAATTTAGACGTTGATTCAGACGTCAATTCTCAACCGTTTTCCATGTAATTTTGCATGCACCATACACTGGATTTACGGCAAATTCCCTGTAAGTTTGACAAAGTTTGATTAAGTACTTCAAAAGTTATTAATGAGATTAGTGTGAAATTTGATTCAGTATTTTTAAAAGTTATTCATTTAGACAGCAATTCAGACGTCAATTCTCAACCGTTTATCATGAGATTTTGCAAGCACCATCGGCTGGTATTAAGGCAACTTCCCTGTCAATTTGGCGAAGTTTGATTAAGTACTGCAAAAGTTAATAATGAGCTTAGTGTGAAATTTGATTGAGTACTTCTAAACGTTATTCATTTAGACGTCAATTCAGACGTCAATTCTCAACAGTTTACCATGTAATTTTGCAGGCACCATCGGCTGGTATTAAGGCAACATCCCTGTAAATTTGGCGAAGTTTGCTTGACTACTTCAAAAGATATTAATGAGATTAGTGTGAAATTTGATTGAGTATTTTTAAAAGTTATTCATTTAGACGTCAATTCGGACGTCAATTCCCAACAGTTTACCATGTAATTTTGCAGGCGCCATCGTCTGGTATTACGGCAACTACGCTATAATTTTGGCGAAGTTTGCTTGAATACTTCAAAAGATATTAATGAGATTAGTGTGAAATTTGATTGAGTATTTTTAAAAGTTATTTATTTAGACGTCAATTCGGACGTCAATACTCAACAGTTTACCATGTAATTTTGCAGGCCCCATCGGCTGGTATTAAGGCAGCTTCCCTGTAATTTTGGCAAAGTTTGATTAAATACTTCAAAAGTCATTATTGAGCTTAGTGTAAAATTTGATTGAGTATTTTTAAAAGTTATTCATTTAGACGTCAATTCAGACGTCAATTCTTAACCGTTTATCATGAGAATTTGCAAGCACCATCGGCTGGTATTAAGGCAACTTCCCTGTCAATTTGGCGAAGTTTGATTAAGTACTGCAAAAGTTAATAATGAGCTTAGTGTGAAATTTGATTGAGTACTTCTAAACGTTATTCATTTAGACGTCAATTCAGACGTCAATTCTCCACAGTTTACCATGTAATTTTGCAGGCACCATCGGCTGGTATTAAGGCAACATCCCTGTAAATTTGGCGAAGTTTGCTTGAATACTTCAAAAGATATTAATGAGATTAGTGTGAAATTTGATTGAGTATTTTCAAAAGTTATTCATTTAGACGTCAATTCGGACGTCAATTCTCAACAGTTTACCATGTAATTTTGCAGGCCCCATCGGCTGGTATTAAGGCAGCTTCCCTGTAAATTTGGCAAAGTTTGATTAAATACTTCAAAAGTTATTAATGAGCTTAGTTTAAAATTTGATTGAGTATTTTTAAAAGTTATTCATTTAGACGTCAATTCAGACGTCAATTCCCAACAGTTTACCATGTAATTTTGCAGGCGCCATCGTCTGGTATTACGGCAACTACGCTATAAATTTGGCAAAGTTTGCTTAAATACTTCAAAAGATATTAATGAGATTAGTGTGAAATTTGATTGAGTATTTTTAAAAGTTATTTATTTAGACGTCAATTCGGACGTCAATTCTCAACAGTTTACCATGTAATTTTGCAGGCCCCATCGGCTGGTATTAAGGCAGCTTCCCTGTAAATTTGGCAAAGTTTGATTAAATACTTCAAAAGTTATTAATGAGCTTAGTGTAAAATTTGATTGAGTATTTTTAAAAGTTATTCATTTAGACGTCAATTCAGACGTCAATTCCCAACAGTTTACCATGTAATTTTTGCAGGCGCCATCGTCTGGTATTACGGCAACTACGCTATAAATTTGGCGAAGTTTGTATGAGTACTTTCAAAGTTATTCATTTAGACGTCAATTCAGACGTCAATTATCAACCGTTTTCCATGTAATTTGCAGGCACCATCGCTTGGTATTGCGGCAACTTCGCTATTAATTTGGCAAAGTTTGATTGAGTACTTTAAAAGTTATTCATTAGACGGCAATTCAAACGTCAATACTCAACCGTTTATCATGAGATTTTGCAAGCACCATCGGCTGGTATTAGGCAACTTCCCTGTCAATTTGGCGAAGTTTGATTAAGTACTGCAAAAGTTATTCATGAGCTTAGTGTAAAATTTGATTGAGTATTTCTAAAAGTTATTCATTTAGACGTCAATTCAGTCGTCAATTCTCAACAGTTTACCATGTAATTTTGCAAGCACCATCGGCTGGTATTTAGGCAACTTCCCTGTAAATGTGGCGAAGTTTGCTTAAATACTTCAAAAGTTATTAATTAGATCAGTGTGAAATTTGATTGAGTATTTCAAAAGTTATTCATTTAGACGTCAATTCAGACGTCAATTCTCAACCGTTTATCATGTAATTTTGCAAGCACCATCGGCTGGTATTAAGGCAACTTCCCTGTCAATTTGCGAAGTTTGATTAAGTACTGCAAAGTTATTAATGAGCTTAGTGTGAAATTTGATTCAGTATTTTTAAAAGTTATTCATTTAGACGTCAGTTCAGACGTCAATTCTAAACCGTTTTCCATGTAATTTGCAGGCGGCCATCGTCTGGTATTACGGCAACTACGCTATAAATTTGCGAAGTTTGAAAAGAGTACTTTCAAAGTTATTCATTTAGACGTCAATTCAGACGTCAATTCTCAACCGTTTTCCATGTAGTTTGCAGGCACCATCGCCTGGTATTGCGGCAACTTCGCTATTAATTTGGCAAAGTTTGATTGAGTACTTTAAAAGTTATTCATTTAGACGTCAATTCAGACGTCAATTCTCAACCGTTTTCCATGTAATTTTGCATGCACCATCGACTGGTACTACGGCAAGTTCCCTGTAAGTTTGACAAAGTTTGATTAAGTACTTCAAAAGCTATTAATGAGATTAGTGTGAAATTTGATTCAGTATTTTTAAAAGTTATTCATTTAGACGGCAATTCAGACGTCAATTCTCAACCGTTTATCATGAGATTTTGCAAGCACCATCGGCTGGTATTAAGGCAATTTCCCTGTCAATTTGGCGAAGTTTGATTAAGTACTGCAAAAGTTAATAATGAGCTTAGTGTGAAATTTGATTGAGTACTTCTAAACGTTATTCATTTAGACGTCAATTCAGACGTCAATTCTCACAGTTTACCATGTAATTTTGCAGGCACCATCGGCTGGTATTAAGGCAACATCCCTGTAAATTTGGCGAAGTTTGCTTGAATACTTCAAAAGATATTAATGAGATTAGTGTAAAATTTGATTGAGTATTTTTAAAAGTTATTCATTTAGACGTCAATTCGGACGTCAATTCTCAACAGTTTACCATGTAATTTTTGCAGGCCCCATCGGCTGGTATTAAGGCAGCTTCCCTGTCAATTTGGCAAAGTTTGATTAAATACTTCAAAAGTTATTAATGAGCTTAGTGTAAAATTTGATTGAGTATTTTTAAAAGTTATTCATTTAGACGTCAATTCAGACGTCAATTCCCAACAGTTTACCATGTAATTTTGCAGGAGCCATCGTCTGGTATTACGGCAACTACGCTATAAATTTGGCGAAGTTTGCTTGAATACTTCAAAAGATATTAATGAGATTAGTGTGAAATTTGATTGAGTATTTTTAAAAGTTATTTATTTAGACGTCAATTCGGACGTCAATTCTCAACAGTTTACCATGTAATTTTGCAGGCCCCATCGGCTGGTATTAAGGCAGCTTCCCTGTAAATTTTGGCAAAGTTTGATTAAATACTTCAAAAGTTATTATTGAGCTTAGTGTAAAATTTGATTGAGTATTTTTAAAAGTTATTCATTTAGACGTCAATTCCAGACGTCAATTCTCAACCGTTTATCATGAGATTTTGCAAGCACCATCGGCTGGTATTAAGGCAACTTCCCTGTCAATTTGGCGAAGTTTGATTAAGTACTGCAAAAGTTAATAATGAGCTTAGTGTGAAATTGGTTGAGTACTTCTAAACGTTATGCATTTAGACGTCAATTCAGACGTCAATTCTCCACAGTTTACCATATGTAATTTTGCAGGCACCATCGGCTGGTATTAAGGCAACATCCCTGTAAATTTGGCGAAGTTTGCTTGAATACTTCAAAAGATATTAATGAGATTAGTGTGAAATTTGATTCAGTATTTTTAAAAGTTATTCATTTACACGTCAGTTCAGACGTCAATTCTAAACCGTTTTCCATGTAATTTTGCAGGCGCCATCGTCTGGTATTACGGCAACTACGCTATAAATTTGGCGAAGTTTTGAAAGAGTACTTTCAAAGTTATTCATTTAGACGTCAATTCTGACGTCAATTCTCAACCGTTTTCCATGTAGTTTTGCAGGCACCATCGCCTGGTATTGCGGCAACTTCGCTATTAATTTGGCAAAGTTTGATTGAGTACTTTAAAAGTTATTCATTTAGACGTCAATTCAGACGTCAATTCTCAACCGTTTTCCATGTAATTTTGCATGCACCATCGACTGGTACTACGGCAAGTTCCCTGTAAGTTTGACAAAGTTTGATTAAGTACTTCAAAAGTTATTAATGAGATTAGTGTGAAATTTGACTCAGTATTTTTAAAAGTTATTCATTTAGACGTCAATTCAGACGTCAATCCTCAACAGTTTACCATGTAATTTTGCAGGCCCCATCGGCTGGTATTAAGGCAGCTTCCCTGTAAATTTGACATAGTTCGATTAAATACTTCAAAAGTTCTTAATGAGCTTAGTGTAAAATTTGATTGAGTATTTTTAAAAGTTATTCATTTAGACCTCAATTCAGACGTCAATTCTCAACCGTTTACCATGTAATTTTGCAGGCACCATTGTCTGGTATTACGGCAACTTCGCTATTAATTTGGTGAAGTTTAAATGATTACTTTCAAAGGTATTCATTTAGACGTCAATTCAGACGTCAATTCTCAACCGTTTTCCATGTAATTTTGCAGGCACCATCGCCTGGTATTGCGGCAACTTCGCTATTAATTTGGCGAAGTTTGATTGAGTACTTTAAAAGTTATTCATTTAGACGTTGATTCAGACGTCAATTCTCAACCGTTTTCCATGTAATTTTGCATGCACCATACACTGGATTTACGGCAAATTCCCTGTAAGTTTGACAAAGTTTGATTAAGTACTTCAAAAGTTATTAATGAGATTAATGTGAAATTTGATTCAGTATTTTTAAAAGTTATTCATTTAGACAGTAATTCAGACGTCAATTCTCAACCGTTTATCATGAGATTTTGCAAGCACCATCGGCTGTTATTAAGGCAACTTCCCTGTCAATTTGGCGAAGTTTGATTAAGTACTGCAAAAGTTAATAATGAGCTTAGTGTGAAATTTGATTGAGTACTTCTAAACGTTATTCATTTAGACGTCAATTCAGACGTCAATTCTCAACAGTTTACCATGTAATTTTGCAGGCACCATCGGCTGGTATTAAGGCAACATCCCTGTAAATTTGGCGAAGTTTGCTTGACAACTTCAAAAGATATTAATGAGATTAGTGTGAAATTTGATTGAGTATTTTTAAAAGTTATTCATTTAGACGTCAATTCGGACGTCAATTCTCAACAGTTTACCATGTAATTTTGCAGGCCCCATCGGCTGGTATTAAGGCAACTACGCTATAAATTTGGCGAAGTTTGCTTGAATACTTCAAAAGATATTAATGAGATTAGTGTGAAATTTGATTGAGTATTTTTAAAAGTTATTTATTTAGACGTGAATTCGGACGTCAATTCTCAACAATTTACCATGTAATTTTGCAGGCCCCATCGGCTGGTATTAAGGCAGCTTCCCTGTAAATTTGGCAAAGTTTGATTAAATACTTCAAAAGTTATTATTGAGCTTAGTGTAAAATTTGTTTGAGTATTTTTAAAAGTTATTCATTTAGACGTCAATTCAGACGTCAATTCTCAACCGTTTATCATGAGATTTTGCAAGCACCATCGGCTGGTATTAAGGCAACTTCCCTGTCAATTTGGCGAAGTTTGATTAAGTACTGCAAAAGTTAATAATGAGCTTAGTGTGAAATTTGATTGAGTACTTCTAAACGTTATTCATTTAGACGTCAATTCAGACGTCAATTCTCCACAGTTTACCATGTAATTTTGCAGGCACCATCGGCTGGTATTAAGGCAACATCCCTGTAAGTTTGGCGAAGTTTGCTTGAATACTTCAAAAGATATTAATGAGATTAGTGTGAAATTTGATTGAGTATTTTCAAAAGTTATTCATTTAGACGTCAATTCGGACGTCAATTCTCAACAGTTTACCATGTAATTTTGCAGGCCCCATCGGCTGGTATTAAGGCAGCTTCCCTGTAAATTTGGCAAAGTTTGAATAAATACTTCAAAAGTTATTAATGAGCTTAGTGTAAAATTTGATTGAGTATTTTTAAAAGTTATTCATTTAGACGTCAATTCAGACGTCAATTCCCAACAGTTTACCATGTAATTTTGCAGGCGCCATCGTCTGGTATTACGGCAACTACGCTATAAATTTGGCAAAGTTTGCTTAAATACTTCAAAAGATATTAATGAGATTAGTGTGAAATTTGATTGAGTATTTTTAAAAGTTATTTATTTAGACGTCAATTCGGACGTCAATTCTCAACAGTTTACCATGTAATTTTGCAGGCCCCATCGGCTGGTATTAAGGCAGCTTCCCTGTAAATTTGGCAAAGTTTGATTAAATACTTCAAAAGTTATTAATGAGCTTAGTGTAAAATTTGATTGAGTATTTTTAAAAGTTATTCATTTAGACGTCAATTCAGACGTCAATTCCCAACAGTTTACCATGTAATTTTGCAGGCGCCATCGTCTGGTATGACGGCAACTACGCTATAAATTTGGCGAAGTTTGTATGAGTACTTTCAAAGTTATTCATTTAGACGTCAATTCAGACGTCAATTATCAACCGTTTTCCATGTAATTTTGCAGGCACCATCGCCTGGTATTGCGGCAACTTCGCTATTAATTTGGCAAAGTTTGATTGAGTACTTTAAAAGTTATTCATTTAGACGGCAATTCAAACGTCAATACTCAACCGTTTATCATGAGATTTTGCAAGCACCATCGGCTGGTATTAGGCAACTTCCCTGTCAATTTGGCGAAGTTTGATTAAGTACTGCAAAAGTTATTCATGAGCTTAGTGTAAAATTTGATTGAGTATTTCTAAAAATTATTCATTTAGACGTCAATTCAGTCGTCAATTCTCAACAGTTTACCATGTAATTTTGCAAGCACCATCGGCTGGTATTTAGGCAACTTCCCTGTAAATGTGGCGAAGTTTGCTTAAATACTTCAAAAGTTATTAATTAGATCAGTGTGAAATTTGATTGAGTATTTCAAAAGTTATTCATTTAGACGTCAATTCAGACGTCAATTCTCAACCGTTTATCATGTAATTTTGCAAGCAACATCGTCTGGTATTAAGGCAACTTCCCTGTCAATTTGGCGAAGTTTGATTAAGTACTGCAAAAGTTATTAATGAGCTTAGTGTGAAATTTGATTCAGTATTTTTAAAAGTTATTCATTTAGACGTCAGTTCAGACGTCAATTCTAAACCGTTTTCCATGTAATTTTGCAGGCGCCATCGTCTGGTATTACGGCAACTACGCTATAAATTTGGCGAAGTTTGAAAGATTACTTTCAAAGTTATTCATTTAGACGTCAATTCAGACGTCAATTCTCAACCGTTTTCCATGTAGTTTTGCAGGCACCATCGCCTGGTATTGCGGCAACTTCGCTATTAATTTGGCAAAGTTTGATTGAGTACTTTAAAAGTTATTCATTTAGACGTCAATTCAGACGTCAATTCTCAACCGTTTTCCATGTAATTTTGCATGCACCATCGACTGGTACTACGGCAAGTTCCCTGTAAGTTTGACAAAGTTTGATTAAGTACTTCAAAAGTTATTAATGAGATTAGTGTGAAATTTGACTCAGTATTTTTAAAAGTTATTCATTTAGACGTCAATTCAGACGTCAATCCTCAACAGTTTACCATGTAATTTTGCAGGCCCCATCGGCTGGTATTAAGGCAGCTTCCCTGTAAATTTGACATAGTTCGATTAAATACTTCAAAAGTTCTTAATGAGCTTAGTGTAAAATTTGATTGAGTATTTTTAAAAGTTATTCATTTAGACCTCAATTCAGACGTCAATTCTCAACCGTTTACCATGTAATTATGCAGGCACCATTGTCTGGTATTACGGCAACTTCGCTATTAATTTGGTGAAGTTTAAATGATTACTTTCAAAGGTATTCATTTAGACGTCAATTCAGACGTCAATTCTCAACCGTTTTCCATGTAATTTTGCAGGCACCATCGCCTGGTATTGCGGCAACTTCGCTATTAATTTGGCGAAGTTTGATTGAGTACTTTAAAAGTTATTCATTTAGACGTTGATTCAGACGTCAATTCTCAACCGTTTTCCATGTAATTTTGCATGCACCATACACTGGATTTACGGCAAATTCCCTGTAAGTTTGACAAAGTTTGATTAAGTACTTCAAAAGTTATTAATGAGATTAGTGTGAAATTTGATTCAGTATTTTTAAAAGTTATTCATTTAGACAGCAATTCAGACGTCAATTCTCAACCGTTTATCATGAGATTTTGCAAGCACCATCGGCTGGTATTAAGGCAACTTCCCTGTCAATTTGGCGAAGTTTGATTAAGTACTGCAAAAGTTAATAATGAGCTTAGTGTGAAATTTGATTGAGTACTTCTAAACGTTATTCATTTAGACGTCAATTCAGACGTCAATTCTCAACAGTTCACCATGTAATTTTGCAGGCACCATCGGCTGGTATTAAGGCAACATCCCTGTAAATTTGGCGAAGTTTGCTTGACTACTTCAAAAGATATTAATGAGATTAGTGTGAAATTTGATTGAGTATTTTTAAAAGTTATTCATTTAGACGTCAATTCGGACGTCAATTCTCAACAGTTTACCATGTAATTTTGCAGGCCCCATCGGCTGGTATTAAGGCAGCTTCCCTGTCAATTTGGCAAAGTTTGATTAAATACTTCAAAAGTTATTAATGAGCTTAGTGTAAAATTTGATTGAGTATTTTTAAAAGTTATTCATTTAGACGTCAATTGAGACGTCAATTCCCAACAGTTTACCATGTAATTTTGCAGGCGCCATCGTCTGGTATTACGGCAACTACGCTATAAATTTGGCGAAGTTTGCTTGAATACTTCAAAAGATATTAATGAGATTAGTGTGAAATTTGATTGAGTATTTTTAAAAGTTATTTATTTAGACGTCAATTCGGACGTCAATTCTCAACAGTTTACCATGTAATTTTGCAGGCCCCATCGGCTGGTATTAAGTCAGCTTCCCTGTAAATTTGGCAAAGTTTGATTAAATACTTCAAAAGTTATTATTGAGCTTAGTGTAAAATTTGATTGAGTATTTTTAAAAGTTATTCATTTAGACGTCAATTCAGACGTCAATTCTCAACCGTTTATCATGAGATTTTGCAAGCACCATCGGCTGGTATTAAGGCAACTTCCCTGTCAATTTGGCGAAGTTTGATTAAGTACTGCAAAAGTTAATAATGAGCTTAGTGTGAAATTTGATTGAGTACTTCTAAACGTTATTCATTTAGACGTCAATTCAGACGTCAATTCTCAACAGTTTACCATGTAATTTTGCAGGCACCATCGGCTGGTATTAAGGCAACATCCCTGTAAATTTGGCGAAGTTTGCTTGAATACTTCAAAAGATATTAATGAGATTAGTGTGAAATTTGATTGAGTATTTTCAAAAGTTATTCATTTAGACGTCAATTCGGACGTCAATTCTCAACAGTTTACCATGTAATTTTGCAGGCCCCATCGGCTGGTATTAAGGCAGCTTCCCTGTAAATTTGGCAAAGTTTGATTAAATACTTCAAAAGTTATTAATGAGCTTAGTGTAAAATTTGATTGAGTATTTTTAAAAGTTATTCATTTAGACGTCAATTCAGACGTCAATTCCCAACAGTTTACCATGTAATTTTGCAGGCGCCATCGTCTGGTATTACGGCAACTACGCTATAAATTTGGCAAAGTTTGCTTAAATACTTCAAAAGATATTAATGAGATTAGTGTGAAATTTGATTGAGTATTTTTAAAAGTTATTTATTTAGACGTCAATTCGGACGTCAATTCTCAACAGTTTACCATGTAATTTTGCAGGCCCCATCTGCTGGTATTAAGGCAGCTTCCCTGTAAATTTGGCAAAGTTTGATTAAATACTTCAAAAGTTATTAATGAGCTTAGTGTAAAATTTGATTGAGTATTTTTAAAAGTTATTCATTTAGACGTCAATTCAGACGTCAATTCCCAACAGTTTACCATGTAATTTTGCAGGCGCCATCGTCTGGTATTACGGCAACTACGCTATAAATTTGGCGAAGTTTGCATGAGTACTTTCAAAGTTATTCATTTAGACGTCAATTCAGACGTCAATTATCAACCGTTTTCCATGTAATTTTGCAGGCACCATCGCCTGGTATTGCGGCAACTTCGCTATTAATTTGGCAAAGTTTGATTGAGTACTTTAAAAGTTATTCATTTAGACGGCAATTCAAACGTCAATACTCAACCGTTTATCATGAGATTTTGCAAGCACCATCGGCTGGTATTAGGCAACTTCCCTGTCAATTTGGCGAAGTTTGATTAAGTACTGCAAAAGTTATTCATGAGCTTAGTGTAAAATTTGATTGAGTATTTCTAAAAGTTATTCATTTAGACGTCAATTCAGTCGTCAATTCTCAACAGATTACCATGTAATTTTGCAAGCACCATCGGCTGGTATTTAGGCAACTTCCCTGTAAATGTGGCGAAGTTTGCTTAAATACTTCAAAAGTTATTAATTAGATCAGTGTGAAATTTGATTGAGTATTTCAAAAGTTATTCATTTAGACGTCAATTCAGACGTCAATTCTCAACCGTTTATCATGTAATTTTGCAAGCACCATCGGCTGGTATTAAGGCAACTTCCCTGTCAATTTGGCGAAGTTTGATTCAGTACTGCAAAAGTTATTAATGAGCTTAGTGTGAAATTTGATTCAGTATTTTTAAAAGTTATTCATTTAGACGTCAGTTCAGACGTCAATTCTAAACCGTTTTCCATGTAATTTTGCAGGCGCCATCGTCTGGTATTACGGCAACTACGCTATAAATTTGGCGAAGTTTGAAAGAGTACTTTCAAAGTTATTCATTTAGACGTCAATTCAGACGTCAATTCTCAACCGTTTTCCATGTAGTTTTGCAGGCACCATCGCCTGGTATTGCGGCAACTTCGCTATTAATTTGGCAAAGTTTGATTGAGTACTTTAAAAGTTATTCATTTAGACGTCAATTCAGACGTCAATTCTCAACCGTTTTCCATGTAATTTTGCATGCACCATCGACTGGTACTACGGCAAGTTCCCTGTAAGTTTGACAAAGTTTGATTAAGTACTTCAAAAGTTATTAATGAGATTAGTGTGAAATTTGATTCAGTATTTTTAAAAGTTATTCATTTAGACGTCAATTCAGACGTCAATCCTCAACAGTTTACCATGTAATTTTGCAGGCCCCATCGGCTGGTATTAAGGCAGTTTCCCTGTAAATTTGACAAAGTTTGCTTAAATACTTCAAAAGTTATTAATGAGATTAGTGTGAAATTTGATTCAGTATTTTTAAAAGTTATTGCTTTAGACGTCAATTTAGACGTCAATCCTCAACAGTTTATCATGTAATTTTGCAGGCCCCGTCGGCTGGTATTAAGGCAGCTTCCCTGTAAATTTGACAAAGTTTGATTAAATACTTCAAAAGTTCTTAATGAGCTTAGTGTAAAATTTGATTGAGTATTTTTAAAAGTTATTCATTTAGACCTCAATTCAGACGTCAATTCTCAACCGTTTACCATGTAATTTTGCAGGCACCATTGTCTGGTATTACGGCAACTTCGCTAATAATTTGGTGAAGTTTGAATGAGTACTTTCAAAGGTATTCATTTAGACGTCAATTCAGACGTCAATTCTCAACCGTTTTCCATGTAATTTTGCAGGCACCATCGCCTGGTATTACGGCAACTTCGCTATTAATTTGGCGAAGTTTGATTGAGTACTTTAAAAGTTATTCATTTAGACGTTAATTCAGACGTCAATTCTCAACCGTTTTCCATGTAATTTTGCATGCACCATACACTGGAATTACGGCAAATTCCCTGTAAGTTTGACAAAGTTTGATTAAGTACTTCAAAAGTTATTAATGAGATTAGTGTGAAATTTGATTCAGTATTTTTAAAAGTTATTCATTTAGACGTCAATTCGGACGTCAATTCTCAACAGTTTACCATGTAATTTTGCAGGCCCCATCGGCTGGTATTAAGGCAGCTTCCCTGTAAATTTGGCAAAGTTTGATTAAATACTTCAAAAGTTATTAATGAGCTTAGTGTAAAATTTGATTGAGTATTTTTAAAAGTTATTCATTTAGACGTCAATTCAGACGTCAATTCTCAACCGTTTATCATGAGATTTTGCAAGCACCATCGGCTGGTATTAAGGCAACTTCCCTGTCAATTTGGCGAAGTTTGATTAAGTACTGCAAAAGTTAATAATGAGCTTAGTGTGAAATTTGATTGAGTACTTCTAAACGTTATTCATTTAGACGTCAATTCAGACGTCAATTCTCCACAGTTCACCATGTAATTTTGCAGGCACCATCGGCTGTTATTAAGGAAACATCCCTGTAAATTTGGCGAAGTTTGCTCGAATACTTCAAAAGATATTAATGAGATTAGTGTGAAATTTGATTGAGTATTTTCAAAAGTTATTCATTTAGACGTCAATTCGGACGTCAATTCTTAACAGTTTACCATGTAATTTTGCAGGCCCCATCGGCTGGTATTAAGGCAGCTTCCCTGTAAATTTGACAAAGTTTGATTAAATACTTCAAAAGTTATTAATGAGCTTAGTGTAAAATTTGATTGAGTAGTTTTAAAAGTTATTCATTTAGACGTCAATTCAGACGTCAATTCCAAACAGTTTACCATGTAATTTCGCAGGCGCCATCGCCTGGTATTACGGCAACTACGCTATAAATTTGGCGAAGTTTGCTTGAATACTTCAAAAGATATTAATGAGATTAGTGTGAAATTTGATTGAGTATTTTTAAAAGTTATTCATTTAGACGTCAATTAGGACGTCAATTCTCAACAGTTTACCATGTAATTTTGCAGGCCCCATCGGCTGGTATTAAGGCAGCTTCCCTGTAAATTTGGCAAAGTTTGATTAAATACTTCAAAAGTTATTAATGAGCTTAGTGTAAAATTTGATTGAGTATTTTTAAAAGTTATTCATTTAGACGTCAATTCAGACGTCAATTCCCAACAGTTTACCATGTAATTTTGCAGGCGCCATCGTCTGGTATTACGGCAACTACGCTATAAATTTGGCAAAGTTTGCTTGAATACTTCAAAAGATATTAATGAGATTAGTGTGAAATTTGATTGAGTATTTTTAAAAGTTATTCATTTAGACGTCAATTCGGACGTCAATTCTCAACAGTTTACCATGTAATTTTGCAGGCCCCATCGGCTGGTATTAAGGCAGCTGCCCTGTAAATTTGGCAAAGTTTGATTAAATACTTCAAAAGTTATTAATGAGCTTAGTGTAAAATTTGATTGAGTATTTTTAAAAGTTATTCATTTAGACGTCAATTCAGACGTCAATTCCCAACAGTTTACCATGTAATTTTGCAGGCCCCATCGTCTGATATTACGGCAACTACGCAATAAATTTGGCGAAGTTTGAATGAGTACTTTCAAAGTTATTCATTTAGACGTCAATTCAGACGTCAATTATCAACCGTTTTCCATGTAATTTTGCAGGCACCATCGCCTGGTATTGCGGCAACTTCGCTATTAATTTGGCAAAGTTTGATTGAGTACTTTAAAAGTTATTCATTTAGACGGCAATTCAGACGTCAATTCTCAACCGTTTATCATGAGATTTTGCAAGCACCATCGGCTGGTATTAGGCAACTTCCCTGTCAATTTGGCGAAGTTTGATTAAGTACTGCAAAAGTTATTCATGAGCTTAGTGTAAAATTTGATTGAGTATTTCTAAAAATTATTCATTTAGACGTCAATTCAGTCGTCAATTCTCAACAGTTTACCATGTAATTTTGCAAGCACCATCGGCTGGTATTTAGGCAACTTCCCTGTAAATGTGGCGAAGTTTGCTTAAATACTTCAAAAGTTATTAATTAGATCAGTGTGAAATTTGATTGAGTATTTTAAAAGTTATTCATTTAGACGTCAATTCAGACGTCAATTCTCAACCGTTTATCATGTAATTTTTCAAGCACCATCGGCTGGTATTAAGGCAACTTCCCTGTCAATTTGGCGAAGTTTGATTAAGTACTGCAAAAGTTATTAATGAGCTTAGTGTGAAATTTGATTCAGTATTTTTAAAAGTTATTCATTTAGACGTCAGTTCAGACGTCAATTCTAAACCGTTTTCCATGTAATTTTGCAGGCGCCATCGTCTGGTATTACGGCAACTACGCTATAAATTTGGCGAAGTTTGAAAGAGTACTTTCAAAGTTATTCATTTAGACGTCAATTCAGACGTCAATTCTCAACCGTTTTCCATGTAGTTTTGCAGGCACCATCGCCTGGTATTGCGGCAACTTCGCTATTAATTTGGCAAAGTTTGATTGAGTACTTTAAAAGTTATTCATTTAGACGTCAATTCAGACGTCAATTCTCAACCGTTTTCCATGTAATTTTGCATGCATCATCGACTGGTACTACGGCAAGTTCCCTGTAAGTTTGACAAAGTTTGATTAAGTACTTCAAAAGTTATTAATGAGATTAGTGTGAAATTTGATTCAGTATTTTTAAAAGTTATTCATTTAGACGTCAATTCAGACGTCAATCCTCAACAGTTTACCATGTAATTTTGCAGGCCCCATCGGCTGGTATTAAGGCAGCTTCCCTGTAAATTTGACAAAGTTTGCTTAAATACTTCAAAAATTATTAATGAGATTAGTGTGAAATTTGATTCAGTATTTTTAAAAGTTATTGATTTAGACGTCAATTTAGACGTCAATTCTCAACAGTTTACCATGTAATTTTGCAGGCCCCATCGGCTGGTATTAAGGCAGCTTCCCTGTAAATTTGGCAAAGTTTGATTAAGTACTGCAAAAGTTAATAATGAGCTTAGTGTGAAATTTGATTGAGTACTTCTAAACGTTATTCATTTAGACGTTAATTCAGACGTCAATTCTCAACAGTTTACCATGTAATTTTGCAGGCACCATCGGCAGGTATTAAGGCAACATCCCTGTAAATTTGGCGAAGTTTGCGTGAATACTTCAAAAGATATTAATGAGATTAGTGTGAAATTTGATTGAGTATTTTTAAAAGTTATTCATTTAGACGTCAATTCGGACGTCAATTCTCAACAGTTTACCATGTAATTTTGCAGGCCCCATCGGCTGGTATTAAGGCAGCTTCCCTGTAAATTTGGCAAAGTTTGATTAAATACTTCAAAAGTTATTAATGAGCTTAGTGTAAAATTTGATTGAGTAGTTTTAAAAGTTATTCATTTAGACGTCAATTCAGACGTCAATTCCAAACAGTTTACCATGTAATTTCGCAGGCGCCATCGCCTGGTATTACGGCAACTACGCTATAAATTTGGCAAAGTTTGCTTGAATACTTCAAAAGATATTAATGAGATTAGTGTGAAATTTGATTGAGTATTTTTAAAAGTTATTCATTTAGACGTCAATTCGGACGTCAATTCTCAACAGTTTACCATGTAATTTTGCAGGCCCCATCGGCTGGTATTAAGGCAGCTGCCCTGTAAATTTGGCAAAGTTTGATTAAATACTTCAAAAGTTATTAATGAGCTTAGTGTAAAATTTGATTGAGTATTTTTAAAAGTTATTCATTTAGACGTCAATTCAGACGTCAATTCCCAACAGTTTACCATGTAATTTTGCAGGCGCCATCGTCTGGTATTACGGCAACTACGCTATAAATTTGGCGAAGTTTGAATGAGTACTTTCAAAGTTAATTATTTAGACGTCAATTCAGACGTCAATTATCAACCGTTTTCCATGTAATTTTGCAGGCACCATCGCCTGGTATTGCGGCAACTTCGCTATGAATTTGGCAAAGTTTGATTGAGTACTTTAAAAGTTATTCATTTAGACGGCAATTCAGACGTCAATTCTCAACCGTTTATCATGAGATTTTGCAAGCACCATCGGCTGGTATTAGGCAACTTCCCTGTCAATTTGGCGAAGTTTGATTAGGTACTACAAAAGTTATTCATGAGCTTAGTGTAAAATTTGATTGAGTATTTCTAAAAGTTATTCATTTAGACGTCAATTCAGTCGTCAATTCTCAACAGTTTACCATGTAATTTTGCAAGCACCATCGGCTGGTATTTAGGCAACTTCCCTGTAAATGTGGCGAAGTTTGCTTAAATACTTCAAAAGTTATTAATTAGATCAGTGTAAAATTTGATTGAGTATTTCAAAAGTTATTCATTTAGACGTCAATTCAGACGTCAATTCTCAACCGTTTATCATGTAATTTTTCAAGCACCATCGGCTGGTATTAAGGCAACTTCCCTGTCAATTTGGCGAAGTTTGATCAAGTACTGCAAAAGTTATTAATGAGCTTAGTGTGAAATTTGATTCAGTATTTTTAAAAGTTATTCATTTAGACGTCAGTTAGACGTCAATTCTAAACCGTTTTCCATGTAATTTTGCAGGCGCCATCGTCTGGTATTACGGCAACTACGCTATAAATTTGGCGAAGTTTGAAAGAGTACTTTCAAAATTATTCATTTAGACGTCAATTCAGACGTCAATTCTCAACCGTTTTCCATGTAGTTTTGCAGGCACCATCGCCTGGTATTGCGGCAACTTCGCTATTAATTTGGCAAAGTTTGATTGAGTACTTTAAAAGTTATTCATTTAGACGTCAATTCAGACGTCAATTCTCAACCGTTTTCCATGTAATTTTGCATGCACCATCGACTGGTACTACGGCAAGTTCCCTGTAAGTTTGACAAAGTTTGATTAAGTACTTCAAAAGTTATTAATGAGATTAGTGTGAAATTTGATTCAGTATTTTTAAAAGTTATTCATTTAGACGTCAATTCAGACGTCAATCCTCAACAGTTTACCATGTAATTTTGCAGGCCCCATCGGCTGGTATTAAGGCAGCTTCCCTGTAAATTTGACAAAGTTTGCTTAAATACTTCAAAAGTTATTAATGAGATTAGTGTGAAATTTGATTCAGTATTTTTAAAAGTTATTGATTTAGACGTCAATTTAGACGTCAATCCTCAACAGTTTATCATTTAATTTTGCAGGCCCCGTCGGCTGGTATTAAGGCAGCTTCCCTGTAAATTTGACAAAGTTTGATTAAATACTTCAAAAGTTCTTAATGAGCTTAGTGTAAATTTTGATTGAGTATTTTTAAAAGTTATTCATTTAGACCTCAATTCAGACGTCAATTCTCAACCGTTTACCATGTATTTTGCAGGCACCATTGTCTGGTATTACGGCAACTTCGCTATTAATTTGGTGAAGTTTGAATGAGTACTTTCAAAGTTATTCATTTAGACGTTAATTCAGACGTCAATTCTCAACCGTTTTCCATGTAATTTTGCATGCACCATACACTGGAATTACGGCAAATTCCCTGTAAGTCTGACAAAGTTTGATTAAGTACTTCAAAAAAAGTTATTAATGAGATTAGTGTAAAATTTGATTCAGTATTTTTAAAAGTTATTCATTTAGACGGCAATTCAGACGTCAATTCTCAACCGTTTATCATGAGATTTTGCAAGCACCATCGGCTGGTATTAAGGCAACTTCCCTGTCAATTTGGCGAAGTTTGATTAAGTACTACAAAAGTTATTCATGAGCTTAGTGTAAAATTTGATTGAGTATTTCTAAAAGTTATTCATTTAGACGTCAATTCAGTCGTCAATTCTCAACAGTTTACCATGTAATTTTGCAAGCACCATCGGCTGGTATTTAGGCAACTTCCCTGTAAATGTGGCGAAGTTTGCTTAAATACTTCAAAAGTTATTAATTAGATCAGTGTGAAATTTGATTGAGTATTTCAAAAGTTATTCATTTAGACGTCAATTCAGACGTCAATTCTCAACCGTTTATCATGTAATTTTGCAAGCACCATCGGCTGGAATTAAGGCAACTTCCCAGTCAAATTGGCGAAGTTTGATTAAGTACTGCAAAAGTTATTAATGAGCTTAGTGTGAAATTTGATTCAGTATTTTTAAAAGTTATTCATTTAGACGTCAGTTCAGACGTCAATTCTAAACCGTTTTCCATGTAATTTTGCAGGCGCCATCGTCTGGTAATACGGCAACTACGCTATAAATGTGGCGAAGTTTGAAAGAGTACTTTCAAAGTTATTCATTTAGACGTCAATTCAGACGTCAATTCTCAACCATTTTCCATGTAGTTTTGCAGGCACCATCGCCTGGTATTGCGGCAACTTCGCTATTAATTTGGCAAAGTTTGATTGAGTACTTCAAAAGTTATTCATTTAGACGTCAATTCAGACGTTAATTCTAAACCGTTTTCCATGTAATTTTGCATGCACCATCGACTGGTACTACGGCAAGTTCCCTGTAAGTTTGACAGAGTTTGATTAAGTACTTCAAAAGTTATTAATGAGATTAGTGTGAAATTTGATTCAGTATTTTTAAAAGTTATTCATTTAGACGTCAATTCAGACGTCAATCCTCAACAGTTTACCATGTAATTTTGCAGGCCCCATCAGCTGGTATTAAGGCAGCTTCCCTGTAAATTTGACAAAGTTTGCTTAAATACTTCAAAAGTTATTAATGAGATTAGTGTGAAATTTGATTCAGTATTTTTAAAAGTTATTCATTTAGACGTCAATTTAGACGTCAATCCTCAACAGTTTATCATGTAATTTTGCAGGCCCCGTCGGCTGGTATTAAGGCAGCTTCCCTGTAAATTTGACAAATTTTGATTAAATACTTCAAAAGTTCTTAATGACCTTAGTGTAAATTTTGATTGAGTATTTTTAAAAGTTATTCATTTAGACCTCAATTCAGACGTCAATTCTCAACCGTTTACCATGTAATTTTGCAGGCACCATTGTCTGGTATTACGGCAACTTCGCTATTAATTTGGTGAAGTTTGAATGAGTACTTTCAAAGGTATTCATTTAGACGTCAATTCAGACGTCAATTCTCAACCGTTTTCCATGTAATTTTGCAGGCACCATCGCCTGGTATTACGGCAACTTCGCTATTAATTTGGCGAAGTTTGATCGAGTACTTTAAAAGTTATTCATTTAGACGTTAATTCAGACATCAATTCTCAACCGTTTTCCATGTAATTTTGCATGCACCATACACTGGAATTACGGCAAATTCCCTGTAAGTTTGACAAAGTTTGATTAAGTACTTCAAAAGTTATTAATGAGATTAGTGTGAAATTTGATTCAGTATTTTTAAAAGTTATTCATTTAGACGGCAATTCAGACGTCAATTCTCAACCGTTTATCATGAGATTTTGCAAGCACCATCGGCTGGTATTAAGGCAACTTCCCTGTCAATTTGGCGAAGTTTGATTAAGTACTGCAAAAGTTAATAATGAGCTTAGTGTGAAATATGATTGAGTACTTCTAAACGTTATTCATTTAGACGTCAATTCAGACGTCAATTCTCAACAGTTTACCATGTAATTTTGCAGGCACCATCGGCTGGTATTAAGGCAACATCCCTGTAAATTTGGCGAAGTTTGCTTGAATACTTCAAAAGATATTAATGAGATTAGTGTGAAATTTGATTAAGTATTTTTAAAAGTTATTCATTTAGACGTCAATTCGGACGTCAATTCTCAACAGTTTACCATGTAATTTTGCAGGCCCCATCGGCTGGTATTAAGGCAGCTTCCCTGTAAATTTGGCAAAGTTTGATTAAATACTTCAAAAGTTATTAATGAGCTTAGTGTAAAATTTGATTGAGTATTTTTAAAAGTTATTCATTTAGACGTCAATTCAGACGTCAATTCTCAACAGTTTACCATGTAATTTTGCAGGCGCCATCGTCTGGTATTACGGCAACTACGCTATAAATTTGGCGAAGTTTGAATGAGTACTTTCAAAGTTATTCATTTAGACGTCAATTCAGACGTCAATTATCAACCGTTTTCCATGTAATTTTGCAGGCACCATCGCCTGGTATTGCGGCAACTTCGCTATGAATTTGGCAAAGTTTGATTGAGTACTTTAAAAGTTATTCATTTAGACGGCAATTCAGACGTCAATTCTCAACCGTTTATCATGAGATTTTGCAAGCACCATCGGCTGGTATTAGGCAACTTCCCTGTCAATTTGGCGAAGTTTGATTAAGTACTACAAAAGTTATTCATGAGCTTAGTGTAAAATTTGATTGAGTATTTCTAAAAGTTATTCATTTAGACGTCAATTCAGACGTCAATTCTCAACAGTTTACCATGTAATTTTGCAGGCGCCATCGTCTGGTATTACGGCAACTACGCTATAAATTTGGCGAAGTTTGAATGAGTACTTTCAAAGTTATTCATTTAGACGTCAATTCAGACGTCAATTATCAACCGTTTTCCATGTAATTTTGCAGGCACCATCGCCTGGTATTGCGGCAACTTCGCTATGAATTTGGCAAAGTTTGATTGAGTACTTTAAAAGTTATTCATTTAGACGTTAATTCAGACATCAATTCTCAACCGTTTTCCATGTAATTTTGCATGCACCATACACTGGAATTACGGCAAATTCCCTGTAAGTTTGACAAAGTTTGATTAAGTACTTCAAAAGTTATTAATGAGATTAGTGTGAAATTTGATTCAGTATTTTTAAAAGTTATTCATTTAGACGGCAATTCAGACGTCAATTCTCAACCGTTTATCATGAGATTTTGCAAGCACCATCGGCTGTTATTAAGGCAACTTCCCTGTCAATTTGGCGAAGTTTGATTAAGTACTGCAAAAGTTAATAATGAGCTTAGTGTGAAATATGATTGAGTACTTCTAAACGTTATTCATTTAGACGTCAATTCAGACGTCAATTCTCAACAGTTTACCATGTAATTTTGCAGGCACCATCGGCTGGTATTAAGGCAACATCCCTGTAAATTTGGCAAAGTTTGCTTGAATACTTCAAAAGATATTAATGAGATTAGTGTGAAATTTGATTGAGTATTTTTAAAAGTTATTCATTTAGACGTCAATTCGGACGTCAATTCTCAACAGTTTACCATGTAATTTTGCAGGCCCCATCGGCTGGTATTAAGGCAGCTTCCCTGTAAATTTGGCAAAGTTTGATTAAATACTTCAAAAGTTATTAATGAGCTTAGTGTAAAATTTGATTGAGTATTTTTAAAAGTTATTCATTTAGACGTCAATTCAGACGTCAATTCTCAACAGTTTACCATGTAATTTTGCAGGCCCCATCGTCTGGTATTACGGCAACTACGCTATAAATTTGGCGAAGTTTGAATATGTACTTTCAAAGTTATTCATTTAGACGTCAATTCAGACGTCAATTATCAACCGTTTTCCATGTAATTTTGCAGGCACCATCGCCTGGTATTGCGGCAACTTCGCTATGAATTTGGCAAAGTTTGATTGAGTACTTTAAAAGTTATTCATTTAGACGGCAATTCAGACGTCAATTCTCAACCGTTTATCATGAGATTTTGCAAGCACCATCGGCTGGTATTAGGCAACTTCCCTGTCAATTTGGCGAAGTTTGATTAAGTACTACAAAAGTTATTCATGAGCTTAGTGTAAAATTTGATTGAGTATTTCTAAAAGTTATTCATTTAGACGTCAATTCAGTCGTCAATTCTCAACAGTTTACCATGTAATTTTGCAAGCACCATCGGCTGGTATTTAGGCAACTTCCCTGTAAATGTGGCGAAGTTTGCTTAAATACTTCAAAAGTTATTAATTAGATCAGTGTGAAATTTGATTGAGTATTTCAAAAGTTATTCATTTAGACGTCAATTCAGACGTCAATTCTCAACCGTTTATCATGTAATTTTTCAAGCACCATCGGCTGGTATTAAGGCATCTTCCCAGTCAATTTGGCGAAGTTTGATTAAGTACTGCAAAAGTTATTAATGAGCTTAGTGTGAAATTTGATTCAGTATTTTTAAAAGTTATTCATTTAGACGTCAGTTAGACGTCAATTCTAAACCGTTTTCCATGTAATTTTGCAGGCGCCATCGTCTGGTATTACGGCAACTACGCTATAAATTTGGCGAAGTTTGAAAGAGTACTTTCAAAGTTATTCATTTAGACGTCAATTCAGACGTCAATTCTCAACCGTTTTCCATGCAGTTTTGCAGGCACCATCGCCTGGTATTGCGGCAACTTCGCTATTAATTTGGCAAAGTTTGATTGAGTACTTTAAAAGTTATTCATTTAGACGTCAATTCAGACGTCAATTCTCAACCGTTTTCCATGTAATTTTGCATGCACCATCGACTGGTACTACGGAAAGTTCCCTGTAAGTTTGACAAAGTTTGATTAAGTACTTCAAAAGTTATTGATGAGATTAGTGTGAAATTTGATTCAGTATTTTTAAAAGTTATTCATTTAGACGTCAATTCAGACGTCAATCCTCAACAGTTTACCATGTAATTTTGCAGGCCCCATCAGCTGGTATTAAGGCAGCTTCCCTGTAAATTTGACAAAGTTTGCTTAAATACTTCAAAAGTTATTAATGAGATTAGTGTGAAATTTGATTAAGTATTTTTAAAAGTTAATGATTTAGACGTCAATTTAGACGTAAATCCTCAACAGTTTATCATTTAATTTTGCAGGCACCATTGTCTGGTATTACGGCAACTTCGCTATTAATTTGGTGAAGTTTGAATGAGTACTTTCAAAGTTATTCATTTAGACGTTAATTCAGACGTCAATTCTCAACCGTTTTCCATGTAATTTTGCATGCACCATACACTGGAATTACGGCAAATTCCCTGTAAGTTTGACAAAGTTTGATTAAGTACTTCAAAAAAAGTTATTATTGAGATTAGTGTGAATTTTGATTCAGTATTTTTAAAAGTTATTCATTTAGACGGCAATTCAGACGTCAATTCTCAACCGTTTATCATGAGATTTTGCAAGCACCATCGGCTGGTATTAAGGCAACTTCCCTGTCAATTTGGCGAAGTTTAATTAAGTACTACAAAAGTTATTCATGAGCTTAGTGTAAAATTTGATTGAGTATTTCTAAAAGTTATTCATTTAGACGTCAATTCAGTCGTCAATTCTCAACAGTTTACCATGTAATTTTGCAAGCACCATCGGCTGGTATTTAGGCAACTTCCCTGTAAATGTGGCGAAGTTTGCTTAAATACTTCAAAAGTTATTAATTAGATCAGTGTGAAATTTGATTGAGTATTTCAAAAGTTATTCATTTAGACGTCAATTCAGACGTCAATTCTCAACCGTTTATCATGTAATTTTGCAAGCACCATCGGCTGGAATTAAGGCAACTTCCCTGTCAATTTGGTGAAGTTTGATTAAGTACTGCAAAAGTTATTAATGAGCTTAGTGTGAAATTTGATTCAGTATTTTTAAAAGTTATTCATTTAGACGTCAGTTCAGACGTCAATTCTAAACCGTTTTCCATGTAATTTTGCAGGCGCCATCGTCTGGTATTACGGCAACTACGCTATAAATGTGGCGAAGTTTGAAAGAGTACTTTCAAAGTTATTCATTTAGACGTCAATTCAGACGTCAATTCTCAACCATTTTCCATGTAGTTTTGCAGGCACCATCGCCTGGTATTGCGGCAACTTCGCTATTAATTTGGCAAAGTTTGATTGAGTACTTTAAAAGTTATTCATTTAGACGTCAATTCAGACGTCAATTCTAAACCGTTTTCCATGTAATTTTGCAGGCCCCATCGGCTGGTATTAAGGCAGCTTCCCTGTAAATTTGACAAAGTTTGCTTAAATACTTCAAAAGTTATTAATGAGATTAGTGTGAAATTTGATTCAGTATTTTTAAAAGTTATTGATTTAGACGTCAATTTAGACGTCAATCCTCAACAGTTTATCATTTAATTTTGCAGGCCCCGTCGGCTGGTATTAAGGCAGCTTCCCTGTAAATTTGACAAAGTTTGATTAAATACTTCAAAAGTTCTTAATGAGCTTAGTGTAAATTTTGATTGAGTATTTTTAAAAGTTATTCATTTAGACCTCAATTCAGACGTCAATTCTCAACCGTTTACCATGTATTTTGCAGGCACCATTGTCTGGTATTACGGCAACTTCGCTATTAATTTGGTGAAGTTTGATTAAGTACTTCAAAAAAAGTTATTAATGAGATTAGTGTGAAATTTGATTTAGTATTTTTCAAAGTTATTCATTTAGACGGCAATTCAGACGTCAATTCTCAACCGTTTATCATGAGATTTTGCAAGCACCATCGGCTGGTATTAAGGCAACTTCCCTGTCAATTTGGCGAAGTTTGATTAAGTACTACAAAAGTTATTCATGAGCTTAGTGTAAAATTTGATTGAGTATTTCTAAAAGTTATTCATTTAGACGTCAATTCAGTCGTCAATTCTCAACAGTTTACCATGTAATTTTGCAAGCACCATCGGCTGGTATTTAGGCAACTTCCCTGTAAATGTGGCGAAGTTTGCTTAAATACTTCAAAAGTTATTAATTAGATCAGTGTGAAATTTGATTGAGTATTTCAAAAGTTATTCATTTAGACGTCAATTCAGACGTCAATTCTCAACCGTTTATCATGTAATTTTTCAAGCACCATCGGCTGGTATTAAGGCAACTTCCCTGTCAATTTGACGAAGTTTGATTAAGTACTGCAAAAGTTATTAATGAGCTTAGTGTGAAATTTGATTCAGTATTTTTAAAAGTTATTCATTTAGACGTCAGTTAGACGTCAATTCTAAACCGTTTTCCATGTAATTTTGCAGGCGCCATCGTCTGGTATTACGGCAACTACGCTATAAATTTGGCGAAGTTTGAAAGAGTACTTTCAAAGTTATTCATTTAGACGTCAATTCAGACGTCATCAATTCTCAACCGTTTTCCATGTAGTTTTGCAGGCACCATCGCCTGGTATTGCGGCAACTTCGCTATTAATTTGGCAAAGTTTGATTGAGTACTTTAAAAGTTATTCATTTAGACGTCAATTCAGACGTCAATTCTCAACCGTTTTCCATGTAATTTTGCATGCACCATCGACTGGTACTACGGCAAGTTCCCTGTAAGTTTGACAAAGTTTGATTAAGTACTTCAAAAGTTAATAATGAGATTAGTGTGAAATTTGATTCAGTATTTTTAAAAGTTATTCATTTAGACGTCAATTCAGACGTCAATCCTCAACAGTTTACCATGTAATTTTGCAGGCCCCATCGGCTGGTATTAAGGCAGCTTCCCTGTAAATTTGACAAAGTTTGCTTAAATACTTAAAAAGTTATTAATGAGATTAGTGTGAAATTTGATTCAGTATTTTTAAAAGTTATTGATTTAGTCGTTAATTTAGACGTCAATCCTCAACAGTTTATCATTTAATTTTGCAGGCCCCGTCGGCTGGTATTAAGGCAGCTTCCCTGTACATTTGACAAAGTTTGATTAAATACTTCAAAAGTTCTTAATGAGCTTAGTGTAAATTTTGATTGAGTATTTTTAAAAGTTATTCATTTAGACCTCAATTCAGACGTCAATTCTCAACCGTTTACCATGTATTTTGCAGGCACCATTGTCTGGTATTACGGCAACTTCGCTATTAATTTGGTGAAGTTTGAATGAGTACTTTCAAAGTTATTCATTTAGACGTTAATTCAGACGTCAATTCTCAACCGTTTTCCATGTAATTTTGCATGCACCATACACTGGAATTACGGCAAATTCCCTGTAAGTTTGACAAAGTTTGATTAAGTACTTCAAAAAAAGTTATTAATGAGATTAGTGTGAAATTTGATTCAGTATTTTTTAAAGTTATTCATTTAGACGGCAATTGAGACGTCAATTCTCAACCGTTTATCATGAGATTTGGCAAGCACCATCGGCTGGTATTAAGGCAACTTCCCTGTCAATTTGGCGAAGTTTGATTAAGTACTACAAAAGTTATTCATGAGCTTAGTGTAAAATTTGATTGAGTATTTCTAAAAGTTATTCATTTAGACGTCAATTCAGTCGTCAATTCTCAACAGTTTACCATGTAATTTTGCAAGCACCATCGGCTGGTATTTAGGCAACTTCCCTGTAAATGTGGCGAAGTTTGCTTAAATACTTCAAAAGTTATTAATTAGATCAGTGTGAAATTTGATTGAGTATTTCAAAAGTTATTCATTTAGACGTCAATTCAGACGTCAATTCTCAACCGTTTATCATGTAATTTTGCAAGCCCCATCGGCTGGAATTAAGGCAACTTCCCTGTCAATTTGGCGAAGTTTGATTAAGTACTGCAAAAGTTATTAATGAGCTTAGTGTGAAATTTGATTCAGTATTTTTAAAAGTTATTCATTTAGACCTCAGTTCAGACGTCAATTCTAAACCGTTTTCCATGTAATTTTGCAGGCGCCATCGTCTGGTATTACGGCAACTACGCTATAAATGTGGCGAAGTTTGAAAGAGTACTTTCAAAGTTATGCATTTAGACGTCAATTCAGACTCCAATTCTCAACCATTTTCCATGTAGTTTTGCAGGCACCATCGCCTGGTATTGCGGCAACTTCGCTATTAATTTGGCAAAGTTTGATTGAGTACTTTAAAAGTTATTCATTTAGACGTCAATTCAGACGTCAATTCTAAACCGTTTTCCATGTAATTTTGCATGCACCATCGACTGGTACTACGGCAAGTTCCCTGTAAGTTTGACAAAGTTTGATTAAGTACTTCAAAAGTTAATAATGAGATTAGTGTGAAATTTGATTCAGTATTTTTAAAAGTTAGTCATTTAGACGTCAATTCAGACGTCAATCCTCAACAGTTTACCATGTAATTTTGCAGGCCCCATCGGCTGGTATTAAGGCAGCTTCCCTGTAAATTTGACAAAGTTTGCTTGAATACTTCAAAAGTTATTAATGAGATTAGTGTGAAATTTGATTCAGTATTTTTAAAAGTTATTGATTTAGACGTCAATTTAGACGTCAATCCTCAACAGTTTATCATGTAATTTTGCAGGCCCCGTCGGCTGGTATTAAGGCAGCTTCCCTGTAAATTTGACAAAGTTTGATTAAATACTTCAAAAGTTCTTAATGAGCTTAGTGTAAATTTTGATTGAGTATTTTTAAAAGTTATTCATTTAGACCTCAATTCAGACGTCAATTCTCAACCGTTTACCATGTAATTTTGCAGGCACCATTGTCTGGTATTACGGCAACTTCGCTATTAATTTGGTGAAGTTTGAATGAGTACTTTCAAAGGTATTCATTTAGACGTCAATTCAGACGTCAATTCTGAACCGTTTTCCATGTAATTTTGCAGGCACCATCGCCTGGTATTACGGCAACTTCGCTATTAATTTGGCGAAGTTTGATCGAGTACTTTAAAAGTTATTCATTTAGACGTTAATTCAGACATCAATTCTCAACCGTTTTCCATGTAGTTTTGCATGCACCATACACTGGAATTACGGCAAATTCCCTGTAAGTTTGACAAAGTTGGATTAAGTACTTCAAAAGTTATTAATGAGATTAGTGTGAAATTTGATTCAGTATTTTGAAAAGTTATTCATTTAGACGGCAATTCAGACGTCAATTCTCAACCGTTTATCATGAGATTTTGCAAGCACCATCGGCTGGTATTAAGGCAACTTCCCTGTCAATTTGGCGAAGTGTGATTAAGTACTGCAAAAGTTAATAATGAGCTTAGTGTGAAATATGATTGAGTACTTCTAAACGTTATTCATTTAGACGTCAATTCAGACGTCAATTCTCAACAGTTTACCATGTAATTTTGCAGGCACCATCGGCTGGTATTAAGGCAACATCCCTGTAAATTTGGCGAAGTTTGCTTGAATACTTCAAAAGATATTAATGAGATTAGTGTGAAATTTGATTGAGTATTTTTAAAAGTTATTCATTTAGACGTCAATTCGGACGGCAATTCTCAACAGTTTACCATGTAATTTTGCAGGCCCCATCGGCTGGTATTAAGGCAGCTTCCCTGTAAATTTGGCAAAGTTTGATTGAATACTTCAAAAGTTATTATTGAGCTTAGTGTAAAATTTGATTGAGTATTTTTAAAAGTTATTCATTTAGACGTCAATTCAGACGTCAATTCCCAACAGTTTACCATGTAATTTTGCAGGCGCCATCGCCTGGTATTACGGCAACTTCGCTATTAATTTGGCGAAGTTTGATCGAGTACTTTAAAAGTTATTCATTTAGACGTTAATTCAGACGTCAATTCTCAACCGTTTTCCATGTAATTTTGCATGCACCATACACTGGAATTACGGCAAATTCCCTGTAAGTTTGACAAAGTTTGATTAAGTACTTCAAAAGTTATTAATGAGATTAGTGTGAAATTTGATTCAGTATTTTTAAAAGTTATTCATTTAGACGTCAATTCAGTCGTCAATTCTCAACAGTTTACCATGTAATTTTGCAAGCACCATCGGCTGGTATTTAGGCAACTTCCCTGTAAATGTGGCGAAGTTTGCTTAAATACTTCAAAAGTTATTAATTAGATCAGTGTGAAATTTGATTGAGTATTTCAAAAGTTATTCATTTAGACGTCAATTCAGACGTCAATTCTCAACCGTTTATCATGTAATTTTGCAAGCACCATCGGCTGGTATTAAGGCAACTTCCCTGTCAATTTGGCGAAGTTTGATTTAGTACTGCAAAAGTTATTAATGAGCTCAGTGTGAAATTTGATTCAGTATTTTTAAAAGTTATTCATTTAGACGTCAGTTCAGACGTCAATTCTCAACCGTTTTCCATGTAATTTTGCAGGCACCATCGCCTGGTATTACGGCAACATCTCTATCAATTTGGCGAAGTTTGATCGAGTACTTTAAAAGTTATTCATTTAGACGTTAATTCAGACGTCAATTCTCAACCGTTTTCCATGTAATTTTGCATGCACCATACACTGGAATTACGGCAAATTCCCTGTAAGTTTGACAAAGTTTGATTAAGTACTTCAAAAGTTATTAATGAGATTAGTGTGAAATTTGATTCAGTATTTTTAAAAGTTATTCATTTAGACGTCAATTCAGACGTCAATTCTCAACCGTTTATCATGAGATTTTGCAAGCACCATCGGCTGGTATTAAGGCAACTTCCCTGTCAATTTAGCGAAGTTTGATTAAGTACTACAAAAGTTATTCATGAGCTTAGTGTAAAATTTGATTGAGTATTTCTAAAAGTTATTCATTTAGACGTCAATTCAGTCGTCAATTCTCAACAGTTTACCATGTAATTTTGCAAGCACCATCGGCTGGTATTTAGGCAACTTCCCTGTAAATGTGGCGAAGTTTGCTTAAATACTTCAAAAGTTATTAATTAGATCAGTGTGAAATTTGATTGAGTATTTCAAAAGTTATTCATTTAGACGTCAATTCAGACGTCAATTCTCAACCGTTTATCATGTAATTTTGCAAGCACCATCGGCTGGTATTAAGGCAACTTCCCTGTCAATTTGGCGAAGTTTGATTAAGTACTGCAAAAGTTATTAATGAGATTAGTGTAAAATTTGATTCAGTATTTTTAAAAGTTATTCATTTAGACGTCAATTCAGACGTCAATCCTCAACAGTTTACCATGTAATTTTGCAGGCCCCATCGGCTGGTATTAAGGCAGTTTCCCTGTAAATTTGACAAAGTTTGCTTAAATACTTCAAAAGTTATTAATGAGATTAGTGTGAAATTTGATTCAGTATTTTTAAAAGTTATTGATTTAGACGTCAATTTAGACGTCAATCCTCAACAGTTTATCATGTAATTTTGCAGGCCCCGTCGGCTGGTATTAAGGCAGCTTCCCTGTAAATTTGACAAAGTTTGATTAAATACTTCAAAAGTTCTTAATGAGCTTAGTGTAAATTTTGATTGAGTATTTTTAAAAGTTATTCATTTAGACCTCAATTCAGACGTCAATTCTCAACCGTTTACCATGTAATTTTACAGGCACCATTGTCTGGTATGACGGCAACTTCGCTATTAATTTGGTGAAGTTTGAATGAGTACTTTCAAAGGTATTCATTTAGACGTCAATTCAGACGTCAATTCTCAACCGTTTTCCATGTAATTTTGCAGGCGCCATCGCCTGGTATTACGGCAACTTCGCTATTAATTTGGCGAAGTTTGATCGAGTACTTTAAAAGTTATTCATTTAGACGTTAATTCAGACGTCAATTCTCAACCGTTTTCCATGTAATTTTGCATGCACCATACACTGGAATTACGGCAAATTCCCTGTAAGTTTGACAAAGTACAAAGTTTGATTAAGTACTTCAAAAGTTATTAATGAGATTAGTGTGAAATTTGATTCAGTATTTTTAAAAGTTATTCATTTAGACGGCAATTCAGACGTCAATTCTCAACCGTTTATCATGAGATTTTGCAAGCACCATCGGCTGCTATTAGGCAACTTCCCTGTCAATTTGGCGAAGTTTGATTAAGTACTGCAAAAGTTAATAATGAGCTTAGTGTAAAATTTGATTGAGTATTTCTAAAAGTTATTCATTTAGACGTCAATTCAGTCGTCAATTCTCAACAGTTTACCATGTAATTTTGCAAGCGCCATCGGCTGGTATTTAGGCAACTTCCCTGTAAATGTGGCGAAGTTTGCTTAAATACTTCAAAAGTTATTAATTAGATCAGTGTGAAATTTGATTGAGTATTTCAAAAGTTATTCATTTAGACGTCAATTCAGACGTCAATTCTCAACCGTTTATCATGTAATTTTGCAAGCACCATCGGCTGGTATTAAGGCAACTTCCCTGTCAATTTGGCAAAGTTTGATTAAGTACTGCAAAAGTTATTAATGAGCTTAGTGTGAAATTTGATTCAGTATTTTTAAAAGTTATTCATTTATACGTCAGATCAGACGTCAATTCTAAACCGTTTTCCATGTAATTTTGCAGGCGCCATCGTCTGGTATTACGGCAACTACGCTATAAATTTGGCGAAGTTTGAATGAGTACTTTTAAAGTTATTCATTTAGACGTCAATTCAGACGTCAATTCTCAACCGTTTTCCATGTAGTTTTGCAGGCACCATCGCCTGGTATTGCGGCAACTTCGCTATTAATTTGGCAAAGTTTGATTGAGTACTTTAAAAGTTATTCATTTAGACGTCAATTCAGACGTCAATTCTCAACCGTTTTCCATGTAATTTTGCATGCACCATCGACTGGTACTACGGCAAGTTCCCTGTAAGTTTGACAAAGTTTGATTAAGTACTTCAAAAGTTATTAATGAGATTAGTGTGAAATTTGATTCAGTATTTTTAAAAGTTATTCATTTAGACGTCAATTGAGACGTCAATCCTCAACAGTTTACCATGTAATTTTGCAGGCCCCATCGGCTGGTATTAAGGCAGCTTCCCTGTAAATTTGACAAAGTTCGAATAAATACTTCAAAAGTTCTTAATGAGCTTAGTGTAAAATTTGATTGAGTATTTTTAAAAGTTATTCATTTAGACCTCAATTCAGACGTCAATTCTCAACCGTTTGCCATGTAAATTTGCAGGCACCATTGTCTGGTATTACGGCAACTTCGCTATTAATTTGGTGAAGTTTGAATGAGTACTTTCAAAGGTATTCATTTAGACGTCAATTCAGACGTCAATTCTCAACCGTTTTCCATGTAATTTTGCAGGCACCATCGCCTGGTATTGCGGCAACTTCGCTATTAATTTGGCGAAGTTTGATTGAGTACTTCTAAACGTTATTCATTTAGACGTCAATTCAGACGTCAATTCTCAACAGTTTACCATGTAATTTTGCAGGCACCATCGGCTGGTATTAAGGCAACATCCCTGTAAATTTGGCGAGGTTTGTTCGAATACTTCAAAATATATTAATGAGATTAGTGTGAAATTTGATTGAGTATTTTTAAAAGTTATTTATTTAGACGTCAATTCGGACGTCAATTCTCAACAGTTTACCATGTAATTTTGCAGGCCCCATCGGCTGGTATTAAGGCAGCTTCCCTGTAAATTTGGCAAAGTTTGATTAAATACTTCAAAAGTTATTAATGAGCTTAGTGTAAAATTTGATTGAGTATTTTTAAAAGTTATTCATTTAGACGTCAATTCAGACGTCAATTCTCAACCGTTTATCATGAGATTTTGCAAGCACCATCGGCTGGTATTAAGGCAACTTCCCTGTCAATTTGGCGAAGTTTGATTAAGTACTGCAAAAGTTAATAATGAGCTTAGTGTGAAATTTGCTTGAGTACTTCTAAACGTTATTCATTTAGACGTCAATGCAGACGTCAATTCTCCACAGTTTACCATGTGATTTTGCAGGCACCATCGGCTGGTATTAAGGCAACATCCCAGTAAATTTGGCGAAGTTTGCTTGAATACTTCAAAAGATATTAATGAGATTAGTGTGAAATTTGATTAAGTATTTTCAAAAGTTATTCATTTAGACGTCAATTCGGACGTCAAGTCTCAACAGTTTACCATGTAATTTTGCAGGCCCCATCGGCTGGTATTAAGGCAGCTTCCCTGTAAATTTGGCAAAGTTTGATTAAATACTTCAAAAGTTATTAATGAGCTGAGTGTAAAATTTGATTGAGTATTTTTAAAAGTTATTCATTTAGACGTCAATTCAGACGTCAATTCCCAACAGTTTACCATGTAATTTTGCCGGCGCCATCGTCTGGTATTACGGCAACTACGCTATAAATTTGGCGAATTTGAATGAGTACTTTCAAAGTTATTCATTTAGACGTCAATTCAGACGTCAATTATCAACCGTTTTCCATGTAATTTTGCAGGCACCATCGCCTGGTATTGCGGCAACTTCGCTATTAATTTGGCAAAGTTTGATTGAGTACTTTAAAAGTTATTCATTTAGACGGCAATTCAAACGTCAATTCTCAACCGTTTATCATGAGATTTTGCAAGCACCATCGGCTGGTATTAGGCAACTTCCCTGTCAATTTGGCGAAGTTTGATTAAGTACTGCAAAAGTTATTCATGAGCTTAGTGTAAAATTTGATTGAGTATTTCTAAAAGTTATGCATTTAGACGTCAATTCAGTCGTCAATTCTCAACAGTTTACCATGTAATTTTGCAAGCACCATCGGCTGGTATTTAGGCAACTTCCCTGTAAATGTTGCGAAGTTTGCTTAAATACTTCAAAAGTTATTAATTAGATCAGTGTGAAATTTGATTGAGTATTTCAAAAGTTATTCATTTAGACGTCAATTCAGACGTCAATTCTCAACCGTTTATCATGTAATTTTGCAAGCACCATCGGCTGGTATTAAGGCAACTTCCCTGTAAATTTGGCGAAGTTTGATTAAGTACTGCAAAAGTTATTAATGAGCTTAGTGTGAAATTTGATTCAGTATTTTTAAAAGTTATTCATTCAGACGTCAGTTCAGACGTCAATTCTAAACCGTTTTCCATGTAATTTTGCAGGCGCCATCGTCTGGTATTACGGCAACTACGCTATAAATTTGGCGAAGTTTGAATGAGTACTTTCAAAGTTATTCATTTAGACGTCAATTCAGACGTCAATTCTCAACCGTTTTCCATGTAGTTTTGCAGGCACCATCGCCTGGTATTGCGGCAACTTCGCTATTAATTTGGCAAAGTTTGATTGAGTACTTTAAAAGTTATTCATTTAGACGTCAATTCAGACGTCAATTCTCAACCGTTTTCCATGTAATTTTGCATGCACCATCGACTGGTACTACGGCAAGTTCCCTGTAAGTTTGACAAAGTTTGATTAAGTACTTCAAAAGTTATTAATGAGATTAGTGTGAAATTTGATTCAGTATTTTTAAAAGTTATTCATTTAGACGTCAATTCAGACGTCAATCCTCAACAGTTTACCATGTAATTTTGCAGGCCCCATCGGCTGGTATTAAGGCAGCTTCCCGGTAAATTTGAAAAAGTTTGCTTAAATACTTCAAAAGTTATTAATGAGATTAGTGTGAAATTTGATTCAGTATTTTTAAAAGTTATTGATTTAGACGTCAATTCAGACGTCAATTCCCAACAGTTTACCATGTAATTTTGCAGGCGCCATCGTCTGGTATTACGGCAACTACGCTATAAATTTGGCGAAGTTTGAATGAGTACTTTCAAAGTTATTCATTTAGACGTCAATTCAGACGTCAATCCTCAACAGTTTACCATGTAATTTTGCAGGCCCCATCGGCTGGTATTAAGGCAGCTTCCCTGTAAATTTGACAAAGTTCGAATAAATACTTCAAAAGTTCTTAATGAGCTTAGTGTAAAATTTGATTGAGTATTTTTAAAAGTTATTCATTTAGACCTCAATTCAGACGTCAATTCTCAACCGTTTGCCATGTAATTTTGCAGGCACCATTGTCTGGTATTACGGCAACTTCGCTATTAATTTGGTGAAGTTTGAATGAGTACTTTCAAAGGTATTCATTTAGACGTCAATTCAGACGTCAATTCTCAACCGTTTTCCATGTAATTTTGCAGGCACCATCGCCTGGTATTGCGGCAACTTCGCTATTAATTTGGCGAAGTTTGATTGAGTACTTCTGAACGTTATTCATTTAGACGTCAATTCAGACGTCAATTCTCAACAGTTTACCATGTAATTTTGCAGGCACCATCGGCTGGTATTAAGGCAACATCCCTGTAAATTTGGCGAGGTTTGTTCGAATACTTCAAAAGATATTAATGAGATTAGTGTGAAATTTGATTGAGTATTTTTAAAAGTTATTTATTTAGACGTCAATTCGGACGTCAATTCTCAACAGTTTACCATGTAATTTTGCAGGCCCCATCGGCTGGTATTAAGGCAGCTTCCCTGTAAATTTGGCAAAGTTTGATTAAATACTTCAAAAGTTATTAATGAGCTTAGTGTAAAATTTGATTGAGTATTTTTAAAAGTTATTCATTTAGACGTCAATTCAGACGTCAATTCTCAACCGTTTATCATGAGATTTTGCAAGCACCATCGGCTGGTATTAAGGCAACTTCCCTGTCAATTTGGCGAAGTTTGATTAAGTACTGCAAAAGTTATTAATGAGCTTAGTGTGAAATTTGCTTGAGTACTTCTAAACGTTATTCATTTAGACGTCAATGCAGACGTCAATTCTCCACAGTTTACCATGTAATTTTGCAGGCACCATCGGCTGGTATTAAGGCAACATCCCAGTAAATTTGGCGAAGTTTGCTTGAATACTTCAAAAGATATTAATGAGATTAGTGTGAAATTTGATTAAGTATTTTCAAAAGTTATTCATTTAGACGTCAATTCGGACGTCAATTCTCAACAGTTTACCATGTAATTTTGCAGGCCCCATCGGCTGGTATTAAGGCAGCTTCCCTGTAAATTTGGCAAAGTTTGATTAAATACTTCAAAAGTTATTAATGAGCTTAGTGTAAAATTTGATTGAGTATTTTTAAAAGTTATTCATTTAGACGTCAATTCAGACGTCAATTCCCAACAGTTTACCATGTAATTTTGCCGGCGCCATCGTCTGGTATTACGGCAACTACGCTATAAATTTGGCGAATTTGAATGAGTACTTTCAAAGTTATTCATTTAGACGTCAATTCAGACGTCAATTATCAACCGTTTTCCATGTAATTTTGCAGGCACCATCGCCTGGTATTGCGGCAACTTCGCTATTAATTTGGCAAAGTTTGATTGAGTACTTTAAAAGTTATTCATTTAGACGGCAATTCAAACGTCAATTCTCAACCGTTTATCATGAGATTTTGCAAGCACCATCGGCTGGTATTAGGCAACTTCCCTGTCAATTTGGCGAAGTTTGATTAAGTACTGCAAAAGTTATTCATGAGCTTAGTGTAAAATTTGATTGAGTATTTCTAAAAGTTATTCATTTAGACGTCAATTCAGTCGTCAATTCTCAACAGTTTACCATGTAATTTTGCAAGCACCATCGGCTGGTATTTAGGCAACTTCCCTGTAAATGTTGCGAAGTTTGCTTAAATACTTCAAAAGTTATTAATTAGATCAGTGTGAAATTTGATTGAGTATTTCAAAAGTTATTCATTTAGACGTCAATTCAGACGTCAATTCTCAACCGTTTATCATGTAATTTTGCAAGCACCATCGGCTGGTATTAAGGCAACTTCCCTGTCAATTTGGCGAAGTTTGATTAAGTACTGCAAAAGTTATTAATGAGCTTAGTGTGAAATTTGATTCAGTATTTTTAAAAGTTATTCATTCAGACGTCAGTTCAGACGTCAATTCTAAACCGTTTTCCATGTAATTTTGCAGGCGCCATCGTCTGGTATTACGGCAACTACGCTATAAATTTGGCGAAGTTTGAATGAGTACTTTCAAAGTTATTCATTTAGACGTCAATTCAGACGTCAATTCTCAACCGTTTTCCATGTAGTTTTGCAGGCACCATCGCCTGGTATTGCGGCAACTTCGCTATTAATTTGGCGAAGTTTGATTGAGTACTTTAAAAGTTATTCATTTAGACGTTAATTCAGACGTCAATTCTCAACCGTTTTCCATGTAATTTTGCATGCACCATACACTGGAATTACGGCAAATTCCCTGTAAGTTTGACAAAGTTTGATTAAGTACTTTAAAAGTTATTAATGAGATTAGTGTGAAATTTGATTCAGTATTTTTAAAAGTTATTTATTTAGGCTGGTATTAAGGCAGCTTCCCTGTAAATTTGACAAAGTTCGAATAAATACTTCAAAAGTTCTTAATGAGCTTAGTGTAAAATTTGATTGAGTATTTTTAAAAGTTATTCATTTAGACCTCAATTCAGACGTCAATTCTCAACCGTTTGCCATGTAATTTTGCAGGCACCATTGTCTGGTATTACGGCAACTTCGCTATTAATTTGGTGAAGTTTGAATGAGTACTTTCAAAGGTATTCATTTAGACGTCAATTCAGACGTCAATTCTCAACCGTTTTCCATGTAATTTTGCAGGCACCATCGCCTGGTATTGCGGCAACTTCGCTATTAATTTGGCGAAGTTTGATTGAGTACTTCTAAACGTTATTCATTTAGACGTCAATTCAGACGTCAATTCTCAACAGTTTACCATGTAATTTTGCAGGCACCATCGGCTGGTATTAAGGCAACATCCCTGTAAATTTGGCGAGGTTTGTTCGAATACTTCAAAAGATATTAATGAGATTAGTGTGAAATTTGATTGAGTATTTTTAAAAGTTATTTATTTAGACGTCAATTCGGACGTCAATTCTCAACAGTTTACCATGTAATTTTGCAGGCCCCATCGGCTGGTATTAAGGCAGCTTCCCTGTAAATTTGGCAAAGTTTGATTAAATACTTCAAAAGTTATTAATGAGCTTAGTGTAAAATTTGATTGAGTATTTTTAAAAGTTATTCATTTAGACGTCAATTCAGACGTCAATTCTCAACCGTTTATCATGAGATTTTGCAAGCACCATCGGCTGGTATTAAGGCAACTTCCCTGTCAATTTGGCGAAGTTTGATTAAGTACTGCAAAAGTTAATAATGAGCTTAGTGTGAAATTTGCTTGAGTACTTCTAAACGTTATTCATTTAGACGTCAATGCAGACGTCAATTCTCCACAGTTTACCATGTAATTTTGCAGGCACCATCGGCTGGTATTAAGGCAACATCCCAGTAAATTTGGCGAAGTTTGCTTGAATACTTCAAAAGATATTAATGAGATTAGTGTGAAATTTGATTAAGTATTTTCAAAAGTTATTCATTTAGACGTCAATTCGGACGTCAATTCTCAACAGTTTACCATGTAATTTTGCAGGCCCCATCGGCTGGTATTAAGGCAGCTTCCCTGTAAATTTGGCAAAGTTTGATTAAATACTTCAAAAGTTATTAATGAGCTTAGTGTAAAATTTGATTGAGTATTTTTAAAAGTTATTCATTTAGACGTCAATTCAGACGTCAATTCCCAACAGTTTACCATGTAATTTTGCCGGCGCCATCGTCTGGTATTACGGCAACTACGCTATAAATTTGGCGAATTTGAATGAGTACTTTCAAAGTTATTCATTTAGACGTCAATTCAGACGTCAATTATCAACCGTTTTCCATGTAATTTTGCAGGCACCATCGCCTGGTATTGCGGCAACTTCGCTATTAATTTGGCAAATTTTGATTGAGTACTTTAAAAGTTATTCATTTAGACGGCAATTCAAACGTCAATTCTCAACCGTTTATCATGAGATTTTGCAAGCACCATCGGCTGGTATTAGGCAACTTCCCTGTCAATTTGGCGATGTTTGATTAAGTACTGCAAAAGTTATTCATGAGCTTAGTGTAAAATTTGATTGAGTATTTCTAAAAGTTATTCATTTAGACGTCAATTCAGTCGTCAATTCTCAACAGTTTACCATGTAATTTTGCAAGCACCATCGGCTGGTATTTAGGCAACTTCCCTGTAAATGTTGCGAAGTTTGCTTAAATACTTCAAAAGTTATTAATTAGATCATTGTGAAATTTGATTGAGTATTTCAAAAGTTATTCATTTAGACGTCAATTCAGATGTCAATTCTCAACCGTTTATCATGTAATTTTGCAAGCACCATCGGCTGGTATTAAGGCAACTTCCCTGTCAATTTGGCGAAGTTTGATTAAGTACTGCAAAAGTTATTAATGAGCTTAGTGTGAAATTTGATTCAGTATTTTTAAAAGTTATTCATTCAGACGTCAGTTCAGACGTCAATTCTAAACCGTTTTCCATGTAATTTTGCAGGCGCCATCGTCTGGTATTACGGCAACTACGCTATAAATTTGGCGAAGTTTGAATGAGTACTTTCAAAGTTATTCATTTAGACGTCAATTCAGACGTCAATTCTCAACCGTTTTCCATGTAGTTTTGCAGGCACCATCGCCTGGTTGTGCGGCAACTTCGCTATTAATTTGGCAAAGTTTGATTGAGTACTTTAAAAGTTATTCATTTAGACGTCAATTTAGACGTCAATTCTCAACCGTTTTCCACGAAATTTTGCATGCACCATCGACTGGTACTACGGCAAGTTCCCTGTAAGTTTGACAAAGTTTGATTAAGTACTTCAAAAGTTATTAATGAGATTAGTGTGAAATTTGATTCAGTATTTTTAAAAGTTATTCATTTAGACGTCAATTCAGACGTCAATCCTCAACAGTTTACCATGTAATTTTGCAGGCCCCATCGGCTGGTATTAAGGCAGCTTCCCGGTAAATTTGAAAAAGTTTGCTTAAATACTTCAAAAGTTATTAATGAGATTAGTGTGAAATTTGATTCAGTATTTTTAAAAGTTATTGATTTAGACGTCGATTCAGACGTCAATTCCCAACAGTTTACCATGTAATTTTGCAGGCGCCATCGTCTGGTATTACGGCAACTACGCTATAAATTTGGCGAAGTTTGAATGAGTACTTTCAAAGTTATTCATTTAGACGTCAATTCAGACGTCAATCCTCAACAGTTTACCATGTAATTTTGCAGGCCCCATCGGCTGGTATTAAGGCAGCTTCCCTGTAAATTTGACAAAGTTCGAATAAATACTTCAAAAGTTCTTAATGAGCTTAGTGTAAAATTTGATTGAGTATTTTTAAAAGTTATTCATTTAGACCTCAATTCAGACGTCAATTCTCAACCGTTTGCCATGTAATTTTGCAGGCACCATTGTCTGGTATTACGGCAACTTCGCTATTAATTTGGTGAAGTTTGAATGAGTACTTTCAAAGGTATTCATTTAGACGTCAATTCAGACGTCAATTCTCAACCGTTTTCCATGTAATTTTGCAGGCACCATCGGCTGGTATTAAGGCAACTTCGCTATTAATTTGGCGAAGTTTGATTGAGTACTTCTAAACGTTATTCATTTAGACGTCAATTCAGACGTCAATTCTCAACAGTTTACCATGTAATTTTGCAGGCACCATCGGCTGGTATTAAGGCAACATCCCTGTAAATTTGGCGAGGTTTGTTCGAATACTTCAAAAGATATTAATGAGATTAGTGTGAAATTTGATTGAGTATTTTTAAAAGTTATTTATTTAGACGTCAATTCGGACGTCAATTCTCAACAATTTACCATGTAATTTTGCAGGCCCCATCGGCTGGTATTAAGGCAGCTTCCCTGTAAATTTGGCAAAGTTTGATTAAATACTTCAAAAGTTATTAATGAGCTTAGTGTAAAATTTGATTGAGTATTTTTAAAAGTTATTCATTTAGACGTCAATTCAGACGTCAATTCTCAACCGTTTATCATGAGATTTTGCAAGCACCATCGGCTGGTATTAAGGCAACTTCCCTGTCAATTTGGCGAAGTTTGATTAAGTACTGCAAAAGTTAATAATGAGCTTAGTGTGAAATTTGCTTGAGTACTTCTAAACGTTATTCATTTAGACGTCAATGCAGACGTCAATTCTCCACAGTTTACCATGTAATTTTGCAGGCACCATCGGCTGGTATTAAGGCAACATCCCAGTAAATTTGGCGAAGTTTGCTTGAATACTTCAAAAGATATTAATGAGATTAGTGTGAAATTTGATTAAGTATTTTCAAAAGTTATTCATTTAGACGTCAATTCGGACGTCAATTCTCAACAGTTTACCATGTAATTTTGCAGGCCCCATCGGCTGGTATTAAGGCAGCTTCCCTGTAAATTTGGCAAAGTTTGATTAAATACTTCAAAAGTTATTAATGAGCTTAGTGTAAAATTTGATTGAGTATTTTTAAAAGTTATTCATTTAGACGTCAATTCAGACGTCAATTCCCAACAGTTTACCATGTAATTTTGCCGGCGCCATCGTCTGGTATTACGGCAACTACGCTATAAATTTGGCGAAGTTGAATGAGTACTTTCAAAGTTATTCATTTAGACGTCAATTCAGACGTCAATTATCAACCGTTTTCCATGTAATTTTGCAGGCACCATCGCCTGGTATTGCGGCAACTTCGCTATTAATTTGGCAAAGTTTGATTGAGTACTTTAAAAGTTATTCATTTAGACGGCAATTCAAACGTCAATTCTCAACCGTTTATCATGAGATTTTGCAAGCACCATCGGCTGGTATTAGGCAACTTCCCTGTCAATTTGGCGATGTTTGATTAAGTACTGCAAAAGTTATTCATGAGCTTAGTGTAAAATTTGATTGAGTATTTCTAAAAGTTATTCATTTAGACGTCAATTCAGTCGTCAATTCTCAACAATTTACCATGTAATTTTGCAAGCACCATCGGCTGGTATTTAGGCAACTTCCCTGTAAATGTTGCGAAGTTTGCTTAAATACTTCAAAAGTTATTAATTAGATCATTGTGAAATTTGATTGAGTATTTCAAAAGTTATTCATTTAGACGTCAATTCAGATGTCAATTCTCAACCGTTTATCATGTAATTTTGCAAGCACCATCGGCTGGTATTAAGGCAACTTCCCTGTCAATTTGGCGAAGTTTGATTAAGTACTGCAAAAGTTATTAATGAGCTTAGTGTGAAATTTGATTCAGTATTTTTAAAAGTTATTCATTCAGACGTCAGTTCAGACGTCAATTCTAAACCGTTTTCCATGTAATTTTGCAGGCGCCATCGTCTGGTATTACGGCAACTACGCTATAAATTTGGCGAAGTTTGAATGAGTACTTTCAAAGTTATTCATTTAGACGTCAATTCAGACGTCAATTCTCAACCGTTTTCCATGTAGTTTTGCAGGCACCATCGCCTGGTATTGCGGCAACTTCGCTATTAATTTGGCAAAGTTTGATTGAGTACTTTAAAAGTTATTCATTTAGACGTCAATTTAGACGTCAATTCTCAACCGTTTTCCACGAAATTTTGCATGCACCATCGACTGGTACTACGGCAAGTTCCCTGTAAGTTTGACAAAGTTTGATTAAGTACTTCAAAAGTTATTAATGAGATTAGTGTGAAATTTGATTCAGTATTTTTAAAAGTTATTCATTTAGACGTCAATTCAGACGTCAATCCTCAACAGTTTACCATGTAATTTTGCAGGCCCCATCGGCTGGTATTAAGGCAGCTTCCCGGTAAATTTGAAAAAGTTTGCTTAAATACTTCAAAAGTTATTAATGAGATTAGTGTGAAATTTGATTCAGTATTTTTAAAAGTTATTGATTTAGACGTCAATTCAGACGTCAATTCCCAACAGTTTACCATGTAATTTTGCAGGCACCATCGCCTGGTATTGCGGCAACTTCGCTATTAATTTGGCGAAGTTTGATTGAGTACTTTAAAAGTTATTCATTTAGACGTTAATTCAGACGTCAATTCTCAACCGTTTTCCATGTAATTTTGCATGCACCATACACTGGAATTACGGCAAATTCCCTGTAAGTTTGACAAAGTTTGATTAAGTACTTTAAAAGTTATTAATGAGATTAGTGTGAAATTTGATTCAGTATTTTTAAAAGTTATTTATTTAGACGGCAATTCAGACGTCAATCCTCAACAGTTTACCATGTAATTTTGCAGACCCCATCGGCTGGTATTAAGGCAGCGTCCCTGTAAATTTGACAAAGTTCGATTAAATACTTCAAAAGTTCTTAATGAGCTTAGTGTCAAATTTGATTGAGTATTTTTAAAAGTTATTCATTTTGACGTCAATTCAGGCGTCAATTCCCAACAGTTTACCATGTAATTTTGCAGGCGCCATCGCCTGGTATTGCGGCAACTTCGCTATTAATTTGGCAAAGTTTGATTGAGTACTTTAAAAGTTATTCATTTAGACGGCAATTCAAACGTCAATTCTCAACCGTTTATCATGAGATTTTGCAAGCACCATCGGCTGGTATTAGGCAACTTCCCTGTCAATTTGGCGAAGTTTGATTAAGTACTGCAAAAGTTATTCATGAGCTTAGTGTAAAATTTGATTGAGTATTTTTAAAAGTTATTCATTTAGACGTCAATTCAGACGTCAATTCCCAACAGTTTACCATGTAATTTTGCCGGCGCCATCGTCTGGTATTACGGCAACTACGCTATAAATTTGGCGAATTTGAATGAGTACTTTCAAAGTTATTCATTTAGACGTCAATTCAGACGTCAATTATCAACCGTTTTCCATGTAATTTTGCAGGCACCATCGCCTGGTATTGCGGCAACTTCGCTATTAATTTGGCAAATTTTGATTGAGTACTTTAAAAGTTATTCATTTAGACGGCAATTCAAACGTCAATTCTCAACCGTTTATCATGAGATTTTGCAAGCACCATCGGCTGGTATTAGGCAACTTCCCTGTCAATTTGGCGATGTTTGATTAAGTACTGCAAAAGTTATTCATGAGCTTAGTGTAAAATTTGATTGAGTATTTCTAAAAGTTATTCATTTAGACGTCAATTCAGTCGTCAATTCTCAACAGTTTACCATGTAATTTTGCAAGCACCATCGGCTGGTATTTAGGCAACTTCCCTGTAAATGTTGCGAAGTTTGCTTAAATACTTCAAAAGTTATTAATTAGATCATTGTGAAATTTGATTGAGTATTTCAAAAGTTATTTATTTAGACGTCAATTCAGATGTCAATTCTCAACCGTTTATCATGTAATTTTGCAAGCACCATCGGTGGTATTAAGGCAACTTCCCTGTCAATTTGGCGAAGTTTGATTAAGTACTGCAAAAGTTATTAATGAGCTTAGTGTGAAATTTGATTCAGTATTTTTAAAAGTTATTCATTCAGACGTCAGTTCAGACGTCAATTCTAAACCGTTTTCCATGTAATTTTGCAGGCGCCATCGTCTGGTATTACGGCAACTACGCTATAAATTTGGCGAAGTTTGAATGAGTACTTTCAAAGTTATTCATTTAGACGTCAATTCAGACGTCAATTCTCAACCGTTTTCCATGTAGTTTTGCAGGCACCATCGCCTGGTATTGCGGCAACTTCGCTATTAATTTGGCAAAGTTTGATTGAGTACTTTAAAAGTTATTCATTTAGACGTCAATTCAGACGTCAATTCTCAGCCGTTTTCCATGTAATTTTGCATGCACCATCGACTGGTACTACGGCAAGTTCCCTGTAAGTTTGACAAAGTTTGATTAAGTACTTCAAAAGTTATTAATGAGATTAGTGTGAAATTTGATTCAGTATTTTTAAAAGTTATTCATTTAGACGTCAATTCAGACGTCAATCCTCAACAGTTTACCATGTAATTTTGCAGGCCCCATCGGCTGGTATTAAGGCAGCTTCCCGGTAAATTTGAAAAAGTTTGCTTAAATACTTCAAAAGTTATTAATGAGATTAGTGTGAAATTTGATTCAGTATTTTTAAAAGTTATTGATTTAGACGTCAATTCAGACGTCAATTCCCAACAGTTTACCATGTAATTTTGCAGGCGCCATCGTCTGGTATTACGGCAACTACGCTATAAATTTGGCGAAGTTTAAATGAGTACTTTCAAAGTTATTCATTTAGACGTCAATTCAGACGTCAATTATCAACCGTTTTCCATGTAATTTTGCAGGCACCATCGCCTGGTATTGCGGCAACTTCACTATTAATTTGGCGAAGTTTGAATGAGTACTTTCAAAGTTATTCATTTAGACGTCAATTCAGACGTCAATTCTCAACCGTTTTCCATGTAGTTTTGCAGGCACCATCGCCTGGTATTGCGGCAACTTCGCTATTAATTTGGCAAAGTTTGATTGAGTACTTTAAAAGTTATTCATTTAGACGTCAATTCAGACGTCAATTCTCAACCGTTTTCCATGTAATTTTGCATGCACCATCGACTGGTACTACGGCAAGTTCCCTGTAAGTTTGACAAAGTTTGATTAAGTACTTCAAAAGTTATTAATGAGATTAGTGTGAAATTTGATTCAGTATTTTTAAAAGTTATTCATTTAGACGTCAATTCAGACGTCAATCCTCAACAGTTTACCATGTAATTTTGCAGGCCCCATCGGCTGGTATTAAGGCAGCGTCCCTGTAAATTTGACAAAGTTCGATTAAATACTTCAAAAGTTCTTAATGAGCTTAGTGTCAAATTTGATTGAGTATTTTTAAAAGTTATTCATTTAGACGTCAATTCAGACGTCAATTCCCAACAGTTTACCATGTAATTTTGCAGGCGCCATCGTCTGGTATTACGGCAACTTCGCTATTAATTTGGTGAAGTTTGAATGAGTACTTTCAAAGGTATTCATTTAGACGTCCATTCAGACGTCAATTCTCAACCGTTTTCCATGTAATTTTGCAGGCACCATCGCCTGGTATTGCGGCAACTTCGCTATTAATTTGGCGAAGTTTGATTGAGTACTTTAAAAGTTATTCATTTAGACGTTAATTCAGACGTCAATTCTCAACCGTTTTCCATGTAATTTTGCATGCACCATACACTGGAATTACGGCAAATTCCCTGTAAGTTTGACAAAGTTTGATTAAGTACTTTAAAAGTTATTAATGAAATTAGTGTGAAATTTGATTCAGTATTTTTAAAAGTTATTCATTTAGACGGCAATTCAGACGTCAATCCTCAACAGTTTACCATGTAATTTTGCAGGCCCCATCGGCTGGTATTAAGGCAGCGTCCCTGTAAATTTGACAAAGTTCGATTAAATACTTCAAAAGTTCTTAATGAGCTTAGTGTCAAATTTGATTGAGTATTTTTAAAAGTTATTCATTTAGACGTCAATTCAGACGTCAATTCCCAACAGTTTACCATGTAATTTTGCAGGCGCCATCGTCTGGTATTACGGCAACTACGCTATAAATTTGGCGAATTTGAATGAGTACTTTCAAAGTTATTCATTTAGACGTCAATTCAGACGTCAATTATCAACCGTTTTCCATGTAATTTTGCAGGCACCATCGCCTGGTATTGCGGCAACTTCGCTATTAATTTGGCAAAGTTTGATTGAGTACTTTAAAAGTTATTCATTTAGACGGCAATTCAAACGTCAATTCTCAACCGTTTATCATGAGATTTTGCAAGCACCATCGGCTGGTATTAGGCAACTTCCCTGTCAATTTGGCGAAGTTTGATTAAGTACTGCAAAAGTTATTCATGAGCTTAGTGTAAAATTTGATTGAGTATTTCTAAAAGTTATTCACTTAGACGTCAATTCAGTCGTCAATTCTCAACAGTTTACCATGTAATTTTGCAAGCACCATCGGCTGGTATTTAGGCAACTTCCCTGTAAATGTGGCGAAGTTTTCTTAAATACTTCAAAAGTTATTAATTAGATCAGTGTGAAATTTGATTGAGTATTTCAAAAGTTATTCATTTAGACGTCAATTCAGACGTCAATTCTCAACCGTTTATCATGTAATTTTGCAAGCACCATCGGCTGGTATTAAGGCAGCTTCCCTGTGAATTTGAAAAAGTTTGCTTGAATACTTCAAAAGTTATTAATGAGATTAGTGTGAAATTTGATTCAGTATTTTTAAAAGTTATTGATTTAGACGTCAATTCAGACGTCAATTCCCAACAGTTTACCATGTAATTTTGCAGGCACCATCGCCTGGTATTGCGGCAACTTCGCTATTAATTTTGGCGAAGTTTGAATGAGTACTTTCAAAGTTATTCATTTAGACGTCAATTCAGACGTCAATTCTCAACCGTTTTCCATGTAGTTTTGCAGGCACCATCGCGTGGTATTGCGGCAACTTCGCTATTAATTTGGCAAAGTTTGATTGAGTACTTTAAAAGTTATTCATTTAGACGTCAATTCAGACGTCAATTCTCAACCGTTTTCCATGTAATTTTGCATGCACCATCGACTGGTACTACGGCAAGTTCCCTGTAAGTTTGACAAAGTTTGATTAAGTACTTCAAAAGTTATTAATGAGATTAGTGTGAAATTTGATTCAGTATTTTTAAAAGTTATTCATTTAGACGTCAATTCAGACGTCAATCCTCAACAGTTTACCATGTAATTTTGCAGGCCCCATCGGCTGGTATTAAGGCAGCTTCCCTGTAAATTTGACAAAGTTCGATTAAATACTTCAAAAGTTCTTAATGAGCTTAGTGTAAAATTTGATTGAGTATTTTTAAAAGTTATTCATTTAGACCTCAATTCAGACGTCAATTCTCAACCGTTTACCATGTAATTTTGCAGGCACCATTGTCTGGTATTACGGCAACTTCGCTATTAATTTGGCGAAGTTTGATTGAGTACTTTAAAAGTTATTCATTTAGACGTTAATTCAGACGTCAATTCTCAACCGTTTTCCATGTAATTTTGCATGCACCATACACTGGAATTACGGCAAATTCCCTGTAAGTTTGACAAAGTTTGATTAAGTACTTTAAAAGTTATTAATGAGATTAGTGTGAAATTTGATTCAGTATTTTTAAAAGTTATTCATTTAGACGGCAATTCAGACGTCAATTCTCAACCGTTTATCATGAGATTTTGCAAGCACCATCGGCTGGTATTAAGGCAACTTCCCTGTCAATTTGGCGAAGTTTGATTAAGTACTGCAAAAGTTAATGATGAGCTTAGTGTGAAATTTGATTGAGTACTTCTAAACGTTATTCATTTAGACGTCAATTCAGACGTCAATTCTCAACAGTTTACCATGTAATTTTGCAGGCACCATTGGCTGGTATTAAGGCAACATCCCTGTAAATTTGGCGAGGTTTGTTCGAATACTTCAAAAGATATTAATGAGATTAGTGTGAAATTTGATTGAGTATTTTTAAAAGTTATTTATTTAGACGTCAATTCGAACGTCAATTCTCAACAGTTTACCATGTAATTTTGCAGGCCCCATCGGCTGGTATTAAGGCAGCTTCCCTGTAAATTTGGCAAAGTTTGATTAAATACTTCAAAAGTTATTAATGAGCTTAGTGTAAAATTTGATTGAGTATTTTTGAAAGTTATTCATTTAGACGTCAATTCAGACGTCAATTCTCAACCGTTTATCATGAGATTTTGCAAGCACCATCGGCTGGTATTAAGGCAACTTCCCTGTCAATTTGGCGAAGTTTGATTAAGTACTGCAAAAGTTATTAATGAGCTTAGTGTGAAATTTGACTGAGTACTTCTAAACGTTATTCATTTAGACGTCAATCCAGACGTCAATTCTCCACAGTTTACCATGTAATTTTGCAGGCACCATCGGCTGGTATTAAGGCAACATCCCAGTAAATTTGGCGAAGTTTGCTTGAATACTTCAAAAGATATTAATGAGATTAGTGTGAAATTTGATTGAGTATTTTCAAAAGTTATTCATTTAGACGTCAATTCGGACGTCAATTCTCAACAGTTTACCATGTAATTTTGCAGGCCCCATCGGCTGGTATTAAGGCAGATTCCCTGTAAATTTGGCGAAGTTTGCTTGAATACTTCAAAAGATATTAATGAGATTAGTGTGAAATTTGATTGAGTATTTTCAAAAGTTATTCATTTAGACGTCAATTCAGACGTCAATTCCCAACAGTTTACCATGTAATTTTGCAGGCGCCATCGTCTGGTATTACGGCAACTACGCTATAAATTTGGCGAATTTGAATGAGTACTTTCAAAGTTATTCATTTAGACGTCAATTCAGACGTCAATTATCAACCGTTTTCCATGTAATTTTGCAGGCACCATCGCCTGGTATTGCGGCAACTTCGCTATTAATTTGGCAAAGTTTGATTGAGTACTTTAAAAGTTATTCATTTAGACGGCAATTCAAACGTCAATTCTCAACCGTTTATCATGAGATTTTGCAAGCACCATCGGCTGGTATTAGGCAACTTCCCTGTCAATTTGGCGAAGTTTGATTAAGTACTGCAAAAGTTATTCATGAGCTTAGTGTAAAATTTGATTGAGTATTTCTAAAAGTTATTCATTTAGACGTCAATTCAGTCGTCAATTCTCAACAGTTTACCATGTAATTTTGCAAGCACCATCGGCTGGTATTTAGGCAACTTCCCTGTAAATGTGGCGAAGTTTGCTTAAATACTTCAAAAGTTATTAATTAGATCAGTGTGAAATTTGATTGAGTATTTCAAAAGTTATTCATTTAGACGTCAATTCAGACGTCAATTCTCAACCGTTTATCATGTAATTTTGCAAGCACCATCGGCTGGTATTAAGGCAGCTTCCCTGTAAATTTGAAAAAGTTTGCTTAAATACTTCAAAAGTTATTAATGAGATTAGTGTGAAATTTGATTCAGTATTTTTAAAAGTTATTGATTTAGACGTCAATTCAGACGTCAATTCCCAACAGTTTACCATGTAATTTTGCAGGCGCCATCGTCTGGTATTACGGCAACTACGCTATAAATTTGGCGATGTTTGAATGAGTACTTTCAAAGTTATTCATTTAGACGTCAATTCAGACGTCAATTATCAACCGTTTTCCATGTAATTTTGCAGGCACCATCGCCTGGTATTGCGGCAACTTCGCTATTAATTTGGCAAAGTTTGATTGAGTACTTTAAAAGTTATTCATTTAGACGTCAATTCAGACGTCAATTCTCAACCGTTTTCCATGTAATTTTGCATGCACCATCGACTGGTACTACGGCAAGTTCCCTGTAAGTTTGACAAAGTTTGATTAAGTACTTCAAAAGTTATTAATGAGATTAGTGTGAAATTTGATTCAGTATTTTTAAAAGTTATTCATTTAGACGTCAATTCAGACGTCAATCCTCAACAGTTTACCATGTAATTTTGCAGGCCCCATCGGCTGGTATTAAGGCAGCTTCCCTGTAAATTTGACAAAGTTCGATTAAATACTTCAAAAGTTCTTAATGAGCTTAGTGTAAAATTTGATTGAGTATTTTTAAAAGTTATTCATTTAGACGTCAATTCAGACGTCAATTCCCAACAGTTTACCATGTAATTTTGCAGGCGCCATCGTCTGGTATTACGGCAACTACGCTATAAATTTGGCGAATTTGAATGAGTACTTTCAAAGTTATTCATTTAGACGTCAATTCAGACGTCAATTATCAACCGTTTTCCATGTAATTTTGCAGGCACCATCGCCTGGTATTGCGGCAACTTCGCTATTAATTTGGCAAAGTTTGATTGAGTACTTTAAAAGTTATTCATTTAGACGGCAATTCAAACGTCAATTCTCAACCGTTTATCATGAGATTTTGCAAGCACCATCGGCTGGTATTAGGCAACTTCCCTGTCAATTTGGCGAAGTTTGATTAAGTACTGCAAAAGTTATTCATGAGCTTAGTGTAAAATTTGATTGAGTATTTCTAAAAGTTATTCATTTAGACGTCAATTCAGTCGTCAATTCTCAACAGTTTACCATGTAATTTTGCAAGCACCATCGGCTGGTATTTAGGCAACTTCCCTGTAAATGTGGCGAAGTTTGCTTAAATACTTCAAAAGTTATTAATTAGATCAGTGTGAAATTTGATTGAGTATTTCAAAAGTTATTCATTTAGACGTCAATTCAGACGTCAATTCTCAACCGTTTATCATGTAATTTTGCAAGCACCATCGGCTGGTATTAAGGCAGCCTCCCTGTAAATTTGAAAAAGTTTGCTTAAATACTTCAAAAGTTATTAATGAGATTAGTGTGAAATTTGATTCAGTATTTTTAAAAGTTATTGATTTAGACGTCAATTCAGACGTCAATTCCCAACAGTTTACCATGTAATTTTGCAGGCGCCATCGTCTGGTATTACGGCAACTACGCTATTAATTTGGCAAAGTTTGATTGAGTACTTTAAAAGTTATTCATTTAGACGTCAATTCAGACGTCAATTCTCAACCGTTTTCCATGTAATTTTGCATGCACCATCGACTGGTACTACGGCAAGTTCCCTGTAAGTTTGACAAAGTTTGATTAAGTACTTCAAAAGTTATTAATGAGATTAGTGTGAAATTTGATTCAGTATTTTTAAAAGTTATTCATTTAGACGTCAATTCAGACGTCAATCCTCAACAGTTTACCATGTAATTTTGCAGGCCCCATCGGCTGGTATTAAGGCAGCTTCCCTGTAAATTTGACAAAGTTCGATTAAATACTTCAAAAGTTCTTAATGAGCTTAGTGTAAAATTTGATTGAGTACTTCTAAACGTTATTCATTTAGACTTCAATTCAGACGTCAATTCTCAACAGTTTACCATGTAATTTTGCAGGCACCATTGTCTGGTATTACGGCAACTTCGCTATTAATTTGGTGAAGTTTAAATGATTACTTTCAAAGGTATTCATTTAGACGTCAATTCAGACGTCAATTCTCAACCGTTTTCCATGTAATTTTGCAGGCAACATCGCCTGGTATTACGGCAACTTCGCTATTAATTTGGCGAAGTTTGATCGAGTACTTTAAAAGTTATTCATTTAGACGTTAATTCAGACGTCAATTCTCAACCGTTTTCCATGTAATTTTGCATGCTCCATACACTGGAATTACGGCAAATTCCCTGTAAGTTTGACAAAGTTTGATTAAGTACTTCAAAAGTTATTAATGAGATTAGTGTGAAATTTGATTCAGTATTTTTAAAAGTTATTCATTTAGACGGCAATTCAGACGTCAATTCTCAACCGTTTATCATGAGATTTTGCAAGCACCATCGGCTGGTATTAGGCAACTTCCCTGTCAATTTGGCGAAGTTTGATTAAGTACTGCAAAAGTTATTCATGAGCTTAGTGTAAAATTTGATTGACTATTTCTAAAAGTTATTCATTTAGACGTCAATTCAGTCGTCAATGCTCAACAGTTTACCATGTAATTTTGCAAGCACCATCGGCTGGTATTTAGGCAACTTCCCTGTAAATGTGGCGAAGTTTGCTTAAATACTTCAAAAGTTATTATTAGATCAGTGTGAAATTTGATTGAGTATTTCAAAAGTTATTCATTTAGACGGCAATTCAGACGTCAATTCTCAACCGTTTATCATGAGATTTTGCAAGCACCATCGGCTGGTATTAAGGCAACTTCCCTGTCAATTTGGCGAAGTTTGATTAAGTACTGCAAAAGTTAATAATGAGCTTAGTGTGAAATTTGATTGAGTACTTCTAAACGTTATTCATTTAGACTTCAATTCAGACGTCAATTCTCAACAGTTTACCATGTAATTTTGCAGGCACCATCGGCTGGTATTAAGGCAACATCCCTTTAAATTTGGCAAAGTTTGCTTGAATACTTCAAAAGATATTAATGACATTAGTGTGAAATTTGATTGAGTATTTTTAAAAGTTATTCATTTAGACGTCAATTCGGACGGCAATTCTCAACAGTTTACCATGTAATTTTGCAGGCCCCATCGGCTGGTATTAAGGCAGCTTCCCTGTAAATTTGGCAAAGTTTGATTGAATACTTCAAAAGTTATTAATGAGCTTAGTGTAAAATTTGATTGAGTATTTTTAAAAGTTATTCATTTAGACGTCAATTCAGACGTCAATTCCCAACAGTTTACCATGTAATTTTGCAGGCGCCATCGCCTGGTATTACGGCAACTTCGCTATTAATTTGGCGAAGTTTGATCGAGTACTTTAAAAGTTATTCATTTAGACGTTAATTCAGACGTCAATTCTCAACCGTTTTCCGTGTAATTTTGCATGCTCCATACACTGGAATTACGACAAATTCCCTGTAAGTTTGACAAAGTTTGATTAAGTACTTCAAAAGTTATTAATGAGATTAGTGTGAAATTTGATTCAGTATTTTTAAAAGTTATTCATTTAGACGGCAATTCAGACGTCAATTCTCAACCGTTTATCATGAGATTTTGCAAGCACCATCGGCTGGTATTAGGCAACTTCCCTGTCAATTTGGCGAAGTTTGATTAAGTACTGCAAAAGTTATTCATGAGCTTAGTGTAAAATTTGATTGAGTAATTCTAAAAGTTATTCATTTAGACGTCAATTCAGTCGTCAATGCTCAACAGTTTACCATGTAATTTTGCAAGCACCATCGGCTGGTATTTAGGCAACTTCCCTGTAAATGTGGCGAAGTTTGCTTAAATACTTCAAAAGTTATTATTAGATCAGTGTGAAATTTGATTGAGTATTTCACAAGTTATTCATTTAGACGTCAATTCAGACGTCAATTCTCAACCGTTTATCATGTAATTTTGCAAGCACCATCGGCTGGTATTAAGGCAACTTCCCTGTCAATTTGGCGAAGTTTGATTAAGTACTGCAAAAGTTATTAATGAGCTTAGTGTGAAATTTGATTCAGTATTTTTAAAAGTTATTCATTTAGACGTCAGTTTAGACGTCAATTCTAAACCGTTTTCCATGTAATTTTGCAGGCGCCATCGTCTGGTATTACGGCAACTACGCTATAAATTTGGCAAAGTTTGACTGAGTACTTTAAAAGTTATTCATTTAGACGTCAATTCAGACGTCAATTCTCAACCGTTTTCCATGTAGTTTTGCAGGCACCATCGCCTGGTATTGCGGCAACTTCGCTATTAATTTGGCAAAGTTTGACTGAGTACTTTAAAAGTTATTCATTTAGACGTCAATTCAGACGTCAATTCTCAACCGTTTTCCATGTAATTTTGCATGCACCATCGACTGGTACTACGGCAAGTTCCCTGTAAGTTTGACAAAGTTTGATTAAGTACTTCAAAAGTTATTTATGAGATTAGTGTGAAATTTGATTCAGTATTTTTAAAAGTTATTCATTTAGACGTCAATTCAGACGTCAATCCTCAACAGTTTACCATGTAATTTTGCAGGCCCCATCGGCTGGTATTAAGGCAGCTTCCCTGTAAATTTGACAAAGTTCGATTAAATACTTCAAAAGTTCTTAATGAGCTTAGTGTAAAATTTGATTGAGTATTTTTAAAAGTTATTCATTTAGACCTCAATTCAGACGTCAATTCTCAACCGTTTACCATGTAATTTTGCAGGCACCATTGTCTGGTATTACGGCAACTTCGCTATTAATTTGGTGAAGTTTGAATGAGTACTTTCAAAGGTATTCATTTAGACGTCAATTCAGACGTCAATTCTCAACCGTTTTCCATGTAATTTTGCAGGCACCATCGCCTGGTATTGCGGCAACTTCGCTATTAATTTGGCGAAGTTTGATTGAGTACTTTAAAAGTTATTCATTTAGACGTTAATTCAGACGTCAATTCTCAACCGTTTTCCATGTAATTTTGCATGCACCATACACTGGAATTACGGCAAATTCCCTGTAAGTTTGACAAAGTTTGATTAAGTACTTCAAAAGTTATTAATGAGATTAGTGTGAAATTTGATTGAGTATTTTTAAAAGTTATTCATTTAGACGTCAATTCGGACGTCAATTCTCAACAGTTTACCATGTAATTTTGCAGGCCCCATCGGCTGGTATTAAGGCAGCTTCCCTGTAAGTTTGACAAAGTTTGATTAAGTACTTCAAAAGTTATTAATGAGATTAGTGTGAAATTTGATTGAGTATTTTTAAAAGTTATTCATTTAGACGTCAATTCGGACGTCAATTCTCAACAGTTTACCATGTAATTTTGCAGGCCCCATCGGCTGGTATTAAGGCAGCTTCCCTGTAAATTTGGCAAAGTTTGATTAAATACTTCAAAAGTTATTAATGAGCTTAGTGTAAAATTTGATTGAGTATTTTTAAAAGTTATTCATTTAGACGTCAATTCAGACGTCAATTCCCAACAGTTTACCATGTAATTTTGCAGGCGCCATCGTCTGGTATTACGGCAACTACGCTATACATTTGGCGAAGTTTGAATGAGTACTTTCAAAGTTATTCATTTAGACGTCAATTCAGACGTCAATTATCAACCGTTTTCCATGTAATTTTGCAGGCCCCATCGGCTGGTATTAAGGCAGCTTCCCTGTAAATTTGACAAAGTTCGATTAAATACTTCAAAAGTTCTTAATGAGCTTAATGTAAAATTTGATTGAGTATTTTTAAAAGTTATTCATTTAGACCTCAATTCAGACGTCAATTCTCAACCGTTTACCATGTAATTTTGCAGGCACCATTGTCTGGTATTACGGCAACTTCGCTATTAATTTGGTGAAGTTTGAATGAGTACTTTCTAAGGTATTCATTTAGACGTCAATTCAGACGTCAATTCTCAACCGTTTTCCATGTAATTTTGCAGGCACCATCGCCTGGTATTGCGGCAACTTCGCTATTAATTTGGCGAAGTTTGATTGAGTACTTTAAAAGTTATTCATTTAGACGTTAATTCAGACGTCAATTCTCAACCGTTTTCCATGTAATTTTGCATGCACCATACACTGGAATTACGACAAATTCCCTGTAAGTTTGACAAAGTTTGATTAAGTACTTCAAAAGTTATTAATGAGATTAGTGTGAAATTTGATTCAGTATTTTTAAAAGTTATTCATTTAGACGGCAATTCAGACGTCAATTCTCAACCGTTTATCATGAGATTTTGCAAGCACCATCAGCTGGTATTAAGGCAACTTCCCTGTCAATTTGGCGAAGTTTGATTAAGTACTGCAAAAGTTAATAATGAGCTTAGTGTGAAATTTGATTGAGTACTTCTAAACGTTATTCATTTAGACGTCAATTCAGACGTCAATTCTCAACCGTTTATCATGAGATTTTGCAAGCACCATCGGCTGGTGTTAAGGCAACTTCCCTGTCAATTTGGCAAAGTTTGATTAAATACTTCAAAAGTTATTAATGAGCTTAGTGTAAAATTTTATTGAGTATTTTTAAAAGTTATTCATTTAGACGTCAATTCAGACGTCAATTCTCAACCGTTTATCATGAGATTTTGCAAGCACCATCGGCTGGTATTAAGGCAACTTCCCTGTCAATTTGGCGAAGTTTGATTAAGTACTGCAAAAGTTAATAATGAGCTTAGTGTGAAATTTGATTGAGTACTTCTAAACGGTATTCATTTAGACGTCAATTCAGACGTCAATTCTCCACAGTTTACCATGTAATTTTGCAGGCACCATCGACTGGTATTAAGGCAACATCCCTGTAAATTTGGCGAAGTTTGCTTGAATACTTCAAAAGATATTAATGAGATTAGTGTGAAATTTGATTGAGTATTTTTAAAAGTTATTCATTTAGACGTCAATTCGGACGTCAATTCTCAACAGTTTACCATGTAATTTTGCAGGCCCCATCGGCTGGTATCAAGGCAGCTTCCCTGTAAATTTGGCAAAGTTTGATTAAATACTTCAAAAGTTATTAATGAGCTTAGTGTAAAATTTGATTGAGTATTTTTAAAAGTTATTCATTTAGACGTCAATTCAGACGTCAATTCCCAACAGTTTACCATGTAATTATGCAGGCGCCATCGTCTGGTATTACGGCAACTACGCTATAAATTTGACGAAGTTTGCTTAAATACTTCAAAAGATATTAATGAGATTAGTGTGAAATTTGATTGAGTATTTTTAAAAGTTATTCATTTAGACGTCAATGCGGACGTCAATTCTCAACAGTTTACCATGTAATTTTGCAGGCCCCATCGGCTGGTATTAAGGCAGCTTCCCTGTAAATTTGGCAAAGTTTGATTAAATACTTCAAAAGTTATTAATGAGCTTAGTGTAAAATTTGCTTGAGTATTTCTAAAAGTTATTCATTTAGACGTCAATTCAGACGTCAATTCCCAACAGTTTACCATGTAATTTTGCAGGCGCCATCGTCTGGTATTACGGCAACTACGCTATAAATTTGGCGGAGTTTGCTTAAATACTTCAAAAGATATTAATGAGATTAGTGTGAAATTTGATTGAGTATTTTTAAAAGTTATTCATTTAGACGTCAATTCGGACGTCAATTCTCAACAGTTTACCATGTAATTTTGCAGGCCCCATCGGCTGGTATTAAGGCAGCTTCCCTGTAAATTTGGCAAAGTTTGATTAAATACTTCAAAAGTTATTAATGAGCTTAGTGTAAAATTTGATTCAGTATTTTTAAAAGTTATTCATTTAGACGTCAATTCAGACGTCAATTCCCAACAGTTTACCATGTAATTTTGCAGGCGCCATCGTCTGGTATTACGGCAACTACGCTATAAATTTGGTGAAGTTTGAATGAGTACTTTCAAAGTTATTCATTTAGACGTCAATTCAGACGTCAATTATCAAACGTTTTCCATGTAATTTTGCAGACCCCATCGGCTGGTATTAAGGCAGCTTCCCTGTAAATTTGACAAAGTTCGATTAAATACTTCAAAAGTTCTTAATGAGCTTAGTGTAAAATTTGATTGAGTATTTTTAAAAGTTATTCATTTAGACCTCAATTCAGACGTCAATTCTCAACCGTTTACCATGTAATTTTGCAGGCACCATTGTCTGGTATTACGGCAACTTCGCTATTAATTTGGTGAAGTTTGAATGAGTACTTTCAAAGGTATTCATTTAGACGTCAATTCAGACGTCAATTCTCAACCGTTTTCCATGTAATTTTGCAGGCACCATCGCCTGGTATTGCGGCAACTTCGCTATTAATTTGGCGAAGTTTGATTGAGTACTTTAAAAGTTATTCATTTAGACGTTAATTCAGACGTCAATTCTCAACCGTTTTCCATATAATTTTGCATGCACCATACACTGGAATTACGACAAATTCCCTGTAAGTTTGACAAAGTTTGATTAAGTACTTCAAAAGTTATTAATGAGATTAGTGTGAAATTTGATTCAGTATTTTTAAAAGTTATTCATTTAGACGGCAATTCAGACGTCAATTCTCAACCGTTTATCATGAGATTTTGCAAGCACCATCGGCTGGTATTAAGGCAACTTCCCTGTCAATTTGGCGAAGTTTGATTAAGTACTGCAAAAGTTAATAATGAGCTTAGTGTGAAATTTGATTGAGTACTTCTAAACGTTATTCATTTAGACGTCAATTCAGACGTCAATTCTCAACCGTTTATCATGAGATTTTGCAAGCACCATCGGCTGGTATTAAGGCAACTTCCCTGTCAATTTGGCAAAGTTTGATTAAATACTTCAAAAGTTATTAATGAGCTTAGTGTAAAATTTTATTGAGTATTTTTAAAAGTTATTCATTTAGACGTCAATTCAGACGTCAATTCTCAACCGTTTATCATGAGATTTTGCAAGCACCATCGGCTGGTATTAAGGCAACTTCCCTGTCAATTTGGCGAAGTTTGATTAAGTACTGCAAAAGTTAATAATGAGCTTAGTGTGAAATTTGATTGAGTACTTCTAAACGTTATTCATTTAGACGTCAATTCAGACGTCAATTCTCCACAGTTTGCCATGTAATTTTGCAGGCACCATCGACTAGTATTAAGGCAACATCCCTGTAAATTTGGCGAAGTTTGCTTGAATACTTCAAAAGATATTAATGAGATTAGTGTGAAATTTGATTGAGTATTTTTAAAAGTTATTCATTTAGACGTCAATTTGGACGTCAATTCTCAACAGTTTACCATGTAATTTTGCAGGCCCCATCGGCTGGTATTAAGGCAGCTTCCCTGTAAATTTGGCAAAGTTTGATTAAATACTTCAAAAGTTATTAATGAGCTTAGTGTAAAATTTGATTGAGTATTTTTAAAAGTTATTCATTTAGACGTCAATTCAGACGTCAATTCCCAACAGTTTACCATGTAATTATGCAGGCGCCATCGTCTGGTATTACGGCAACTACGCTATAAATTTGACGAAGTTTGCTTAAATACTTCAAAAGATATTAATGAGATTAGTGTGAAATTTGATTGAGTATTTTTAAAAGTTATTCATTTAGACGTCAATTCGGACGTCAATTCTCAACAGTTTACCATGTAATTTTGCAGGCCCCATCGGCTGGTATTAAGGCAGCTTCCCTGTAAATTTGGCAAAGTTTGATTAAATACTTCAAAAGTTATTAATGAGCTTAGTGTAAAATTTGCTTGAGTATTTCTAAAAGTTATTCATTTAGACGTCAATTCAGACGTCAATTCCCAACAGTTTACCATGTAATTTTGCAGGCGCCATCGTCTGGTATTACGGCAACTACGCTATAAATTTGGCGGAGTTTGCTTAAATACTTCAAAAGATATTAATGAGATTAGTGTGAAATTTGATTGAGTATTTTTAAAAGTTATTCATTTAGACGTCAATTCGGACGTCAATTCTCAACAGTTTACCATGTAATTTTGCAGGCCCCATCGGCTGGTATTAAGGCAGCTTCCCTGTAAATTTGGCAAAGTTTGATTAAATACTTCAAAAGTTATTAATGAGCTTAGTGTAAAATTTGATTGAGTATTTTTAAAAGTTATTCATTTAGACGTCAATTCAGACGTCAATTCCCAACAGTTTACCATGTAATTTTGCAGGCGCCATCGTCTGGTATTACGGCAACTACGCTATAAATTTGGCGAAGTTTGAATGAGTACTTTCAAAGTTATTCATTTAGACGTCAATTCAGACGTCAATTATCAAACGTTTCCCATGTAATTTTGCAGACCCCATCGGCTGGTATTAAGGCAGCTTCCCTGTAAATTTGACAAAGTTCGATTAAATACTTCAAAAGTTCTTAATGAGCTTAGTGTAAAATTTGATTGAGTATTTTTAAAAGTTATTCATTTAGACCTCAATTCAGACGTCAATTCTCAACCGTTTACCATGTAATTTTGCAGGCACCATTGTCTGGTATTACGGCAACTTCGCTATTAATTTGGTGAAGTTTGAATGAGTACTTTCAAAGGTATTCATTTAGACGTCAATTCAGACGTCAATTCTCAACCGTTTTCCATGTAATTTTGCAGGCACCATCGCCTGGTATTGCGGCAACTTCGCTATTAATTTGGCGAAGTTTGATTGAGTACTTTAAAAGTTATTCATTTATACGTTAATTCAGACGTCAATTCTCAACCGTTTTCCATGTAATTTTGCATGCACCATACACTGGAATTACGACAAATTCCCTGTAAGTTTGACAAAGTTTGATTAAGTACTTCAAAAGTTATTAATGAGATTAGTGTGAAATTTGATTCAGTATTTTTAAAAGTTATTCATTTAGACGGCAATTCAGACGTCAATTCTCAACCGTTTATCATGAGATTTTGCAAGCACCATCGGCTGGTATTAAGGCAACTTCCCTGTCAATTTGGCGAAGTTTGATTAAGTACTGCAAAAGTTAATAATGAGCTTAGTGTGAAATTTGATTGAGTACTTCTAAACGTTATTCATTTAGACGTCAATTCAGACGTCAATTCTCAACCGTTTATCATGAGATTTTGCAAGCACCATCGGCTGGTATTAAGGCAACTTCCCTGTCAATTTGGCAAAGTTTGATTAAATACTTCAAGAGTTATTAATGAGCTTAGTGTAAAATTTTATTGAGTATTTTTAAAAGTTATTCATTTAGACGTCAATTCAGACGTCAATTCTCAACCGTTTATCATGAGATTTTGCAAGCACCATCGGCTGGTATTAAGGCAACTTCCCTGTCAATTTGGCGAAGTTTGATTAAGTACTGCAAAAGTTAATAATGAGCTTAGTGTGAAATTTGATTGAGTACTTCTAAACATTATTCATTTAGACGTCAATTCAGACGTCAATTCTCCACAGTTTACCATGTAATTTTGCAGGCACCATCGACTGGTATTAAGGCAACATCCCTGTAAATTTGGCGAAGTTTGCTTGAATACTTCAAAAGATATTAATGAGATTAGTGTGAAATTTGATTGAGTATTTTTAAAAGTTATTCATTTAGACGTCAATTCGGACGTCAATTCTCAACAGTTTACCATGTAATTTTGCAGGCCCCATCGGCTGGTATTAAGGCAGCTTCCCTGTAAATTTGGCAAAGTTTGATTAAATACTTCAAAAGTTATTAATGAGCTTAGTGTAAAATTTGATTGAGTATTTTTAAAAGTTATTCATTTAGACGTCAATTCAGACGTCAATTCCCAACAGTTTACCATGTAATTTTGCAGGCGCCATCGTCTGGTATTACGGCAACTACGCTATAAATTTGGCGGAGTTTGCTTAAATACTTCAAAAGATATTAATGAGATTAGTGTGAAATTTGATTGAGTATTTTTAAAAGTTATTCATTTAGACGTCAATTCGGACGTCAATTCTCAACAGTTTACCATGTAATTTTGCAGGCCCCATCGGCTGGTATTAAGGCAGCTTCCCTGTAAATTTGGCAAAGTTTGATTAAATACTTCAAAAGTTATTAATGAGCTTAGTGTAAAATTTGATTGAGTATTTTTAAAAGTTATTCATTTAGACGTCAATTCAGACGTCAATTCCCAACAGTTTACCATGTAATTATGCAGGCGCCATCGTCTGGTATTACGGCAACTACGCTATAAATTTGACGAAGTTTGCTTAAATACTTCAAAAGATATTAATGAGATTAGTGTGAAATTTGATTGAGTATTTTTAAAAGTTATTCATTTAGACGTCAATTCGGACGTCAATTCTCAACAGTTTACCATGTAATTTTGCAGGCCCCATCGGCTGGTATTAAGGCAGCTTCCCTGTAAATTTGGCAAAGTTTGATTAAATACTTCAAAAGTTATTAATGAGCTTAGTGTAAAATTTGCTTGAGTATTTCTAAAAGTTATTCATTTAGACGTCAATTCAGACGTCAATTCCCAACAGTTTACCATGTAATTTTGCAGGCGCCATCGTCTGGTATTACGGCAACTACGCTATAAATTTGGCGGAGTTTGCTTAAATACTTCAAAAGATATTAATGAGATTAGTGTGAAATTTGATTGAGTATTTTTAAAAGTTATTCATTTAGACGTCAATTCGGACGTCAATTCTCAACAGTTTACCATGTAATTTTGCAGGCCCCATCGGCTGGTATTAAGGCAGCTTCCCTGTAAATTTGGCAAAGTTTGATTAAATACTTCAAAAGTTATTAATGAGCTTAGTGTAAAATTTGATTGAGTATTTTTAAAAGTTATTCATTTAGACGTCAATTCAGACGTCAATTCCCAACAGTTTACCATGTAATTATGCAGGCGCCATCGTCTGGTATTACGGCAACTACGCTATAAATTTGACGAAGTTTGCTTAAATACTTCAAAAGATATTAATGAGATTAGTGTGAAATTTGATTGAGTATTTTTAAAAGTTATTCATTTAGACGTCAATTCGGACGTCAATTCTCAACAGTTTACCATGTAATTTTGCAGGCCCCATCGGCTGGTATTAAGGCAGCTTCCCTGTAAATTTGGCAAAGTTTGATTAAATACTTCAAAAGTTATTAATGAGCTTAGTGTAAAATTTGCTTGAGCATTTCTAAAAGTTATTCATTTAGACGTCAATTCAGACGTCAATTCCCAACAGTTTACCCTGTAATTTTGCAGGCGCCATCGTCTGGTATTACGGCAACTACGCTATAAATTTGGCGGAGTTTGCTTAAATACTTCAAAAGATATTAATGAGATTAGTGTGAAATTTGATTGAGTATTTTTAAAAGTTATTCATTTAGACGTCAATTCGGACGTCAATTCTCAACAGTTTACCATGTAATTTTGCAGGCCCCATCGGCTGGTATTAAGGCAGCTTCCCTGTAAATTTGGCAAAGTTTGATTAAATACTTCAAAAGTTATTAATGAGCTTAGTGTAAAATTTGATTGAGTATTTTTAAAAGTTATTCATTTAGACGTCAATTCAGACGTCAATTCCCAACAGTTTACCATGTAATTTTGCAGGCGCCATCGTCTGGTATTACGGCAACTACGCTATAAATTTGGCGAAGTTTGAATGAGTACTTTCAAAGTTATTCATTTAGACGTCAATTCAGACGTCAATTATCAACCGTTTTCCATGTAATTTTGCAGGCCCCATCGGCTGGTATTAAGGCAGCTTCCCTGTAAATTTGACAAAGTTCGATTAAATACTTCAAAAGTTCTTAATGAGCTTAGTGTAGAATTTGATTGAGTATTTTTAAAAGTTATTCATTTAGACCTCAATTCAGACGTCAATTCTCAACCGTTTTCCATGTAATTTTGCAGGCACCATCGCCTGGTATTGCGGCAACTTCGCTATTAATTTGGCGAAGTTTGATTGAGTACTTTAAAAGTTATTCATTTAGACGTTAATTCAGACGTCAATTCTCAACCGTTTTCCATGTAATTTTGCATGCACCATACACTGGAATTACGACAAATTCCCTGTAAGTTTGACAAAGTTTGATTAAGTACTTCAAAAGTTATTAATGAGATTAGTGTGAAATTTGATTCAGTATTTTTAAAAGTTATTCATTTAGACGGCAATTCAGACGTCAATTCTCAACCGTTTATCATGAGATTTTGCAAGCACCATCGGCTGGTATTAAGGCAACTTCCCTGTCAATTTGGCGAAGTTTGATTAAGTACTGCAAAAGTTAATAATGAGCTTAGTGTGAAATTTGATTGAGTACTTCTAAACGTTATTCATTTAGACGTCAATTCAGACGTCAATTCTCAACCGTTTATCATGAGATTTTGCAAGCACCATCGGCTGGTATTAAGGCAACTTCCCTGTCAATTTGGCAAAGTTTGATTAAATACTTCAAAAGTTATTAATGAGCTTAGTGTAAAATTTTATTGAGTATTTTTAAAAGTTATTCATTTAGACGTCAATTCAGACGTCAATTCTCAACCGTTTATCATGAGATTTTGCAAGCACCATCGGCTGGTATTAAGGCAACTTCCCTGTCAATTTGGCGAAGTTTGATTAAGTACTGCAAAAGTTAATAATGAGCTTAGTGTGAAATTTGATTGAGTACTTCTAAACGTTATTCATTTAGACGTCAATTCAGACGTCAATTCTCCACAGTTTACCATGTAATTTTGCAGGCACCATCGACTGGTATTAAGGCAACATCCCTGTAAATTTGGCGAAGTTTGCTTGAATACTTCAAAAGATATTAATGAGATTAGTGTGAAATTTGATTGAGTATTTTTAAAAGTTATTCATTTAGACGTCAATTCGGACGTCAATTCTCAACAGTTTACCATGTAATTTTGCAGGCCCCATCGGCTGGTATTAAGGCAGCTTCCCTGTAAATTTGGCAAAGTTTGATTAAATACTTCAAAAGTTATTAATGAGCTTAGTGTAAAATTTGATTGAGTATTTTTAAAAGTTATTCATTTAGACGTCAATTCAGACGTCAATTCCCAACAGTTTACCATGTAATTATGCAGGCGCCATCGTCTGGTATTACGGCAACTACGCTATAAATTTGACGAAGTTTGCTTAAATACTTCAAAAGATATTATTGAGATTAGTGTGAAATTTGATTGAGTATTTTTAAAAGTTATTCATTTAGACGTCAATTCGGACGTCAATTCTCAACAGTTTACCATGTAATTTTGCAGGCCCCATCGGCTGGTATTAAGGCAGCTTCCCTGTAAATTTGGCAAAGTTTGATTAAATACTTCAAAAGTTATTAATGAGCTTAGTGTAAAATTTGATTGAGTATTTTTAAAAGTTATTCATTTAGACGTCAATTCAGACGTCAATTCCCAACAGTTTACCATGTAATTATGCAGGCGCCATCGTCTGGTATTACGGCAACTACGCTATAAATTTGACGAAGTTTGCTTAAATACTTCAAAAGATATTAATGAGATTAGTGTGAAATTTGATTGAGTATTTTTAAAAGTTATTCATTTAGACGTCAATTCGGACGTCAATTCTCAACAGTTTACCATGTAATTTTGCAGGCCCCATCGGCTGGTATTAAGGCAGCTTCCCTGTAAATTTGGCAAAGTTTGATTAAATACTTCAAAAGTTATTAATGAGCTTAGTGCAAAATTTGATTGAGTATTTTTAAAAGTTATTCATTTAGACGTCAATTCAGACGTCAATTCCCAACAGTTTACCATGTAATTTTGCAGGCGCCATCGTCTGGTATTACGGCAACTACGCTATAAATTTGGCGAAGTTTGAATGAGTACTTTTAAAGTTATTCATTTAGACGTCAATTCAGACGCCAATTATCAACCGTTTTCCATGTAATTTTGCAGGCACCATCGCCTGGTATTGCGGCAACTTCGCTATTAATTTGGCAAAGTTTGATTGAGTACTTTAAAAGTTATTCATTTAGACGGCAATTCAAGCGTCAATACTCAACCGTTTATCATGAGATTTTGCAAGCACCATCGGCTGGTATTAGGCAACTTCCCTGTCAATTTGGCGAAGTTTGATTAAGTACTGCAAAAGTTATTCATGAGCTTAGTGTAAAATTTGATTGAGTATTTCTAAAAGTTATTCATTTAGACGTCAATTCAGTCGTCAATTCTCAACAGTTTACCATGTAATTTTGCAAGCACCATCGGCTGGTATTTAGGCAACTTCCCTGTAAATGTGGCGAAGTTTGCTTAAATACTTCAAAAGTTATTAATTAGATCAGTGTGAAATTTGATTGAGTATTTCAAAAGTTATTCATTTAGACGTCAATTCAGACGTCAATTCTCAACCGTTTATCATGTAATTTTGCAAGCACCATCGGCTGGTATTAAGGCAACTTCCCTGTCAATTTGGCGAAGTTTGATTAAGTACTGCAAAAGTTATTAATGAGCTTAGTGTGAAATTTGATTCAGTATTTTTAAAAGTTATTCATTTAGACGTCAGTTCAGACGTCAATTCTAAACCGTTTTCCATGTAATTTTGCAGGCGCCATCGTCTGGTATTACGGCAACTACGCTATAAATTTGGCGAAGTTTGAATACGTACTTTCAAAGTTATTCATTTAGACGTCAATTCAGACGTCAATTCTCAACCGTTTTCCATGTAGTTTTGCAAGCACCATCGCCTGGTATTGCGGCAACTTCGCTATTAATTTGGCAATGTTTGATTGAGTACTTTAAAAGTTATTCATTTAGACGTCAATTCAGACGTCAATTCTCAACCGTTTTCCATGTAATTTTGCATGCACCATCGACTGGTACTACGGCAAGTTCCCTGTAAGTTTGACAAAGTTTGATTAAGTACTTCAAAAGTTATTAATGAGATTAGTGTGAAATTTGATTCAGTATTTTTAAAAGTTATTCATTTAGACGTCAATTCAGACGTCAATCCTCAACAGTTTACCATGTAATTTTGCAGGCCCCATCGGCTGGTATTAAGGCAGCTTCCCTGTAAATTTGACAAAGTTTGCTTAAATACTTCAAAAGTTATTAATGAGATAAGTGTGAAATTTGATTCAGTATTTTTAAAAGTTATTGATTTAGACGTCAATTTAGACGTCAATCCTCAACAGTTTATCATGTAATTTTGCAGGCCCCGTCGGCTGGTATTAAGGCAGCTTCCCTGTAAATTTGACAAAGTTTGCTTAAATACTTCAAAAGTTCTTAATGAGCTTAGTGTAAAATTTGATTGAGTATTTTTAAAAGTTATTCATTTAGACCTCAATTCAGACGTCAATCCTCAACCGTTTACCATGTAATTTTGCAGGCACCATTGTCTGGTATTACGGCAACTTCGCTATTAATTTGGTGAAGTTTGAATGAGTACTTTCAAAGGTATTCATTTAGACGTCAATTCAGACGTCAATTCTCAACCGTTTTCCATGTAATTTTGCAGGCACCATCGCCTGGTATTACGGCAACTTCGCTATTAATTTGGCGAAGTTTGATTGAGTACTTTAAAAGTTATTCATTTAGACGTTAATTCAGACGTCAATTCTCAACCGTTTTCCATGTAATTTTGCATGCACCATACACTGAAATTACGGCAAATTCCCTGTAAGTTTGACAAAGTTTGATTAAGTACTTCAAAAGTTATTAATGAGCTTAGTGTGAAATTTGATTGAGTACTTCTAAACGTTATTCATTTAGACGTCAATTCAGACGTCAATTCTCAACCGTTTATCATGAGATTTTGCAAGCACCATCGGCTGGTATTAAGGCAACTTCCCTGTCAATTTGGCAAAGTTTGATTAAATACTTCAAAAGTTATTAATGAGCTTAGTGTAAAATTTGATCGAGTATTTTTAAAAGTTATTCATTTAGACGTCAATTCAGACGTCAATTCTCAACCGTTTATCATGAGATTTTGCAAGCACCATCGGCTGGTATTAAGGCAACTTCCCTGTCAATTTGGCGAAGTTTGATTAAGTACTGCAAAAGTTAATAATGAGCTTAGTGTGAAATTTGATTGAGTACTTCTAAACGTTATTCATTTAGACGTCAATTCAGACGTCAATTCTCCACAGTTTACCATGTAATTTTGCAGGCACCATCGACTGGTATTAAGGCAGCTTCCCTGTAAATTTGGCAAAGTTTGATTAAATACTTCAAAAGTTATTAATGAGCTTAGTGTAAAATTTGATTGAGTATTTTTAAAAGTTATTCATTTAGACGTCAATTCAGACGTCAATTCCCAACAGTTTACCATGTAATTATGCAGGCGCCATCGTCTGGTATTACGGCAACTACGCTATAAATTTGGCGAAGTTTGCTTAAATACTTCAAAAGATATTAATGAGATTAGTGTGAAATTTGATTGAGTATTTTTAAAAGTTATTCATTTAGACGTCAATTCGGACGTCAATTCTCAACAGTTTACCATGTAATTTTGCAGGCCCAATCGGCTGGTATTAAGGCAGCTTCCCTGTAAATTTGGCAAAGTTTGATTAAATACTTCAAAAGTTATTAATGAGCTTAGTGTAAAATTTGATTGAGTATTTTTAAAAGTTATTCATTTAGACGTCAATTCAGACGTCAATTCCCAACAGTTTACCATGTAATTTTGCAGGCGCCATCGTCTGGTATTACGGCAACTACGCTATAAATTTGGCGAAGTTTGAATGAGTACTTTCAAAGTTATTCATTTAGACGTCAATTCAGACGTCAATTATCAACCGTTTTCCATGTGATTTTGCAGGCACCATCGCCTAGTATTGCGGCAACTTCGCTATTAATTTGGCAAAGTTTGATTGAGTACGTTAAAAGTTATTCATTTAGACGGCAATTCAAGCGTCAATACTCAACCGTTTATCATGAGATTTTGCAAGCACCATCGGCTGGTATTAGGCAACTTCCCTGTCAATTTGGCGAAGTTTGATTAAGTACTGCAAAAGTTATTCATGAGCTTAGTGTAAAATTTGATTGAGTATTTCTAAAAGTTATTCATTTAGACGTCAATTCAGTCGTCAATTCTCAACAGTTTACCATGTAATTTTGCAAGCACCATCGGCTGGTATTTAGGCAACTTCCCTGTAAATGTGGCGAAGTTTGCTTAAATACTTCAAAAGTTATTAATTAGATCAGTGTGAAATTTGATTGAGTATTTCAAAAGTTATTCATTTAGACGTCAATTCAGACGTCAATTCTCAACCGTTTATCATGTAATTTTGCACGCACCATCGGCTGGTATTAAGGCAACTTCCCTGTCAATTTGGCGAAGTTTGATTAAGTACTGCAAAAGTTATTAATGAGCTTAGTGTGAAATTTGATTCAGTATTTTTAAAAGTTATTCATTTAGACGTCAGTTCAGACGTCAATTCTAAACCGTTTTCCATGTAATTTTGCAGGCGCCATCGTCTGGTATTACGGCAACTACGCTATAAATTTGGCGAAGTTTGAATAAGTACTTTCAAAGTTATTCATTTAGACGTCAATTCAGACGTCAATTCTCAACCGTTTTCTATGTAGTTTTGCAGGCACCATCGCCTGGTATTGCGGCAACTTCGCTATTAATTTGGCAAAGTTTGATTGAGTACTTTAAAAGTTATTCATTTAGACGTCAATTCAGACGTCAATTCTCAACTGTTTTCCATGTAATTTTGCATGCACCATCGACTGGTACTACGGCAAGTTCCCTGTAAGTTTGACAAAGTTTGATTAAGTACTTCAAAAGTTATTAATGAGATTAGTGTGAAATTTGATTCAGTATTTTTAAAAGTTATTCATTCAGACGTCAATTCAGACGTCAATCTTCAACAGTTTACCATGTAATTTTGCAGGCCCCATCGGCTGGTATTAAGGCAGCTTCCCTGTAAATTTGACAAAGTTTGCTTAAATACTTCAAAAGTTATTAATGAGATAAGTGTGAAATTTGATTCAGTATTTTTAAAAGTTATTGATTTAGACGTCAATTTAGACGTCAATCCTCAACAGTTTATCATGTAATTTTGCAGGCCCCGTCGGCTGGTATTAAGGCAGCTTCCCTGTAAATTTGACAAAGTTTGATTAAATACTTCAAAAGTTCTTAATGAGCTTAGTGTAAAATTTGATTGAGTATTTTTAAAAGTTATTCATTTAGACCTCAATTCAGACGTCAATTCTCAACCGTTTACCATGTAATTTTGCAGGCACCATTGTCTGGTATTACGGCAACTTCGCTATTAATTTGGTGAAGTTTGAATGAGTACTTTCAAAGGTATTCATTTAGACGTCAATTCAGACGTCAATTCTCAACCGTTTTCCATGTAATTTTGCAGGCACCATACACTGAAATTACGGCAAATTCCCTGTAAGTTTGACAAAGTTTGATTAAGTACTTCAAAAGTTATTAATGAGATTAGTGTGAAATTTGATACAGTATTTTTAAAAGTTATTCATTTAGACGGCAATTCAGACGTCAATTCTCAACCGTTTATCATGAGATTTTGCAAGCACCATCGGCTGGTATTAAGGCAACTTCCCTGTCAATTTGGCGAAGTTTGATTAAGTACTGCAAAAGTTAATAATGAGCTTAGTGTGAAATTTGATTGAGTACTTCTAAACGTTATTCATTTAGACGTCAATTCAGACGTCAATTCTCAACAGTTCACCATGTAATTTTGCAAGCACCATCGGCTGGTATTAAGGCAACATCCCTGTAAATTTGGCGAAGTTTGCTTGAATATTTCAAAAGTTATTAATGAGATTAGTGTGAAATTTGATTCAGTATTTTTAAAAGTTATTCATTTAGACGGCAATTCAGACGTCAATTCTCAACCGTTTATCATGAGATTTTGCAAGCACCATCGGCTGGTATTAAGGCAACTTCCCTGTCAATTTGGCGAAGTTTGATTAAGTACTGCAAAAGTTAATAATGAGCTTAGTGTGAAATTTGATTGAGTACTTCTAAACGTTATTCATTTAGACGTCAATTCAGACGTCAATTCTCAACAGTTTACCATGTAATTTTGCAGGCACCATCGGCTGGTATTAAGGCAACATCCCTGTAAATTTGGCGAAGTTTGCTTGAATACTTCAAAAGATATTAATGAGATTAGTGTGAAATTTGCTTGAGTATTGTTAAAAGTTATTCATTTAGACGTCTATTCGGACGTCAATTATCAACAGTTTACCATGTAATTTTGCCGGCCCCATCGGCTGGTATTAAGGCAGCTTCCCTGTAAATTTGGCAAAGTTTGATTAAATACTTCAAAAGTTATTAATGAGCTTAGTGTAAAATTTGATTGAGTATTTTTAAAAGTTATTCATTTAGACGTCAATTCAGACGTCAATTCTCAACAGTTTACCATGTAATTTTGCAGGCGCCATCGTCTGGTATTACGGCAACTACGCTATAAATTTGGCGAAGTTTGAATAAGTACTTTCAAAGTTATTCATTTAGACGTCAATTCAGACGTCAATTATCAACCGTTTTCCATGTAATTTTGCAGGCACCATCGCCTGGTATTGCGGCAACTTCGCTATTAATTTGGCAAAGTTTGATTGAGTACTTTAAAAGTTATTCATTTAGACGGCAATTCAGACGTCAATTCTCAACCGCTTATCATGAGATTTTGCAAGCACCATCGGCTGGTATTAGGCAACTTCCCTGTCAATTTGGCGAAGTTTGATTAAGTACTGCAAAAGTTATTCATGAGCTTAGTGTAAAATTTGATTGAGTATTTTTAAAAGTTATTCATTTAGACGTCAATTCAGACGTCAATTCTCCACAGTTTACCATGTAATTTTGCAGGCACCATCGGCTGGTATTAAGGCAACATCCCTGTAAATTTGGCGAAGTTTGCTTGAATACTTCAAAAGATATTAATGAGATTAGTGTGAAATTTGCTTGAGTATTTTTAAAAGTTATTCATTTAGACGTCAATTCGGACGTCAATTCTCAACAGTTTACCATGTAATTTTGCAGGCCCCATCGGCTGGTATTAAGGCAGCTTCCCTGTAAATTTGGCAAAGTTTGATTAAATACTTCAAAAGTTATTAATGAGCTTAGTGTAAAATTTGATTGAGTATTTTTAAAAGTTATTCATTTAGACGTCAATTCAGACGTCAATTCCCAACAGTTTACCATGTAATTTTGCAGGCGCCATCGTCTGGTATTACGGCAACTACGCTATAAATTTGGCGGAGTTTGCTTGAATACTTCAAAAGATAATAATGAGATTAGTGTGAAATTTGATTGAGTATTTTTAAAAGTTATTCATTTAGACGTCAGTTCGGACGTCAATTCTCAACAGTTTACCATGTAATTTTGCAGGCCCCATCGGCTGTTATTAAGGCAGCTTCCCTGTAAATTTGGCAAAGTTTGATTAAATACTTCAAAAGTTATTAATGAGCTTAGTGTAAAATTTGATTGAGTATTTTTAAAAGTTATTCATTTAGACGTCAATTCAGACGTCAATTCCCAACAGTTTACCATGTAATTTTGCAGGCGCCATCGTCTGGTATTACGGCAACTACGCTATAAATTTGGCGAAGTTTGAATGAGTACTTTCAAAGTTATTCATTTAGACGTCAATTCAGACGTCAATTATCAACCGTTTTCCATGTAATTTTGCAGGCACCATCGCCTGGTATTGCGGCAACTTCGCTATTAATTTGGCAAAGTTTGATTGAGTACTTTAAAAGTTATTCATTTAGACGGCAATTCAGACGTCAATTCTCAACCGCTTATCATGAGATTTTGCAAGCACCATCGGCTGGTATTAGGCAACTTCCCTGTCAATTTGGCGAAGTTTGATTAAGTACTGCAAAAGTTATTCATGAGCTTAGTGTAAAATTTGATTGAGTATTTCTAAAAGTTATTCATTTAGACGTCAATTCAGTCGTCAATTCTCAACAGTTTACCATGTAATTTTGCAAGCACCATCGGCTGGTATTTAGGCAACTTCCCTGTAAATGTGGCGAAGTTTGCTTAAATACTTCAAAAGTTATTAATTAGATCAGCGTGAAATTTGATTGAGTATTTCAAAAGTTATTCATTTAGACGTCTATTCAGGCGTCAATTCTCAACCGTTTATCATGTAATTTTGCAAGCACCATCGGCTGGTATTAAGGCAACTTCCCTGTCAATGTGGCGAAGTTTGATTAAGTACTGCAAAAGTTATTAATGAGCTTAGTGTGAAATTTGATTCAGTATTTTTAAAAGTTATTCATTTAGACGTCAGTTCCGTTTTCCATGTAATTTTGCAGGCGCCATCGTCTGGTATTACGGCAACTACGCTATAAATTTGGCGAAGTTTGAATGAGTACTTTCAAAGTTATTCATTTAGACGTCAATTCAGACGTCAATTCTCAACCGTTTTCCATGTAGTTTTGCAGGCACCATCGCCTGGTATTGCGGCAACTTCGCTATTAATTTGGCAAAGTTTGATTGAGTACTTTAAAAGTTATTCATTTAGACGTCAATTCAGACGTCAATTCTCAACCGTTTTTCATGTAATTTTGCATGCACCATCGACTGGTACTACGGCAAGTTCCCTGTAAGTTTGACAAAGTTTGATTAAGTACTTCAAAAGTTATTAATTAGATCAGTGTGAAATTTGATTGAGTATTTCAAAAGTTATTCATTTAGACGTCAATTCAGGCGTCAATTCTCAACCGTTTACCATGTAATTTTGCAGGCCCCATCGGCTGGTATTAAGGCAGCTTCCCTGTAAATTTGACAAAGTTTGCTTAAATACTTCAAAAGTTATTAATGAGATAAGTGTGAAATTTGATTCAGTATTTTTAAAAGTTATTGATTTAGACGTCAATTTAGACGTCAATCCTCAACAGTTTATCATGTAATTTTGCAGGCCCCGTCGGCTGGTATTAAGGCAGCTTCCCTGTAAATTTGACAAAGTTTGCTTAAATACTTCAAAAGTTCTTAATGAGCTTAGTGTAAAATTTAATTGAGTATTTTTAAAAGTTATTCATTTAGACCTCAATTCAGACGTCAATTCTCAACCGTTTACCATGTAATTTTGCAGGCACCATTGTCTGGTATTACGGCAACTTCGCTATTAATTTGGTGAAGTTTGAATGAGTACTTTCAAAGGTATTCATTTAGACGTCAATTCAGACGTCAATTCTCAACCGTTTTCCATGTAATTTTGCAGGCACCATCGCCTGGTATTACGGCAACTTCGCTATTAATATGGCGAAGTTTGATTGAGTACTTTAAAAGTTATTCATTTAGACGTTAATTCAGACGTCAATTCTCAACCGTTTTCCATGTAATTTTGCATGCACCATACACTGAAATTACGGCAAATTCCCTGTAAGTTTGACAAAGTTTGATTAAGTACTTCAAAAGTTATTAATGAGCTTAGTGTGAAATTTGATTGAGTACTTCTAAACGTTATTCATTTAGACGTCAATTCAGACGTCAATTCTCAACCGTTTATCATGAGATTTTGCAAGCACCATCGGCTGGTATTAAGGCAACTTCCCTGTCAATTTGGCAAAGTTTGATTAAATACTTCAAAAGTTATTAATGAGCTTAGTGTAAAATTTGATCGAGTATTTTTAAAAGTTATTCATTTAGACGTCAATTCAGACGTCAATTCTCAACCGTTTATCATGAGATTTTGCAAGCACCATCGGCTGGTATTAAGGCAACTTCCCTGTCAATTTGGCGAAGTTTGATTAAGTACTGCAAAAGTTAATAATGAGCTTAGTGTGAAATTTGATTGAGTACTTCTAAACGTTATTCATTTAGACGTCAATTCAGACGTCAATTCTCCACAGTTTACCATGTAATTTTGCAGGCACCATCGACTGGTATTAAGGCAGCTTCCCTGTAAATTTGGCAAAGTTTGATTAAATACTTCAAAAGTTATTAATGAGCTTAGTGTAAAATTTGATTGAGTATTTTTAAAAGTTATTCATTTAGACGTCAATTCAGACGTCAATTCCCAACAGTTTACCATGTAATTATGCAGGCGCCATCGTCTGGTATTACGGCAACTACGCTATAAATTTGGCGAAGTTTGCTTAAATACTTCAAAAGATATTAATGAGATTAGTGTGAAATTTGATTGAGTATTTTTAAAAGTTATTCATTTAGACGTCAATTCGGACGTCAATTCTCAACAGTTTACCATGTAATTTTGCAGGCCCAATCGGCTGGTATTAAGGCAGCTTCCCTGTAAATTTGGCAAAGTTTGATTAAATACTTCAAAAGTTATTAATGAGCTTAGTGTAAAATTTGATTGAGTATTTTTAAAAGTTATTCATTTAGACGTCAATTCAGACGTCAATTCCCAACAGTTTACCATGTAATTTTGCAGGCGCCATCGTCTGGTATTACGGCAACTACGCTATAAATTTGGCGAAGTTTGAATGAGTACTTTCAAAGTTATTCATTTAGACGTCAATTCAGACGTCAATTATCAACCGTTTTCCATGTGATTTTGCAGGCACCATCGCCTAGTATTGCGGCAACTTCGCTATTAATTTGGCAAAGTTTGATTGAGTACGTTAAAAGTTATTCATTTAGACGGCAATTCAAGCGTCAATACTCAACCGTTTATCATGAGATTTTGCAAGCACCATCGGCTGGTATTAGGCAACTTCCCTGTCAATTTGGCGAAGTTTGATTAAGTACTGCAAAAGTTATTCATGAGCTTAGTGTAAAATTTGATTGAGTATTTCTAAAAGTTATTCATTTAGACGTCAATTCAGTCGTCAATTCTCAACAGTTTACCATGTAATTTTGCAAGCACCATCGGCTGGTATTTAGGCAACTTCCCTGTAAATGTGGCGAAGTTTGCTTAAATACTTCAAAAGTTATTAATTAGATCAGTGTGAAATTTGATTGAGTATTTCAAAAGTTATTCATTTAGACGTCAATTCAGACGTCAATTCTCAACCGTTTATCATGTAATTTTGCACGCACCATCGGCTGGTATTAAGGCAACTTCCCTGTCAATTTGGCGAAGTTTGATTAAGTACTGCAAAAGTTATTAATGAGCTTAGTGTGAAATTTGATTCAGTATTTTTAAAAGTTATTCATTTAGACGTCAGTTCAGACGTCAATTCTAAACCGTTTTCCATGTAATTTTGCAGGCGCCATCGTCTGGTATTACGGCAACTACGCTATAAATTTGGCGAAGTTTGAATAAGTACTTTCAAAGTTATTCATTTAGACGTCAATTCAGACGTCAATTCTCAACCGTTTTCTATGTAGTTTTGCAGGCACCATCGCCTGGTATTGCGGCAACTTCGCTATTAATTTGGCAAAGTTTGATTGAGTACTTTAAAAGTTATTCATTTAGACGTCAATTCAGACGTCAATTCTCAACCGTTTTCCATGTAATTTTGCATGCACCATCGACTGGTACTACGGCAAGTTCCCTGTAAGTTTGACAAAGTTTGATTAAGTACTTCAAAAGTTATTAATGAGATTAGTGTGAAATTTGATTCAGTATTTTTAAAAGTTATTCATTCAGACGTCAATTCAGACGTCAATCCTCAACAGTTTACCATGTAATTTTGCAGGCCCCATCGGCTGGTATTAAGGCAGCTTCCCTGTAAATTTGACAAAGTTTGCTTAAATACTTCAAAAGTTATTAATGAGATAAGTGTGAAATTTGATTCAGTATTTTTAAAAGTTATTGATTTAGACGTCAATTTAGACGTCAATCCTCAACAGTTTATCATGTAATTTTGCAGGCCCCGTCGGCTGGTATTAAGGCAGCTTCCCTGTAAATTTGACAAAGTTTGATTAAATACTTCAAAAGTTCTTAATGAGCTTAGTGTAAAATTTGATTGAGTATTTTTAAAAGTTATTCATTTAGACCTCAATTCAGACGTCAATTCTCAACCGTTTACCATGTAATTTTGCAGGCACCATTGTCTGGTATTACGGCAACTTCGCTATTAATTTGGTGAAGTTTGAATGAGTACTTTCAAAGGTATTCATTTAGACGTCAATTCAGACGTCAATTCTCAACCGTTTTCCATGTAATTTTGCAGGCACCATACACTGAAATTACGGCAAATTCCCTGTAAGTTTGACAAAGTTTGATTAAGTACTTCAAAAGTTATTAATGAGATTAGTGTGAAATTTGATACAGTATTTTTAAAAGTTATTCATTTAGACGGCAATTCAGACGTCAATTCTCAACCGTTTATCATGAGATTTTGCAAGCACCATCGGCTGGTATTAAGGCAACTTCCCTGTCAATTTGGCGAAGTTTGATTAAGTACTGCAAAAGTTAATAATGAGCTTAGTGTGAAATTTGATTGAGTACTTCTAAACGTTATTCATTTAGACGTCAATTCAGACGTCAATTCTCAACAGTTCACCATGTAATTTTGCAAGCACCATCGGCTGGTATTAAGGCAACATCCCTGTAAATTTGGCGAAGTTTGCTTGAATATTTCAAAAGTTATTAATGAGATTAGTGTGAAATTTGATTCAGTATTTTTAAAAGTTATTCATTTAGACGGCAATTCAGACGTCAATTCTCAACCGTTTATCATGAGATTTTGCAAGCACCATCGGCTGGTATTAAGGCAACTTCCCTGTCAATTTGGCGAAGTTTGATTAAGTACTGCAAAAGTTAATAATGAGCTTAGTGTGAAATTTGATTGAGTACTTCTAAACGTTATTCATTTAGACGTCAATTCAGACGTCAATTCTCAACAGTTTACCATGTAATTTTGCAGGCACCATCGGCTGGTATTAAGGCAACATCCCTGTAAATTTGGCGAAGTTTGCTTGAATACTTCAAAAGATATTAATGAGATTAGTGTGAAATTTGCTTGAGTATTGTTAAAAGTTATTCATTTAGACGTCTATTCGGACGTCAATTATCAACAGTTTACCATGTAATTTTGCCGGCCCCATCGGCTGGTATTAAGGCAGCTTCCCTGTAAATTTGGCAAAGTTTGATTAAATACTTCAAAAGTTATTAATGAGCTTAGTGTAAAATTTGATTGAGTATTTTTAAAAGTTATTCATTTAGACGTCAATTCAGACGTCAATTCCCAACAGTTTACCATGTAATTTTGCAGGCGCCATCGTCTGGTATTACGGCAACTACGCTTTAAATTTGGCGGAGTTTGCTTGAATACTTCAAAAGATAATAATGAGATTAGTGTGAAATTTGATTGAGTATTTTTAAAAGTTATTCATTTAGACGTCAGTTCGGACGTCAATTCTCAACAGTTTACCATGTAATTTTGCAGGCCCCATCGGCTGTTATTAAGGCAGCTTCCCTGTAAATTTGGCAAAGTTTGATTAAATACTTCAAAAGTTCTTAATGAGCTTAGTGTAAAATTTGATTGAGTATTTTTAAAAGTTATTCATTTAGACGTCAATTCAGACGTCAATTCCCAACAGTTTACCATGTAATTTTGCAGGCGCCATCGTCTGGTATTACGGCAACTACGCTATAAATTTGGCGAAGTTTGAATAAGTACTTTCAAAGTTATTCATTTAGACGTCAATTCAGACGTCAATTATCAACCGTTTTCCATGTAATTTTGCAGGCACCATCGCCTGGTATTGCGGCAACTTCGCTATTAATTTGGCAAAGTTTGATTGAGTACTTTAAAAGTTATTCATTTAGACGGCAATTCAGACGTCAATTCTCAACCGCTTATCATGAGATTTTGCAAGCACCATCGGCTGGTATTAGGCAACTTCCCTGTAAATTTGGCAAAGTTTGATTAAATACTTCAAAAGTTATTAATGAGCTTAGTGTAAAATTTTATTGAGTATTTTTAAAAGTTATTCATTTAGACGTCAATTCAGACGTCAATTCCCAACAGTTTACCATGTAATTTTGCAGGCGCCATCGTCTGGTATTACGGCAACTACGCTATAAATTTGGCGGAGTTTGCTTGAATACTTCAAAAGATAATAATGAGATTAGTGTGAAATTTGATTGAGTATTTTTAAAAGTTATTCATTTAGACGTCAGTTCGGACGTCAATTCTCAACAGTTTACCATGTAATTTTGCAGGCCCCATCGGCTGTTATTAAGGCAGCTTCCCGGTAAATTTGGCAAAGTTTGATTAAATACTTCAAAAGATAATAATGAGATTAGTGTGAAATTTGATTGAGTATTTTTAAAAGTTATTCATTTAGACGTCAGTTCGGACGTCAATTCTCAACAGTTTACCATGTAATTTTGCAGGCCCCATCGGCTGTTATTAAGGCAGCTTCCCGGTAAATTTGGCAAAGTTTGATTAAATACTTCAAAAGTTATTAATTAGATCAGTGTGAAATTTAATTGAGTATTTCAAAAGTTATTCATTTAGACGTCAATTCAGACGTCAATTCTCAACCGTTTATCATGTAATTTTGCAAGCACCATCGGCTGGTATTAAGGTAACTTCCCTGTCAATTTGGCGAAGTTTGATTAAGTACTGCAAAAGTTATTAATGAGCTTAGTGTGAAATTTGATTCAGTATTTTTAAAAGTTATTCATTTAGACGTCAGTTCAGACGTCAATTCTAAACCGTTTTCCATGTTATTTTGCAGGCGTCATCGTCTGGTATTACGACAACTACGCTATAAATTTGGCGAAGTTTGAATGAGTACTTTCAAAGTTATTCATTTAGACGTCAATTCAGACGTCAATTATCAACCGTTTTCCATGTAATTTTGCAGGCACCATCGCCTGGTATTGCGGCAACTTCGCTATTAATTTGGCAAAGTTTGATTGAGTACTTTAAAAGTTATTCATTTAGACGGCAATTCAGACGTCAATTCTCAACCGCTTATCATGAGATTTTGCAAGCACCATCGGCTGGTATTAGGCAACTTCCCTGTCAATTTGGCGAAGTTTGATTAAGTACTGCAAAAGTTATTCATGAGCTTAGTGTAAAATTTGATTGAGTATTTCTAAAAGTTATTCATTTAGACGTCAATTCAGTCGTCAATTCTCAACAGTTTACCATGTAATTTTGCAAGCACCATCGGCTGGTATTTAGGCAACTTCCCTGTAAATGTGGCGAAGTTTGCTTAAATACTTCAAAAGTTATTAATTAGATCAGCGTGAAATTTGATTGAGTATTTCAAAAGTTATTCATTTAGACGTCTATTCAGGCGTCAATTCTCAACCGTTTATCATGTAATTTTGCAAGCACCATTGGCTGGTATTAAGGCAACTTCCCTGTCAATTTGGCGAAGTTTGATTAAGTACTGCAAAAGTTATTAATGAGCTTAGTGTGAAATTTGATTCAGCATTTTTAAAAGTTATTGATTTAGACGTCAATTTAGACGTCAATCCTCAACAGTTTATCATGTAATTTTGCAGGCCCCGTCGGCTGGTATTAAGGCAGCTTCCCTGTAAATTTGACAAAGTTTGATTAAATACTTCAAAAGTTCTTAATGAGCTTAGTGTAAAATTTGATTGAGTATTTTTAAAAGTTATTCATTTAGACCTCAATTCAGACGTCAATTCTCAACCGTTTACCATGTAATTTTGCAGGCACCATTGTCTGGTATTACGGCAACTTCGCTATTAATTTGGTGAAGTTTGAATGAGTACTTTCAAAGGTATTCATTTAGACGTCAATTCAGACGTCAATTCTCAACCGTTTTCCATGTAATTTTGCAGGCACCATCGCCTGGTATTACGGCAACTTCGCTATTAATTTGGCGAAGTTTGATTGAGTACTTTAAAAGTTTTTCATTTAGACGTTAATTCAGACGTAATTCTCAACCGTTTTTCATGTAATTTTGCATGCACCATACACTGGAATTACGGCAAATTCCCTGTAAGTTTGACAAAGTTTGATTAAGTACTTCAAAAGTTATTAATGAGATTAGTGTGAAATTTGATTCAGTATTTTTAAAAGTTATTCATTTAGACGTCAATTCAGACGTCAATTCCCAACAGTTTACCATGTAATTTTGCAGGCGCCATCGTCTGGTATTACGGCAACTACGCTATAAATGTGGCGAAGTTTGCTTGAATACTTCAAAAGATATTAATGAGATTAGTGTGAAATTTGATTGAGTATTTTTAAAAGTTATTTATTTAGACGTCAATTCGGACGTCAATTCTCAACAGTTTACTATGTAATTTTGCAGGCCCCATCGGCTGGTATTAAGGCAGCTTCCCTGTAAATTTGGCAAAGTTTGATTAAATACTTCAAAAGTTATTAATGAGCTTAGTGTAAAATTTGATTGAGTATTTTTAAATGCTATTCATTTAGACGTCAATTCAGACGTCAATTCTCAACCGTTTATCATGAGATTTTGCAAGCGCCATCGGCTGGTATTAAGGCAACTTCCCTGTCAATTTGGCGAAGTTTGATTAAGTACTGCAAAAGTTAATAATGAGCTTAGTGTGAAATTTGATTGAGTACTTCTAAAAGTTATTCATTTAGACGTCAATTCAGACGTCAATTCTCCACAGTTTACCATGTAATTTTGCAGGCACCATCGGCTGGTATTAAGGCAACATCCCTGTAAATTTGGCGAAGTTTGCTTGAATACTTCAAAAGATAATAATGAGATTAGTGTGAAATTTGATTGAGTATTTTTACAAGTTATTCATTTAGACGTCAATTCGGACGTCAATTCTCAACAGTTTACCATGTAATTTTGCAGGCCCCATCGGCTGGTATTAAGGCAGCTTCCCTGTAAATTTGGCAAAGTTTGATTAAATACTTCAAAAGTTATTAATGAGCTTAGTGTAAAAATTGATTGAGTATTTTTAAAAGTTATTCATTTAGACGTCAATTCAGACGTCAATTCTCAACCGTTTATCATGAGATTTTGCAAGCACCATCGGCTGGTATTAAGGCAACTTCCCTGTCAATTTGGCGAAGTTTGATTAAGTACTGCAAAAGTTAATAATGAGCTTAGTGTAAAATTTGATTGAGTATTTTTAAAAGTTATTCATTTAGACGTCAATTCAGACGTCAATTCCCAACAGTTTACCATGTAATTTTGCAGGCGCCATCGTCTGGTATTCCGGCAACTACGCTATAAATTTGGCGAAGTTTGCTTGAATACTTCAAAAGATATTAATGAGATTAGTGTGAAATTTGATTGAGTATTTTTAAAAGTTATTCATTTAGACGTCAATTCTCAACAGTTTACCATGTAATTTTGCAGGCCCCATCGGCTGGTATTAAGGCAGCTTCCCTGTAAATTTGGCAAAGTTTGATTAAATACTTCAAAAGTTATTAATGAGCTTAGTGTAAAATTTGATTGAGTATTTTTAAAAGTTATTCATTTAGACGTCAATTCAGACGTCAATTCCCAACAGTTTACCATGTAATTTTGCAGGCGCCATCGTCTGGTATTACGGCAACTACGCTATAAATTTGGCGAAGTTTGAATGAGTACTTTCAAAGTTATTCATTTAGACGTCAATTCAGACGTCAATTATCAACCGTTTTCCATGTAATTTTGCAGGCACCATCGCCTGGTATTGCGGCAACTTCGCTATTAATTTGGCAAAGTTTGATCGAGTACTTTAAAAGTTATTCATTTAGACGGCAATTCAGACGTCAATTCTCAACCGCTTATCATGAGATTTTGCAAGCAACATCGGCTGGTATTAGGCAACTTCCCTGTCAATTTGGCGAAGTTTGATTAAGTACTGCAAAAGTTATTCATGAGCTTAGTGTAAAATTTGATTGAGTATTTCTAAAAGTTATTCATTTAGACGTCAATTCAGTCGTCAATTCTTAACAGTTTACCATGTAATTTTGCAAGCACCATCGGCTGGTATTTAGGCAACTTCCCTGTAAATGTGGCGAAGTTTGCTTAAATACTTCAAAAGTTATTAATTAGATCAGTGTGAAATTTGATTGAGTATTTCAAAAGTTATTCATTTAGACGTCAATTCAGGCGTCAATTCTCAACCGTTTATCATGTAATTTTGCAAGCACCATCGGCTGGTATTAAGGCAACTTCCCAGTCAATTTGGCGAAGTTTGATTAAGTACTGCAAAAGTTATTAATGAGCTTAGTGTGAAATTTGATTCAGTATTTTTAAAAGTTATTCATTTAGACGTCAGTTCAGACGTCAATTCTAAACCGTTTTCCATGTAATTTTGCAGGCGCCATCGTCTGGTATTACGGCAACTACGCTATAAATTTGGCGAAGTTTGAATGAGTACTTTCAAAGTTATTCATTTAGACGTCAATTCAGACGTCAATTCTCAACCGTTTTCCATGTAGCTTTGCAGGCACCATCGCCTGGTATTGCGGCAACTTCGCTATTAATTTGGCAAAGTTTGATTGAGTACTTTAAAAGTTATTCATTTAGACGTCAATTCAGATGTCAATTCTCAACCGTTTTCCATGTAATTTTGCATGCACCATCGACTGGTACTACGGCAAGTTCCCTGTAAGTTTGACAAAGTTTGATTAAGTTCTTCAAAAGTTATTAATGAGATTAGTGTGAAATTTGATTCAGTATTTTTAAAAGTTATTCATTTAGACGTCAATTCAGACGTCAATCCTCAACAGTTTACCATGTAATTTTGCAGGCCCCATCGGCTGGTATTAAGGCAGCTTCCCTGTAAATTTGACAAAGTTTGCTTAAATACTTCAAAAGTTATTAATGAGATTAGTGTGAAATTTGATTCAGTATTTTTAAAAGTTATTAATTTAGACGTCAATTTAGACGTCAATCCTCAACAGTTTATCATGTAATTTTGCAGGCCCCGTCGGCTGGTATTAAGGCAGCTTCCCTGTAAATTTGACAAAGTTTGATTAAATACTTCAAAAGTTCTTAATGAGCTTAGTGTAAAATTTGATTGAGTATTTTTAAAAGTTATTCATTTAGATCTCAATTCAGACGTCAATTCTCAACCGTTTACCATGTAAGTTTGCAGGCACCATTGTCTGGTATTACGGCAACTTCGCTATTAATTTGGTGAAGTTTGAATGAGTACTTTCAAAGGTATTCATTTAGACGTCAATTCAGACGTCAATTCTCAACCGTTTTCCATGTAATTTTGCAGGCACCATCGCCTGGTATTACGGCAACTTCGCTATTAATTTGGCGAAGTTTGATTGAGTACTTTAAAAGTTATTCATTTAGACGTTAATTCAGACATCAATTCTCAAGCGTTTTCCATGTAATTTTGCATGCACCATACACTGGAATTACGACAAATTCCCTGTAAGTTTGACAAAGTTTGATTAAGTACTTCAAAAGTTATTAATGGGATTAGTGTGAAATTTGATTCAGTATTTTTAAAAGTTATTCATTTAGACGTCAATTCAGACGTCAATTCTCAACCGTTTATCATGAGATTTTGCAAGCACCATCGGCTGGTATTAAGGCAACTTCCCTGTCAATTTGGCGAAGTTTGATTAAGTACTGCAAAAGTTAATAATGAGCTTAGTGTGAAATTTGATTGAGTACTTCTAAACGTTATTCATTTAGACGTCAATTCAGACGTCAATTCTCCACAGTTTACCATGTAATTTTGCAGGCACCATCGGCTGGTATTAGGGCAACATCCCTGTAAATTTGGCGAAGTTTGCTTGAATACTTCAAAAGATATTAATGAGATTAGTGTGAAATTTGATTGAGTATTTTTAAAAGTTATTCATTTAGACGTCAATTCGGACGTCAATTCTCAACAGTTTACCATGTAATTTTGCAGGCCCCATCGGCTGGTATTAAGGCAGCTTCTCTGTAAATTTGGCAAAGTTTGATTAAATACTTCAAAAGTTATTAATGAGCTTAGTGTAAAATTTGATTGAGTATTTTTAAAAGTTATTCATTTAGACGTCAATTCAGACGTCAATTCCCAACAGTTTACCATGTAATTTTGCAGGCGCCATCGTCTGGTATTACGGCAACTACGCTATAAATTTGGCGAATTTTGAATGAGTACTTTCAAAGTTATTCATTTAGACGTCAATTCAGACGTCAATTCTCAACCGTTTTCCATGTAATTTTGCAGGCGCCATCGTCTGGTATTACGGCAACTACGCTATAAATTTGGCGAATTTTGAATGAGTACTTTCAAAGTTATTCATTTAGACGTCAATTCAGACGTCAATTCTCAACAGTTTACCATGTAATTTTGCAGGCCCCATCGGCTGGTATTAAGGCAGCTTCCCTGTAAATTTGGCAAAGTTTGATTAAATACTTCAAAAGTTATTAATGAGCTTAGTGTAAAATTTGATTGAGTATTTCTAAAAGTTATTCATTTAGACGTCAATTCAGTCGTCAATTCTCAACAGTTTACCATGTAATTTTGCAGGCACCATCGCCTGGTATTACGGCAACTTCGCTATTAATTTGGCAAAGTTTGATTGAGTACTTTAAAAGTTATTCATTTAGACGGCAATTCAGACGTCAATTCTCAACCGTTTATCATGAGATTTTGCAAGCACCATCGGCTGGTATTAGGCAACTTCCCTGTCAATTTGGCGAAGTTTGATTAAGTACTGCAAAAGTTATTCATGAGCTTAGTGTAAAATTTGATTCAGTATTTTTAAAAGTTATTCATTTAGACGTCAGTTCAGACGTCAATTCTAAACCGTTTTCCATGTAATTTTGCAGGCGCCATCGTCTGGTATTACGGCAACTACGCTATAAATTTGGCGAAGTTTGAATGAGTACTTTCAAAGTTATTCATTTAGACGTCAATTCAGACGTCAATTCTCAACCGTTTTCCATGTAGCTTTGCAGGCACCATCGCCTGGTATTGCGGCAACTTCGCTATTAATTTGGCAAAGTTTGATTGAGTACTTTAAAAGTTATTCATTTAGACGTCAATTCAGATGTCAATTCTCAACCGTTTTCCATGTAATTTTGCATGCACCATCGACTGGTACTACGGCAAGTTCCCTGTTAGTTTGACAAAGTTTGATTAAGTACTTCAAAAGTTATTAATGAGATTAGTGTGAAATTTGATTCAGTATTTTTAAAAGTTATTCATTTAGACGTCAATTCAGACGTCAATCCTCAACAGTTTACCATGTAATTTTGCAGGCCCCATCGGCTGGTATTAAGGCAGCTTCCCTGTAAATTTGACAAAGTTTGCTTAAATACTTCAAAAGTTATTAATGAGATTAGTGTGAAATTTGATTCAGTATTTTTAAAAGTTATTAATTTAGACGTCAATTTAGACGTCAATCCTCAACAGTTTATCATGTAATTTTGCAGGCCCCGTCGGCTGGTATTAAGGCAGCTTCCCTGTAAATTTGACAAAGTTTGATTAAATACTTCAAAAGTTCTTAATGAGCTTAGTGTAAAATTTGATTGAGTATTTTTAAAAGTTATTCATTTAGATCTCAATTCAGACGTCAATTCTCAACCGTTTACCATGTAAGTTTGCAGGCACCATTGTCTGGTATTACGGCAACTTCGCTATTAATTTGGTGAAGTTTGAATGAGTACTTTCAAAGGTATTCATTTAGACGTCAATTCAGACGTCAATTCTCAACCGTTTTCCATGTAATTTTGCAGGCACCATCGCCTGGTATTACGGCAACTTCGCTATTAATTTGGCGAAGTTTGATTGAGTACTTTAAAAGTTATTCATTTAGACGTTAATTCAGACGTCAATTCTCAAGCGTTTTCCATGTAATTTTGCATGCACCATACACTGGAATTACGACAAATTCCCTGTAAGTTTGACAAAGTTTGATTAAGTACTTCAAAAGTTATTAATGGGATTAGTGTGAAATTTGATTCAGTATTTTTAAAAGTTATTCATTTAGACGTCAATTCAGACGTCAATTCTCAACCGTTTATCATGAGATTTTGCAAGCGCCATCGGCTGGTATTAAGGCAACTTCCCTGTCAATTTGGCGAAGTTTGATTAAGTACTGCAAAAGTTAATAATGAGCTTAGTGTGAAATTTGATTGAGTACTTCTAAACGTTATTCATTTAGACGTCAATTCAGACGTCAATTCTCCACAGTTTACCATGTAATTTTGCAGGCACCATCGGCTGGTATTAGGGCAACATCCCTGTAAATTTGGCGAAGTTTGCTTGAATACTTCAAAAGATATTAATGAGATTAGTGTGAAATTTGATTGAGTATTTTTAAAAGTTATTCATTTAGACGTCAATTCGGACGTCAATTCTCAACAGTTTACCATGTAATTTTGCAGGCCCCATCGGCTGGTATTAAGGCAGCTTCTCTGTAAATTTGGCAAAGTTTGATTAAATACTTCAAAAGTTATTAATGAGCTTAGTGTAAAATTTGATTGAGTATTTTTAAAAATTATTCATTTAGACGTCAATTCAGACGTCAATTCCCAACAGTTTACCATGTAATTTTGCAGGCGCCATCGTCTGGTATTACGGCAACTACGCTATAAATTTGGCGAATTTTGAATGAGTACTTTCAAAGTTATTCATTTAGACGTCAATTCAGACGTCAATTCTCAACCGTTTTCCATGTAATTTTGCAGGCGCCATCGTCTGGTATTACGGCAACTACGCTATAAATTTGGCGAATTTTGAATGAGTACTTTCAAAGTTATTCATTTAGACGTCAATTCAGACGTCAATTCTCAACAGTTTACCATGTAATTTTGCAGGCCCCATCGGCTGGTATTAAGGCAGCTTCCCTGTAAATTTGGCAAAGTTTGATTAAATACTTCAAAAGTTATTAATGAGCTTAGTGTAAAATTTGATTGAGTATTTCTAAAAGTTATTCATTTAGACGTCAATTCAGTCGTCAATTCTCAACAGTTTACCATGTAATTTTGCAGGCACCATCGCCTGGTATTACGGCAACTTCGCTATTAATTTGGCAAAGTTTGATTGAGTACTTTAAAAGTTATTCATTTAGACGGCAATTCAGACGTCAATTCTCAACCGTTTATCATGAGATTTTGCAAGCACCATCGGCTGGTATTAGGCAACTTCCCTGTCAATTTGGCGAAGTTTGATTAAGTACTGCAAAAGTTATTCATGAGCTTAGTGTAAAATTTGATTCAGTATTTTTAAAAGTTATTCATTTAGACGTCAGTTCAGACGTCAATTCTAAACCGTTTTCCATGTAATTTTGCAGGCGCCATCGTCTGGTATTACGGCAACTACGCTATAAATTTGGCGAAGTTTGAATGAGTACTTTCAAAGTTATTCATTTAGACGTCAATTCAGACGTCAATTCTCAACCGTTTTCCATGTAGCTTTGCAGGCACCATCGCCTGGTATTGCGGCAACTTCGCTATTAATTTGGCAAAGTTTGATTGAGTACTTTAAAAGTTATTCATTTAGACGTCAATTCAGATGTCAATTCTCAACCGTTTTCCATGTAATTTTGCATGCACCATCGACTGGTACTACGGCAAGTTCCCTGTTAGTTTGACAAAGTTTGATTAAGTACTTCAAAAGTTATTAATGAGATTAGTGTGAAATTTGATTCAGTATTTTTAAAAGTTATTCATTTAGACGTCAATTCAGACGTCAATCCTCAACAGTTTGCCATGTAATTTTGCAGGCCCCATCGGCTGGTATTAAGGCAGCTTCCCTGTAAATTTGACAAAGTTTGCTTAAATACTTCAAAAGTTATTAATGAGATTAGTGTGAAATTTGATTCAGTATTTTTAAAAGTTATTAATTTAGACGTCAATTTAGACGTCAATCCTCAACAGTTTATCATGTAATTTTGCAGGCCCCGTCGGCTGGTATTAAGGCAGCTTCCCTGTAAATTTGACAAAGTTTGATTAAATACTTCAAAAGTTCTTAATGAGCTTAGTGTAAAATTTGATTGAGTATTTTTAAAAGTTATTCATTTAGATCTCAATTCAGACGTCAATTCTCAACCGTTTACCATGTAAGTTTGCAGGCACCATTGTCTGGTATTACGGCAACTTCGCTATTAATTTGGTGAAGTTTGAATGAGTACTTTCAAAGGTATTCATTTAGACGTCAATTCAGACGTCAATTCTCAACCGTTTTCCATGTAATTTTGCAGGCACCATCGCCTGGTATTACGGCAACTTCGCTATTAATTTGGCGAAGTTTGATTGAGTACTTTAAAAGTTATTCATTTAGACGTTAATTCAGACGTCAATTCTCAAGCGTTTTCCATGTAATTTTGCATGCACCATACACTGGAATTACGACAAATTCCCTGTAAGTTTGACAAAGTTTGATTAAGTACTTCAAAAGTTATTAATGGGATTAGTGTGAAATTTGATTCAGTATTTTTAAAAGTTATTCATTTAGACGTCAATTCAGACGTCAATTCTCAACCGTTTATCATGAGATTTTGCAAGCGCCATCGGCTGGTATTAAGGCAACTTCCCTGTCAATTTGGCGAAGTTTGATTAAGTACTGCAAAAGTTAATAATGAGCTTAGTGTGAAATTTGATTGAGTACTTCTAAACGTTATTCATTTAGACGTCAATTCAGACGTCAATTCTCCACAGTTTACCATGTAATTTTGCAGGCACCATCGGCTGGTATTAGGGCAACATCCCTGTAAATTTGGCGAAGTTTGCTTGAATACTTCAAAAGATATTAATGAGATTAGTGTGAAATTTGATTGAGTATTTTTAAAAGTTATTCATTTAGACGTCAATTCGGACGTCAATTCTCAACAGTTTACCATGTAATTTTGCAGGCCCCATCGGCTGGTATTAAGGCAGCTTCTCTGTAAATTTGGCAATGTTTGATTAAATACTTCAAAAGTTATTAATGAGCTTAGTGTAAAATTTGATTGAGTATTTTTAAAAATTATTCATTTAGACGTCAATTCAGACGTCAATTCCCAACAGTTTACCATGTAATTTTGCAGGCGCCATCGTCTGGTATTACGGCAACTACGCTATAAATTTGGCGAATTTTGAATGAGTACTTTCAAAGTTATTCATTTAGACGTCAATTCAGACGTCAATTCTCAACCGTTTTCCATGTAATTTTGCAGGCGCCATCGTCTGGTATTACGGCAACTACGCTATAAATTTGGCGAATTTTGAATGAGTACTTTCAAAGTTATTCATTTAGACGTCAATTCAGACGTCAATTCTCAACAGTTTACCATGTAATTTTGCAGGCCCCATCGGCTGGTATTAAGGCAGCTTCCCTCTAAATTTGGCAAAGTTTGATTAAATACTTCAAAAGTTATTAATGAGCTTAGTGTAAAATTTGATTGAGTATTTCTAAAAGTTATTCATTTAGACGTCAATTCAGTCGTCAATTCTCAACAGTTTACCATGTAATTTTGCAAGCACCATCGGCTGGTATTTAGGCAACTTCCCTGTAAATGTGGCGAAGTTTGCTTAAATACTTCAAAAGTTATTAATTAGATCAGTGTGAAATTTGGTAATACAGCAACTTTCCTGAAAGTTCGGTAAAGTTTAATCGATTATTGCAAAAGTTATTAATTTAGAATTCAATTGAGACGTCAATTCTTAAAGGGACTGGCCCAGGCTAAAATCATCAAAAATCGGTGATTTTATTTCGGGTTCTTAATAGGACCATATGATGTAAACATGTACATAGACTAGAACTGCAAATTTTTATAATTTTTGTGCTGCGCATTCATCAGATAGACTAGATATAGAGACGAAATTCCCGCCTTTCCTATTTTTGACATGGTTGTCAATAATTAGAAATCAGGAATTTCGTCTCTATATCTAGCCTAACTGGTGAATGCGCAGCACAAAAATTATGAAACTTTGCAGTTCTAGTCTATGTACATGTTTACATCATATGGTCATATTAAGAACCCGAAATAAAATCACCGATTTTTTGATGATTTTAGCGTGGGCCAGTCCCTTTAACCGTTTGTCATTTAATTTTTCAGGCAACATTTGCAGCTATATTTGTAACTGCCCTGAAAATTTGGTGAAGTTTGGTCAATTATTCCAAAAGTTACTGGGCAGTTTAGACTGACTGGGTAGGTCGCCAGGAGTAAAAGAATAATTTTCAACACTACAGCTACGTTAGCTCAATACATTTTTTTTTTTTTTTACAAGAAAATATTGCTTTTCTAAAATTCCAGTTATTAAGGGAGTTTATAAACCGCTCATTTTCACTGGGTATAGAGTCATTGTGTTATTCATCCCCACAGAAATCTTCAGTAAAAGACAAAACATGTTATACATGGTTTGAAGATAAACCAGAGCACATCATTTAAATTATGGTTCAAATATAAGCCAATATTTAATTAAAGTCTGAGATATCTCAGTCAATGCTCAATCATTTTTCATGTAACCGTATGTACCACGGCAACTTTCTTAAAAGTTTAGCAAAGTTTAATTGATTATTGCAAAAGTTTTTAATTTAGAAGTCAATTAAGAAGTCAATTCTCAGCCGTTTGTCATGTAATTTTTTAGGCAATATCTGCAGCTTTATTTGTGACTGCCCTGAAAATTTGGTGAAGTTTGGTCAATTATTCCAAAAGTTACTGGGCAGTTTAGGCTGACTGGATAGGTCTCCAAGAGTGAAAGAATAATTTCAACACTACAGCGACTTTAACCCAATAGAGGTTTTTTTTAAGATATGATACCTAGCTGAAATGATGATAAACCAGAGCACATCATCTAAATTATGGTTCAAATATAAGCCAATATTTTAATAAAGTTTGAGCTATCTCAGTCAACAAAATTCAATTCAATGGCCTATCCCATGATCCGAGCACGTCTCTGGTAAAAGTTTCATGCAAATCCGGTTATTACTTTGTAAGTAATAGTGTCCCAAGCATTATTCCTGTGAAAAAAATGGGAAAATAGATTTTTCGGACAAAATGTATACGGCTCGCATACAAAAGCGTAAATAATTTTTTTTCACATAGAATTTTGCAGAGCAGAGAAGTCAAACTTACCTCCCAACGGTCAAAGCTAACAGAAAACTAGCATTAAAAATCTACAGGAAGCCGTGTCCGGTCCGACCATTTTTATTGAGCTTTCGAATATGTGGATCCTGGACTAGAGTGCATGTATCCCTGAGTAGGTCCCACACAACTTGCACATCAGTTTGAACATCATTGGCCATACACCAATTTGTAAAATTAATTCAATGCAATATTAAACTGAACCATCATTCACAGCTGGCAGTCGAAACAGAATAGAGGTTGAGTATATTTTTGACGATACTCGCAGATATTTATCTGTCAGCGAAGTATTTTTTTGAAATATACCAACACAGCAAAGGAATTCAGCAATAGAAATGATTATTTTCAATACAAAATGTTTAGTAAATCAATTTTACCTAGGCCCTACAATATAGTCCTTCCGTCTGCTAAATTGGCGCCAACTGAATAAACGAGATCAAGCGGACAGAATATGTGGATGGTTAAAACAAATACGGACGAAATACGGACGGAATATGGATACGGATGGAATACGTACACATGGAAACGTAGCTTTAGGGTTGAGTAATTCTTCTCATATTCTTATCATTCAGAAACTTGGTCACCAGTGAGATATCACGCAGCCCCATGTCAGGGCAAGTCTACATATCCCTGTATAATCACAGTAAAACATCAGTGGGGCAAAACGTTATAGTTTACTATAAAGTATTGATTTTGACGGTTGGGAAATTGTATTGAAGTGTACATTTAATTATTATCAGTTCATTTAATTTAGTGAAATGTAATAATGTCTGACGGGTGTCCCTGTGGTACGCAAAGTGACACAGTTTTATTAAGTGACAGTGCGGACCACAAACACTTTGAGTACTGAGGCAATAATTATATTATAGAATTAGTGTCACAAAATGTTATCAGATGCATTTATTTTACACACTAGAAATAGAATATTCAAGTTTTTCATCGTTATGACTAATTGCCTCAAAACATAGTATCAGATTATGGCTACTTAGTGCGTCCAGTTGTTGTTTATTAGCAATATAAACTTTGCACATTGTCGCCTCCTGTGGGGAATTGAAATGATATAATTTCTATATGATGCAGACGATCCGGGTGATTGCAGTATCGAGATAAGAGTGCAGATTTATATGCTTAGGGGAATTAAGAAGTAAGGATACATAGGTTTCAATGACTAAGTGTCAAAATGGGATGAACAGACTCAGTCTTCTGTGTCAGATATTATATACGTTAACATTGTCATTGCTGTATGCACAGGTACCGGATTTAACACGTATGATAGTGTGGTTTATACCACTGGGCTTCAGTATCGCCGACCAGCATTGTTATCTGCGGAGCTGTCACCTGCGTACTATCAACAGGAGTGATCTCTCTGCAGTAGATTTAGTATATGGGTGGAAGGTAAAGGCAATGTTTTTTCCTGGGGTCCAACACGATTGAAGCAGCTCCGTGGGATGCTATCAATTTTAATTTTTAAATTTGTAGTGAAGTAGTGTATCCCACATGATTTTTTTTATTTCAGACTTTTTAAATTATTTTTTTATGAACTTTTTTATGAATCCGTGGAAAACCTAAACAAACTATTTGTTTACCTAAACTTCTGCTAAAGGACGGTTGAGTGTTCCTAAAGCATTGGGCCGCATGTTGGTGCTGTCGGCCATTCGTTGAACAAACAATCGGTGCTGCGGGAGAAACCCCACGCATCCGTTTTACCAGAACTGATACCTGGTGAGTGTTAAGACTAAGCCAACAATTTATTCATTACGCATCTGACAGTTGACACTGAAGCATAAGTTCTGCCTAGAGCGGGGGCTCTAGCGCAGTAGTTAAAGCTGCCTGCTTGGGAAGTCGTTCACTCGTGTCACCAGTGTCTCTCTCTCTACTTCAGACTGTGACACTCACTAAAAGAAAGTCGGTGTTCATGAGCTCGAGCCCCAGAGGTGTAGAGCCTCAGAGGTGACCCAGAGGTTCCGTGCTCAGCCTCACACCGCCAGGGCTCGAATTTCGCATTCTGTGTATAGAGGGAAGCTAGTGTCATCTGACAATCATCAGGATCTGCTCCTGACCCAGTTTAGCCTACATGTGCACAAATGTGGCCTAAAACCCCATTTGTTTCATTTTTTTTAGTTCGGCCTTAAATCTTTCATATCGTGTGTTGCGGGATTTTGTACCCAAGGGGTTAATGTAATGTGTTTACGGTACTTGGTTTGAGAGATATAAATATATGTAATTAGATATACAATATTAGATTGTATCGATAAGATTGGCAATGCAAAATATATTTTAAATCCCTGTTTAAAGGGATATTGGCAGCTTTCATTGGCGGACCGTGCACGAGAGGTCTCTGCCTTCTGTACTCCACATGGCTTTTTGGCAGTATAAAGTAGCCCCATTTGGTATGCGGAATTCCGGCGCAACTCTCCAGGGCCTAATCAACAGAGTGACCGGGAAGTTGGAGGAAACAGAAGCATATGTTGATGACGTAGCCACATGGGCGGACAATTTGGTATGCGGAATTCCGGCGCAACTCTCCAGGGCTTAATCAACAGAGTGACCGAGAAGTTGGAGGAAACAGAAGCATATGTTGATGACGTAGCCACGTGGGCGGACAGTTGGCAGGAGCATCTCGGGCACATTCGTAACCTCTTTATACAGGTCAGAGCAGCCGGATTTGGCATCAATCTGGGGAAATCTAATTTTGGAAAACTGCAAGCATTATATCTCGGTCATGAAGTTGGTAATGGTATTGTTAAGCCGAATATGGCTAAAGTAGCCGCTATAGCTTTGTTTCCATCACCCACTGATCGTAAATCTTTAATGCGTTTCCTTGGGATGGCTGGATTTTTCAGGCGTTTTTGTCAGAATTTTGCTGATGTAGTAGCACCTTTGACTAATCTATTGAAAAAGGGAGTAAAGTTTATATGGACTCCTGTTGAGCAAGAAGCTTTTGAAATGGTTAGATCAATGTTGACCTGTGAGCCTGTGTTGAAGGCACCTGTTTCTTCTAAACCTTTTCAGTTAGCAGTCGACGCTAGCGCTATCGGAATGGGAGCCGTCTTGTTGCAGGTAGATGACAACGGAATTGATCATCCGATATTTTTTTATTCAAAAAAGTTGGATAAACATCAGCAAAAATATTCTGTAGTGGAGAAAGAAGCCTTGTCACTGTTAAGTGCTCTACGACACTATATGTTCTTCTCCACATGTTACAATTGTATATAGTGATCATAATCCTTTAGTGTTTGTGCAGAGAATGAAAACTGACAACCAGAGACTGTTGAGGTGGAGTCTAGCTTTGCAGGAATACAATGTTGAAGTAAGGCATATCAAAGGATGTAATAATGCAGTGGCTGATTGTTTAAGCCGTATCACTTAGAAATGTATAATGATCTTACTTATAATGATATTAATATCAATAGAATAAATGATAATTACAGTACTCAAATGTGGTGAGTGATTATTTACACCGCATTAGTTCAATGTGTAAAATGATATTGTAGATAATGTTATATTCGCCACAATGTATTGTAGTTAAGATTAAAACTTGGAAAAAGCTACTATAGCATTTTTCTTTTTGACGGGGGAATGTTGCGGGATTTTGTACCCAAGGGGTTAATGTAATGTGTTTACGGTACTTGGTTTGAGAGATATAAATAGATGTTGGGCCAATGTTGTCCTAACGCCAATAATAATGTATCTGGCTTACTGTATGACATGTGAAGATATGTTGGGCCAATGTTGTCCCAACGCCAATGGTAATGCCGGCCTACGTGCAGGAGGCCTACGTGCAGAAGGCCTACCTGCAGAAGCAGTGAAGCTTGAGTGACTCGGATGTATGATAATTGTAGACAATGTATGATTGTGTACAGCTGAGGTTTTCTGTTAAATATGCTTGTATCGGCGTTATTAGGCAACACGTTTCTGTTTAGGCTCTCGCGAACAAGACCTTTTTACCGTGTTCCGGTGTTAGTGTGACTACTCATGAGGTAACTTGAGGCACTCACATCGTTAGTCCATTTGATCATCGCGTTCTGTGCGACCTGGAGGATAGGCGAAAGAGACGGAGATATCGTTGTGAGTGTTCTCTAGACTTTACTATGTATACATCACCACGATGATCATTAATCTGTTGTCTATTTTCCTGGTCGCTGGGGTTTGGGTATTATTGTTTTTATGATTTTGTTGTGTGTGCTGATGAATCACTGATGTGTGATTGACATAATTATATTATTGTTAACGAGAATGTGATACTGTTAACATTGATATTGATGTTTCTTATAGTTTAATAATGCTGGTACATATTTGCGAGATAACTAATTCTCTTTCATATTGTTCAGCATAGGATTATTTAAAATTACCTTTGAAATGCTTTGAGATGGCGCAGATAACATTTTTTGAGAATATTACCTGCGTTAACCAGGCATTTTGAGTAATTGTCAAACTCCCACCTTTATTGATATTTGACGCATATTTTATATGTATTAAAGTTTGCTTCTCTTTTCATATTCTGGACTGTTGAAGATAGAGTTTATCGTTATACCACATTGTATTGTTTGTATGATTCGTGAAATTAAAATGTAAATGAATGTGAATTGTTTTGTTCTTATCATTACCGTCAGTTCAACCTCGTCTGTTTCATATTAGTCTTTTGGATCGGTATGTTACGTCCCAAATTTTGATCTATCTATTTCAGTAAAATAAATTCCCCCTGGTGTAATCCCATCATAAACTCCCCGTAACACGTGTCATAAGTGATCCATGCCGAGACGCATATAGTGGTGGATTGGAAGTACAAATACGTCAGTGTCATCACTCACTATAGTTTCATACTGAAGACCAGTAACTGCAAGCTCAATCATGTGATGTATCATAGTCACATCTGCTTCTTCCTAAGTTGCAAGTGTTCATATCATGCCGTCTAAAGACTACGCTGTATATATATTTTTAAAGAAAATTATCGTGACTTGTCTTATTACAAGACTGTGATGTGTGTATTTTAGTTTTCATTGAAGGGGTGCTTCTGATGCTGTATATAGCTGTAGTACACAGCGTGCAATAGTAGGAGGACGTCGCTGGTTTCTGTCTATTGCATAATTATTGATAAAATTGTTAGAAAAATACAGAACATTGACCTCGGTTGGCCAATGTATGGTCCACTATAATATGACACATCCATGAACTATTATAGCATCAGACACAATGGCGACCCGAAAAGAGAATGCCACTTGTAAGGTTTTGTGATTCTTGTAAGTTTGAAGTTCTTATATATTGCTCTTGTTATCAACAACAGATGTACGTAGGCAGTAGTTCCAGCCCATATTAGCACTGGATATATTATGTAGATTGCTATGTCGTGCTGCTGGAGACCTAGAGCTCGCGAAAACTTTTTGAAATGGTTTCGTGAAACTCTCGAGGCTATTCATAATTCGTTTGATCTCTATCTGTTCCATCCCCACTTAGAAAGTTTTGACAGTGTTTGCAAGATCATCAGGATGGTCTTCTGACGTTAATGAATAAATGCATGTAATTTATGTGTTAATATTGTTGTGTGAATCTTGATCATCTGAACAATAACAGCTGCAATGAAAACACGTCCAAGTTCACATGGAACGACTAAAGTGCGACAGATATGCGTTAAAGGGTGATAGTGAGGTATTAAATGGCGACGGGGGGGGGGGGGGGTGATAAATCGTCCATCTGGTGCAACAAGGTGCCAAGTACATTTTTGATTGAAAAATCACTCTGAGTGCACAATGCGTCAAGTTACTTTAGCACATTGTTGATGGAACAGGAAGGTTAAAAAAGTAGCCAAAAAGAGGTGCTAACGTGGGTTGGGACCTTCTTGTGCAACTTATTTTTAATTCCAACATGTCCAAATCACATGTAACAGAACGTCCTAAAACAAGATGGCACCTTGCTGCACTGATACCATATTTGACTAGGCCCCCTTGTTGCAGTTAAGTGCACATGTCCCCCATATCGCCCACGCATACAGACCAGGTAGAACTGCCTACACACACAAAATATACAAAGACATCTAAGTTATCACAGCAAACACAGACCAGCTGGTATCACTACACAGACGAAATATATATACTTTTACGAGATTTGGAAAAAAAATCAAAAAACAAGTTGGCACCTTGTTACATTTGACATAGCCCGGGCCATTGTGGTACAAGATGGGAGATGTAAAAATGTCAAGAAGTTCAGTTTAGTTACTTTAATTATTTGGACCAGGCCACTGTGATCCCTGGATGGGGCGGTGATGCCTAATATGTGTACATATGTTATATAGCTGGTGAAACTAGGGGCCAAGCCAATATTTGATTACTGCAACAAGGTGCCATCTTATTTTGGGACTTTCTTTCAAATGTCACCAAACATGTTAAAATGAAAGGCAATTCGCACAAGAAGGTCCTAACTTACAATGGTACCTTTTCATTTTGTGTTTTTAAACCCCTACGTTTGATCAACAATGTGCCAACGTAACATAACACATTGTTGCACTCTGGGTAGATAGATCAATCCATGGTATGACCCTGAAAAAAAATTGCAACAAAGGGGTTTTTTATTTTAACTTGTTCCTTGGGTCATTGACAACCCCAGAAAAAACATGTTCTGAAATCGGACCATGGGAAAGTCGCTAATTTGCATTATTTCAAAATGGCCGTCGTGACAATATAAATTTGCACTATATTTTGTTCACTCTTCAAGATTTACTGCAAAAAAATGGATTAACATATATAAAGATAACACGAAAACACCAAAATGAAGTAGTTATCTTTTATTTTATCATGCAAGGTCCAAAAAAGTCATCATGACATCTAAAATATTATAAACAATGTAGATTCTTATCGTTGCACAATAAGCGTGATAGGCTATTAAAGTCATAATTATATCGATCTGTAGAATACAAGTTTTTTATGACCTACATTCATATATTATGGGTCCGCTTTATGCCCATTGGCACCCAATGGATATCAGTAATGTATGCCCTAAATTAAAGGTCAAGTTCAAAGATTGATGACCTTGAAATACTTTTCAAGGTGAAAAATCAAAAATAGGAAATCACAATAACTGGATCAATTGTCCCAATCACTACCTATTATTCACGAACATAAGAAAACTTCTCTTTATAATACGCTGCTCCAATTCCTATCGCTTTTATATCAACACCATCTATAGACCTAGGTCGAAGGTGTCTGACATTCACATTATTTTTCATAGACACAGAGGCTGTAAATGAAAAAAATTGTCATCGTAATATCTTAGTTCGCACAATTTTTATTGCTTTCATATTCATAGTCAGCAAGCTAGGACTTCAAATTTTCACAGCACGTGCCCACAAGATTTTGGCCTTTACAAAATCGTGGCTTTTACAGTTAATTAGAGGAGTATCGCGACATACTGAAAAGTGATGTTTGCCAAAAAATTACATTTGCATGAAGTGACCCAAAATAATAAAAAATAGGATAATTTACTATTAACGAAACAAGGCCAAACAATGTCTTGTTACAAGCAGAATAACTAAGTTATTGTATTGTCATATGCCATAACGTGTTCGGCCGACCAAATGTTGATTGACCTTTGTAGGTCATTTTAGAGTCAAAACGGTCAGTCAAGGGTGAAATTTGTTTTTGCATTGTTCATACCCTGCAACAGACCCAATGCGATTGTTTGTAGTTGTATTCCCAGCTCTGATTACATTATAGTTTTTTTTAATATTATATACATAACACATATAACTGCTGATGCCCAAAACTACGTCTATGTCATTTGTATGTATATTATTGCATTATTGGAAGGTGGTCAATAAAATGGCAGGGGCGCTTGTAATTTTTTTTTCATTTTGTCTCTTTGATTATGTATGTGTGATAGATTAATGTAAAGTGGATAACCAATAATAGTACACACAATTATGCTGATTATTTTATCATAGTCATAATAGCTACATGTTCATGTCATTCCTTTGTGCATAGTCAATCAGAGTGATTTTTAATGCTAATCAATATAGTCAGCCACCCGCCCGAGGCATAGTATTACAATCTACCATATTTTCTTGATATACCACTATTCTTGATATACCACTATTCAGTATTTCGGGTAAAGTAAATTCCACTCTGGGCTTCCTTCAGAGGAACCTGAAGGCATGTCCCCATCAATTAGGGGAAATTGCCTATTATCCCTGGTCAGATCATCCTTAAAATATTCTTCAGCAGTTTGGGACCCCTTTAGATAAAATGGCATTTATAGTAATTTATAATAAAATTTAAAGATCAGCAGCAAGATTTTTCACCCAAATTAATAAGCAAACAACCAATGTGACATATCTCATTCAGAACCTGGGCTGGACTGACTTGAAAATAAGACGAGCGAATTTTTGCATGCTCACAATATTTATGAGCTAGTCGAAGTTCCTATCAATGACCGTTTAATCCCAGTAGATAAATAAGCACGTGGTGGTCATAATCAGGCCTATAAGCACATAGGAGCTAACACCACACTGGGACAAAATTCATTTTGGCATCGAACTATTCCTGATTGGAATTATCTTCCGCAAGCTGTCATAGAATCGAAAACTGTGACAGCGTTCAAGAGTCAGCTAGCTGGTCGATTAAATCTACTAGCCTCTTTCCCCCTCCAGCCTGATACTCCATAATGGAGGGCTGCGGGGGTATCTACTCAAAGTCAAAGTATGACTGTCACGCCAGTCATGCATGAGTCCAGGGCTCAAACCTTACTGATCCTGCGTGGGATTTTCAGAGAAATATCATTGTTTCTCACTTCATAATGTGACTAGGCGATCACGTTATTGACGGCCTCGTCGAGTTAAGGTTGAAACCAGTGTATCGACATATAAAACTTCACTAGAAGTGATTCCCGCTGGTAAATGGAGACTAGTTTCTAATGTTTTTCAGGCCAGAGTGCAGGCTATGTATTTTGGTGCCCTCTGCTATAGAAGGATCAAGATCATGGTATTATATATATATATAATTATAATTATTTAGTTAGCAATAGCCAGACAACCACCCTGGTTATAGTTAGGTAGTGAATAGCTGGTTCCCTTCAGACAGCATATAAAATGACTCTTTATTTTTTTTGTGTTTTTATGATGATTATTAACAAAAATATGACATTAATTATAGATATTTCAATTTTGGCGGCTGCCATCTTGCATTTTCAAATAATTATTATGGGCGCTATGTATTTTTTTTAGCTTTGTAGGCCCCCTACTATTTTTGATATCGTTCAGTATATCCATAGATGCTTGATATATCATGAAATATCATGATATCTGCCAATTTTGTGGCTCTTACCACAATATTCACAATTATCTTACAGCTGATTCCCGTTAGATAATATTGGTAAATTACTCGCCCGTACTCTTACAATAAAAGCAGGTCCAGATGCTAAGACAAATTTAGCCACATTGAATTATTCATGACTATTTGTTTTTTTTAATAATAATACACTTAACTCTGTAGTTCCATAATTACATGTATATACCAATGCTATGTTTGACATTTACTTATATTTTCTTAGAAATACGCCCATTACAGTGAAATGTCGGCCAATCATCGTGGGTTGTGTATATTTAATTGGTAGGTTTACCAATTAAATATACACAACCCAACAATTATTCATGGGAATATAAACTTACTTCTGATAAAAGGCGTATCCGTGTGTTTCTGCACCAGGTAATACTTTAGCCCAGTCCGACCTCACCCTGGCTTTGTCCGCAGCAGACAGTCTTCCTGAAAAACATAAAAGAGTGACAAGTTAGGACTAGATCAAGCCAAATGCTGGTGTGCTACCTTGCTGGACCAGAGGATGGGTGATTTACCGGCTGACTGGTTGGCTGGTTGACTGGCAAGCTAAATGCTGACTGACTGGCTGGGTTGCTGATTTAATAGTTCACTGACTGACTCGCTGGCTGACTGGGTGGCTAAATGCTGCCTGGTTGACTGACTGGCTGGCTGACTGGGATAAGGTAGTTGTATAAAGGCTAGTTAGCAAACGCCACCCTCCACAACGTGTACCGGAACATAGAGGAGGGTGAGATCCTTCGATATGTGAATGTTAACTAACGTGAATTCATATTTGCTGTTGACAGACGCATAATCTAGGCCTTAACTAACATGAAAAACCTGGATGCAGTGTAACTCAACATCCCAGCAATTTCCCCATGAATCCAATCCGACCACTGTACGATGATTGGCCGACATCGGGTTTGCGGCCGGCCGATGATAGCACTGATATCTGCATTAGCGCTGTGCGGCAGCCGGACATATTTTAACTTAAGTCTCACTTTTAACTGACGTCGGGCCCAGCAAGGAATCCAGTACCGATCAAATTAAGATCGAACGATCATCATAAGGAGATCGACCAGTGACTGCCCGACATCGGGACCATTGTACATGTATCGGGAAAAGTCAAGGTGTGACTAAGCAAGATTTCCCTTAGCCGGCAAACTTTTGATAACCGGACAAACTCCACCCGATTACTGCTTAGAATAGACACGGACATGAAGTTAAAATGAAATGAAATGAATCGGGCTTTAGGCCACCTTTGTGCACATATAGGCTAAACTGGGCCAGGAGAACCTCCTGAAGATGGTGAGATGATTGAGATGACACTGTCCTCCAGACACAAGATTCGAAATTTAAGCCCGGGCGGTCTGAGGCCGGAAACGCTACCTCTCGGTCACGGAAGCCCCCCATAATACTAACTTTCACACGTGGATGAGGAAGAAACATTTTTGTTTCTTTCAAACCGCCGAGACCGGGAACCGAACTCTGGCGTGAAAGGCAGCGGTACTAACTACTACCCTAGGGCCCCTGCCCGATATGAAGTTAAACGAAATTGCCAATATATGAAGATAGGCAGGGTTCGTCAAATTATTTAAATTGATAATAGCTCCCCGGGCTACTAGCATTTAAATTGTGGTAGCCCCCCCCCCTCCAAGGTCAGACAGTAGACCATGCACTTTGGGCGCAACACATACTGAATTAGTTGGGAGAGTACTCCCTCTAATGTAATCAATTTTGAAAATGTGAGATGGTTCATGCCACGTTGGAAAATTGGACTTCTACTATTATTTATCAATCATTTTTATTCAGGTTATATATTATTTGACGACAGTGTACCATTCAAATAACAACACTTTTTATTAGGGGTAGGCCTACATCTGTTTCCCGCACAAAAAAAACATAAGTAAAATAGCTGAATCCTATTATACACACTAGAAGAAAACCAATAGTAATTTAAAATATATACAAATGCATATGTTTCTAGAGTGTACATGTATAAACACAGGGCACGAACAAAATGCATTCCTGCATGGCGTCCGAGCCTATCCATTAAGCCGCCGGACAACCCTACACCATTCTGATGGTTTTTGTCCAACAACCAGTCAAAAATCGAAAATGATTTACCGAAATGTGTGCATTAGAGCCGTAACTTTCCTGGATTTTGGATAATTTTGGATATAATGTGCAGCGATAGTACATGAACGACAATGACCCTTCCAAGCCTGAATTTACAATTGCCATCTTCAACCACTACAAGCCGCAAATTGCTGTCGCAATTCTCGACTTATCGTGGATGAAATGACTTAAAGTGGGTGACAAATGAAATAAATATATTGCTATCATTAAACTAGTTCCAGGAAAATTTTCGTGCAAAGCCCCCTACCTTTTAGGGAATTAAATTGATGCATCATGAGGCTTTTAAGGGTTAAATGAAAAAACCTTGCGTTACAAAATTGTTCTAAGCTCAATCATATTTTTACTGGACTACAATGTCGGCTTTACAGTTTTGTTGTACCGGAATTAAAAAGTTATATTTATATTAATTTAAGCGCTCCCTCGAGCACGTTGATGATTAGTTTCTTTAAAAGCATGTGTAATTTAATTTACCTGCTGCGTGGTTGCCTTCTGCTCCCACGCAGCAACTCGTGCAACCCGTGGACTTCATACTCCTGCTGACTGTAAACATTCTACTTTATTCAGTAAACAATTATCATAAGTACATATTAAAATGTATGTAATAGATGTTTATATAGAGGGGCGTGGACTAGTAGATGTTTATGTATGATAATAAATCATACTATATTTATTTAAAGAG
>OZ024907.1:87021033-87098033 GCA_964017125.1 Flabesymbios commensalis
ATTGTAATCAACGTCTTTAACATAGACTCAAACGAATTATTTTATTTTATTACGCACCTATAATTTCGTAATATAATAATTGACAGCAGTCACTGAAAAAAAAATGAAATTAACATTTAAATATTGGCAGCCATCTTTGACTTCAGATGACTTTGAAGCGTAAAAATAACAATTTCAACGTAATCAGTTTTCTGGGTTTTGGCGTAAGATAAATAACCGAACAAGTGTGTGGTTAGATATGGGGGATTACAGGATTCAGACCGTAGTTCATATCAGAGCAACATGGCACACGCTGATCCAGTGTGTGTTCATTCTGCAATCAATCAATGTCACAAGCACAGTAAAAGTGTATTCATCAACAGTGATGTTTTTTGACCATACGAAACCTTGGTTTCCGCAGGGTGTTTTTAGCATGAGAGTCCATATTGGTCTCCTGACAATTTAGACAATAACTGGACAACTCTTATGTTTGTAATTGTTTGTTTGTACTAGGTCGACCTGTTGTCGTTTTGACGGTAATGATTGAGGTTCCATCCCCAGACAGAGAACGATCAACGTTATTAGGCATCTCATAGTCACGGACATTTTGCACTGTTGTTTGTGCCCTGAAAAATGTCTACATTCTCCACTTACTTTATTAGATACACTAAAGATATTAACGTCTAATCACCATTTAATAATTTATGAACGTATTTATTTCACGTACATGTGTGTTTTTGCTTGTGATCCGGCTAAAGAAATTCATTAGGCTTAGTATAGCAGATGTAAAAAACGTCAGTTCGCTATGATGATTGTTTCGTCCTTCAATGATTTGTCATCAGATAATGGCATGAAAGCAATTATGATTTGTTTTAATAATATTAAAAATTAAGTACAAAGCTGTCATGTATAATTAGTACAATCTGTTTGTTTTACTAAATCATAATTATATGTATATATCTCTAATACTAAATATGGGAAAATACAATTCCACAATCCTAACTTTTCAGAAAAAAATAGAAAACCATAATATTGCTATAGTTATTTTTTATTTGATTAACTGGATCGTAGAAGTATTCCTACACCGAAATAACTGTACAGTCCTGGAGATAATGTAATGTTTGTTGCTCGGACACTAATGTGGTCAGACCGCTATTACGGTCAAATAATTCTGCACAAAGTCGACTGGATTGGCGGGAATCTGATGTATTACCAGTTTTGAGCCCCGCCCCGCATAGCTAGATTACAAGCATGTAGGTCCCTTATGACACAATTAAATTACAACAAAATCATACAGCTGTTCAAGATACAAAATAGCATAAAAAACATGCTCACCATTATTTGGAAACTGTAAAATAAATTATTGACGAGAATATTATTGTGTTATTTGTTTTAATTACACAACAAACAACCATTGTAGTGTATTTTAAATTATTTCACTTGTTTTAAATCATTTAATGGCCGATCATATTGAAAATTTTGCGCTGTACTAAATATGGTGTAGCGCTTACAAAATATCCTTCTCCTTCATCTTCTACTCTATATTCTCCTCTTCCTTTTCCTTTTCATCTTCTTTATTCTCTTCATTCTTCTTCTTCTGCATCCTCTCCCTTTCCTACTTCACCTTTTCTGCCTTCTCTTTTTTTCTCCCTTCTCTTCTTTCTTTTTCATCTCCTTATTCTGCTGCTCACCCTTCTTTTTCTTCTCTAGCTCATTTCCTCCTCTTTTTTCTCATCCTTATATTCTTCTTGCTTCTCCTTCTTCTACTTCTTCTCCTTTTATGATAATGGCCTCCAGTCTAATCCCCAGACAGAGAGCGATCAACCTTATGAGGCATCTCATAGTCACGGACATTTTGCGCTGCTGTTTGTGCCCTGAAAAATGTCGACATTTTCCACTTACTTTATTAGATACACTAAAGATATTAACGTCTAATCACCATTTAATAATTTATGAACGTATTTATTTCACGTACATGTGTGTTTTTGCTCGTGATCCAGGTAAAGAAATGCATTAGGCTTAGTATAGCAGATGTAAAAAACGTCAGTTCGCTATGATGATTGTTTCGTCCTTCAATGATTTGTCATCAGATAATGGCATGAAAGCAATTATGATTTGTTTTAATAATATTAAAAATTAAGTACAAAGCTGTCATGTATAATTAGTACAATCTGTTTGTTTTACTAAATCATAACTATTATTATTTATTGTATATATCTCTAATACTAAATATGGGAAAATACAATTCCACAATCCTAACTTTTCAGAAAAAAATAGAAAACCATAATATTGCTATAGTTATTTTTTATTTGATTAACTGGATCGTAGAAGTATTCCTACACCGAAATAACTGTACAGTCCTGGAGATAATGTAATATTTGTTGCTCGGTCACTTATGTGGTCAGAACGCTATTACGGTCAAATAATTCTGAACAAAGTCGACTGGATTGGCGGGAATCTGATGTATTACCAGTTTTGAGCCGCGCCCCGCATAGCTAGATTACAAGCATGTAGGCCCCTTATGACACAATTAAATTACAACAAAATCATACAGCTGTTCAAGATACAAAATAGCATAAAAAACATGTTCACCATTATATGAAAACTGTAAAATTATTGACGAGAACATTTTTGTGGTATTTGTTTTAATTACACAACAAACAACCATTGTAGTGTATTTTAAATTATTTCACTTGTTTTAAATCATTTAATGTCCGATCATATTGAAAATTTAGCACTGTACTAAATATGGTGTAGCGCTTACAAAATATCCTTCTCCTTCATCTTCTACTCTATATTCTCCTCCTCCTTTTCTTTTTCATCTTCTTTATTCTCTTCATTCTTCTTCTTCTGTACCCTCTCCCTTTTCTACTCCACCTTTTCTCCCTTCTTTTTTTTCTCCCTTCTCTTCCTTCTTCTGCATCTCCTTATTCTGCTGCTCACCCTTCTTCTTCATCTCTAGCTCATTTCCTGCTCTTTTTTCTCATCCTTATATTATTCTTGCTTCTCCTTCTTCTACTTCTTCTCCTTTGTTTCTCTCTCCTTTTTTTCTTCATTTTATTCTCCTTCTTTTCCTTCTCCTTCTCACCCTCCTTTTCCAGCAACCGCATCAGTGCTGGCGCTGGTGTAGGCCATGGTAGCCTTAAATAATGACCACATCAGATCTCCAACGGGTACGAATGGAGTTACACTTCCTATTGTTACTCTGGGGAATATCCGACCCGAGGATGGCAGAGCTGCACGAATTGCCACGGAGTTTCAGCTTTAAATTGCACAGTGAAACCCAAGTTTCCAGCCATCTGGGCATATCTCGTGGCAAATCCCCTAGACATGCCCAGAACCCCATTATCGGGCGAGCGAGGGAAAACGCTCTCAATAACCCTTCATGCCCTAGCACCACTCTCACACTATCATATGTACATCATTCATCTCATCAATTTGCTACAACGTTTTTATCGTATTACAGTGTCACTTAAAAGACCATTTGTGCCGGAAAGTGACGTAGAGCAATGATTTATTACTACTTCTACCCTCATTTCCCTCCTAATTTTCCTCATCTTCCTTGTCCTCTTTCTTCACTTAGTTCTCTTCCTCTCTGCTCATCTCCTGCTTCTTCTTCTCTTTTCTATCCTTCTCCTCTTACTTCTGCTCCTTCTACTCTTCCTTTTCTCATTCTTCTTATCTTCCTTTTTCTCCACATCTTCTTTTTCTCCTTTCTACTCCTTCTTCTCCTCCTTCTTCTCCTCATTCTTTCCACTCTACCCTCATTGTCCTCCTTCTTCTCCAACTCCTCCTCCTTATCCTCTTTCTCCTCTTCGTTCATTTCTTGCTTCTTCTCTTCTCCTCCATCCTTCTCCACCTTTGCTATTCTTCCTTCTCATCTTTCTTCTCCTTCTTATTCTCCTTCTCACCTTTCTTCTCTAAATTCACTGAAAAATGTCATGACTGCCTGAGAAAGATGCAAAATAAAAACTAACGAACAGCAGGATAATTAATATACTTCTATTATACACGTCACATGCATGCACGGTGTATATTAGTAACTGTTGATGGTCACTGTCGAAGATTAGTGTCATCCACGTACGATGTAACTTAATGCACTTCACTCAATCGCTTAGCGAGATGATTCCGAAACGCATGTAAGCCAACAAGCCAGCATATTTATTAAATTATCCGCTGAGTTTTTAAATTAAAATTATCACCCACTTGAAGCTGTGTCTTGCTATCACGACCCGCATCATTAAGTGGGTACAAATTATTTGTATCTGTATGTTTATTTTGGCTCCTAATTATGTTCTTAAGTTTTTGTAATGCCCAGACTAGTATTGCGGGAGTCTTTTAAATGTTGGGTTGGTCATTTTAAAGATAAATATGAATCAGATTTAGTTTCATACCTCGATGTCAAAAATAAAATAAAATACAGGAATGCCTAATACACAGGGTGACGATTTTGGCCTGATTTCGTCGCTTTAATTTCAGAAGAAACAATTTTTCCAAATCTTATGTTTAAAGCGACACAATCAGGTTAAAATCATCAAAAAATCTGTATTTTTAGTTTGACTTTTAATATGACCATGAGATGTGAATATGTCCATTAAAAACTAGAATTTCAGTAGTCTTTAAAGTTTTGGTCTGTTGTGGCAACGTAGCAAGTGTGCCGAAAGCCCCATCGATCAGTTGTTCATGTATTTCATATTTTGGACATGAATGTCCGAAATTAAATTTTATCTTTATTTCTCGCTTAACTGGCAAAAGCGCATCATAAAAATAAAAAAATTCACGAAATTCTACTCTATGGACGTGTTGCCATATTATCATTATCAAAGAGCCAAAATACAGATACTGATTTTTGGTGACTTTAGCCTGATTGTGTCGCTTTAAACATTAATTTTATTCCCAGTAACTGAGATTTAACCCTTTAACCGCCGGTGCCGCATATATTCGGGTTTTTATTTTTTCTTAGCACATTAAGTACCAGCTTTTTAACATGTTAAAGATAAAATGTGACATCAATCAGCAATATTTGAAAACAGTTGACCTCCATTTTGTCAAATCTGAATAATTTTCACTCACTTGTAGTTGTTGATCGCGTCAGCGAGACACAAGTTCAAGTGGGTTGAAATTCAGATTAAATAATTTGGTTGATAAAGATTTACCCTGCTAATAAAAAAAAGAATAAAAGCGTCTATGGGCGTAGTTAGCGCACGAAGCTTTACCCTTAAAGCGCTGAAATACCTTCGTATAAACCATGGAAATCAAAGGATTTTTCAGTTTGAAAGCAGCATAAATGTTTTCTCTTCCTGACTAATTTGAATATCCGTGTTATGGGTCTATGACAATTATATATTTTTTTACTCTTACAGTGCGGTGATCGTCTTTATATATCAGAATCTGACGTCTACATACGTCTAAAGACGGTCCCCGCACTGTAAGAGCTGACCGGGTTAAGCTAATATCAAAGACCATGTACAACAAGACAGTCAACTCTCCCCAAAACGTGAAATCGCTCTCAGTGCTGTCCCCCGGTATCGGGAGTTGAAACTGATGCTTTCACCATCTATCAAGTATGATTTTACAATATTACGATGAGTAATTATGACATTAATCCTATTAAAAACAATACATACTTTACATCATAAAAATCAGAAAGATAAGTATTACCGGAGGTTTACTACTATTTTTTATCTAATTTTTTGTTGGTTAGTTATCAATACTTTTTAATTGTCTTCTTCCCTTTGGTACCTCAGGGGTTGATGCGCCCGTATAAACAAGTATGCATATTCATTGTTTACAAGCAACAGGTGACGACCAGCTAACGCGAGGCGTTGACTCAATTATAGTGTAATGCTGGTCAAAGGTTTGTAATGCTGGCCCAGCATTACCCCATCATTGGTTCATCTTCTCGTATTTGCTGACAGGTGACGATGTGTGCAAGGGTAGATACGGGCAAAGAAAACCAAGATAAGGGCAAAGGAAAACATAATATTACTATATATTATAGTCTAAAGACACGGATCATTTGTCATGTTTATCATTCAGAATATACCTGAACAGAAATATTTTGCTGATATAAAGCATGTTACTGTTACTGCTGATTCACCTGATCTGAGCGATTCTGTCACAGAATTAGCTTATTCAATGCTGAAATCATTCACGCCACAAACGGGTATCACCATTGAGGATGAGAATATTCTTGTATATATATCTTTGTCGCAAGGTGTCGCGATCTGCATGTGATCAATGTGAAGTAATTTTGATGCCAATAATAAATTGCATACCTTTGTGTCTAGGAAGTAATATTTGAATATTCAAGGTGTGGGGCTTTTGTTCCACGTCAAAACTTAATACAATTAATTGGTTCAAATGAACGAATTTTCGGAAATATACCTGAACACACTCTACATAGGAGTCACAACAGAGATCGAATTATTACGTTCATCAAAGACACTAAATCACGTGCAAGTTGTGAATGTTTCACGTTAATATTACAAATTTATGTCCCGATTCGGCTACACCATGTACTGCGGGAAAACAATGAACACCTTATTACCAGTAAAGGAAGGATAATTTTTTTTTTATATTAAAATTCAACTATAAATAAATTTTGTCATAAAAATGAACGTGTCTTGTTTTCAAAATATCAATATAATGCTAACGCTCCAGTCCTCAGTGACATTGATGACAGTGGTCTGAGAGAGAAGGCTTACCTATTATAATTTTATAATATTGTTTTTGTGTTCGCAATATATTTTTTTAAATAATAAAAGTTTGACTCAAAAGACACGTCTGCCAAGTTATGGTTATAACCAATGTTTTGCCCCGATCTCCTTAGTAGGCGCTATGCTCGACGACATATCGTCACTCCCCTCCCGTTCTGTGCCCACATATTTGTGTACTTTCTGTACACAGCTCTTCTGTTATTTAAATGAAGACATTTTATTCTCTAAAATTGTATGATAATATAACATGACTTTTCTGCTATATTAGCGGTTAATTTCGTTCCAAAAATAAATATTGCAGAGATATTGTCATAACTGTCAAACCTAGAAAAACATTATTTTTAATTTGTAGGCTAAAGTGGTGAAATTATCACTTGTTTTATATGATGATACACTTGCTAAAGCGTAGTTCCAACTCCCGTTAAAAGGGGATAGCACTGCACAATGTATTACACGCATTTGTATGGTGAAATCCGTAAGTCGATCATTTTGTTGTACATGGTCTATGTTGGTTCGCTGTTGGGCCACCGGCAACGCCATTCATTCAATATTAGGTCATCATTTGCTCAATGTGTGATGTTAGTTGGGTAACGCACATCGTTCAGAAATAAATCCATTACTCAGACAATAATTGTCTGATTAGAATTTAATAGCGCAAAATGACACCATCTGAGAAGATGTCAATTAAAATAACGATTTCAGATCAAATTTATTTTTTAGACAATTTAGTTGATGAAAAAAGCAGAATAATGACTTGCCACCCCCCCCCCCCCCCCGATGGCCCTGTTGTTTAACACACACACCTTCGACCACCTTCATACACAGCGATATAAAATGCCTACGACATCGTTGGGAAGGCGAGATGTGCTCATCTCAGCACAAGTCACCACATCAAGCCTGAACCCTTAGGCGAGTGCTTCAAGTGGTGACATCGCTGAGATCAGTCTCACATTGCCGTATGCATTTTCTCGTACGAATATCTAGCTGAAACGGCAAAAGCAAACTGAGCAATGAAGCGAAAATGAGAGAGTGCGAGATGGGCTGATTATATAGTCAGTCAGCCAGTACGCAAAAATAACACTCAGGGCCCGTATTCTCGTACAAGTTACGATATATCGTAGGCTTCTGATCGGTCGAGATGGCCATCTCGACCAATCAGAAGCCTACGATATATCGTAACTTGTACGAGAATACGGGCCCTGGTATGCACAGAAAGCTAGATAATTTCTGATGGTTCCAGGGGTTGGGCACATATGTGGAGGTAATCGCCAGGGTGGATGTAGGTTTTGAAAGTGGTGCAATTTTCTTACAGAGCATGTTCTCTATAGGCGACCGGACAATAAATACGCAAAATAGGAATATCATATATTGGACCAGCATTCATAGGATCAGCCTTCATAAAAAAAATTCTGAGCCAGGTTGATGTTGTTTCTTATAGGGGCACATGTGTAGAATCAAGCTCTTAATGATGTTAAGCTGACATCATTGAGCATTTCTAGTAATACAAGATGGCGTCCAAGATGGCCGCCAGCGTGTAGTTAACATTTTAACTCCCACCTTATATTTTTATCATTTAAAATAACGTTCAATAAATAAACCAAATAAAACACTCAAAAGTTAGATTTTAAAAGTATATTTTTTTTACTTATAATTTATTATTAATAAATTTATTCAATAAAAAATACTGTTATACTGGCATGTTATACATGTTTTTTGGCATTCCCGCAATTTGTAGAAAATGAGTTATGCGACTGATAACGTGCAGTTAGATCACATTAGGCATACTGAATCACAAACTTAATTTAAGCGATACATCTCGCTCGAACGAGTAGGCCTATATCAACCAGTTTCTCGAACGGTGTATTTAGATAACATATAATGACAGTGTCTATCTCGTGTACAAAAAGGTAGTCTACCATGGCACAACCAGTTGTCAAGATATCTCTTCAACATTGGCTGTGCAGTTCTACAGGGTTCTGTACCAGGGTGGAGGTCTTGCTACCATAATTGTGCAATCAATATTTTTCTTTATCAATTTCACACTTCGATTGAATATGACACCAAGGAAACGTTTGAATGCACGCAAGTTCAAAATAAATTATTTCTATTAATAATACCCTCATTGAAATATTTGTTCATGATGCGCTGAATCCGTAGACACAGCATTGGTGAAAAAGGTTTAGTTATTCATGTCATCGAATGGGAGGGAGGTTGTTTTGTCCATTACACTCTGTTTGGCGATTGGAAAGGCTTGATAGCAGCACAAACAGTAGGGTACGAGCCACGGGAGAGTCTGATCATATATCGATCACAGAACAGTACAACCATATAATGTAACCAAATACATAATGTAACAGGTTACATTATACGTCTGGTTACATTATACGGTCAAAGTGAAAAACGTAATTTGTAACCAGCATTAACGTATAACGTTCCGCTCCTTTTAATCATGTTAATGTCCGTAATTTTCATGAGAGGAAAACAGTCTTGATATAAAATGGCGCATTTTTTTTTTTTAAATATGGTAGTAAAATATTTACCAGGACAACGCCGTCGTGTGATAGCTACACTCTGCGCCTGTCACGCCGGAGCTCGCGGGCTCGTACCCCGCTCTATAAACGATTCATTTTTCTGAGGAGTCCCCGTGACCGAAAGGTAACGTGCTCGACCTCAGATAGCCAGTGCTCGAATTTAGAGTTTTGTGTTTGGAGAGTCATCCTCCGGAGGGTATTCTGGACCACTTTAACATATCAACGCAGCCCGCATTTATTATAAAGCAACATTCATTCATTTTTTCCTTCCTTCATTCATTCATTCATTCATGTATTTATACATTCATTCTTTCAATTCAATATATAGAAATGAGAGAAGGACGGAAAGGATAAGCGAAGAAAATAAATAATGGAGAAAGTCATGTAACAAAGAAGCTATTATGACAGGAAAAGTGGCGAGAATAAAGAAATATATAAAGATATTAATGAAGAAATGGCAGAACAATGAAAGGAAGGAATAAAAGATCAAATTCATAAATAAATATGTAAAAAAATGAAGAAAGTAAGGAACACATGCATGAACGTAGCTTTATCTAATTTTGCACTTCGTGGTTATATAGGGGCAAGAAGAGGAAGCCGAAAAGTAATATATCTTACTCGTTTTAAAAAATGATTTTTGTTACCGAATTTTTCGGTTCAATTTGTAATTTTGTATAATATTATTTAGCAGAGGAAATGTCGAGTAGTTCGCTCGCTCGTTCGTACTTTCGTCAGTCCGCACACACGCTGGCTCGTCCGTCCATCCCTTCGCTAGCTCGTTCGTTTGTACCTTCGTCCGTCAGTTCGCACGCACGCTCTGTCGTTCGTTCGTTCGTTCGTTTGTTCGTTCGTTTGTTCGCTTGTCCGTATGTCTGTCCGTCCGCACGCTCATTCGCATGTTCTTTCCTTCGCCCGTCTGTCTTTGCTCATTAATTCGCTCGCTCGTTGGCCCGCTCATTTTTCCATCATTTGTTCATTTTTATCATTTTTTTTCGTCATTTATTGGCGTAACATTTCAGTAGAGTTGCACAGATGGGTCTGGGTCGTTAGTCCGACAGATAAATAGTCCGACAAGGAGGTCGATATTTTTTAATAGCCAAAAAGAGGATTACCAATATTACTATTAGTGATGAATAGCGATGGAGACGAGATAGGTCCATCTATCTAAGTAACTAAGGTTGTTTAACTCTTTAAGTGTTGCATGACTTTTTGACATGTTTCATTCATTTGAAACTGGCATTGGTGACGCTAATGTTAGCTTCAAAAGAATGAAAATTATCCTAACGATCAAAAACTAGACTTGTTAGGCCAAATAATTCACAATTATTGATAGCTGAACACATTTGCACGCACTGAAACGGTTAAGAGGAATTTTCTTTCTGTATTTGTCTGAAAGCTCACACTATTTTTTACATGCGCAAAACAACTATTAAATGGTATTTATGTGGATTTGCCTTCGTCGCTATGGCGCTTTAGGCCGAATTTCGCTGGATCAAACGAATCAGGGCATTCTGGATAATTGTTGCAAAAAAGGAAATTTAAACCTTTAAAATTATATGTAAGTTATTAAGTATTTATTGGCCACGTGACATTTTTGAAGCCTCCGAAAAAGACGAAAATGATACTTGTAGATTTTATCAATTACAATATTCATTATTTGTGCGAGACTGTAGCGGCTACAATTTGTTGTGTTGTCACCTGGTGACCTACTAGGTTGTCACCTGGTGTGTAACGCAATTTAGTGCTATTTCAGTTTTGGTGTTTCTGGCAGTTTAGTCTGAACCCTGTCAACTTCCTTTCTTTGTGCAGTCCTTGCAGACTTGTATAACCTTGCCATACTATATTGTAGTTGGTCAATGCGGGTCTCTAGTAGTAGACATGCTAAGAGCATGCGCACTGCACTTTTAGTGCAAGCATGACATTTGGCATGGTTGTTCCTTAGATTAAAGTGAAACTTTAGTATTGTATGTTATCTACCTGTACAATCTGCCACGTCCATAACAAAGTCTGATAATTTAAGTAGGCTACAGTCTCTGACATCACTTCTAAATCAAACGAACAGTATGAGCAGGTTTCAAGTATAGAGGAGTTTGATCCCGTTAAATTATTGAAAAAATACCATAGCGTTCCTAGACATTACCTCGCAGAACTGATTTCTTCACCAGTACATAAAAATAAAGTCCCGTTCCAAGTGTAAAGATAATTTTATATTGTTGAATGCATGTTGATTCAAGGGCGGGGAGTGTTGTCTCCGTGTTGAAATTACAATTTGTTGTGTTGTCACCTGGTGACCTACTAGGTTGTCACCTGGTGTGTAACGCAATTTAGTGCTAATTATATTCAGTTTTGATGTTTCTGGCAGTTTATTGCGAACCCTGTCAACTTCCTTTCTTTGTGCAGTCATTTCAAGCAAGAATAACCTCTAGTTTTATGGTTAGAATTATAATCTGTCTCTATCTAGCTTAATATTAATGTGAACTAATCTATCTTTCGTGCATTATTAGAGTAATTCAGTCATACATTTGTTGGCGTTTTACATAATAGAATACCATGGATATTGAGATCCAACTTACCACAGGACAACAGCCGACGGCGTCCCTGTAGGCTGCTCGCAGGTGTTGTCTACTCAGTGGTCGCTTCCAATCTGGCGGCAACACTTCTTGTTCTGTATGAGTTGCCGGCCAGCAGGGTCACTTCCGGTGACCTGGCGCGGTGTCACACATTGGACACTAAAAATCCCCACATTCCACCCCATCCTATTTAGTAGGTAAAAACCGTCACACAGGAAGAAACATGGGAGGCTGTTATCATGGTTATAGGGTGTAATAATTAAAAACATTCAAGGTAAAATAGCCCTGTCACCTGCTAAAGGGGTAAGGGGTCGAAAGATAGCATACATCAGGGTGAATGATAAAACGTTGACTGGCAATCTTATTAATAGTAACATACCAAATACAAAATCCCACCAGTGGTAACATTAGTCAAACACAAAAATACAATTCCCCTGAAAAAAACCCATAAAAACATAACCATGTCGAAATAATTAATAATCAAGTAAACAGTAAAGCGTTAAAGGTCGGTACAATAAAACGTCAAAAATGATTAATGGTCCAGTATGCAATCCAACAACGGTAATATGCAAAAAAGTGCGAAGGTGCGTGCATAAATGACCAGACTTTCTCACCAATACTGATCAACGTGCAAGAAAAAAGTGCATTAAACATTGTGGCTTGGCGGTTCTTCATGAGGCCACGGCGACAGTCGCTGCACACCGATCTCTCACGAATTTCCACCATGAGTTAGCTGGGGGTACTTATTGGTCAATTGGTCCTACTGGGAGATTGCGACGGCAGTCACTGCACACCGGTCACTCTTCAGAAGGGGTAAACAATATTAGTTAAAATTATAGATTACCCGCCACCATCATCAAGCAAGGTTCATAGATCGAGTGACACAGCAGATCCCACAGGGTAATCTTTACACCCGAGGTTTTCCCAGTGGCGGGAAAAACATTTTGCAGCGATCTGATCAGCAACAATACAGTGGCAAGGGCGCAAGTACCCTACAACAGCGGGAGGGTGAAGATGAACACGGGGATGAGAAATACGATTACAATCAACCGTCGTCTTCAAATGGTGCGAGACATCGCCACACTGACAATAGATCTCATGGGAAGGACCGGAGACGCAGCCCTCCACCACCTAAGTTGGCTACATTCCGTGGTGAGAGCACTGAAGACTGGACATCATATTGTGTTCAATTCGAGCGAATCACCAAGACTTATTCTTGGGGTGATGACGACCAGCTGAATAAGTTGCTCGAGGGCCTGCGAGGGAATTCAGCTCAGTTTTATGGTCGTTTACCTTTGAAAGACAGAGACAATTTTGCAGGTTTGCGCAACCGTCTTGAAGTGCGCTATGGTATGAAAGACCCGCCTCATACTTTACGACACCATTTACAGTTTATTAAGCAACTGGTTGAGGAAGATTTGGAGAGTTTTGCCGAACGTGTCCAGCAGCTCGCATATAATGCCTACCCTGAGGCACAGGATCGTACGGTCAGTGATGCGTGTGTCGATGCCTTCCTGAGGGGGTGCAGAGAAAAACGGGCCGCTCTCAGTGCCATGGACCATGGTCCCAGCTCGCTAAATATTGCGATCAGGCTGGTCAAATCAGCTGTCCACAATCAGCGTGCCCTGTTTGGGGACAACAACAAGGTAAGACAAGTATCTTTCAATAGTGATCCACCATCAGAGCCTGGAGCTGTACGAACAGTGAAGGAGGGCGTAGCACACTCTAAAGAAGATGGACAGATGGGGCAGGTGTTGGCAGCGAAACCACGACTCACTAAGGCTGTAGAGGGATTGCAGCCTGCGACTCGCGATCAAAGCCCAAGGAGGTCTCCGTCTCCTAGTTCTAATTAGCGATCGCGGTCTCCAGCCGATTCTGTCTGCTATCGCTGTGGACGGAAAGGTCATTTCGTAAGAGAGTGTATGGCGAAATCACAATCACCTGATAGACGAACATCTCCCGACAGCGAGTTGGTAAAAGGGCAGGAACTGAGGACATAGGCCTGCACTCAGTTCCCAATTCGGTCGGCCTGAATAAGAAGTCGGGGGCAGAGTTTGTATCTTCAGCCCCCCACAAAATCCTAGAAATGACCAGGACCGGGACAGAGGGTGAAACCATGACCATTTCGATCAATATCTGACAGTCAACAGTTTCGGCGGTTGTTGATACGGCAGCCCAACTGACAGTCATAAGCAAGCGTTTAGCATATAAGCTCTGTTTTAAACGTGTTGAGCCACACACCCAACTTAGAGGGGCTGCTCCTGATAGCGTCATGTCAGCCTGGTTGGTTAGGAAAGTACCTATACAGGCAGGGAAAATGTTGTGGTACTGGGACGTTTTCGTGAGCGATATTAGCGACGATTTTATCCTTGGACTTGACTTGTTGAAGCACATGCATGCTATTGTGGACCTGACTGAGAACCAGTTGAAGATCGGGTCGGACATCCTGGATGCTACCACTAGAAGAAATTCCGAAGGAGTTGCTTACAATGTAAGCAGGATCAAGCTGATTAAGAGAGTAGTGATCCCTCCACAGTCGGCCGTAGTGGCGCGGGGATCCCTTACTCACCCTTCTGCAGGAGAGTATGTGATTCAAGGCTCTTGTGCGGCCAGAGTGGAAATTCTGCATACGCTAGTTAGCTCGGAGGGCCCAGTGGTCCACATAGAGATCCGTAACTACTCGACCAGGTACGTCATGTTGAAGGCTAAGCAGGACGTCAGCCGAGCAGTGGAGGCTGAACAGTCTCAGAAATCGGTACTTTCGGAACCAGCAACTGGTACCGAAGTATTGTCTACAGAAAAAATTCAGCATCATGTGTTGTAGGAACCAGTGACTGGTACCGAGTAATCACCCGAAATGGGATGCAGCGGGGAGGAGACAGTAATGCTGAAGGATTCTAACAGCTGTGGGGGTGTTCCTGCAGTTCGTCAGCTGTCTGGCACGTCAACTACTACCGACCCATTGACTCCAGTACCTGTGCACCTGCTAGAACTCTTTTCCAGGTCAATAGAAGGACTTTCAGAGTCCGAAAAGTTGAGCCTAGCTTCCCTTCTCACATAATTCTCCGATGTATTTGCCCTTAACGACACAGATCTCGGTTTATTCACAGGAATAAAGCACAAGATAGACACCAGTGGGGCCAAGCCAATCCGCCAACCGATTCGACGTACACCGACAGGGTTTGAAGGTGAAGAGCAGAAGCATTTAAAATCCATGCTGGAGGGGGACATCATTCGTCCCTCTATGTCAGATTGGGCTTCCCCTCCGGTGCTGGTCCGGAAGAAGGATGGAGGAGTCTGCTGGTGCATAGACTACCGTGCCCTGAATTCGGTCACTGTGAAGGATGCTTTTCCTCTACCTTGCATTGAGGAGTGCCTTGACACACTCGCAAAAGCAAAGTACATGAGCACGCTTGATTTGGTGTCCGGGTATTGGCAATTGGAAATTGACGAAGCTGACCGACATAAAACAGCGTTTGTGACCAGGTATGGGTTGTTTGAGCATGTCAGACTAGGATTTGGCCTCTGTAATGCTCCTGCAACATTTTCCCTAGCTATGCAGGCAGTCTTGCTATGCAGGCAGGGTTTGCTGTGGAATTACGTCTTAGCCTACTTAGATGACGTGATTGTGGTCGGGAATGATTTTGAAACTGTACACCAACTGTACATCAACTGTACATCAACGTGCATTCGATCTTTTGAAAAAGGCAATGTCTTCCCCAAAGGTGTTGGGTTTTCCTCTTCCAGACACACCCTTTATTCTGGACACAGATGCTTCAGATTCAGCGATTGGAGCCGAGCTGCTGCAGATACAGGAAGGGAAGGAGAGACCAATAGCCTACGGAAGCTACATCCTCACTCCTGTACAAAGAAGATATTGTACAACCAGGAAGGAACTTTTAGCAATTGTTCGTTTCACCTGTCAGTACCGCCATTATCTCCTAGGAAGAAAGTTTTTCGTCCGCACTGACCACAACAGCCTGACCTGGCTGTTGAGATTCAAGAACATCCAGGGACAGCTTGCTCGTTGGTTAGAGGAGCTGAGCCAGTTTGACATGGTGATACTTCACCGTCCTGGCTCTCGCCACACCGACGCCGATTCACTTTCTAGCCAGCCTGATGCCCTTACACCATGCTCTTGTTACATCGCTGGTGAAAGTACCTGTGATTTGCCTTGCGGTGGTTGTAACTATTGTATGCGGGCTCATGAACAATGGAGCCGATTTGAAGAGGACGTTGACGACGTAATTCCTCTGGCTGTTAGGCGGATTCGCACCACCACAACATCGCCAGATACACAGTCTGATTCTGACTCGCAGTCTGACTCAGAGGAGGAAGGAATCCTGGAAGTGCCGGCGCGTGGAGGAAGTCGAGAGATATCGGTAGACTCCCTGAAGGATGGCCTACCCGAAGAGTGTTGGCTGCCCATATACAATGCAGCGGAAGTACGTCGGATGCAAGAAGATGATGCAGTTACCGGACAGCTGCTCAGGTGGTTGGAGCAGTCTCACCTACCGTCACAGCATGAGTTATTCCTGGCTGGTGAAGCAGTAAAGCATTTTTGGTTGACCAGAGATAGACTTCGAATTCACAGCAGAATACTCTACTATGCATGGGAGAATCTGTCCGGCCCCCATGGTTTGCGACTCATGTTGCCCAGGGTCCTAGTATCCAAGGCTCTAGAACACCACCATGACCATAAAACAGGTGGACATTTCTACCTGGTAAATACACTATCCCGGGTGAAGACCAGCTATATGTGGTACCGGATGCAGCAAGATTGTCTCCTATATGTACGGACCTGCAGTACGTGCAGTAAGAACAAGAAGCCCAATAGGGAACCTCGCGCCGCTCTAGGCCGTTTTCATGCTGGGGCCCCATTGGAAAGAGTACATTTGGATATTCTAGGTCCTTTCATCCCCAATTCAAGCGGAAACCAGTATGTACTTGTGCTGGTTGATCAGTTCACAAAATGGGTCGAATGTTTTCCGCTTCCCCATGAAAATGCTGAATTGGTCGCCAGGGCTGTAGTCGATGGTTTAGTATGCAGAGAAGGCTGTGCACTACAGTTTCACACAGATGAAGGAAAGCAGTTCGACGGTAACTTGTTCCATGCTCTCTGCAAGCTATTAGAGATAACAAAGACCCGGTCAACCCCGTACAGGCCATGCTCAAATGGGAAGGTTGAGAGGTATAATAGAGTCATTCTGGCCATGATTAGGTGCTACCTCGAGGGAAATCAGAAGAATTGGGATCAGGATCTTCAACTTTTAGCGGGTGCAATAAGGGCGACTAAAAATAGGCAAACAGGGTATACCCCTAACATGCTCATGCATGGTAGGGAGGTGTCACTACCTCTTGATGTCATGCTTGGCGTTGCTGGGGAAAACTTGGTTTCCAGGGAGCCCCATGAGTATGTGAAACATTTGTGTGAGACCCTCCCTAAGTTACATGAGCTAGCCAGAGAGAAGCTGCAGTCCTCCCAAGTCCGACAGAAAAAAAATTATGATGTGAATCTGGCAGAATGGTCATACGAAGTGGGCGATTTAGTCTATTTGATTGACTCCGCGACCCAGGTAGGGACCAGCAGAAAACTACGTTCGCCATGGAAAGGGCCCTATTTGGTCGTAAAAGTACTAACTCCTGTACTATTTAGGATACGCAGGGCTAAGAGGGATAAAGTAATCCATCATGACCGGTTGAAGGTTTGCCAGGAGCGCGAGGTGCCTCTGTGGATACGAAGGGCAAGACATCGCCTATTGTCGACGACAGGGGATCAGGAGAACTTGGAACCAGATGATGACCCGGATCCTGAGCCGGAAACTTTAGATGAGGGCAGTGACGAAGAGGAGGAAGAAGAAAGTCACCGGTTTGTCGGCCCTGGGGTTGATCCAATCCAATCAGTCCAACCAGCCCAAACAGCTCTAGCTAGGCAGAGTCGCAGAGGGAGGGCGATACAGCTTCCGCGACACCTACGTCAAGACTTTTTTCTTGATTAGTGCACCTTTAATTCTTTTATTTTCCCTTTTGATTTCAGTTCATTTATGGCTGAGGCAGATTTTGTTCCGGTTTATGATGTTGACCTGTCCATCAAAGACCTACCCAGAAGACGGCCTTGTCCGTTCTGCACCGAACGAGTCCCTCACCTAAGGCGTCATGTTGTAAATACTCACCTTCCGTGCTATGTCACACCTTTCGCTGTTTGTTGGCTGTGCAGAGATCTAGAGCTACGCCAGGTACGACTCACAAGGCATTTTGCAGATTATCACTCGGCTGATAAAGGGCACCTCTTCAACGATGATAATTTGGTACTCTGGGCACACCTTGTCTGCGGCCTTCTTCACCATGTGGAGTCTGCACTGCATTTGTCGTCCCTGAATGAACTCTTGATGTATGCTGTCCAGCATAAGTTACATGTAGTCGGCATAAAGGGCGTGAATGCTGAAGACTCCATGCTCATGAACATTTTTGACCAGATCATGGGGTCAGCAATACCCGAAGCTAGAACTATCTCTCCCCCCAACTCAATTTCTGGCATGCTGCAGTGGAGAACTCTGGCATCTCTGTGCACCCGCCTACCTGATCCAGGAGCAGTTTCATCCATCCATTTGCCCACGAGTCTTGACGGGACCAGACCTCAACAGTTGCCTCGTCAGTTGCACTGAGAAACATCCTTCCATTAGCCACCCAGCTGGGTCTACCTGTGGTAATCCACACCAGGGATGAAGGAGATGGCCAGGCGTCTGCTGACTGCCTGGCAATCCTCTTGGAGCATCTGCCCCCAGGTCATGGGATACACTGTCATTGTTTCACCGGGGGTCTACTTGAAATGGAGGCCTGGAGAGTCACCTTCCCCAATCTAGTATTTGGATTTACTGGCTCCATACTTTTGGGAGAGGTGCACCCAGAATTGGATGAGGTCATCAACCGGCTGTCGCTCAGTAGCATCCTCCTGGAGACTGATGCCCCTTATCTTATTCCACCTATTTATCGTCGGTATGCCAGAAACTCCAACCCTGGGATGCTGCCAGCCATTGCAGAGAGGATTGCCCTGTTAAAGAATATCCCTACGCATTTAGTTCTGTCGGAAACTGCCAGAACTGTCAGGCGTTTCCATAATAGAATATCATAGATATTGAGATCCAGCTTACCACAGGACAACAGCCGACGGCGTCCCTGTAGGCTGCTTGCAGGTGTTGTCTACTCAGTGGTCGCTTCCAATCTGGCGGCAACACTTCTTGTTGTGTATGAGTTGCCGGCCAGCAGGGTCACTTCCGGTGACCTGGCGCGGTGTCACACATTGGACACTAAAAATCCCCACACATTTGTAACTTGTAATAGAGTAGTGTTAATCTGACACAGTGCTGTTAAAATGACTTGTATAACCTTGCCATACTATATTGTAGTTGGTCAATGCGGGTATCCAGTGCTACACCCCTCTCGTGCAGTATGAAAGCCTGTGATGCTGTGTGTTGGGACATCGGGAGAGGTTATTTCTGTAAGTGCATCTCCGCATTAAAGTTGTTTTCTCCACATTGAAATTGCATTTATTTAAGTTTGTTAAATTAATGACATTGTGATGATACTGTAATTGTAATTGTGATGATACTGTTTGATTTATTTGTATGTACTGTTTACAGAATAACCGTTCATCATAACGCGTGAAAATTAGATTACTCAAGCTCCTAAGTGGTGTTAGTGTTGGCTCTTTCTTTGCCCGCACACAACAGTGGGAATAGCATCGTTGATCTTGTGTCGCTAATATATAAGCATATTCATGTACATATGATGCTGATGTTTCATCCATGAAAATACTGAAAATAATTTAAACCTCAATATGTATCATCGATTTGTTACGGACAGACGGACCAGCGGACGGAGGATTCACGAACGAACGAGTGAGTGAAAGCAGTCATTCAGTTTAATTTAAGCATTTTATAAGCATTAACAACTTTCCATATTATAATCCCCCTGAAACATATACATTTTGAAAAAAATAGTATCCCTGGTTACATCATACGGCACTGGTTACATTATACGGTCGTATAGTACCTTTTTTCCCTGGTTACAAATAAAATCTACAATATGCATGCTGATGATGTTTGCGATTCATGGTCGGCTCGGAAGAATTACTTCTCCTGGTCCACCTTAATAAATATCACATCTGTATGCTCCTGACTACGTAGCATGATAGTACACTTTTGGTCGAAAATATACGGAATAAAAACCAGAAAAACCAGGTACATTTTGATTGCCAACTAATGATCATACATTTAGCTTGAATTATCGCTTCAAAAATGTATATAGGCTTGAGCCCCCATCCTATGTGTTGTTATAAAGAAACATCTTCAGATATACTGACAACATATGTCAGTAATTATAAGGTATTGATGTATAAATGTATGTAATGTTTCTGGCTGACAGTGTAAAGAACGGTATAAATGAGCTTTAAATAATTGCATTTAACAATATGTTTGTGAAAATTCCTCAACAAATTCGTTTTAAAAATGGTCAGTGGTGGCTATAGCAAAAAAAACTCCTATGATTTCAATGGTTACCACTTAAATCTCAGGTCATAACATAAATAGGTTAATTGCAGTATGGTAAATTGATATTACAGAGTATATTATTGAGGTTTTTGTGCTTGTTGAAATTACCTCTTGGGTTGAAAGGGTTGAATATATTTTTTGAATTACCTGGAAGTGGTATAAATAGATTCAGTGAGCACCAAAGTAGTAGAAATGGTGCAATACGAAAAAAACGTTAGCTAACATTGAAAAGTTTACATAATTGCCATTACTATACATGTAAGTCACTGTATTGATACCAATCTATCACCACTAATAATGAAATAATTATTTTCGATATTAATTAATTAGAATACAAATTAATCATTACCATAGTCACTGTATTGATGCCAATAATTCACCATTAATAGTGCATTAAAATTATTGTTAGCCGATAGATAATATTAATTGTGTCCTAATTGACACCACAAAAGTGTTTGTTTAAAAATCTATGGGGCTAAAAGGGTTAAATAATAATTAGAACTGTCTGGGTGTGGTCTAGCTGGATTCAGTAACACTTAACTAAATGAAATGGTTTATTATAACGGAAAATTGAGCTGAATTTGCATAATTTATACAAATTCCTATGTATGGCTATACCAAGGTGGCCATATTGGACGCCATCTTGAATAACAAAAAATGCACCACTTTCAAACTCTACATCTCCCTTGGTGATGACTCCCAAGCATGTCCCTAAGAGCTGGTACCATCAGAAATTATCTAGCTTTCAGTGTATACCTTATTAAAAACTAAGCCCTTTTTGTTACACTGGCTGACAGACTAATACGTCTCGTTGTGAAAGCCAACAGTGCGAGTGCGAGAATAACCCTTTCCCAGCAAATACGATATATGGACCCAATGGTGGGTTAATGTTGGGCCGACGTGAAAGACGGCGGGCTAACATTAACCCACCATTGGGTCAATGTCTTGTCTTTAATTGGTGACCATGTGTTTACCCGCTAAGTTATCTACTTTAAATCCCCCCCCCCCCACTCGAAGGTGTTTCTCGCTGCCGCGACCCATAACTTAACCATATTTGTTTAATTTGAGACCAAGCATCTGCAAATATTGATGTTTAAACACACTTTTTATCGCTAATAACAGTGACTTAATCGGTTAATATAACGTACTAAAACGACTATAAAGACAAACGTTCCTTTAATTTTCAGTCTTTATTGTATAAATATATTTTTTATTTTATTCTGGGCACATACACCTGTGATCTCATACGATCCTCCAGATCCAGCCTAGAACCTGTCGCCTCTCTGATCCCTGTACACGATCAACCAGGATCCAGATAAAAGACCAGTCTCATGAATATTCAACAAGTTTGTTTTCGCCATCACGGATCACATCGGTGCGTGCCCATGAGGAATTACGTTTGATAAAAACCCGAGTCACGTGCATAACAAAAGCCACATGACGGAAACTAAAAGGTCATATCTGTAAACTTAACCCTTCAAGTGCTGAATTAAATCATTAATAAATAAATTTTCATCCACTTAAAGTTGGATCTCGCTACCATGACCCACAACTTCAAGTGGGCGAAAATTACCAATATTTGTTTATTTTGAGACCAAACAATTGGCAAATCTTGTTGTTTAAAGACTCGTTTATTTCCCAATACAAAAAATTAACGACTACAGCCATACTTGGAGGTTTAAGTGTTACCATGTTTAACATGTAGAAGATTTTAGCTTTTGTTACTTTTTTACTTTATTCCCCTGCCATAGACACGATAAAAAGTAGGACACAAGCCTAATTGGGCAATTGTGAAGCAGAGGTATATTCAACGTTATCAGCTTCACAACAATGTAAAGGCGAACATTTCTTACATTGAAAGTGTGCATATGGTGTTCGCAAAAAATTAACATTTACCCGACGTGGTTTCAATGGTAATTCAGATTCAATAATGGACGGGTTTGTGTGTGAAGGCATAAGTTCTGAGATCAGCTCAAGAAATGTTCTATTTTGGACAATAACTGATAATTAGTAGACCAAAATAATCTGATAAATTAGAGGACAGCTCATTGTGATAATATTATGTACTAAATTGAATTCTGAGAAACGCAGTGACGTCACCGAAAACCGGTTTGAACGGGAACTCGGTGAAAACAAAGTTATATATGAACCCCTCCCCCATGATTCCTTGTATTAGCTAGCTCGGATTAAAACAATGAAGGTCAAGGCTATTGAGGTTCACAGACTTACATTACTAATGTGAAATCTCGTCAAATTCAGGGCATTTACGTAAGCCCTTCAAGAGTGTCATCCCAGATTCATCACGTTGACCAGACTAAAGTCATTTCTTTGGACAAATTTCCACACAGCAGGACGCAGATGTTTTCTTGTTATTACTCTTTCTATGCTTTGATCCCGGCGACAGGACACCTGTAGAAAATATCTCGGCTACATATCCAGGGTGATGATTTCTAAGTAACAGCTTTGATTGATCGAGTGTACGGATGTAATCACGTAATATCTCTTCTGAAATGCTGATCCATCACTGTAGATTATCCGGATACATGTTCGTACGACGACTTACATGACCGTCTATTTCATGTTACAAATTATTAACCGCTAAATTAAATAATTTAAATTTCCACATACTTAAGGTTGTGCATCGCCACCCACAACTTCAAATCGATTAAAATTACTCACATTTATTTATTCTGATACCAAACATTTGCAAATATATATGTTTAAACAGACATGCGATTTAAAGGCTAAAAAAGCTGATGAAGGCGACTATAGTCTCGCTTAGTGGTAACTATAAGAATTTAATTAACAATACGTTTGGTTTGTTAGATTTATATCATTATTGCCGTTGACATGATTAACATTGTTTCAGATTATAAAACAGTTGAACATTTTGAAGAGATGATTAAATGTAGTTATGGGTGTCATTGTAGAAATCAATCCATGCTTTGAAAAATATTTTATCATTTATGACTGTTATTTTATCAAGCCGGCTAGTATCTACATATGATGAAGTTAGTACACAATAAAACTCCATTGTCGACAATGCCTTTTTAATACACCTAGTGTTACTCAACGGATTAACAGTGAAATTTTAAAATAGATATGATCTTCAATTTACTATTGATATTATGAATTGCTATTAAAGACGAAAAATTAAGTTTTTTATCGTTTATATGTTTCCCATGTAATAAAAAATTGCGGTGTCCATTGCCGCAAAAATGTGTATGTTTTAATATGAAAAATAGTCGCCATTACCGAAATGCAGTTTTAAGCAATATATCAGAAACCAATCTCAAATTAAGTGTATGCACTAGTGTTTTCATGGTCAAAGATTGCAATGAGATACATTTTTATTAAGATCAGGATGACACATTAATATAAAATATGCAAATTTAATTAATTAGCAACAATTATTTTTAATAATATCGCTGGGTGTGTTCACTGGCATTGTCAAAGTGTTGTGGTGACATGGACTATTATTCAGGTTCACTTTTCCTCACTTTTCCTTGTTACGGTAATTTTGTCAGGCTCTATAAATAAAGTTTATTTTAAAGTAGATGTCACAATAGATGTCAAAAATCAAATTTTGATGGTAAATGTTATTTTCTTTTGTTATTTAAATACAATTATTTGAATAACTTAAATTATTGTACTAAGTAATTGTAAAAATATAACTTTAATTTTAACAATAAATGTTGGTCACCTGGCAAGGCCTGATGCTTGGACAACCATTCCTCAAATAGCTATCTAAGCCAATCAGAGGCAGAAGTCGACAGTTTTATGACGTCGGATTCATTCTTAGTGGCAGAAATGTTGAATCTATGCGAATTAGATAATATCAGAATAATTATGGTTTTTTTTTCAATTGAACACCCATCTAGAGAGTAGTCATGCTAAATATTATATATCTGTAAGTTTTGCATTTTAAGAAGATAAAGCCAAAACTGCAAAAAGTGTTAATATTTTACGGTTTGATCTTGACATTGACAAATAAATTGGCCCTTCAAGGTTATCAAAGTAATTTATTTCCGGTTATCGTATCAGGTACTATACAAAAAGACACAAAATTCATACAAATTTGTACGTACACTTTTGTCACATGGGAGTGTCATCTGCAAATTAATGTTTTTCGGAAAGGTTTTGTGTGGCCACCCATCTGACACATTTCTGTGAATAGTAAAGAAATTTGGTAGGCTTTTTCAAAATGACCCACTAAAACTTTTGATATCAACTCCAACATCATAGTGTAAAAACACCGAGCATATCCATTGAATCCAAAAAGGGCGTGGCCCAAGACCCCCCCCCCCCTCCCCGCCCCTGCAGCGAGTTGAGGTTAAGATGTGTTTGTGTTACTAGAAACCCCGTAAAGAATAAATTGAGTAGCAAATTCGGATTCACTTATATGACATTAACTGTATTAACAGGAAAAATACTGTAATGAATAACCCGAAGCTGCGGACGTATAGATGTTATTAGGAGGTGCCATGTATTGAACCATACACACGGGTATTAGCAAATAGCGCGATTTTGATGGGGTGTTTTGCCACTGGAGATTGAAACCGGTAGATGGCGCAGCATTTGTTACATATGGCAGCATTTTGTTATATATGACGATTACTCAAAGTTAAAGGTGTTGATGTCAGAGGAAAACATTTATTTAACTTCCAAATTTATTTATGATATTTTTTAAAAAGAAACACGACATATTTTTCCTGTCTAATATAGCACCGTAGTACAATTATGTAGGTATGTATTGTCCTCTTGGGGTTGGCGGGTGCTGAGCTGCCACTTTTTAAAGAGGCGGTTTAGCACCCACTGGCTCCGAGGGACGATATACACCGCCATATTATACTTTCTCAATTTGGTGAAGTGATGCGTGTTTGAACACATCACACACCACATATGTTGCATACATTATTTTTGTTTCAGTTGTACAGTGACATATAAGCCCAAGGGGCTGGTGGTAAGATGTTAAACATTTATATATTATATATTTTTTTTATATTTTTGATATAAACGCCAACATCATAGTGTAAAAACACCGAGCATATCCACTGAATCCAAAAAGGGCGTGGCCCAAGACTATCCCCCCTCCGCCCCTGCAGCGAGTTGAGGATGTGTTTGTGTTACTAGATAACCCATAAAGAATAAATTGGGTAACAAATTCGGCTTCACTCTCGTAGCTCCTATTGAAGTTATAATCTTACAGTACTGTGAGTCGAACGATTTTCAAAATTATCTACAGAATTCATTTCACAAAATATTTTCCCTATCTGTTTCTTCTGAAGGTATCGTCCCACAAAAAAACTTGTTTAGTTATTTTGTAATATTAATAATTCATTCTAAAATATAATCATAGCAACCTTTCTACGTACACGACTGGGAGTCAGGCCTGTATCTCCAGCAGGGATGGGGTCAAATACACAAGGTCAAATACAAATACAAGTACTAATACGAGGTCCTAAAAAATATCAAATACAAATACAAATACAAATATGTGAACTTGAAAATATTCAAATACAAATACAAATACACTTGTTCAAATACAAATACAAGTACAAAACAATACATTAATTTAACGTCTTGTGTTTGCTGAGGTGTATGACATCCCTCCCATAGCTTTTTGAAGTCAAAGTGCAAACCATTTTAGTCCCACATATTACAATAACGTCATTATATACCTAACATTCCTTATCAGATGAATAAAGTCAATTTGGCATCGTGATATACTGTCAGTTGGATATAATAGTCTACTCAAATTATAAGTAGGTAGTGTGAAGTTACTGTATATTGTAATTTTTATTTTAATTTTTGAATTATATATGTACACATCATGTACCCATGTAAATCAGAATAAACAATACCATACCATATTTGTATTACTATTTTTGAATTATATATGTACACTTCATGTACCCATGTAACTCAGAATAAACAATACCATACCATATCCACCCCTTGTAGTAGCCTATTGTTGCATTACATCAGGTATTTCGAATACATTACTTAAAAATATATATAATAAGCTAAAACGTGTTGAGCGTCTATTTTATATTTTTGTAACAGTGTTGAAACTGCCAAGCCCGTCGATCGAACCACGAACTCGACATCGTGAGTGCTGAAGAGTCGACTGAATGAACAGACTATTAATCACTCCAGTCCGTTATATACAAACCTGAAAACATAATCCCCTCTCATATATATGCTCGTCCCCTAGCAGCATTCAACACACTCGTGGGTTAGCTTCTCATGCCTGCCTTTTACACAACACTATCCCCAGTGCCTTGTACTGAGAATGGGCGCCATTCTAACAATGTTGAAACTGCCAAGCCCGGGGATCGAACCACCGACCATGACATCGTGATGGGAATTGCCTGAGTGCTACCAATCGAGCTAAAGAGTCGACTCAATGGCCAGAGTAGTATTCACTCCAGTCCGTCATACACACACCCGGCCACATTTATTTGGGTATTCCGTAAAATCAGCCCAGCAAACACGGGACATTGCCAATGTGTTGGTTCAATGTTGTGCCAGCAGCGCAGACGATGGGCCAACATTGAACCAACACATGATCAATGTCCAGTGTTTGCTGAGAGATCACTTCAATTTGCCTGGGGTGTAAATTGGGGCAGAACAAAACGCCCAGCAATAAGGAATAACACCGAAACAATAGGTCTAGCTCAACGACTGCTTCCTATTATTTTGGATGCATAACTTTACTACAAATTGCCTAGATTGACCGGCTGACACGCTAATCCGAGTGATGCGGCCTAGCTGTAGATGGTATATGCTCAGAATAACATTCAGCGATACTGTAAGGTCTGACATTTCCACACTGTTTCTCGGTATGTGTCCGTAATCTCTGGTGTATGTCTGTAAACTCGTATGTGTGTCCATGAGCTCATCTGTGTGTATCAGGGACCGCTCTAATGCACTGATCATATTAATCCATGGAAACTTTATAAATTGTGAATTAAAAAAAAAATAGATTTAGAATAGGTGCTTACTGCCTTCATTTATCTTCATTTGCAGCCGAAATCAGGGATTATATAATGTACCTTCAAAAAGTGGGAATAAGCCATTGTCAGTGACTCTCATGGTTTAGAGAGAGGTTGTAATTTGGTCCCTTATATTAAAGCGTCATTTTGTGATTCTTTTGTGTTTCTTGTGAATTCGAAACACAAAATCAACCCATGTGAGCAACAAGCCAGATAATACATTTGACAAAAAATATATCAAAATAGTCCACACTTACACTGAATACATTCCAAGTAATAGTAACAGTTGTTTGTGCTGTTGGGAAGACAGCTTATTACATTTACTCCAGTCCTTTTCGATCGTAGGTTCTTGTTGGGGCATTGTCGTAGACAATAGCCATCTTTGAGCCAGCTTTGGCTTAATGTATCGTTTGTGTTGGATGGTTATACACCAGTCGTTATCTAATGCGAGATCTATTGTGTTTCGCGGCACGCATGCGTCTCAGAGATATCATCTGGCTGCACAACAAACCATGTCATGAAATGAGGCAAATTGCAGTAGCTGCTAATTCGAAATGATCAGTTACTGTTCTTTGTAAGTGAGCATATCTGTTTTCAAACATTTAACGGGCGTAGTTTCAATGATAATCCAGATTCAATAATGGGCGGCTCTTGTATGTGAAGTCACGAGTTGTGATATCGGCTCAGCCCGAAAAAGGTTTATGTTTTCAGTTTCTATTTTTAACAATAACTGATAATTAGTAGGCCTACACTGGAATAATCTTTAAGGAGGACAGTTTATTGTGACATGGACTTGTTAATTACATTACTAAAGTGAAATACTTTAAAATGCAGGGCATTCAAGAATGTCCTCCCAGATTCATCAAGTTGACCAGTCTAAAATCATTTCCTTGCACAAATTTCCACACGACAGGACGCAGATGTCTCCTTTTTATTAATCTTCCTACGCTTTGATCCCGGTGACAGGACACCTGTAGGAAATATCTCGGCTACATATCCAGGGTGATGATTTCTAAGTAACAGCTTTGATTGATCGAGTGTACGGATGTAATCACGTAATATCTCTTCTGAAATGCTAATCCATCACCGGAGATTAACCCGATACATTTGCATACGACGACTTTCATGACCGTCATATATCACAAGACATGCTGTAATGCTATACAACATAATTGCTTTGCATGTTACAAATTATCAACACTTAAGCCGCTAAATTGAATAATTTAAATCTTCACCCACTTCAAGCGGATGAAAATTGTTCTGATTTGTTTCTTTTGTACCAAACATCTGCAAATCTTGATGCTTAAACTTATATTTAGTTCACAATAACTGCGATTTAAACGTCTAATAAAACGGATTAAATACGATTTTAATCGTGCCTAGCGGTTTAAGGATTGCTTAACCCTTTGAGTGCGGGCGACGCTTTTAAGCGCATTCATACTGTTTTTCCACAACTAAAATTTGACAGAAATTGAACAAATATGCATGTATAAATCTTGAGTAAAGCCCCGATTGTGAAATTTAGCAGGTTTAATTTTTAAGTGAGGAGGTATTTTCCTTTTATTTGAAGTTGGCAATTGCGTGAGCAATGCCAACTTCAAATGAAAAGAAAATGTTATTTTTTTTTAATGAAAAGAAAGTAGTAATGCAGCACTTAAAGAGTTATCAATGCCTTTGGTTTGCTGGATTTATAGCATTATTGTCATTGACATGATTACCATCGTGTTAGATTATTAATCAGTTTATCATTTTGAAGAGATGAGTACATGCAGTTATAGATATCTAGTCAATTCATTTTAGTGAGCCACATATAATAAGGCTCGTACACCACAAAACTCCATTGTCGCCATTGTCGTTTCTATTATGATGTGAACATCAAAACTCGAACACAATAAAAAAAAACAAATTTTAACGAGATGTCGCTAGGCAAGATCACTGTGATCGCTATGTGGTTGTAGTAGATGACGTAATTAAGTCCACTACTCCTCACTTTTTACTTTCAGACACATTACGGTGTGGATTATTCTATCTGATCATATGACAGTGATAGGCGATGTTGGTGTTCAACTTGTATCACATCCAACCAAGAAGTGTTTTTCATATAGACGTTATAGATTTTATTTCAGATATTAAACTTACTGCTTTAAGCAACCATCCGAAATTAACTTGTTCTGAACTTTATCAGCAATATCAAACGGTCATGATATCTCTCTTAGATAAGTACGAGACGATCAAGAATAAAACAACCACGATTAAACCTCCAAATCCATGGATGACAATGGAAATTCAATTGGCTAAACGACTTCGTTAAAAGTTAGAACGAGATCTATCATGCCTAGATAGATCGGGGTATAGAAAACAGGCAAATCTTTGTAATAAATTAATGAGCGATGCACGGCGTACATATGTAGATATTATGCTGATTGTATCAATGAAACCTCAGATAATCCACGTAGACTTTGGAAAACTATAAACAATATTCTTCACAGAACATAGTCTCCATCTATCCCAGCTTTTTCTGATATAAAATCACTTTCTGAATCGTTTTCGAAAATTTTTATGGAATAAATCGAGAAAATACGTGTGCATTTTACCAACGATATGCCGGACATTCAATCCGACAGTAAAATCACGTATGACTTGTTTCGAACCAGCCACTGCTGATGAAGTGAAGAAAATAATTATAAATTCACCTAGCATTAATAATTATTGATCCGATCCCTACTGAATTGTTGAAATTCTGCTTAGATGTTTTATTGGTTCCAATCACACAAGTGGTTAATTTATTTTTGATTTCAGGAGTTATTACAGACATTTTGAAAACATCACATGTCATGCCTCTATTCAAAAAGCCATCTTTACCTAAAGACGACATAAAACAGTGTCAAACCTGAACTTTGTATCGAAAATCATAGTTGTAGCAGATCGAATTCGTTCACATCTTGAAATAAATGATCTATCATATAAGCATCAGTCAGCATACAAGAACTTTCGATCGAACCACCGAACCTGACTCTCCTGATGACATCGCAGTAAATGAGTTAGGCGGCCCAGTCATACCGGGTAGAACCTGAGATCGTGAGTGCTACCAATCGAGCTGAAGAGTCGACTGAATGGCCAGAGTAGTAATCCATCCGGTCCGCCATACATACACCTGACCACGTACTCTCCTCTCATATATATGTTCGTCCCCTAGCAGCATTCAACACACTCGTGGTTAACTTCTCCTGCCTGCCTTTTACTGCAACCCTATCCCCAGTGCTCTGTACTGAGAATGGGCGCCATTCTAACAGTGTTGAAATTACCCAGCCCGGGGATCGAGCCACCGACCCTGACTTCGTGACGGGGAGTGCCTGAGTGCTAGCAATCGAACTGAAGAGTCGACTCAATGGCCAGAGTAGTAATCACTCCAGTCCGTCATACACACACCCGGCCACATTTATTTTGGTTTTCCGTCAAATCAGATCACTTCATATTGCCCGAGGTGTAAATCGGGGCAGAACAAAACGCCCAGCAATAAGGAATAACACAGAAACAATAGGCCTGGCTCAACGTTGTTATTATTTTGGATGCATAACTTTACTAAAAATTGCCTACATTGACCGTCTGACACGCTAATCCGGGGGATGCGGCCTAGCTGAAGGTGGTATAGATGATCTAAATCAAGTCGAATTGACAGCGAAATTGTGTTCATCGTTTTGCTTAGAACTACAGACTGCTAAATCCACTTATCAGCATGTAGACTTGGACTTATACTGATGAAACACACAGCGATTGGAATTTGACCAATGAAGATCAAATGAAGTTATCACAGTATTTTTTTACCTTCCAAAACGATTTACAGAAGCAAAATTTGACTTAGCTCATTGTTGCTCCAGGAACACAAAATATATAGATATTGTTCCTAGAGCAATAATGAACTAAGTCCAGGCATATCCCCTGTATTGTCTCCACAAGTCTCAGAATAACAATGCGCTAAGTGCACTTGCACCGTTGTTGTCCTAGAAACAGAGCCCATAAGCATATAGCACCATTATAACAATGTGTCAAGCTGAATTGGTCCTGTGTTGGACAGATATTATGCTGATATGTGCTCCTTTTCACGAGAATAACAATGTGCTAAGTCGACTTGATCTGTTGTTTTAATCTGAATTTGGAATAAATTCAAACTTTATACATATTATAGGTGACTTAGCTGGTTATTATTCTAAAGGCCAAAAATGTCACTTAGCACACTATTGTTTTAACCCATCGGTATATGCTCAGAATAACATTCAGCGATACTGTAAGGTCTGACATTTCCACACTGTGTGTCGGTGAGTGTCCGTAATCTCTGGTGTCTGTAAGCTCGTCTGTGAGTCCATGAGCTCATCTGTGTGTATCAGAGACCGCTCTAATGCACTAATTATAATTATCCATGTAACCTTTATAAATTGTGAATTAAATAAAAATATATTTAAAATGGGTGTTTACAGTTTTCATGTTTCTTCATTTGCAGCCGAAATGAGGGATTATATAATGTACCTTCAAAAGGTGGGAATAGGCCATTGTCAGTGACTCTCATGGTTTAGAGAGAGGTTGTGATTCGGTCCCATATATTAAAGCGTCATTTTGTAGTTCTTGTGTTGTCTGTGAATTCCAAACACAAAACCCTTGTGAGCAACAATCCACATAATTCATTTCCTGATAACATTTGGCAAGAAATATATCAAAATAGTCCACACTTATACTGAATACATTCCAAGTAATAGTAACAGTTGTTTGTGCTGTTGGGAAGACAGTTTATTACATTTACTCCAGCCGTTTTCAATCGTGGGTTCTTGATGGGGAATTGTCGCAGACAATAGCCATCATTAAGCCAGCTTTGGCTTAATGTATAGTTTGTGTTGGATGGTTATTAGAATTACACCAGCCGTTATCTAATGTGAGATCTATTGTGTTTCGCGGCACGCATGCGTCTCAGAGATATCATCTGGCTGCACAACAAACCATGTCATGAAATGAGGCAAATTGCAGTAACTGCTAATTTGAACTATGATCAGTTACTGTTCTTTACCTTGTATCACAAAGCTGCTTCGATCCATCCCCAGCAAACAAAAATCATTTGTATAACATTTGTACAACATCGGCCCAACGTCTTCGACGTTGGTCCAAAATTGTACAAATGTTATACAATTGTTATAGACATGTTTTGCGTTTACTGTGTCCAAAATTAAATGCACTTACATGGAAACAGCATCGTTTTTGGTAAATAGTCTTTATTGTGGGATCATTCATTCATTCATTCATTCATTCATTCATTCATTCATTCATTCATTCATTCATTCATTCATTCATTTATTCATTGATTTATTCATTCATTCATTCATTCATTCATTCATTCATTCATTAATTCATTTATTCAATCCGATAAGCCGGTGTAGATTTACTAACAGTTAGCATTGATCGCAAACGTTGAGAATCCTGTGTCGGCTCAGTCACGTTTTGCCTTAATTAAATGAAACGACCTAGCACACCAATACTGATAGGCCTACCCGTGTAACACCGTCTTCACTACTTTCACCGACCGGCTTGCACGCTAAAAAAGTGTGTTTGAAAAACATATCTCATTGCTTTCATTTTGTTAGAATGATTCCAGTATATACTCATGCTGGCGCTCCACTACGACTTTAACAAATAGGGAACTTTGAGGCAAAACACAGTGAGATATCTGAGAACGACTCGGTTACGCAATGGAAACTGTCAATGACTAGAAAGAGAGTTGCCAAGAATTATCTTGAGCGGCAATTGAGCCTCTGTGTCTGTCTTGGACACGCACAGACCTAGCCAGAGGTTTGACACTCCGACTGACCGGGGTAATGACGCTTTACAATAACCGTGCCAGCGCATATAGAACAGCATCAGCGTGTCGTGGACGCATCAGCCGCCCACAGAAGCGACTTGAGGTGGCAGGCATTTTATGTTTATTATGGTTGTTGCCACTATCGGGTGCCCATTACACGGTTAGTGTTGATCGGATGATCTGTAGTACGTCATGGCTGCAGAAATATAAGATAACACAGCGTGCAGACCACTGCGCGCCCCAGCAAACACGAGACACCGAACCTGTGTTGTTTTAATGCTGGCCCACCGTCTCCAACGCCGATCCAACAATGGACCAACAATGGCTCGTGTCCTCGAGTCCTAGCTGATCCTGCCGGGTAATTATTGAACAAGAATAATTGATGAATAATATTTTTGAAAAAAATCTCACACGGGGGGTGTCTCCATGTAAATTAATGATATCACAATAAAAATACCTATATATTTTGAAAAATGTACTTTATTTTTTTACGCACCATTGTTTGTTAGTTTGACGTACCAACTGCACCATTAGCTTAACTCAATTATACAATGTCAGAAAATCAAGTGTGCCATGATTTTCTTCTCAACTTCAAATATATGTCTGCATTATTGGTCAACATGTAATTATTGACACCATTGGCATCATGTCAGTTAATATATGCTTGTGTAAACTAGGCTTAACATTCTATATTATTTAACGTTGTTGTCAATGTACTATCTCTTATTGTCTAATTTTAAGTTTTGGAATTTATCAAAACATGTCACATCTATCGCAATTTGTTTTGGCGTGCAGGACCGCGGATACGATATGCTGACTGACGTGTGGAGCGCCGGAAACACATGGTAATCAGCATGGTGTGAATGTAAAAAACAGATGCCATCTCACAAAGATCATGTCCTGATGTGCTTTATCATTTCAATTTCATCGGCCAGTTGTTTACGTGCAGTGAGCTGATCACAGTATCCAGGTCATTGACAACTAGCAGGCTGGTTGAGCGATACTTAACCCTACAACGCGCAAGAAAAAATGTATAAACCATGGTACAAAAGGGTTATATTGAATTTGAAATCGTCATAAATGTCTTACTTAACTTTTTCCGCTTCATCTGAACATGTATGTTATTGGTCTACGGCCAATAAATGTCTTAATCATTTAGTGCGGAAACTGACAGCACCGAATAAGTTTTATTTGTATCCGGTGGTGAAAATCACCATTATTCCGTTTTAAGATTTTGGATTGGGGCTCTAAGAGAATGTATTTATAACAAACATAGACTTGCAGAATAAATTGATATAGACGCCAAAATCTGACGTCTATAAATGGACGTCAGATTCTGACGTCTAAAGTCGGCCCCCGCGCCAAAACGGTTAAACCGAAGCCATAGTCGCTGGCCCATAGTTTACACAGCATTATGTTCATGTTATTAGTGTGGTAGTGTGTGTAAACATTATGCGACAGGCTAACGAGTATGGACACGCAAAATGTATTTCCAACCAGGGTCGGTCAGTGGTTTTGATAGACATCTGTTTTTTTTTTACACGAATGTATATCAAGGTCATTGTATGTCAGTCGCGTGAGCTGTCACAGCACAATGGATGAGAGATGGGTAATTACATCGTATTTACGATCAACTGAGTCCAGCCTTGTTGTAAGCTGATAAGTACGCCCTCCCACTGGGCACACAACGTTGATGCGACTTTGAATTAACGTCGCAACAACGTCGTGCGCCCAGTAGGCAGCCTTGCTCTAGGGAAGGGGCATTTACACGCGCGGGATCAGTTTTTTATTGTATGCTGGAAGTAAAAAAATAACTAACTACTTAAATTAACTACCCTCTGGGCATACAATAACCGGTTGTCATTGAGTGGGTAGCTATAGAGACAGAACATGGAACAGATGAAATAGACACGTATCTTCATACATCCAACAAACACCTGATAAACAGGACAAAGTGACAAACCTGTATACACTCATCTAATTTACTACACACAATCGTTGTTTTTCCACCTGTGCATCATAATATGTGTAGCACAAATAACCGGCATGTTAAGATGATGAGTATGACAGTGAAAAACCAGGAAGAATGCCGTAACTGATAAACATCAACCAGAGAAACTCGCTGGAACAAAAACTTGCTCTCCTGAGCAAATTAATTATCAATATTGTTTTTTTTTCAAATTTTGTATTTTATTTATTTGTCATACACACTGCATATGAATATATTTAGGTTTATTAAGGAAACAGTACAATGTGGCAGGTTAACTGAGAACAGTTATGCAAACACAAGCCCAAAAACCAGCATCAAAAAATTGCAATTACCCATAAGAAAAATGTCTATACGTGGAGCACCACCATTTAACAGACGTGATTGACATATACATGCCCTTGACCACGTACATACATTGTCTTTATCAAAGTCATAAACAATGCCTGAAAAGTTGATGTTTTATTTACGATCTACATCAATAGTTTATGATATACATTTTAGGCGTTAATGTTTTATATACGGTTTACATTGGGATCCTCGCTGAAAATATATAAATATTTTTTTTGTAATTAGTGGTGGGGGGGGGGCAATAAATAGATAATAAATTACAAAATATCGATAAAACATTGAATATGGGCGGGTTTATGCTAGGTTATGCTAGGTTTATGCTAGGTTATGCTAGAAAATATGGAAAATTATGTGTATCGTCATATGTGCGCACCAAATATCGCCAAGAGATTGTTCATCTCTTTATAATGTTGAGCAGTGCGCAGTACAGGGGTGGGTTATGTATCATATTCCAAGCGCATGCTGCAATTTTATTATTATTATTTTCTGCCCATGCAGAGTAATAATAATAATAATATGAAAACGATGTGAACATAATTATTAGCTTTCCTGCCTTGTCGTGACTTATTTTAAATATTTATATGCCCTAACTGCGATTGTTTAGTGCAATAATGTTACATGACAATATTATTTTATATTTTAAAGTGAATGGAGCGTTTTTGAAAAAAATCTTTTAATTATAGTTGACGTACCTGATTATTTGCGAACACCAAAAAGAAATAATTCTTATTGTCAAATTCTTCTGGATTGTTTTTACAAGTTGCACCCATCATGTATACAGCTGCCAGGTATATGCCTAGTTAACAGGTAAAAGCCTCTTCGCCTTGGCTCGACACAATGTCCAAAAAAACATGTGTTTTGTCCTGCTGTGATCACTGTCTCTTCGCCATTTGTTTGATCTCTTTTTTTCTTCTCTTCTATGTATTCTGTATGTACATCAGCATTGACCATTACGTCTGATTCTCGTTCATTTATGTATACGTTTGGTGGAAATCCGATAAGCATCAATGACATAAAATGAATCGGGCATTAGGCATCTTTTGTGCATATACAGGCTAAACGGGGCCAGGAGAACCTCCTGAGTAAGGCGAGATGAGCCCGACAATCATCAGTTGAGTACTACGTCAACATCCGTCTGTCTACATAAAAAAGTTCGAAGTCACTTGAAAAAAATCCGCATACGATTTAAAGCTTCCTAGCAAACACGAAACGTTTAGCCAGTGTTGGTGCAATGTTGGCCCATCGTCTTCGACGCTGGCGCAACATTGGTCCAACATTGACTGAAGGTCTCGTGTTTGCTGATATTTGTTTTTTCAAGATATTGGCAAATATGGGGAGAGTGACTAATTCACTCACTCCCTCACTCACTTGAAATACAAATAATCGCCAAAAATCTAATGTAAGTTGACCATTTAACCTCCTGTCTTGATTATTCGTTCTTACATTTATTGCACATTACACATGCTACACATCAGATCTTGAACAATGGTAAGATAAATTATGGAATCCATCAACCAGATTTGAAAATAGTTGACCTCTATTTTGTCGGATCTCAATAATTTGCAATCACTTGAAGTTGTGGATTGCGTCAGCGAGACACAACTGTAGTGAGTGAAAATTACGATTCAGCCTAAATATCGCAGGATTTAATCAGAATGATTTGTGGATTGGATACAGAGCACCTCTGTCCATCGTCCAAGGATAGATTCCTAATCTACACTGGGTCGGATTCAATTCACCACGATTACCATGCTTTATTTATCACAGATACGTTGTTCAGTTTAATCAAGACTGACAACAAGGAAATTAGCTGCCACAGAGACACATTAATCCTTACAGCAAATCCGGAGCGTTAACATATGTCAGAATAATGCTGGTATAAAGTCACAGACGGTGGTCCAGTATTAATCCAACATCGAGTCATAGAATCATCGTGTGATGCTTGCTGAGACGGGGGTTCTGTTTTATTCACTGTCGGCATTATCAGATTATAGAAGGTTCTGTTTATCCAAGTCGAAATACAGTGTCGATGTAGTGTATCCATTCTGGCACCAAATCCACGGAAATCTGGACAAAATGCAAATAAAGGTTTTATGATTTATTATGGTAGATATAGGTCCCAGCTAGCAATTTGCGAATTGTTAATGTAATATATGGATTCTTATGTTTAGAGGGTCAAGGAATCTAAATATCACAAAATAAAAAACATTTGAAAGGTTTTTTACAACTTTGACGATTGATTTATGTTTTTTTTATTTATGTTATTTTTGTTGTGTTTTAGTGTTATTTACATTGTGTACTTGGTCATTCAGTGGCAGCTATGCAAATGCTCTTGTTGAGAATCTTCTTTTCTTAATAACGATCCAGGGGTACAGAAATTTCATGTAACCTGGTTGTGATTGATAACAAATCCAACTAATAAATTTTAACTATGGGCAAATGCCTGAATTTTGACCTCATTCATTATTAAACTGCAGCGGTTCCGTAAAGTAATATCTTAGAGACCATTACAGACATGTTCCAAATGAGGGGTTGCATGCATAAACATGCTAGCTCGAGTTAGCATAAATTTGAGTTTTGTGTTCCATGCTGTTCCTTGTACCCATATGCATCTTGTGTGAATATGCATCTAGGGTGAATATATAGTTAGTTCCAAATAATGCCATGTAGAGTTGGCATACACATTATCTAATTTAGAGGGTGCACCTTCATGAAATGTTGGATTGACATAGACCTGCGCTCGGGAAGCCGGTACGACCAGTAGATATTCACAAGCAGTCTTATGCTAACTGAAGAAAACACCCGCGTTTAAAAGCATTGATTTGACGGATCATAATCTGTATGCTTTGTCCACATAGCATGTCAAAAACTACACTTCAACAATGGTATAAATGTGGAGTTTATCGTCACTATCACGTTTTGGTAATGAAACATAGTTGCTATGTATGCAGAAATCTGGTTATCATTGGTGTTCTATTGATGTGTTGTGTTCTGTTGTATCTTCGAATATAACTATGAGGACATACTTCCCTTCAAAACTGTAATATTCATATTTGTGACCCTTATTATTTGTATTTTAATATTAGAAATGAAAAAAATAAACAAAATATCCCCTTCGGACATAGTAACATTATATGTTACCCATCTGCACAAAATCAGTCGGATATCGCATTTTCAGAAAAAAATACAAACAGGGCCTAATGTAATATCGTAAAACAGAACAATTGAAATATTGCTGTAGTCCTAACCGCTAGTTATTATCGGTATTCATATCTAGGTTATGGAATGTTAGTCATGGTAAAATATGACTAAATTTTTAAAAAAGATGTGGAACGCCTCAGAATGAAAAGTATCTCCTTATGTATCCACGATTTTAAACAAATGTAAAAAATAGAATAAAACACACACAGGTCGATTTAAAAAAAATATGTTTCTATGCGTTTAAGCCTACATATCCACATTATTAATACATGCTTCAAAGATATTGAAAATCCTGGGGGTCTTGTGTCATTTTTGGTATTTTTATGTAAAATGCGTTGTGTGACTGATTACCCGAAGATTAGTCCCATAGTATGGGAATATTTTGGTGTATAACAACATTCCTAAAAAATAAATAAATACCAATAGGAATAGACCTCTTGGTGAGGTTATCCAGTATAATATCTAGACATTTGGTAGGTTGGAGAGGCCTGTCAGTTTCCTGCTGCTATCATTATTGAAAAATATTGCTGAATCTGTGGTGTTTCTTCGAAAAGAACAAACACTGTCGGTTAATATCGAATAATTTACTAATATTTGAACGAAATCAATCTTGATTTTCTCAAAAATATTATTATTTATGGGTTAAAAATTCGTCATGTACGTAGTGATTGATTGATTGATTGATTAGTTTAGTATAATGACATTAATTGTAATATTCGCTGCACCGATAACATAACAAATCTACATCTAGAAATGTACTTTATCTGACAAAAATATTTATCTGTCTACAATGACGAGACAATACCTTTTATCCTTCTCTCTAAAGTTGTTGCGTACACCACGCGAAATTTAAGACCAAGATTACATTTTCTCTTGACAATAAAAAATAATTGATCGATATCTGCTAATAAAAAAAACGAGTTTCCACATACAATATTCATAGTTTAAATTTGTCAGTATTGCGTAGCGAAAAGCTACACAAATTTGGCGAAATGCTTATCAAACTTGAAAATGATTAGCGAAATAGTTCAAGTTTAATGATTGGAAAAACTCAATGAATTGGGAGCTTGGTTACAAATCGCTACACACTATTTTCAAAAGTGCAAACATGAGCTACTCGCATTGGATGGATCTAGTATAAACATTGTACCTTAGTATATCGAACAATTGTAGAACCATATGAATTTTGCACTTTGCTGTATCACATATAGGGTTATAAAATAGTGGACAGCATGGCACCAAATTATCGTTATGTCCTTTTGTCCTCTGTCGTAGAACATCATGGTGTGTTGACAAGGAATTCAATAAATAACTCTTTATTTAGCTAATATAATCTTTAAAATATTTGTATGTAGTCATGTCCTTGGTACCACTCACCTCCTCAAATTAGAGTGCATTTATAAGAGGAGAGGATGTGTATACAAATTGTTGGTCTGAACTTCAATTGATGCTGAATGTTGAGAGTATCAGACCTACATAGCAATCTGAGTCGATATTATGTAAATGAAAAGATCAATAAAATGCGTACTGTTTTCTTGAATGCAAGTATCTGTTGCTTTCGCCGAATCAGATAAACATTTTTTCAAACTCTTCTGACTGTCTTACATGGAAAAGCATCTCCACATCCAAAGAAAATGGCATGATTGTTTGGAGAGTCCCTTGCTAATTTGATGGCGTAACCATACCACTGTCCGTGATCAATATCAGTCACAGATGAATAAATATATGACTGGGGTTTAGATGGCATTTATTTATATTGAATAAATAAAAGAACAAATGACGTTTCTTGAAGATACACCCTGTGTTGTTTCAGAACGTCCTCCAGTCACCTTTTTGTTCGTCTCTGTCAAAAATTATAATTTGTGAAGTCTGCTCGGGTGTCATGGAGGTGAACTGGCCTAAACTGCTGGAGTCTTAAGCACACGCAACTATATGCCTCTTTTAAATCTTATTTTGTACATGAAGTGGATCAGTCACGGGTGACAAATTTTAATGTACACTGCACCCAGTCCAAAAGCCTAATAAGCTTTAGGATGGCTATGCAGCTTATACATCTTTGAGCTACTTTATATATTACAATGTTTTTTTTCCAGTAACTCCTTTGCAAGATACTGGTCTATTATGTTTCTAGATCACATAAGCATGTATATATATGGACGCTCTTACTGGTTACATGCGGGTTTTGCCAATTTAATATATCGATCATCGTTGCGTTAGAACATTTTTTCTCATTATTTTAAATTATCATTCTGGTTAGTGAAAAATGATTTATTCCATGTTAATTGCAGAATTCACCACATTGATAATGATACGAGATAGGTGTACATATTTCAGCCTTGTTACGCATATTTAACATATATAAATCATCAAAACAACTATGTCAAGTCGACTTTTCACTTTGATATATGCATATTTGTTCATATTTGCTTTTGACAAGTCTATTTGACATCTTTTTGCATGCTATGTTTTTGTGATATTGAAATGCATCATGTACATAGCATCGATAATTTATTCAGCTTTGAAATTGCTAACTCGATTTGGCATTCTTTTGCATGTAGGAATAAAGAGTCATATGCGTCCCTTTATAGGCGGTTCTGCCAAAAATTATTTATTATATAACTGAATCAGAAAGTAAATAAAAAGACGAAGATAATGAAATTAATTGGGATCCCCTACGATAAAAAGTAAAAAAGTTATAAACATTTTGCCACGCTAAAAATACAAAATCGCCTTTATCTCAAAATGGCAAAAAACAGAGTTAGCATGTTTTTATGCATGGAACCCTTCAAATGCAATATCAGTTCTTAAACTCTAAAATACTTAGATATTATGCTGTAGCAACTGGCATAGATCATTAAGAGAGCTCAATCCCAGAGTCAAACCCTCTCCTTACCCTCGCTATTATAATTTGTTGACTTATGAACTTGATATAATCAGTCGACTAATGGTGATTATCCAATAACAATCTTGAATTGTGATAAAAAACGGGCTCAATTGATGACATTTAATTTGAAAAATAATTAGCATAACTTTAGGCTACGATCATTTAGTGATCGCTCCCAATTGAGTTTTTTCTTGAAATATACACTTAATAGACTCATGGGATCAATGTTAATACTTGACAAACAAATCAAATACCAATATTGTAAGTGGTCACTCCGCCACATGAGCCACCGTTTAAATACGAGTGCATTATCTAGGCTAACAAGTGTAATTTAAACAAGATTACATCATATACTCAATCATTCCAAATATCATTATTTTTTTCTGAAAAATCGCTAAATAAGATTTAAATCAAGCATTTTTTGCATTTAAAGTCAAACTGATATGTGCAATCGATTCCTGGTGTCCAAAAACATAAGTGACGATACCTAACATTTGCAAAATGGAAAAAACACTTGAAAAATTCGATTTTCGCAAGCGATCGTGTATTGAAAAATATGTTTTGCCAAATTCTCGGATATGAACAGGACTTTTGCTTGGGACTTTTCAGAAAATTAATTTTAGTTGGGACCTATATCTAACAAAATACATTATGAAACCTTTGTTAGCAATTTGTCCAGATTATTTTGCCAGAATTACTACACTAATGGTGAAATGGCAAAAACAAGAAATGACACTCTCCACCTTCGTTGTATTTACAATAGACTACCCACTCCATTGTAATTATTATAGACGACCCCCTCCATTGTATTTACTACACACGAGTCAAGCCATTGTAATTACCATAGATGATCCACTCCAGTGTATACAATGCACGAGCCAGTTTATTGTATTTACTATATAGACAAAACAATCCATTGTAATTATCATAGACGACCCACTCCATTGTAATTACTATGCTACATGTATACACGAGTACATTGCATTTACTATGCAAGAGTAAATACATTGCATTTACTATAGACTACACGAGTCAATGAATTGCATTTACTATACACGAGTAAGTAGATTGTATTTACTATACACGAGTCAATTAATTGTAATTATTATTCACTAGTCAATTCATTGTATTTTTTATACACGAGTCAATTCATTGTAGTTAGTATAAACGAGTCAATTAATTGTAATTATTATACATAAGTCAATTCATTCTATTTTTATACACAAGTCAATGCATTTTATTTACAATAGACGAGTCCATACATTGTATTTACTATACACGAGTCATAATTCATAACTAAGACATTTGTGATGACTTCAAATTGAAACAAAACCTTTGTTCTCCATGGTTTATACAAAAATATTTCAGCGCTTTAAGTGCTAACTCTTGTATTACTAGGCCCGTGTATATATATACGGTTTCAAGCATGTATCAAACAAAGTAAAATATAATTGAAACTGGTACGAAATAGCTAGTGGTAGATGTGATGTAAGTCATAATATGTAGCAATTCCAGTTTTAAATGATGAAAAAATAGTGACAAATAATTCAGCAGCAAAAACTGTACAAACCAATTTGAAATCATGATAAAGGTCTTAGTTAGCCGCTCCTGTTTTATTTTAATACCTATATGTATGTTATGGGTCTAGGACCATTATAGGACCAAAGTCTGTTTCCGCGCTAAAAGAGTTAAACATCTCAGGATTTTCACTTTCACATATCAACACAGGCTGCACGAGACGGCTTCTTTCTCTCTCTTCCATATGCAGAGCAAGATAAGACAATGGGTTGTTTTACAAGGAAAAGCACTGTGTGGAAGCGAAAGGCCAGGAGTGGTTAGCATTTCAATCTGCATGATTATCCAGATTGATGGATCCAATCTAGAAATGCAAATCACACAGGACGACAGTCAGACAGACAGGCAGAGACGTTCACATTCACATCCATCTATGTAAGCATGTAACCCCATGTTATTATACTAGACACCATTATACACATTTACCATTACAATACTGGATTATTTTGCTTATACCATGGAGACCAAAGGGTTTATTTCAATTTGAAATCATCATAAATAGCTTAGTTAGCTGTTTCTGATCCATTTGAATACCTATGTTATGGGTATACGACCATTAGAAATATTTTAATTCTTTCATTGCGGGGAACGTCTTTAAATACGACAGAATCTGACGTCTACACACGGTCCCTGTGCTGAAAGGGTAAACCAATGTTGGTTTAATGTTGCGCCACCGTTGCTGACATTGAATTAACATTGAGCCAACAATGGTTAAAAGTGCCGTGTTTACTGGTCAATGAAGCGTGACTGCTGGACAGACTTAATTTATGACCTTAACCATTCAATCGCCGTTTTATTTATTTTTATTATCATACTGACAGTATCAGCTTTTGAACATGGCAAAATAAAACGTCACATTAACCAACAAGATTTCAAACTCGTTTACCTCCATTTTGTCAAATCGCAATAATTTTCACTCTTATCTTGCGAGAATTGTTCGCTATAGTGTAGTTGGCAAAGGTCTTGACAGTGTACTTGAGACTTCCGGTGTGATTTATCACGGGACAAGACCCTTTTCATTCTGTCAGAAGATAACGATAATATTCTGTCGGTTGAAGCTCGTTAGAAAAGTGAAATAAATGGTTTAATATATAACGGAACGCAATAAACAAATTAAACTTAACAACATATTAGGAATAATTCATGGAACAGCCCCAAAATATTTACGAGATTCATTTTTCATGGTCAGTCAAGAACATGACAGATACACTAGGACAAGTGTGCAATCCTTGGTCCTACCACATGTAAAGTCTGCGGGTGCCAAGTCTTTTCATTACTCAGCCAGCAAAATGTGGAATTGTCTACCGGTACATCTCAGAATGCAAGAAAACTTTTTATTTTTAAACATGCTGTAAGAAAAAACATCTGGTCGGAGTTACAAAGACATAAAGATGGAGTATATATTTACTACTAGCTTTTTACTTTATTTATATTCAGTATTTTAAATGATTTTAGACTAGTATAAGTCTAAAATTAGCAATTTAATATATAAATAACATAATAATATATTATAACATAATTATTTTCTATATTTATATAGGTATTTATTTTACTCTAGCGGAGGTGTCGGCCTACCGCAGGGGGACGTGGGATGGGCTTCCAATTGTGCATTGGTTTGCATGTTGTAAGCCTTTCTATGTTCTCCGGCGTGGTTTTCTCTCCGCGAGAGTAGACTTGTTATCAAATTACTGCGATATTTCAATTTTTGGTGTTGTCAGTTAGATCAATTATTTATATATATTTATATTGACTAAATTATTTCTTGCCATCGCCATCATGGACCACTATCAAGGGACCGCCGTGGAAATAAGTATTCTCACCAGGAAACTTTTCGGTGTTTTATTCCCTGGTGACCATGATTGGCGACCCATGATTTTTATGTATTTGCACTATTGATCATGTTTTTGTCCTATGTCAATGGTTACTGAATAAATCTAATCTAAAAATCAAATCTAATTCTGTGTTCAGCATTGTTTATTAAGGGGTGACTGAACGAAGCATTGTCACGGGGGAAGGTTGGCCCAAGATTGTACAATATTGATAAACTTCTAGAATAGTCTATTCGGGTTGTGTGCACTTGTGTACAAGTTATGTGCAATTGATAAAAGCGTTGTGTTCCTTTGTTTAGACAGAGTGTGCTAAGAGGATTGTGCTGAACGTTACTCAGACAGAGAGATGACTACATGTACCTTCACAGACAGGCAGCGGCATCCAGATGAAGTCGGCAAGTTATGAGTCTTCTCCCACAGCATTCTCGGTGGAAGACTTCGCTGGACTTCATGCTGGTGATGTATAGCCAGGTCACACTCCGTCAAGGTGACATTTTCTTTAACTTATTCATAATTAGTGCAGTGAGCGCACTTCGTCCAGTGATATAGCAATCCTGTGTGGTCCTATACGGACTTAGGACGGACTGGTACGATTCAACTGTTCAAATTAAGCTTGTAACCTGATCAATCTCTACGTGGACGCCCTCTAGCGACTTTCGGACAGTGCGCATGGACTCCACCTCGGCGACGTCTTATCATATACATCATTTGAACCCGACCCATTATATTGACTGTCGATGAAGTTGGTCGTTCCTATGAACGGCCTCTATTAGGCCTATATATATTTGATTTGGGTTCTGGGTCAGGCGGGAGGGCTGAGTCGTACCGTTATGACGTTCAGCGCTACCGGTTGGTCCAGACCCCTGTTAATGTCTGTTATATTTGTTGTATATCAAATGTTTTAACATTGAAGTTTCCTTGGCTTGTTTTCTGCTGAACCGAGTCTCAATCCATTCCATGTTTCGAGTGCACCTGGCTTAGGCCATTACGGACTCGTAACGTAACACACACATTGTATCAATTCTATATATATATTATCAGAAATTCATAATACAATTGCATTATGCTTTTCTGATATTATGTACAAACTGAAATTCTGAAAGGGGTTAGTTATGGTTAAAAAGCAAGTATGTAAATATATGGATATATAGAAAAATATGGCTGGCACTGGCATGGCCACGCGATGCACATAATGTATGACAGTAGCCAAATGGCGGATTTGTATGTATTTGAACTTTAAATCTCCCATGGGTGTTCAGAGTAATATGACTATAGGTTTCAATTTATGCTAGTTCTCTACATTCAGGACCTGAAGAAAAGGGGTTTGGGGGCATGCCTCATTATTTTTGGACATATGCTGGCCAAATTATTGGACTTTTAAAATAATTTGGCAAAAAAACCCCTGCGCCCCCGGATCCTCCACTGTAAGCAAGGGTGTTTATCCGCCGAAAACTATATTGAAGGCAAGGGTGTTTATTCGTCCAAAACTATATTGAAGGGTATTATAATTATTTGGGTGTAATTATTTTAGCATACAGACCCATTGACATTTGTGGAGTACTTTTAGTCAAGTGCTGTATATAGCGGGGGTATTATTTGCATAAAAGTGCATACTCGAAGGTGTATTTTCGGTGTACATTTAAATCTTCATCGTCGAGGCCATTGTTTGTTTTGTGAACCCTAAAACGGAGTAATAACATTTAATTTTAGAATGAAAATATTTTATGTGAAATATTAAGGCAATTAATTAACAAAACGACTGAAGGGGCAAGTTAATTTTTGCAGTCATTAAAATTTAGTTTTACTTAAAGAGTGGTAGCCGGCTAAATAAAACGTTTTATTTACTTTTGAAATAGTTGTATAAACGTAAAATAATAAATTACCCAACCACATATTTGGGATTTATAACGTCAGATTGGACAAAATATGACATTTAATAGTGCTTGCTCTAAATCTGGCTGAACTCCCGCAGCCATTGAGATGACGTCACATGCAGTGATCGCTTCCTGTATGGCCATAGCCTCAGACTACATGAATGGCAGCAAAAAGAAGAGTCGTCGTGCACTACCAGCATAATTTTTATCATTTTGACTTGCTATTATCGATATTTATATACAAATATCACTCGATTACCCTTTAAAAAAACTGGGAAGCTTATATTAATTATCAAACATGTTTTCCTTGTGCATATTACTGACAAACTGCAATGTAAGTAGGCCCTGGTCAGGCTGATGTCTGTTTGTTTACTAGTTTTTTTGGTCGTGCATTCGCGTGATCAACACTCAACAGTCACTGGTTTCTCTTGTGTTTGTTGAGCGCCCCTTCTTGTAAAGACAGAGCGTCGTTCAAAACGATGACAGTGTTCAGTTTTGGAATAAGAACGTCGTTCAGGCCGTTCGAACGATTTTGCAGCGTTCGAACGCCCAGAACGGCGTTCGAACGGCCGTTCTTTTCAATTATTTTTACAGGGGCAGTAAGTGGTCACCGGTCCCGCTTGAGCTGCTGAATAAATATCCCACTTTCAAGACGAAGTTTAAGATTGATGGCCGAATGTTTATTACAACTTAAATTATTTTTAGTTAGATGTAAAACGGAATAGACTTATTATAGATAGCGATAGGGCGTTGGGGCGAGGGGCGCTCAACAAACACAAGATAAATCAGTGACTGTTGACAAAACGCAGCTGTTTGAAAATCGCGTATCCGACAAATTGGATCGCTCCATATCGCGATTCATGCGTCATCCGATTAAAAAACGGAAGGGGAATTCCAAGGAATGACGTCGCCGAAGGGGTCTTTCTCAGAAAAAGTGTGGGGGTGGGGATTGGGCCAACATGTAAGTCGGTGGGCCAACATTAACCCAGCATTGGGTCAAAGTCTCGTGTTTGCTGGGATGGCGCAATAATGGCGTAAATGGCTCCCTAGTTAACCTGAAATATTTCTGAAATAATTCAAAAATTTTCTTTGACAAGGTTGTGGTATGCCCCTGTTGAAAGCTCTTCTGCAGTATGCTATGGACCTACCATAGGCGAATAGTATTAGACCTGTAATCAGGCCGAAGGGGAAAAAAATATGCCCAAGCTGAATTTTTCAGGATACCTTCCAAATACCATTAGAAACAACATACTAAAACTCCCCGTGATTCCAACTGGAGCCTTTTCCGTTATTCAAGATGGCGTTCAAGATGGCCGCCAAAATGTTGAAACCGCTATATCTCGGCTTGTTATCAACATAACTTTATGATTTAAACGTCTACATGTGCATTTATTCACATAAGGATTCCATTGAAACAGGTTCTGAGTCACTAAATAGTCACGCCTATAATTTATATGCAATTTAAGGTATATTGATAAGCCAAAGTGCAAGATTTTGATATGTATGACATTTTAAATACTATTTCAATCATTAACATAATGTCAGAAATTGAAAATAAATGATATATGTGACTATTTCGTAACTCAAAGCCTGTTTCATTGTAATCCGTTTGTAAAAAAGAAGATTTTGATATAAACAACATAAAGTTATGATGATTACAAGCGGAGATATTAGTTGGTCGATTTATGCAAACATCTCCTCGAACACCACGGAAAATTATACCAAAGATGGCCAAAGATGTTTTCCAGAGGTTTTGTCACCAATGACATGTATTTAATGGCAGGAGAAAGTCTTTTAAAATCTGACTACCAGAAAAGTGTCAAATCCAAGATGGCCGCCAATGACTCTAGAAGTAGGAAATTGCTATGGCTAATTAGTGTATACCTACTGTTTAAGTGTCAATGTCGGTGGAGGCACTGATGTTGGCCGTGGTAGCCTTAAGCAACCGGCAAAATAGTTACCTTCACTATTGTTACTCTGGGGACAATCCGACCAGAGTCTCTGGACGTATGGACATGCCTGGGGTAAATCCACCAGACATGCCCAGAACCCCTATATTATCGGGCGAGTGAAGGAAAACGCTCTCAACAATCCACCGGGCCCTATCACCCCAAACTCACGTCATCATCTGTACATCATTCATCTCATCTGTCTGTACTGTTTTTTATCGCATTACAATGTCACATAAATGACCATTAGTGCCAAAACGTGACGTAAAGCGATAATTTACTGGGAATTATATCACAAAAAACAGTGAAATTCAAGGAATACATGTACATTGTGTTTACATCATTCATTTCCTTCATTTTATTCAGTTCTTCTATCAAGCTAAAAACATTTGTTTATGTTTTTCCACCCCCTTCCCTGACATAAAAAGGAGCCTTATATACTATGCTTTTGGTGTACCAGCCACCCCTCTCAATTTCCGGGAAGGGTGGAAAACATATATGCAACAAATTAGACGCATAATACCTCGCATAGGTGTGATTTTGACTGCATAATATAATTCTTCTAGGTTTTTATTGATTAAGCATGCCCAAGGTGAAAATGTCAACAAAACATTGTGAAAATGTCTTTTTAAACAAGGAATTACAAGACATTACAAGTAAAAGGGCAGGAGGCAATGGGGAAGCGCTAAAAGGCGACAAAGAAGCATTGAAGGGCAATGTAAAGGCGTTGAAGGACGACACAGAGGCGTTAAGGTGCGCCTGGGTGTTAAAAGGTGGTATGGAAGGCAGTACAGGGCGACGAGGAAGCGGTAAATGGCAATGGGAAAGCGTTAAAAAGCAATGGGGAAGCGTTGAAGTGCGATTGGGAGGCGTTTAAGGACGGCGAAAAGGCGTTAAAGGACGCTGAAGAGGCGTTAAAAGGTTATTGGGAGGTATAAAAGGGCGAGTAAGATGCGTTCAAGTGAGACAGGGTGCGCTAAAAGGTAACAAAAAGGCATTAAAGGGCAACGAAAAAGCGGTAAAGGGCATCACGGAGGCATTAAAGAGCGATCGAGAAGGATAAAGTGAGACAAGGAAACGTTAAAGGGCAATGGGGAGGTGTTAAAGAATGACAAGGCAGTGCTAAAGCGCGACAACGAGGCATTAATAGGCGACGGAAAGGTGTAAAAATGGTGATGCTATGGCGGGAGTTATGGAGCATCTGGTGGCGTTAAAGGGTAACGGGAAAACGATAAAAAACGGTGGGGAGGCGTTGAAGAACACTTTATTCAGTCAAAAATAGCTAAATAACCTTAAACCCATAAATATGACAAATGAAATGAATGGGGTTTTAGGCCAGCTTTGTGCACATGCAGGCTAAACTGGGCCAAGAAAACCTCCTGAGGATGGTGAGATGAATGAGATGACACTGCCCTCCAGACACAGGATTCGAAATATGACATTTAACTATCGAAATTGTACTACAAGAAATGCAGTTAAAACCTCACAAAGATACATAAAGATATGGATTCCACTTGTTTCTATTTTTATTTGTGTAAAATGTTGTTTGAAATGAGACTTTGGATTAAAATACTCAAATTGAAATAAGGTATTACATTGTGTTTTTTTAATTTGTTAGAATCATATTTTCACTCATCTGACCTTAAAATTGGCATTTCGACTTTGAAGATGAAGTTCTTTTTACACGAAAAATAGGTATTACACTTGCTTTTACTTGACCTTAAAATTGACGTTTAGACATTAAAGACTTTTAATCTTCAATTTGTTGTATACATTTTGACCTTGAAATTTACTTTTTGATCTTGAAGAAGTCCTTGTATCACAAAAATAATAACATAAGTGGATTATCCAGTAAAAATCACCTCAAAACGAGGTATTACATATGATGTTTTTTGATATTTGTATTTGTTAAAAATATCATGTTCAGGAATTTGACCTTAAAGTTAACCCTTTGACCTTAAAAGTGACCTTGAATCACAAACATAATATCATAACAGGTTTTATCAGTCAAAATCCCATGCAAATGAGGTATTACACACTTTCTTAACTGTATTTGGTAAAAATCATATTTTCGATTATTTGACCTTTAGATTGACCTTTTGACATTGAAGATGACCTTGAATCATGAAAATAATATAAGAAATGGATTTTCCAATCAAAATTAGACGAAAAAGAGGTATTACACGTGTTCCTACCTTCATTTGTCGAAAAATCATATTTTACCTTGGCCATGATCTTTGCTTTTGCCATACCTACCCCCCCCCCCCCAACCTAGCCTCACCGCCATTTTAAGACTTTTAACACTGCTTAAATGTTATTGCTTCCAATGAGTTCCCCAGCTTTTAAAAACATGGAATAAAAACAAGAATTATTGTTTAATTGCGAAATTTTATGCAATTTAGGGTGGTTTTACTGATTTTCACGGCCGATGGCGGCCATCTTGGAGTTTACATCCATTTTTAGGGGTCAGATTTTGATCGACTGTCATTCACTATATGTCTAGTAGGACAGAAAACCGTTATAAGCCTTTCGTCTATTTTTTTGGGGGGTGATGTGGTATATCGACCCGTCTATATAGTTGTGTTAACATTTTGGCGGCCATCTTGGACGCCATCTTGAATATTGGAAAAGGCTCCAGCGGGAATCACGGGGAGTTTTAGTATGTTATTTCTAATGGTATTTGGAAGGTTTCCTGAAAAATTCAGCTTGGGCATATTTTTTTCCCTTTCAAAACCTAATACTATTCGCCTATGTGTTAGTCTCGGTAGCTTATTGACGTCCAACACTGATCTGTGACATTGGCCCAACATTTAATCAACATTGGATCAATGTTTGGTGGGATAGATGGGTAGGCATATTCTCAAAGTCGCCGAATTGACTAGCCTACAGGGATTTCTCAGGTAGGCCTATGTGATTGGCCAAAATGGTTATCTTGACCATTCAATCACTTGACTGAAGCACAAAAAACAGTCATTATCATATGCAAGCACTCTTTTCAACTATTCCGGCGCCTACGATGAAAATTTCGTGAAATTTAAATGAGTATTTTAAAAGTTAGACTATTTGACAAGTAGTGGAATTGTCAAATGTCAAATGGTCTAACTTTTAAACTACATAATATTTTTCCCTGAAATTTTTCAGAGCAGGTGCCGTAAGACTAGAAACTAAAGCTTTTCAAATTTCATTAAAATCGGATGAAAACTGCTTGAGCAATGAGCGAAAAACATGCAACGCAAAAGTGACAGATTTAAGGTGACTTTTACTATAGGGATAGGCCTAGTCTTTTTATATTTATTTATTACTTTTGAGTCCACACTGCCCACAGTCACAGTAGCCTACACACTATTCAATTGTCAGTAGGCCTAACTTAGAAGTTAAGACTTAGGTCTACTTGAATTAATAATTAGGCATGCTAGGCCCCTATAATCTGATATTATATGTGGATCTTAATAGTCATCTAGATCTGGTAAAATTTGTGTGGTTTTTAATTTTCGCGAACGGACAAATTCGTGAATTCAAAAATCTCGCGAAAATTATTAGGCCTAGACTATTATAGTAGCTGTAGGCCTACTAAAGAAAAATGAAAATTTGTGTATTCTAAACTTCATGAAAAGTCCCAAAATCAGAAATTCGTGAAAATTTAAACACGCGAAAATTACCAGATATCTAGGCCTACAGTAGCCTGTAGGTCCTAGTACTATGCCCTAGGGCGAAGTGGCTAGCCTCTGCTTCACATCTGGTTTAAGCCTTGTGGCAACCATTCAATTGCTATGGGGGAGGGCTGGAGTTTTTGAATTGGACAATTTTTTTTATTTTACTTCCTATAGACCGCAGAGCTTTATTTTTCCACAATCAGCCTCAAGCAAAATAATAATTTCACTTTCTTAGAAAACAAATTTTGTCTACAAAGTTGAAATCCTAATTATCAATCAATCAAGGTAATTAAAATGTAATTCAAAGGTCAAAAATGTGAAAATATGATTTTTAACAAACACAAATGGCAAAAGAAGTGTAGTAGATTTACGTCTTTTTTTATATCATTTTGACTGAATAATGCATTTCTGCTACACTTATGTTGACTAAAGGTCATTTTCAATGAGATGCATTGTGGATGAAATGTGGATGCAGCCATAAATAAGGGATGCAGGGAGTTTCAACTCTGTGGATGCAGTGGATGCAAAAGGGATGCAGAAAGAATGCAATTTTGCACCCTGAGATGCAGAGGATGCAAATGGGATGTAGAGAGGATAGGCCTACAAACAAATTACCGAGGATGCAGGGGATGCGAAATAGATGCAGGAGGCATGCAGACATTTTCATACTGAATGCAAGGCATGCATTGTGGATGCACAACAAACTGCATCGTTTTCTTTCCATCCTGCTGTATCTGTAGATGACTTCAGGCACTGGATGCAAGGGATGCCAGAAGGATGCATCATTGCATCCTCAGCTTTAAATATACCTGCAATCTGATTGGCTTATATTTAATTGCAGTGCAGATATGAGCAATGAATCCTGGGACTATCTTCAAAACTATCCTCTCAGACTTGGGCAGCCATCTAGTGAAAATGGTGTATTTTCACACTGTCAGCTCAATTATACACATTTATAAAGTAAGATGGGGTCATCTTGAAGTCTAACCATGACAAATAGGTTGAACTAAACATGTAGATCATATTTGACTTTTCCAAGCATAAAAACTGCATGCAGGTATGTGCTTATAATTACAAGTGATCTTTTTCTATGTATACAAACAAATCAGTTGTGGAAATTACTGTACAAATTACCTTTATATATTACATCAAGATATCATGCAGGCTAATAATTTCTTGTATGAGGATCAGGTTGTATTTTAGGCCATTATGTGCAGAGACATGAAGTGCCTAAACTTTAGAATGTATAGCCTATATAACAAATAGTTTAAAATAGATGCAGGCCCAATGTGTATGTATGCATTTTTTTGTATGTAATAGTAGGCATATAACTAGATCTATACATGGCACTAATTGGAAATTTTCAGAGAATGCTCTCCGAACATTCGTCATGCTATAGTCGAATTAGTCGCCATGCGTGGCGAACTGTCGCTGACCATTTGCTGAGCATTCGTCTTGCATTTGTTGGGAAAGAATTCAGGATATCTCGAAAACCCCCTCGACCTTCTTGACTCTTGACCCACGACCCTCGACCCTCGATTTGTTATTGTTTTTTTGGGGATAGTCTATTAAAAAAATTCGGGAAACAATATCAGGTCAATGTTGGCTCACCGTCTGCGACGCTGGCCTAACATTGGCTGAACGCCTCATATATATTTTGGGGAGAGGCACGATACAATATATGATTGATGCACTCGATTAGACTGTCACATCACTGTGAGTCACATCACTGTCTTACATTAATGCTGGCCCAACATTGTTCCAGTCCAATAATAGCTAAGCACAGAAACACGAAGCATTGAACCAATGTAATGCTGGCCCAACGTTTGCGATGCCGGTGCCAATGCGTGTGACTGATGAAGCTGGCAGTGATATGCCATGACTGGCAAGTGTTTCTTTACGCACAAGAAAAATAAGAGGCATCCAATCCCATGCTTGGTTTAAAGTTAGACAAGCGTCGTAATCAATGACCCAACATTAAAATGTGTTTGTCCAGCTGTAGGCCTGCGTGTATTTATCAAACTATATTTCCATGGTGTATTATCCCGCCAATTGATGGCCACACAGTAAACAAGAGACATTAAACCAAAGTCGGGTCAATGCTGGTCAGCGTAGCAGACGGTCAGCCAACACCACATGATAGCCAGGTTAGGATCACAGTAGGCCTATTATATATAAGTTTTCCGAATATTATTATTATACAAATTTTATAAGTATACAAACAAGCAAAAACTTTTAAAAAATAAAGTCGAGGGTCAAGGGGCGTGGGTCGAGGGGGTTGAGGGGTTTGGGGGGGTCGAGGGGGTTTTCGAGATACCCGAGAATTCACTGTACATTTGCTAAATGTTCGCTAAGCTCGACCAATGAAAGTATTCACCGAAATCTAGTTTTTCCAGTAAGGACAGTGACGAGACACGTTGTGGTGATTTGAATGTGGTGATTTGAATGGAAAACAGGGGTCCTGTATTTTTACTTTAATAATGTATAACAGGATTTGCTTGTGAGGAGGGAGGCTAGTGGTGCATTTAGGGCTGTGTTGGGTGTATGTAGCTTTGGATGGAGAGGCTGCTACCAGGGATGCAGGGGATGCAACCAGGGATGCAGGGGATGCTATCAGGGATGCAGGGGATGCAACCAGGGATGCGGGGGATGCTATCAGCGATGCAGGTGATGCAACCATGGATGCGGGGGATGCTATCAGCGATGCAGGGGATGCAGCCAGGGATGCAGGGTATGCAACCAGGTATGCAGGGGATGCAATCAGGGATGCAAGGGATGCAATCGGGGATGCAACTGGGGATGTAACCAGGGATGCAGGGGTTGCAACAAGGAATGCTCAAGGGATGCAACCAGGGATGCTTTATGCATCCTTTGCATCCAAGCAAGGATGTGCTCATTTAAATAAGGATTTACATAATTTGTCTGTGGGCATCCCCTGTGCATCCTCTGTGCATGTTTCCTTCAATATGCTTGGACATTCACATTTCGGACTATTTTGCATCCTCCTTGCATCCTCTCTGCATCCTTGATGATTGCATCCTCATTGCATGCTCTTTGCATGCTTGGCATTTTGACTCGGGCCCCGTATATACATTGAAGGTCTATATTTTATAGTAGACATCTTAAATATAGAGGCCTAGGCCTACACATCTTAGTCCTAGATATGATCAAATTAAAATGAACCACATGTTTTTTTTTAGAAAAATTGTTTTTTTTCAATCATATCATGAAATATACTCATAACATATTATCATATAGACAATATTCATGTGGCTGTATAAATCTAGGCGGGCCTAATATTACTATTAGTCAGGAAAAAGTTAGCAATTGACCGGAACTTACGACTACACATGACAATTTCAAAAAATCCAGGGCCCTGAGACCCCCATTTCTTCAGACCATTAATTTCAATTTTGTCAAAAAATATGAAGAATTTTGTTTTTTAAAATTTGTGGTAGCACTGCTAGATGTAAAATGACAAATTTTATGGAATGAGTTCATACCAACATTTAAATAATGCAGACAGAACATAATTTCATATCATTTTTTCAGTTTCGATACCCACGTATCATAAGAAAGTCTCCATTTGTAGGCCTATTTCAGGGGGAGGCCAAGAGTATTTATATAAATTAATAATTATAGGCTAGGAAAAAATAATTGTGTGTCTTGGAGATGAAGGTATGGGGTGATGAGTACTTAACAAGTACAGAGGATTCCAGTTCTGTGTAGCCTATCTATATACCTTTGAGACAAAATCTGTTTCATTTTGTTTTAAATAATTTAAACAATTCTCAATAAAAAAAATGCATGCTTTGTGATTTCTTTTTGAGGCATGGCTTCACTATATGATATTATTGACATTTAGCCTATACATTTAGGTCTTTTGTGATGGATCTGTTTTAGTCCAATATACATGTGAGAGAAAAAAAAGTTTAAACAAAAATCACTTGAATTTGTTGTTGTCTTTTTAATGTTGGTTAGAGAATACTTACTTTATATAAAATACTGAAGTCCCTCCTCAAAATCAAATGATAAACCCTAGGCTAAGTGCATTTTCCCATATCATATTATATATTTCACAAACCATCCCCAGTTGAGCCCTAATTAAAATGTGTAGGCCCAGTCTACATCTTGAAATATTAATTTGCGAAATTTAGGCTTCATTTTTGTTCTCATACTAAAGACATCTTGCTCATTTCAAAGGCCTTAATAATTTAGTCATTAGCTAAAATTATTGAAACACATTATTTCAACCACTCACAAGATAGGCTAAATTTATTTTGCTGTATTAAAAATAATAAATAGCCTGTCTATCTTGCTGATCTCTTCAGTTACAAGTATAAAATCTAGCATGATTCAGATTGGGATATATATCAGCAATTGTATGTGCATGTGAGCCTAGGCCTACTAGTCTATTCAATTTTGTTTGAAACCCCCCAAAAAAAACATTAAGGACAAAAATATCATGTGTTTCATAATTTGTCAAGGTAAATGCTAAAATTACTTGTAGGCCTACTACTGTTTGATGAATAACATAAAACTCCCTAAATCCATACACAATATCAAAAAGTATAATTCAACTTATGTTTCAACACATTATCTACAGGAAAATTCCCCCTTTTTTTTTTTAATAAAATTTAACTTTTTGTGCAGACTTCATCTAAAAAGAGAGTAGGCCTACATACCATGTCATAATGTAGGTAAAAAAAAAAAAGATCTGTCACAAACACTTGTGTGTCAAATATTTGAAACCTGTAAAGTTTAAAGCCCTATAGCTTATTTCACTGAAATCCCATGCATAAAGCCAGATCTCTGTAGATTTACTTATGCATTAATAATATGCATAACAAACACATTCAATGTACCTGAATGGTGATAAGTTTTAAAAAATGTTAGTTATTTCACAATTTCAGCCTACTATGATAGACCTATATTCATATTTTTTGGCACATTGGTCTATAAGCACTATTTATTGCCAAAGAATAAATTTCTTGCCAGAAAACAATATTTTGTGTTGATTAAAAATCATTTTGTCCCATTTTGTGAAATCAGTACTGTAGTATAGGCTTAGGTCCTCGGATTTTAAACTTTTCAATAATTTTATGGTAGACCCCTGGCCTAGATATTTATATTTTATGTTTTTTTTAGTATTACACAAAAAAGGAAAAGTGGACTCATATAATAGGTCTATGACTAGACTATGCCAGTGACATTCTTTAATTTTGAGCCTATTATTATTATAGGCCCATATTATAATTATAGGCCTAGGCCTAAGTAGGCTAGTACAGTACTGATTTCACAAAATGGGACAGATTTTTCATCAGTGGCTGGCCCGCGTTAACGCTGGCCAGCCCGTCATTAGCCCGGGCGCAAGCCCGGCGAGACAGGCGCAGAATTGGTTGCGCCCAGCGCATGAAATGGGCTCGAGCCCCCACACGGTTCGGGCCAGGAAAATATACCCGCCCAAATCCTACTTGGGCTTGCACCCAGTATACTGTGTGGCGGCTAACATGGATGCTGTGAACCATGTGTCAGCTCGCCGAGCTGGCCAGGCTTGCTCTGGGCAAGACAGGGCGCGCTCAGCTTGACCACATTCAGCATCATCTGAACAGCTCTGAGTTGATCTAAACGTTCAATAATTGAGTGTCCGTACGCGTATACATGTAGATCTGTTGCAATCCTCATTTATTTCTGCTTAGCCATTTAGCATTTAGCCTTCAGCATTTAGACATTATCTTTAGTTTCGGACAAGCAGTTTAGTGTATAAATTCAGAAAATGGGTGGTTTTATGAAGCTACGGTCGCTGGAATAGACCTAACTGAAGATGAAAAAGCAGGCACCTGGAAAGTCAGGCTCGCCCGGTCGAGCTTGAAACTGGACCAGACGAGAAGCGCGCCTGACTAACACATACAGGCGTTGACTCAATTCGTCGAGGCTCTAGATTGGCTTGAGCCCCGGCGATATGAGCGCGGCTCCAGTTACATGAACTTATACCAAAACGCACATTGCGGCCCGGCTAAAGGATTTTACAACTTTGGGCGCATACATGCGAGCCCCAAATGGGGTGGGGGGAGAACATGGGGCTAGCCCAGGGCTAGCCTGCGTTAGCCGGGGCTAGCCCCACTGAAAAAGCTTGTCCCATTTTGCTAAATCAGTACTGTAGGTAAATGAAACGAATCGGGCTTTAGGCCACCTTTGTGCACATATAGGCTAAACTGGGCCAGGAGAACCTCCTGAGGATGGTGAGATGATTGAGATGACACTGTCCTCCAGACACAGGATTCGAAATTCGAGCCCTGGCGGTCTGAGGCCGAGCACGCTACCTCTCGGTCACGGAGGCTCCCCACAATACTGACTTTCACACGTGGATGGGGAAGAAACATTTTTGTTTCTTTCAAACCGCCGAGACGGGGAACCGAACCCCGAACTCTGGCGTGAAAGGCAGCGGTGCTAACCACTACCCTAGGGCCCCCGCCCAATACTGTAGGTGGAAAATTGAGGCTGTCGTCTACATGTGCATGACTTGTGTGCTACCAACCCTGCCAACACACAACACTGCGCGTGTGACAGTGAGACTGAGACTGTGAGACTCTGAGAGTCACAGCGAGTGTGGCTGACACGGGGGCTGAGAGTGACCAGGTCGGGGCCACTGATTTTTAGCAGTCTGAGAATGTGTCATAATAATACAAATATAGTCTTTAATAAGGTTAAATTGACCTAAATTGACTGTTAGGGTAACTCAAAAAAATAGTGCAGTTGATTAGCAACAAGAACCGGTTCGTCCCTGTTGGCCTGTCAACATGCAGTGTGTGTCATGGCGTCTCCCGAGATCGGGATTGTTTTTAGATGACAGTGCAATACAAAAGTGATGATCTAATCGAGTTATTGTCATGTCAGTTGAAAATAATTTGACAGATTTAAAGCCAGATAATTTATGTTAAGAAAGCACCTGCGATTAAGATATATTATATTTGTAAATGCATGAAAAACACAGGAAGAGTGCGCGACCATCGATCGCCTGTCACACAAACTCACTGAAACATGTACGATTTCTGCAGACCGCTCAGAGTCAAGTCTCCGGCATGTGACGTCACATGCCCGTCCAACTGCCTGGCTGTGAGATCCCAGCCGCTCTGGATATTTCGGCAAATCCGCCACTTTTTTAGCTAATAACTATTTTATTATGTCTCTTGGGATATGTTTTTACCTGGAATCGTATTTAAATCAGATAGCTTTGCACAATACTGTTAATAAATATATCTAAATAAGATAAATATATATTTTAAAAAATGTAAAATTCTCAATGAAAATGAAATAGGGACAGATTGCACTAGAAAATATTGTTCAATGGGTAACAACAAATTAAAATCGTAAATGAAATAATTTCATGCTAACAACAGATGTACTGTAATTAACGCTAGGTATAATATATTTTATGTAGCATTATGTGAAACATGAAATGAAATGAATCGGGCTTTAGGCCACCTTTGTGCACATATAGGCTAAACTGGGCCAGGAAAAACTCCTGAGGATGGTGAGATGATTGAGATGACACTGTCCTCAAGACACAGGATTCGAAATTTGAGCCCTGGCGGTCTGAGGCCGAGCACGTTACCTCTCGGTCACGGAGGCTCCCCACAATACTGACTTTCACACGTGGATGGGGAAGAAACATTTTTTTGTTGGAACCGAACCCCAAACTCTGGCGTGAAAGGCAGCGGTGTTAACCACTACCCTAGCCCCTCCCCCCCTAGAGAGAAATAAAATTAATAAACGAAAAAAAACTGAAGGGGCAAGTTAGTATATTATTGAAGTCATACGAAGTATTATTACAAAGCACGTAGGCTACATCGGTACATTTAATATAAATATTAGGTAAAAAATCAAAATTATAGAATTTTCAATAATAATGAAATGGATATACATCATTTAACATTTATATAAACGATTTAATTATTGACTTAAATTCCATGGATTTGGGAGTTGATATTAATGGAAGACGAGTATGTTGTCTTTTATATGCTGATGATATTGTGATATTTTGTAACACGGAGTCTGACCTGCAGAAGTTGCTTGATCTGGCACACAGATGGTGCTATAAATGGAAAATGCAAATTAATCATGAAAAATCAAACATTGTTCATTTTCGACGCAAACGTGTTAACAGATCATCACGCAGGTTTAAATTTGGATCAAAAGAACTGTCTGTTGTTAACAGTTATAAATATTTAGGATTTTTATTAGATGAACATTTAGATTTTGTACAGGGTGTTGATGTCCTTAGTAGCTCAGCAGGTCGCGCTCTCAGTTCGGTCATTGCAAAATTTAAACACCTGAGAAATGTCGGTTTTACAACTTATACAAAACTATACAATTGTTTTGTTAAACCAATTTTGGAATATTCTTCAACTGTGTGGAAAGATAAAAAATATATAGAACACATTAAAGTGTTTAACAGAGCTATAAGATATTTTCTTTGGCTACCAAGGACTGCTCCGATTGTTGAAATGTGTGGTGACATAGGATGGATTGCGCCAGCATACAGTCTTAGTTTAAATAGATTGAGATTATGGAATAAATTATGTGCTATGCACCCAGATCGACTCACAAAACGAATATTTGAATGGGATTGGCTGAAGAAATATAATAACTGGTCGGAAGATATTTTACATTTATTAAACAAACTAGACATGGCTGATTTATTTTACAATCAAAACTATTGTGACCTTAAAGAAACTGAAACTAAATTATATGAACTTTGCGCCATACAGTGGAAGGAATCGTTGACGTCATTCCCGAAGCTCCGTACTTACATTAAACATAAAGTAGAGTATAAAGAGGAATGTTATTTGATATGTAATTTATCAAAATCCAAAAGATCTTTGCTAGCTCAGCTTCGGTTAGGGGTGCTTCCCTTAGCCATTGAAACTGGCAGATATACAGTCAAAAGTATAGAATTGGGAGTTTGTGTTGTATGTGACAGTATTGAGATAGAGAATGAATTGCACTTTATATGTCAATGTTCACGCTACGATGAATTAAGAAAAGAACCGTATGACTTTATTAATGTCACAATAGAAGTCATACACTTTAATACTTTAGGGGATAAAGACAAATTTTGCCTCATAATGTCAAACCCATATATAGTATATAAATTGGCCTGGTTTATACAGACAGCTTGGAATGAGCGACAAAATATTTTGTACAATAAATAGTTAATGGGTGATGATATGGTGTTGGGCCAATGCTTTTGACAATGACCCGGCACTCAATCATCAACACATTGAATATAATTGTTATATAATGTATTTTATTTACAACCTCGCTGTGCTCTTGTGGTTATGCTGGTAATCATCTCACAGCTGGCACGGGGCGTTGACCCTGTGTGTTGACCCAGTAGTCAGACATAGCATTGACGCGGTAGTGTTTGTCTGATTGTCTTTGAAATAGTTTATTTACATGTTTACCTTGTAAGTTCAACAGGGTTGACATATAATCATAGGTTATATACTTGTTATTTTATAGACCACTGTTTCAGTGCTGCGCCAACGTCTCGAACGTTGGCCTAGCAATCGACACACTATTCACGACGGTTTGACTATGTGGATAATTTTATATACAGCATTTTGTAAGGTATGTTGACACACTCTTTCACTTTTGATTATTTCAATAAATTTTATAAAATATTTTTGTGTAATAGATACAGCAGGTTCTGGCTCATAGATGTATATAATTAAATTTCTAGCTGGTGTTATTTTATAACCCGCTGCTTCAGTGCTGCGCCAATGTCTCAAGCGTTGGCCCAGCATTGAAGCAGCGTTGAACCAACAGTGGCCTTCATTATTTCACGTTTGAATACTGATCTATTGTTAAACTCCGGCGAACACGAAACTTTGCGCCGGTGCTGGTTGAGAGACGGGCCGACATCGTAGACGTTGGTCCGTCGCTTTGCTAGGACCGGGTCCATGCAGGTGTATTCGCTGGAGCATCACCATTTTAGGGCCTACATTGATATGCCTACATTCTCACACCTCGTCTGTACACCTCATTTTTATGCATACAGTACTGATTTCACAAAATGGGACAGATTTTTCATCAGTGGCTGGCCCGCGTTAACGCTGGCCAGCCCGTCATTAGCCCGGGCGCAAGCCCGGCGAGACAGGCGCAGAATTGGTTGCGCCCAGCGCATGAAATGGGCTCGAGCCCCCACACGGTTCGGGCCAGGAAAATATACCCGCCCAAATCCTACTTGGGCTTGCACCCAGTATACTGTGTGGCGGCTAACATGGATGCTGTGAACCATGCGTCAGCTCGCCGAGCTGGCCAGGCTCGCTCTGGGCAAGACAGGGCGCGCTCAGCTTGACCACATTCAGCATCATCTGAACAGCTCTGAGTTGATCTAAACGTTCAATAATTGAGTGTCCGTACGCGTATACATGTAGATCTGTTGCAGTCCTCATTTATTTCTGCTTAGCCATTTAGCATTTAGCCTTTAGCATTTAGACATTATCTTTAGTATCGGACAAGCAGTTCAGTGTATAAATTCAGAAAATGGGCGGTTTTATGAAGCTACGGTCACTGGAATAGACCTAACTGAAGATGAAAAAGCAGGCACCTGGAAAGTCAGGCTCGCCCGGCACACCGGTCGAGCTTGAAACTGGACCAGACGAGAAGCGCGCCTGACTAACACATACAGGCGTTGACTCAATTCGCCGAGCCCGGCGATATGAGCGCGGCTCCAGTTATATGAACTTATACCAAAACGCACATTGCGGCCCGGCTAAAGGATTTTATAACTTTGGGCGCATACATGCGAGCCCCAAATGGGGTGGGGGGAGAACATGGGGCTAGCCCAGGGCTAGCCTGCGTTAGCCGGGGCTAGCCCCACTGAAAAAGCTTGTCCCATTTTGCTAAATCAGTACTGTACTTGTCATATAAACTGACGAATAAGCCTCAAGGGCTGGGTACTGAAATTAAACTGATTAAATTATTGTGTTTGCTGTATTTTGTACTCGTCAGTATAATAAACGAATTGAATTGAATTGCATGACAATATACGGCTGAAGTGGAAAGGGAATTAAACATTGCTAATAACCGTTTTTTTTATATTGAAAACAGAAAAATGGAAGTAGAAATATATAATTGCAATGTCACATACTAGATATATAATATAATGTCACATACTAGATAAAATTACAGCAAAATTGAAATAGTTATAGATTGCATGAGAAAATACGGCAAGGAAATTGAAAATCGTCAATAAAAAACTGTTGTCGTGTTAAAAACAGCAAAATGAATTTAAATCAATGTACAAAATATATTTACGTAGACTCTTCATTTTTTCTGAAGTCGGTGAAGGGGGAAGGGAATTTAAAATTACGAGTATAAACTTTTTTTCGTGCTTAAAACGGTTTAAAGGGCAAGGGATTTAAATAGTCAATAACAGCTATTTTCATGCTAAAAAATCGAAAAAACTAAAATAATGAGATATAATTGCAAAGGATTAGAGTTCATGTAAAGTAGTTAACAAAATATAAAAAAAATACCAGAGTAAAAGATGGAATCAGAGATTAAGTTAAGCATTAGCTGTTGCTAAAATACAATTTATTAAACGAAACAGGCAGCGGAACTAATGCTTCCATTTAATATTAACCGTACATAAAGAAATCAATAATAACGTGTCACTTCGCTTGCCCAAACAATTGCCTCACTTCGCTTGTTTGGTTATTATGACAGGAAAATATCCCTAGGACATCTTTAGGGTTGTTGTAGAACTTTACTGTTAGAGTAAAATACCAGAAATGAAGGATGTTCAAGGGTACCCTCGAGCCTAAATATAACATTTTTAAAACATCAGGTAATTTAAAATACAAAACTGAAAGGTTTTAAGCAATTTTCGATTCATTATGCATCCTATGTTTTTTTTATTACAAACAGAAGAACAAATTACTAAAGTTTTGAAATAATTCAGAAAAATTAAACCCACCCTTTACGCACTGAAACTCAATATTGCAAATTGAAGATAGCTTTGTTCTCCAGATGTAACTTTTCAGTTTCCAGTAAATTTGCATGGTTACGAGCATGCAAAGGTATGTTTACATCATTTGGTTCATCACTCATCTGGTACCACTATGTCCCATTTGACAACCCATAAGTTGTTGCACGAAGGACTCAGGTCAACGATGCGGATGGGGTACTAGTTCCATCTTGTCGACCCCGTGTAATAACAGATTCTTTACTTTTATACTATTTAATACTAATCTGCCACATTTTGTCATTAAGTACACCTCTGACGAAACATAGGTGAAGTTATATTTTTCAAAACACTTGAACCCACACTTAGAGCGCTGAAAGTCTATGTTAAAAAAAAGTCACAAAGCTCGTGGAATGTAACTCGTTCGTTTGCTCTTCATGTGTATAATTATATATGCTAATGCTAATTATATAGGCTAATGTCTGTGGTCTTCAATTTGTATATCTATCACCTGTTCCCATATCAAGGTAGAAAAACTTTATCTTGTTGCATGAAGGACTTATGAGGTAAAAAGAAAACGGTCGGGGTACTCTCTTAAATTTCTCGACCCTATGCAACAACAAAATCCTATTTTTATAGTTATAAACAGCGTTAATACCACTCTTCACACATTTTGTCATTGAATAGATTCAGTACGAAACACATGGGAAGTTTTTTTTATTGTTTTAAACCCATCCTGGTTCTAAAGTTTTTTTAGGACATATCCATAACAAACACCTCACACGAGTTTATGTCGTGCAACAAGGTTTGTCATAGTCATATCACTTCATTCGTATCTGTGTCTTGGCATACCAAATGATAAATACATAATTATAGATGTGAAATACTTATCTACAACACAAAAACCAAACAATTGATCATTTGAAGAGTTGTGTAATAGTTAAGATAATTTTTGTTACTGTAAAACTATATATATTCATACTGCAAAAGCACATGATAAAATTTGATGATTTATATTGTTAGTATAGTTATACGTATATATGTGCTTGCTAGCACATACAAAATATATGATACCGTGAGCACATTATGGCGAACACCAGTGAGAAGTCAATTAAGTCCTTTCCCACCAGCAGCTCGTGATAAACTTTCTAATGCAGCAGTTATTGGCAAAGATTAAAGCCACATATTCAGAAGAACATAATTTATCATTATGAATGTAAGGTATATACCAGTAAAACATATTTAAATGAAGAGAGGCATAAGTTGACTCAATGGGCTTGCTGTGGTTGGGTGGTGCCAATTATCCAAGTCAATAGAACTGGACGTTCTGCAAATATGATTCAGCATATAGTAATTGCGTTTTGTAGACAAACAATTTTTGAAGAATTGCTATATCTATATCTATATATGCTTCAGGAATATATGCTGCAGTTGATTTTAGTTATCACATGACATATTCAGGAACTGGCACCATGCTGCACCATGCTGCACTAAGCAATATTATTTTAACCTATGATGCGTCCTCCTCAACAAATGCTGCTTGATGTCATCTCAGAAACGAATCTAAGGCTGCACGAGATGTTGAACAATTCCAGGCATTACATAATTTTGGGGGTGCTATTGGTAATATCAAAAGATGGTTCATCAATGTGTATTTGCATCGTCTAAAGTCATGCCATGCGAAGTTACATGGCTGATGACATTGTGACAAACACAATTATGCTTCGGATTGCTGCACCAGATACTCGTTTCGGTGTTGTTAGAATTGGATTTTTTTTACAAATTGGCTTGCTAAAAATACAAATTAATTTTAGTATCTTTTATCTGTGGATATAATTAACTTGAAAAAGCGTAAGTATGTCCTCAAAATCGCCTGTTTCCTATGGCCTACTTTGATCTCTTGAAAACTCCTTGTATACAAAGCTAATATAATACATACTTAGCGTACTTAGGAGAATATCCCATCCTGACTTTTGACTTTATACAACCTCAAGGTGACAGATCATGGTTTCCCATATGCTAATATGTATATAAACATAAAACAAACATGGAACGGAGATGTTACGGCTTGGTGAACAGTTAAAATATTTTAAAAATGTCAATGACTGTTGACCTCTAAGGCTGGATTTATTTTGTCAACAATATCAAACCTTTATATATGTTTTGTCTTGAATGTATTAAATGACACAATGTGGCAACAGTGATATTAAAGTGATTATATTAAAAAAAAGAAGATTTTGCTAATATAAAGCGGTCTAAAAAATATAACTGAGAGTACATCATTCGGATTTTTAACCTCATGATGCAACAAGGTTTTTTTTAAATTGCTGTACCAGATGACAGATTTATCATATGAAGATATTAACATGTTCAAATTTTACACATGTACAGTAAACGGAAACGTATACATACTACGAACTGTGGTAATTTATTTTTTTCACTATTGACTTTAAGCGCTCTAAGGGTGGATCTACGTTTTCTGAAAAAATTAAAACTAGATAAATATATTTCGTCCTGAGTATATTCAATTGCAAAATATAGCAAGAGTTGTATTACAGCTGTTCGCAACTATAAAAAAAGATCACTTTGATAGTACAAGGGGTCGAATTGTAACTAGTGAGAGTACCCCATCCGGACTTTACCTCATAAGTCCTTTATGCAGCAAAGTAGGATTTCTATAATTTGAAATAGTGGTACCAGATGACAGATTTATTAAATGAGGTCAGCATAAATTAGCATTCTCATATTTATGCAAATGTACGGGAAGCGGAACGTTACATACTACGAGCTGTCTTCAAGTGTTTTGAAATACTGACTTTCGGTACTTGCTGTAATGGTGGGTTTACGTTTAATGAAAACAATCTACACCTAACACCTGAATATATCCAATGACAAAATGTGACCAGAGTGACAATAAAATTGTTTATAACCGAAATAATGATGATTATGTGATTACAGGGGTCGAAAAATGTAGCTTGTCAAGTTGTGAGAGTACCACATCCGCTCTTTTGACCTCATAAATCCTTCACACAACAAGGTAGATTTTTTCTAATTTGATATAGTGTTATCAGATGGCCGATGGACCGAATAAAGTCAACAGACATTAACCTGATCATAACCATATAAATGTACAGGAAAGTACAAAATTCCATTCTCAGATCTGTGTTAGTTTTTTTTTTTAATATTTACCTCCAGCGCTCTAAAGTTGGATTTGTGTTTTGTGAAAAAAATGAAACTCTAATAATTTGCCAACCTACATTTAATAAAGAAGAAATATGATCGACAGTGATTTAAAAAATGTTTATAGCAATTGCGGTTTGGATTTTTAATAACCTGGGGTTAAAAGTGTAGTCTTTGGAGCTCAAGGGTACCCTTGAAGATCCCCCATTTTAAAAAACATTGCTGACACGATTATCTTCTACACCCACCCCAATTCCAGTGATAAATTTCCCTGTCGTATAGACATCTCAAACCTTTCCCCTTTTTTGGGTTAAACCAGCTCAAAAACTAGCAGCTTCTTGAAACCTGGCTCCCAGACTATACATGTACTTTTAAGTTATTATAAGCTCGGTATTAATTTCAAAACATAATCCGGCTGAAGGTGCAAGGGAATCTTACATTTTCCCTAACAGATATTCTTAAGCAAAATAGAATAAAATAGAAGTAATCCGAAATTGCAAATGCACTCATTTCATATAAAATTATGTAAAATATACAACAAAAGGTATGTGATTATTATATGGAATTTAAATAGATATGTCTAATATGTCTAATGACAAAAAATTAATCGAATTTTCAATTACATTTATAAAACGGGCATACATTGCATGAAAAAATACGGCTGAAAGAACAAGGAAATGTAAAGTCGTCAATAAAAGCGAAAAAAACCCTTAATAATCAGGGTTCATTAAAAGCCATTAGATATAATTAGAAGCCATTAGATATAATTGCAAATGCCCTTATTTCATATACATGTAAATTGTGGAAAATATGGGAAAAAATACAGAGGCCTTGCAATGGGTTTAGATTTCACGAGAAAATACGGCTGAAGGGCCAAGAAAATTCAAAATTTGCAATAAAAGCGATTTGTATGCTAAAAAAACTAACACGGGAGTAATTGATTAAAATTGCAAGAGCTTATGTGACTATTATATTTAATTTAAATGGATATAAAATAGTCTAATGATACAAATCATCAAGACATAGTATTTTCAATTAATATTAAACGGGTATATTTTTCATGATAACATACAGCTGAATGGACAAGAAAATATAAAATTCTCAATAAATGCGATTTCTCTGCTAAAACAGACAATATGAGAGTAATTAGATATGATTGAAAATGCCCTTAGTTCATGTAAACGTACGTCAAATTGAAATTGGAATTCAACAATAAGACTGCGGTTCTGAACATTATTGAGAGTATTATTGCGGCCTGAACTAGATCTAGCCTACATTCATGCTAGTCCAGGCAAACAATGAAATGACCCACCACTAATTGCAACAGAAAATATTCTGTCACCAACAGTCTCACAAAGAGTCATAGAAAAACATATTAAAAGTCACATAGAATTGCAGTGGCGGAAGAGTGCCTAATTTGAATAAATCCAAAATGGCCGCCAAATTTTGATCACCCATCGCCATGATGGCCACCATGTTATCATAAGAAATAACAGCTTCTGAGCTGACTTGTCGACTGACTTAATCCTTGATTAAGTGTTGATGAGAAACCTCAAAACTACAGATGGTTTGACGAGAGGAAATGGCATGAATGAATCGTGGCGTTTCGTATGGTTGTTCTCAACTCCGGCTTGTAGGGGAGACCCAGGAGGATTTGAACATTGCCACAATTTTAACATTTTTCTCATACTATGTTCATGTGATAAAGATCATCTTTTGCCTAAAGAAGGAGACTCACTATGCCTATGGATAGCCATAACATTCTATTCAGAAGAATAACATGAATAGAGATCTAAAAAAACCAAGTTTGTCCAAATCCTTATCCATGTGTGGGAGAATTTGGACATAAACGTTTTTATTCATTGAGAGTCATATTATCTGAGCTATTTTATAACTTTATTATTGGGATAATGGATTTCATGCTGTGGGGAGGATTTGGACAAGTGATTTAGGGGGGGGGTATGGACATTGCATAAATACTCCCCCAAGTGTCAAATTCCTCCCTGCAAGTTTCTAAATCCTCCCTGATTCTTCTGTTCAAATTTACCCAACAGCATGAAAAAATAGCCCGATTCACGAACAATAGAGACATTTGCCATAAAATTGTTATAGCAGGTAATGCCACAGTGAATGATTATCGTACTCAGGAGATGGGTGAGGAAATACAAACAGATATGGTAAGGAAAATCGTGGCACAGCACTCGCTAAAAAGGAAAGATCAGATATGTCACCTCAGCAACACCAATACCATCAAGATAAGAGACGAGGTCATTTACATCGATTCTCAACTCCTCTTCAAGAAACCTTTAGCTGCAGTACAGGGTGCTGATGACTCACCAAGATAAGAGACGAGGTCATTCACATTGATGCCTAACTTCTCTTCGAGAGACTTGTAACTGCAAGACAGGGTGCTGATGACACACCAAGATAAGAGACGAGGTCATTTACAGTGATACCTAACTCATCTTTCAGCGATTTTTATCTGCAAGACAGGGTGCTGATAAATCACTAAGATAAGAGACCAGGCCATTAACATAGATGTCTAACTCCTCTTCCAGAGACGTGTAACTGCCAGACAGGGTACTGATAACTTATCAAATATATGTATATAGCTATCCCTCAACCCTATCATAGTTTATTCCCAAAAGGGCGAATAAATCTACACTAGCTGATGCACTGTGGAATCACTTGCCTGATAACACACCACTACCCAAAATAACCATTCAATATAATTATATTAGATGGAGGTACCTTACTTTATAGAGTCTATCTGTGGAAGCGCGTATGAAGAAGCATGCAAGCATTATGTAAAGTATGTCAGAAACCACTATGGAACAACAATTGTTGTGTTGATGTAGTTCACCAGAAACTCTCTAGTATCTATGCAGTTTCAGATTCTGTGGTCTTCAAGGGGAAACGGGAATATCATTTCTAATATGTTTAACAAAGAGATTGCAAACTGCCATAGCGCGGCTTCAAGAAAACATCAAGCCGGACAGTCGTGGTTGGCGATGGCACAAACCTACTTATTGATAATTATGGTTCCATGTCAAATCCACAAATTATATCTAAGACCACGGCCAAAGCAGAGAGAAAATCATCCAACAAAATTCTGGAGTATTACTTTACTGAGAACAACAGTTAGTCCAGAAGTGTACAGAAATGTGTTGTTTATGCATGATATTCTTGGGTGTTATACCACGTCTGGCGTCGAGATTGATAGAAAAGCAGCATTGACACCCCTATCCACCAGTGCAGTATTTCGGGAACAATTAGCAAATGACCCGAAAATACTGACACCCGTATCATCAGCTTGTCACAATTTACGTGTAGAAGTGTCTCGATAAGTATTTCACAAGTTAGACCATTTGACATGTAATGAAGTTCTGAGACGAAGCTAAAGGGTTTATAGAGGGTGACATTTCGATTTATTTACTACATGTTAAGTAGATTAACATTTAAACTATGTAATATTTTTCAATGACATTTTCAGAGTAGTCGTCCCATGAATAGAAAATAGTGCCTGTATATGTACAATGACAATTTGTTAAGACTTTATTGAGAAAGTGGCGAAAATCATTCACCACAGTTATTGTGAATCCGACTATAATCCCACTGTTTTAATGAGGCATTATTTGCCTGGTATTATATCCCCTTTTCACACCCAACCCTCGACACATTATATTTTGTAGAGGGAGGGAGGGTGTGGAAAGGAGGTGCATATAATGTGATCTACAAATACAGCTTATCTTATATATTTCAGGCCTACTGAATATGTCAACAGGTTCATTCTAATGTTTTTGTGAGGGGGGCCACCATTCAATCTCCAGAGGCGGGGGGTGGGATGGAGTTTTTTGAAATAAATACATTCGGGTAGACTCTGTGTGAAATAAATAATTTACTCCAAGAACTGTTCTATATAAAAATGTGATAAAATTTGTAATTTTCAGCCCGCTGGCGAGCCGGGTTGAAATAAATAATTTGTACGCGACAAAAACTCTAGTCGCCCCCCCCCCTGCCCTGATGATTGAATGGTGGCCCCCTAATGACTTACGAGACTTTACCCACTGATACAATAACATGTTTATTAATAAAGGGCCAAAATGATCAGGCCTTTTTATTCACGTTAAGCATAATATTATGGTCATGTTACAAAATCAAAATTTGTGAAATTAGAGGTGATTTCACATCTGTCATATTAAATGTTTTAATTTCTGGTGTGAATGGGAGGCCCAGGATGTTCAATAATGTGATCATCAGATACCTTGACCATAAAAACAAAAGGTTAGACACAACAATAATGATTCTTCATTGATTATTAACCAAGATATCGCCAAAATAAAACTCAGTGAAGTTTCATGGCGGCCATTTTGGATTTATGCAAATTATGCACTCTTCCACTGCTCCGACTCTATGTGACATTTAATATGTTGTTCTATGATTGTAAAGTAAAGTAAATTGATACTGCATTTTGGCATGGTGACATAGGCTACCCCAGCTAATAATAATTTGAATTATATATTTTATTGATTTTTTCATGAGATATATCGCTTTATATCTTTGTAAATTCAGTACAATGATTACATGGCTAGGTTTTTGAGGCAGGTTGTTTAAGTGTTAAGTTGGGAAATACACGATGTGTGTTTGTCTGTTTGTCATAGCTATCTCTAAAAGCAGACTGCCCGGGCCTTTGGCAAGTTAATTCCTTGCCTGTTTGTAAATAAAAATAAATAGTCAGTGAGACCATGTTGATTTTGAAAGGGAAAAAAACTTCCCTAAAATTGGTGTCAGTGAGGAGAATTGGTGTGCCACCTAGGGAGTGACGGCGGACGGTCCACTACGGCGGACGGTCCGCGACACACGTGTGTGTGTGTTTTCACCCCACTACGACGGACGGTCTGCGACACACGTGTGTGTGTGTTTTACCTTCATTCCATATGAATAAAAAATATATTAACATTTCCTCAATGTCAATAGCCAAGATTGTTCCAATGTTTACACCTTTACCAAAATAATATATATGTTTAATACCCTCACTTAGGTTCTTTCATAACTTAGTCCATAATAAAAATAAATTGATATTAGTATTTTCCTTTAGAACTGACATTGTACCACTCTAAAATATTGTCGAACCATTCTCATTGCTTGCGTTATAATGTTTGTCGCCAACTATTTCTTGTAAACTGGGAACGTAATCAGATTAATAATTTAAATAAGCTAAATAAGCTCGTATTCTGACAGGTTTCCTTCTCCTGACAAATATTTTATAACAATAAACCCTACTATTTTTAATGCATATTTAAAATATAATACGGACTCAACAGAAACACTTATCAAATTAAAAGGGGAAGAGTCTTGTGTTCTTTAGATATGTGAGACCATGTGCATGCTATTTTGTCTATAACGTAACTTCTCAAGGACATGAGGAAATTACTGGGAGAAGCTTGTTATTACCCGGATGCCAGACAGAACATAGAAGTATATGATCTCCTAGATATATCACATTATTTTGACTGTGCTCTCATATACAGGATAAGGCTGTAATTCACTAATGTTAAACATACAGCAATATGAACTGACTCCTTTATGTCGGTTCCATAGATGTGCCTGTGAAGACATATCACACCAATGCTGGCTAAATGTTGGGTCACCGTCTGCGACGCTGGCCCAACATTAAACCAACATTGGCTGAATATCTCATGTTCACTGATAGGTTCCATTAACCCTTAAAGCGCCAAAATAAATGTAATAAAAACAATTTAGCCCCCCCCCCCCTTGAAGTTATGTATCGCTTCCGCGAGCTACAACTCTAGGTGGATAAAAATTACTCATACTTGTTTAATATGAGACTACACATTTGCAAATCTTGATTCCTAATGAACCATTTCATTCCGAATATCAGTGATTTTATTGACTAATAAAACAGAAGACAAAACGACTATTATCGCGCTTAGCAAGCGACTATTATTGCGCTTAGCAAGTCAAGGTTTGCAATCGGGTTGTCACGAACTTTTCTGATGTTATTGAATACGGCGGGTGATCATGGATCGACACAACAACAAGCGCGACGAATACACACACGGCTGGTTGTATGTCGGGCCAGAGTCGCGGACGGTGGCCCAGCATTAAATCAACATTGTGTTGATGTTCCTTGTTTACTGGGACACACGATGATAAATAACTTGACATCATGAAAGCCAGTAATGATAACATTAACATTGTGTGTGCTAGAGAAGCAAACATTTGCAAACATTAAACTCGTCTGAATACCACGAGGTGGCATTAACCATTAAAACGCTGAAATATTTTTGTATAAACCATGGAGAGCAGAGGATTTTTTCCATTTGAAATCATCATAAATATCTGATTTAACTCTTTCTGCTTCATTTGAATACCTATGTTATGGGTCTACGGCCATTACAAATATGTTTACTGTGATAGTGCGAGGATCTACTAAAGACATCAGATATTGACGTGTAAAGTCGATCCCCGTGCTGAAAGGGTTATTATATTTTACATAAAATTGTATTCAGACTATACGATATTCGATCCGACTGTAATTGAGTGAAATTTTGGAACCTCGTAAAGACATGCATATTTTGTGTATTTTACATTGCCTTTGAAAATTTGTCGCATATAAACTGAAATGATGGACGCTTTATTTTGTCGCTTATAATATCAAACGAAAAAAACGACTCACAGTTAAAGTAACATAAACCATGAAGTAATTGAATAAAATGATTCACAGCGACAGATTTATTTTAGTAATAAACACAAATAAAAACATAAAAAAATACATTCAATATTGTTGCATGGCTGATGGAACAGTTAACCATTTGAATCTTGAAATGATATTTGTTAAAGTTTTTAAACTATTTCAAGCTCCAGAAGATAACTGCAAATTTTAGTAAAACCCTTACGATGCATCAATTCATTGTGACATTGAAGAATGACTAAATCTTCTAATCATGGAGGTTTTAGAACGACGTTTCCATGGAACTGTCTAATAACAACAATATATTGTTTCGTTTGCCACCCACTGCAAGTCATCTAAATCCATCCACTGCAAGACAAGAATTGCGAAAGCAATTCGCGGTTTGTAGTGGATTAAAATGGCAATTATAAATTCAAAGGTAAGTCTCAAAGGGTCAAGCATAATATTGTATTCTGCAAATGGGATTGACATTAACCTATTGTGAAGGGCACATTAATTCCGGGAATCAATAATACATGAACACGAGGTTTGCAAATGCAGTGCCGTGCCTGCTCCTACAAGTCCGTAATGGTAATCAACAAGGCAATTATTCCGGCTGATAAAGTGATAAAACCCTAATCTGTGATAGGACTTACTCCGCCCTGAAACAACTAACAGTCGTAACCGCTTATTATTCGGTTAAGCAGCTACTGGTATCTGCCTTTCCGAGGTGGTACTGCAGCTGATGGGTCTGATACTGCATATGTTATTTTCAGTTGAATTATTAACCATAGAACAATGGCATAGGCAAAGACATTCAGCGAGACAAACAATTCTCAACAATAAAATAACAGTTGAAGTGGGTGTCCATCCCATAAAGTAAGTATTTAACCCTGTAAGCCCCCGTGATGCATCAAAGCATCATTATACATGTACATCCCTGAAAACAGACCTAATTTTCTACAACTAAGGGTTTTAGAAGGAAAATGCGATGAAACTGTTTCACCAATAGCTGCAATTCGCGGCTTGCAGTGGAGGAAGATTATAATGGCAAATTCAGACTTCAAAGAGTTAAACGACACGGCTCAAAGTATATTTAGAGTGCGATATGTCAAACGTTGCATACTAGAGTTAGACTGTGATATGTGCTGCTATCGATATACATCCACTGCACAATCTACTGCACACAGTGTGAGAATATACAATGCGGGTCCGGTCTGTAAGAGTTAAATTGCCCAGCAGGAGATAGGTGGTTAATACTTAGCTTGAAAATTTACATTTAGTCGTTTTTTTAATATGATTATCATTCATTTCAGATGTTTATACATGTACTCGCATGTACTTAAATATCTTCACACCCACCTATTTCTTTTATTTAATACCACAGAAAAATATATAATGTCAATATTCGAACACTGGAAAAAGTGTCAAATAAGCAGCAATAATAATATGTATATATTATTATTAGCATTTTTCAAATGCAAATTGAACAAATACATATATATACATATATATTTTAATCATTTGCAAGGTTTTATCTAACTCACAGAAGCTATGCCATGGTTCTTTTTTACGAAGTATATCACATCGCACTGTCAGCTCATGTCATGTAGTAAACATTCATTTTAAAATGATTGAAATCGTTATTATTTTCGATATGGTCGAGGACTGGGTGCAGTGCGCCTAGGTCACAGCTACTTAGACAAATTAGAGTACTAAGCACAAAAGTAAGTATATCTGCATTAGTAAATCATTTTTAATCACTATTTATTATCCTTCTTTCCTGCACAGTAGCTTTTTCTTTTTTTGTAAGATAATTCCCTTTCTCATCTGCGCAGTGGCGCTGGCGATAATTATGTAGCTTAGCATCATATTATCACAGCCCCTCCGTCCTCCGCAGCTTGGATTCTAAAGGGTGGGCGTCACCAACCCCTCTTTTAGAAAACATCGTTTTGTGTTATGCATAATTTAACTCTTAATGCGCTAAATTAAATAATTTAAATTTTAACCCACTTGAAGTTGCGTTTCGCTACCGCGAGCCACAACTTCAAGTGGGTGAGAATTACTCATATCTGTTTAATTTGAGACCAAACATTCGCAAATGTTGATGTTTAATAATAATCGTGACAAATAATCAAAAAAAAACATTGGTTTGTATGATGATTGTTTTATAACTATAGGATACAGATCAATTTATTGATTTCATTTTCCCATCATGCTCATTACTATTTTACATGTATCGTTTGAGTCAGCGATAATTCTCGATGAACGTAAAATTTGCATTTTAACCTTTTCACTACCATACATGACGGAAATTTCCGTCGTCATTCGTCAATGAACGTAACCATAAAATGACACAAATTTTCGTCAAATATATACTACATTTTATGTATTTTTCGTCATTTAAAGCTGGAAATTGCGTTAGCAATTCCAGCTTCAAATGACGAAAAATATAACTCCTACACCAGTATATCTGGATCCTGGTATGCACCCCGGCCTGGAAGTCAAAGGGTTAATGTCTTTACTAGACATGTTAACTAATTATTTATACGTTTATTTTACATAATACTCGGGCATTACATGAGCGACAGCTCTCACTATGAGCGTTAATCTAGTAGTTAGGCCTAATCACCACCCATTTAGTGCGTAGGCGAGAATTGG
>OZ024907.1:87098233-87229055 GCA_964017125.1 Flabesymbios commensalis
ATATGGTTGTCAACATCTTATAAACAATTCAAATTACTGATTATTATATTGTAGCAATCCTATATAACTAACTATAAAAAAAGTATAAGGAAAAACGGTTATATGTCATTTCGTTCCTGTGAATCGCATAGGCCTACTATTATCACGAAATCGCCATATTGAAATGACCATATATTGCATTAGATTATTTCACCCTGAAAATTATGATGCATTAAAAGAAACTGAAGATAAAGCGCAAATTAGCTTTTCATAGCGCCATTTTAAAAATATCGCGTGCAATTTTTTTTCTGGAAATATCGCTAATATCATTCCCCGGATTTCCCTGAACACAATGATACCGCCGAAGTAGTGGGGGGGTGCACTGAGACTAATTCAAATTGATTGTGAGTTTATTATGGGCTCACAAATACCTACACTTTCCGTGCTCTTTCTCCACTTTATAACACGAAGCCTTAATTTTTAAATCATGTTGACAATCATTCATGATCTCTGAGCGAAAGATCAGATATTAAAGTTTTCTCGTTGCTGGTCAGCGGAAAAACAGATCAAGATACCAGACTGATTACCGATCGTACAGGTGTCGGCACATTCCACAGTTGACCGCCGCCGTTCACTGCTGGGTAATTCTGGTTGATCGGGTATCCCGGGGAGCATCTAGTCAGAGATTGGCGCAATCACATGGGTTGGTGTCAGAGCTGGGGAGCATAGCAAAAGCTGTGTTTTTGCATGCTGGTAGCAAGTGTACGCTGAGATTAACAATTTCATGAAAAATGTGACGGTAACCCTGTTCAAATGATAAATTCACCTACAGGTCTAGATGCATGCGGTTAAAACCACAAGTCAATGCATTATTCCAATGAGAGGTAAATATGTTATTATCATTTATTAAACAATGACGCCTTCATTGATTGCGCAATCGATCGCCCGAGCACCATATTTTTGGGGCACAATTCAAGAATGGCAATGAGTGAGTGAGTGAGTGAGTGAGTGAGTGAGTGAGTGAGTGAGTGAGTGAGTGAGTGAGTGAGTGAGTGAGTGAGCGAGTGAGTGAGTGAGTGAGTGAGGGGGGGGAGGGAGGGAGGGAGGGAGGGAGGGAGGGGGCGAGCGAGCGAGCGAGCCAGTCAGTCAGCTAGTCAGTCAGTCAGTTAGTCAGTCCGTCAGTCAGTGAAGGAATAAATGAATGATGTTTCAGACAACATTTGTGTACATATAGGCTAATCCGGACCACGAAAACCTCCTGAGGATGTTGAAATGAATGAGATCACACTGCCCTCTCTGCTCTCCAGAGACAGCTGGACAAGCTGTGTACCCAAGTTCATTAGCCGGGTGACAGTCAACTCGTACCCATGTCAACTCGTACCACCGATAGATGTCAACTCGTACCACAAGTGATGTCAACTCGTACCACAAGTGATGTCAACTCGTACCCAACAAGGCAGGTATCAGATGATGGTACGAGCTAACATCTCTTATCACACAACAGACGTCAACTCGTACCCATGTCAACTCGTTCCACTAATAGATGTCAACTCGTACCATCATTAGATGTCAACTCGTACCAAAGTTAATTCCGGAGGATAATGAATGGAGGTTACACATGAGAGCCCGATTAAATTGTCATTTATGTATCACATGTGTTAGGGCATGTTCAGCTTGCAATTAAATTTAATCTAATGATATCCTCATACAAACATATACCTACAAGAAATTGATGTCATTTTAGGAAGTGTAATTGGACAAAAAATGTAATGAATGGGGTTTTAGGCTGTTTTATTATGGCAATGCCATTTAAAAGGATTTTAATTCTGTATGTGATACCAAGTAAATTGTCGTGTGATTTTAGCAAATTAACCGACTTGTATGTATACATGTACATGTACATATTTTTTTATGACAAAAAAAAACTTTTCTTTATGTCAAGAAAATATGTGTCTGTATGTCTGCTACCTTTGTGCACAAGTAGGCTAAACTATTGAATCATTACGAGTGAGCCGAGAAGAAACACTTTTGTTTCTTTGAAACTTGAAGGGGCTCGAATCTGCGATATCCAACTTTCCAATGCACCAGGACCCGCCCTGTACATAGACAGGGCTTTACATAAGTTACCTATTTATTCAGTTATTGGGTCATTATCACGAACAGAATAAATGTAACAAAAACACGTTATAATTATTTGTGTTTAATGCACTGATATGTTTATGAATTGATACGAGCTTTTAATATTTTATAAATCAATGATTTTGCTACAATATTTTATTGACCAATTATTTTATTATGTTCAAAGTCAGTACGGTTTGACGGGATGACAAAGTAAGACTTGTTCAAAATAACATAAGTTCAAAGTCAACACATTTTGACGTGATGACAAAGTAACAAATTTTAACTACGTGGATTCAAAATCAGATTTCAACTTTATGTGGAGCTAATTTCCCGGAAAAAAACTAATTGGTTCTAATGTGTCAGTTCAAAAGGTATGACAGCTGAGGTGAATAAACTGGTACTTTTTATCCTTGTCACTTTATGTCCGTTTTAATTTTTCACTGGCTTGTCTGTAGGATCAGTGAGAAACTGAAATTGAAACGCTTCTATGATAATGTTAATAGACCGTTTGGCTGCAGTTTAGCTGTGGGGTGTCAGCGGTTTTTGATTGCTGGAACCCTAGCGCCTAATGATAAAACTCCCTGATGCCTTCAGTGCATGACTGATAATTGTATTATATCATACAATGAGGGCAAGATCGTTGCGGACAGACGATGAGTTGCGTTTATTCACCCACACACGGCACCAGCTGTCCGGTTGGCTGTGTCAGTGAGTGGGTGGGTTTTAACACTTATCAATCACGACATGGACATTGCCACATATTATTCAGCATTACACTGGGAGCGATAACCTCCCAGACCTCGAAGAAAGAGTCAGTTGACAAAGCAGCTCTAACAATTCCCTTAGGGTCCCACCCGGTCCAATAACACAGGCGACAGGAAGGGTCCCCAGAACTTAAAACAATAAATCTAGCCCTAAACTTAAAAGAATCCCAGGTGAAATGTCACTTAATATATATATCGATGCCCAGCGTCTGATCATGAAAAGTGTTCTTGTGTTTCTCAGTGTGAGATTAAATTAAAAACTGTTGTTTTTCTCGCAGAAATTTGTTGTTTTTTGCTACATACCATTTTCATTTCCATATTGTTTCTTGTAGTTTTCTAGTAATTCGTCAGCGGTCTAATCCTTTCACTACAAATGGTGCATGTGTTGTCGCTAATTGCAATGATTGCTATGAAAACACACCATTGCTTAAGCCGCTATTTTCACACATGTGACTGATCAATCTGGTACCCTTCTCGTAGTAATTGTCACCAGCCCCCGTCTGTCCATTTGACATTACGTAGCGTCGTATAACGCGATTGTCACTAATTAGGGCGCTAATCCCGTTGACCCTTCCAGTCTTGGCGTTTATGAAATGTCACCTAAAAACATAACATATATATTTCAAAGTTGCTTTGGATTCATTAATTGTCTTATGAGGACCTATACACAAATTTATGTTTCGTCTGAGAATGATTGAGATAAAATACAATTTGCATTGAAATGATGTTGCAAAAATATTATAATTGATGATAATGTATGAAACAATTACTTACGGAGATATGTTTATGCTGGTCTGACAGTTAGTATTGTGATAACAACCTATTAACCATTACTATTGCCATCTAAGTTAATTTTGAAAAGCCCAAGATATCGCACCTCACTACCGGAGTCATTCGTATCTTTACTATCACAGCTTTAACACAACAGACACATGTTAAAATTTAAAATAAAAACGTTTTTTGCCGGGAGGCATTAAATTCTCACCGCGCAGTAGCAATTGCCATCACCCTTCCTGAAGTGTGATCACCATGACGCAATGCCGTAAATAAACATAACGGAATTGTCTGGGAGGGGGGAAACTGCGGTTAATCCCGTTTGACATGCATGGCTCAATAATTTAATTAAGTAATTTTTTACCACTAAAATAAAAGTTACAAGTTATGTATAACGTACATTTATCACCCTGAAAAATATTATCTTTGGTAAGAGTTGACATCTAATGATGGTACGAGTTGACATCTGTTGTGTGGTAAGAGAAGTCAACTCGTACCATCATCTGATACTCACCTTGTTGGGTACGAGTTGACATCACTTGTGGTACGAGTAGACATCTATTAGTGGTACGAGTTGACATGGGTACGAGTTGACATGGGTACGAGTTGAAATCTATTGTGTGGTAATAGCTGTCAACTCGTACCATCATCTGCTACTTGCCTTGCTGGGTACAAGTTAACATCACTTGTGGCAAATTGTGGTACGAGTTGACATCACTTGTGGTACGAGTTGACATCTATTCGTGGTACGAGTTGACATGGGTACGAGTTCACATGGGTACGAGTTGACATGGGTACGAGTTGACATGGGTACGAGTTGACCGGTATCCCATTAGCCAACTCATCGGCAGTGGTAGCAGATAGAAGGCCAAAGCTTCCAAGCTACAGGCCAAGAAGTGAACCGCGGAATAATTTTATTTTCTGGGCACATAGACCATCATGTCATACACAAAACTAATCATAAAGGTAATACTTACCCATGTATACTTCTGATACCTCACAAAACAGAAAACGCTAAATGTTAACTCGATGTTCGTTTAACCCTTCACCCTTCAAACCCTCAGGATGCATCGAAGAATCATTTGAATTTCTGAAGAACGACTTCATTTCCTAAAATCTAAGGGTTTTAGAGCGAAAATTGTCATGGAACTGTTTGATAATAACAATATATATTTTTTTATTTTCCACTATAATTAAGTCATCTTCATTCACTACAAGTCAAAAATTCCGACAGCAATTCGCGGCTTGTAGTGAATAAAGAAGACAAAGGCAAACTCATGCTTGAAACGGTTTGAGCGGTGAAATATTTTTATAGAAGACAAAGGGACCATTAAAACGGCTAATGTTTGCACACTGTTGGGACGCTGGCCTTATAGGTTAACATCTCATTCACTGGGAGGAGAGTCTTGTTACAAAACGGACGATACCGAAATACACATTGCAAGTTACAGGGTGCTGGTACAACACATAATCACACAATCAAAGTATTTTACAGTTATAGGAAGCCTTTATAGAAATCCAAGTATAGAAAAGGCTAAAATTGTTGAACTGGGTGATGTACTTCCAAACAGGCTGTTAGCGTACCTGGACAGATTGTGATAGTCCTAATAACAAGTATTATATACGTCGTTGTATAACATTCACAGTTAGTGTTTAGTTGTTTTTTCAGAATTATTTTCACCAATTTTAGTAGGAATACATTGGTTCACTCATGTCATCTACAGAAGAAGCTATGATTCAAGCACTCTCCGTATTTGTAAGTCAAAATTTTGGGAAAATTTAACGGTTTTGTGTATTTACTTAGGACCTACACTGTTAAATCATTAATATACAATGCAATGTGACAGTCCATGACATTTATTATTTACCCGACTGTGCTGCTGCCTGTTGTTTGCCTTTGCGACAGTACTAAAATTATTTGTAAATACTGTTTTTTTGTTATTATTTTAGTCAATGAAGTAAATTAACAAAATAATTATATTAGCATGGCTGTTAGAGAACAATATATTTTTGCATACTGGTTTCTAGGCATGTGATAATTTATATGAGCCGTTCTAATCTATACTAGACTATTTCTGTTAGATAATACCGCATTTATATATATAGAATATTCAAATTTATCCGCTTTTTCATAGTTTCCCCCACTGCATAATAACGTGTGGTTATTTATCTCTGGCTGCTGGTGCGGGAAACGGACATTTTATGCAACATGACGATAATGCCGTTTTTTAACTTGATTTGTGATTATAATATAGAAGTGATAATAATATTGCGCATATATTCCATATATAACCTGTGTTTTTACAAAATGTATCATGGCACTGCCAATTCAATTGATTTCACGCAAAGCTATTAAGTATGTTTTTTTTTAATTTATATACATATAGGCCTATGTACATTGTAATATCCATAATAATATTACAATTTTAGCATTGTATTGTTTGTGCATTATTGAATGTTATGGTTGATTGATTGATTGACTGACTGACCGATAGTTGCTTTACTGCAATGCGTATACTAAATAATATGGTAAACCAATAAAAATTGCAGCGAATTTTATGAGAAAAAAAACACGAGAAATTAGATTTGACAAACAATGATCTTTGAATATTTGAGATGGTCCCAAATATAACCATAGTTGTAGTATCACACGTTTATGATAAGTCAACTATTAGGAGTATATCTCATACGCCAAATATTGCGAATCACGTTTCTTTGACATTTAAAACCATTTGCTGATACAATTTTAATTTGTCAACTCCATTCAACTTTTCAAGTTATGCGATGACTATTACTGACATGTGTACATAACATATAAAGGATTTTGCAAGTTTATTATTTCAAATAAAAATTATAACTGAAGATCGCCGCGCATTTTAGTGCGTTAAATGAATGTAAGATAAAACAATTTAGACAGTAAATATGTTTTAAAAATAATGGCAAAAAAGTGGTCAGCAATATTGGGCGTAGTAGTTGCAGTTGTGATATTATGAGTAGAAGGCTTATTGTAGTAGTAGTGATAGTAGTGGATATAGTGGTGCTAGTAGCAGTGATCCTGGTTGATAGTTTAATTTACTGTGCGGTTTTTTTTCATATAATACTGTACAAGGTTAATCATAATCACGATAACAAAATATAAATTGATATTTGTCTTAACCCTTAAAATGCTAATCGCATCTATAGCCGTGTTTAGCCTGTTTAACCCTAATGCTGCCTTATTGCTTACGACAATTTTTCATTCATATGAAGCTCCAAGTGACGAAAAACAATTATATTGATGCAGAATATACGTCTTCAAAATGTAATTATTAGATTAATAAAGCATCTAACAAAAAAGCATTTTAGCAAAACATTTTAGCAATTTTAGTTGAATTCATTTGGTCTGAACTTTGCTTGAAAACGCATATATACGGTTCAGGCAGCATAAGGGTTGATTAACTTTCAAACAAAATAATTTGGGGGAGAAATTAATTAGCATTAACAATGTTAGGTTTTGATTCAAGTACAAGTGTACGACCCACTCGATGTGGGTCGCGATTGGTTAAAATATAAATTCCAAAATTTAGTAATACGGCTTAAACATTACTGTTATCTTTGTAATATATCCTGTGGTCAAATAGACGTCCTTGGACTCCACATAACCCAACAACAACACAATTATGGGCGACATAAGGCTATGTGGAAGATGGTAATGCATGTTAACCCTTTAAGCCCTCACAATGCATTAAAGCATCATTTTACATCCCTGAAAACAGATTAAATTTCCCCACAACCCAGGGTTTTAAAATGAAAATGTCCATGAAACTGGTTTACCAATACATGGCAATTTTCTTCTATTTTTCACTCACATCAAATCATCTTCATCCACTACAAGTCGAGAATTGCGACAGCAATTCGCGGCTTGTAGTGGATGAAGATGACTATGGCAAACTCAGGCTTGAGAGGGTTAATGCAGCAAAATATTGCACGCAATTGAGCGCGAACGAAACATTAATCAAAAGAATCAATCAATAGATAGGACTGTCATGTGTTGCTGTAATCATGTACATGTATCAATAGCGGTGGGCCTGCATGTGTTCCGAGCATTGAGCCAACATGCCGACGTTAAAGCGCCTCGTCAGATTCCAGCAGTAAACTAATGGCGGTATCTACCTCTGTAATGTCTCATGTGACAGCGTCTCAGACTGTGTCTCAACACGAGTCCGCGCTGGGTCATCGTTCTTACTGTGTGTGTAGTAGGTCTAATAAGGTTCTAGAGTGGCCTGCAACATCTACCCAACAAACACAAGGCATTGAACAAATGTTAAGTTGATGTTAATCCACCGTCTACGACGCTGGCCCAGCATAATTGACTTTAATTGGGTTTAAATATTAGCAAGTATTTGAAACGCAGTGACGCTACCGAAAACCCTTTTGAATGGCTAAACGGTGAAATAATGTTAATTAAGACCCATTTCCCCATACTTCATCGTACTAGATAGCTAATTGAGTTTCACAGAATATATCTCACCAGACAATACTTACAATAGTACAATTATGTCTGTAAAAAATGCTCTGTGGTGTTTCTAGAAAGTCAGGCATATTCATCTTGGATAATCAGTCAAAACCTTCGTTTTTGCTAACATATATAATAAAACTGTTGTATGTTATACATAGTCGATATTTTATCTCTGGTCTTGGTGCGAGAAACAATATGATAGACATCTATGTTAATATATTAGCAATGCGTTTTAATTTTTTTTTTAAGTAGTAATCATTTATATTATCTAAATATCCAGTATTTATAATAGAAATGCAACATAACATTATTTCAATTCTGTACAGATATATGATACCATGTATACTGGCATATGATTTTAGCACATTAACATCTTGTATACATGTGCATAATATCTTTCTCATTTCCATGACAAATTAATTTGTAATGACTTTTATTTATGTAGAAAAAATATCCATCAATGTAATCAATCAGGGCCACAAGCTATACGTTCACGGGGAGAGGGGTGAGAGGCCGTGATAATATGAGGCTGCATTGAATCGTGCTGGTTCGTTAGTTTCACTGTTAAGCCAAGGACGCACACTCGACTTTATGATTGGCATAAACAAGACTGGTCATTCATTTTCTGGTAGTCCGCCTGCCTTTTACAATACACTAATCAACCGTGTTATTTATTATTTATTATTAATAAGCATATTATTACTGCTATTACATACACTCTTTCACGTCAAGGTCGATGGCTTATTGACACATTGGTACTGCTGTTACGACTTTATTTGCACCTTTTTATTGGGTGTTCGGCTTCTTTACACCTTGATACTGGACATACGCGTTTTTTTGTATACCATGGTTTCGTCACACCAACACCCATGGATTTGAAAATATCTCCAGTGCTTGCGAAAAAAAAACTAATGTGGACTGAAAGTTCCTGTGTAGCCCTTACAGCGCTGAATTATTTGTGTTTAAACAAGGAGAACAAGTTTTTTTTCATTTTGAAATCAGCATAAATGTCTTAGTTACCTCTATCCGTTTCATTTGAATACATATGTTATTGGTCTATGGCCATTTCTCTTACAGTACAGGGATAAACTTTAGACATCAGAATCTGACGTCTACAGACGTCACATTCCGACGATTAAAGTCGGTCCACGCGCTAAAAGGGTTATGACCACACGTTCACCTGTCACGTGCCTTTGCTTCCAGGCTACAGACACGATATTCCTCAACTATGATAATTCGAACAGCCCTTCTGTTTACCTATCAAGGAGCTAGTTTTTGCAGGGGCTCTAGCTAGTGGGTTCGTTCAGCGGCGTAGTATCTACAATATGATTTGAGAGTATGGTGTTTTTCGCTTTGCTTGTCAAAGTTGAGGTCAAGTTCGAAAAAATAGCCATATCTTTGCAATGAATGGACCAATTCTTACAATGCTGGTATCAATACAGTATTCAATTATCGAACCGTTGGATCTGTCTGGCCTTATTGTGAAAATAAACTAGCTTTCACCAAGTCAGGCTTTCACCAAGTCACATCTCAATAGTAAATACGCTATGGATTTTTTTTCCTAAATATTTACAAACCTCACTTTGTATCCATTTCTCAGATTACAAACCTCACTTTGTATCCCTGTCTCAGGTTACAAACCTCCTTTTGTGTCCCTGCCTCATTTTACAAACCCTCATTTTGTCTCCCTGTCTCAGATTACAAACCTCACGTTGTATCCCTCTCTCAAATTACAAACCTCACTTTGTATCGCTCTTTTAGATTGCAAACCTCACTTTCTATCCCTCTCACAAATTACAAACCTCACTTTGTATCCCTCTATCAGATTACAAACCTCAATTTTCTCTCTTTCTCAGATTACAAACCTCACTTTGTATCCCTCTTTCAAATTACAAAACTCACTTTTTATCCCTGTCTCAGATTACAAGCCTCACTTTGTATCCCTCTCTCAAATTACAAACCTCACTTTCTATCCATCTTGTAGATTACAAACCTCACTTTGTATCCCTCTCTCAAATTACAAACCTCATTTTGTATCCCTGTCTCAGATTACAAACCTCACTTTGTATCCCTGTCTCAGATTACAAGCCTCACTTTGTATCCCTGTCTCAAATTACAAACCTCTCTTTGTATCCATCTTCTAGATTACAAACCTCACTTTGTATCCCTCTCTCAAATTACAAACCTCACTTTGGCTCCCTGTCTTGGATGACAAACCTCACTTTGTATCCCCCTCTCAGATTACAAAACTCCCTTGTTATCCCTCTCTCAGATTACAAACCTCACTTTGTATCCTCTTTCAGATGACAAACCTCACTTTGTATCCCTCTCTCACATTACAAACCTCACATTTGTAACCCTCTCTCTGATTACAAACCTCACTTTGTATCCCTCTTTCGGATTACAAACCTCACTTTGCATCCCTCTCCTAAATTACAAACCTCACTTTGTATCTCTGTCTCAGATTACAAACCTCACTTTATATCCCTTTCTCAGATCACAAGCCTCACTTTGTATCCCTCTCTCAAATTACAAACCTCACTTTGTATCCATTTTTTTAAATTACAAACCTCACTTTGTATTCCTCTCTCAAATTACAAACCTCAATTTGGCTCCCTGTCTCAGATGACAAACCTCACTTTGTATCCCCCTATCAGATTACAAACCTCACTTGGTATCTCTCTCTTAGATTACAAACCTCACTTTGTATCCTCTTTCTGATGACAAACCTCACTTTGTATCCGTCTCTCCCATTACAAACCTCACTTTTGTATCCCTGTCTCCGTTTACAAACATCACTTTGTATCCCTTTTTCAGATTACAAACGTCACATAGTATCCCTCTCTCACATTACAACCTTCACTTTTCTCCCTTTCTCAGATTACAAACCTCACTTCGTTTCCCAGTCTCAGATTACAAACCTAACTTTGTATCCCTCTTTCAAATTACAAACCACACTTTGTATCTCTCTCTCAGATTACAAACCTCATTTGGTATCTCTGTCTCAGATTACAAACCTCACTTTGTATCCCTGTCTCAGATTACAAACCTCACTTTGTATCCCTCTCTCAAATTACAGACCTCACTTTGTATCCCGCTTTCAGATTACAAACCTCACCTTGTATTCCTCTATCAGATTGCAAACCTCACTTTGTATCCCTGTCTCAGATTACAAAGCTCACTTTGTATCCCTCTATCTTATTACAAACCTCTCTTCGTATCCCCATCACCGATTACAAACCTCACTTTGTTTCCCTCTATCTTATTACAAACCTCACTTTGTATCCCTCTATCTTATTACAAACCTCACTTTGTATCTCTATCTCAGATTACAAACCTCACTTTGTATCCCTCTATCTTATTACAAACCTCACTTTGTATCCCTCTATCTTATAACAAACCTCACTTTGTATCTCTATCTCAGATTACAAACCTCACTTTGTATCCCTCTATCTTATTATAAACCTCACTTAGTATCTCTCTCTCAGATTACAAACCACACTTTGTATCTCTATCTCTGATTACAAACCTCACTTTGTATCTCTCTCTCAGATTACAAACCTCACTTTGCATCTCTCTCTCAGATTACAAACCACACTTTGTATCTCTATCTCTGATTACAAACCTCACTTTGTATCTCTCTCTCAGATTACAAACCTCACTTTGTATCCCTCTCTCAGATTACAAACCACACTTTGTATCTCTCTCTCTCAAATTACAAACCTCACTTTGTATCTTTCTCTCAGATTACAAACCTCACTTTGTATCTTTCTCTCAGATTACAAACCTCACTTTGTATCCCTGTCTCAGATTACAAACCTCACTTTGTATCTCTATCTCTCAAATTACAAACCTCACTTTGTATCTCTCTCTCAAATTACAAACCTCACTTTGTATCTCTCTCTCAGATTACAAACCTCACTTTGTATCTCTATCTCTGATTACAAACCTCACTTTGTATCCCTCTCTCAGATTACAAACCACACTTTGTATCTCCATCTCTGATTACAAACCTCACTTTGTATCTCTCTCTCAGATTACAAACCTCACTTTGTATCTCTCTCTCAGATTACAAACCTCACTTTGGCTGCCTGTTTCATATTACAACCCTCACTTTGTGTAAACATCAAGAGAGCAGGGGTTAACCCTTTGACCGCTAAGCTCGAGTCGTGTTTATTAATTCTCTTTATTAGCCGTTTAAATCGCAGTTATTGGGAATAAAGTTTGTATTTAAACAGCAAGATTTGCAAATGTTTGGTCTGAAATTCAATAAATATGATATATTTTCACCTCTTTGAAGTTGTGGGTCGCGGTAGCGATACACAACTTCAAGTGGATGCAAAATGTCATTATTTGATCTGTCGCGTTGAGAGTTAACACGTGGTCAATGGTTAGACGCACCAGGTTGTTCTAACATGTTAGTTCCGTGTTTCTCCCCCAGGTACAACGGTATATGCGCGACAGCTGCTCTCGATTAACATTGAAGATGTTATCATAATTTTATGATATTTTTTCTCGCTTTGACATCAGTATCGGCATAATTATCTGCGTAGTCCAAATATGTACATTATTAATTATTTTTTTTTATTTAAAATGTAAAACATAGGCCTAATCCTACGAATGCAGCTGGTGTTATGCTATCTGATTAAATCAATATTGCACATTGAATATTGTACAAACTATACCTTATACATGAATTTTTCTAGTTAATAATTGAATGAATGGATAAGTGAAGGGGATAACGAGCCGGGTGCAAGAAATGCAAGTGGATTTGCATAACAATACAAATGTACATCTAGGTTATATGAAACAATACTACTGAATATTAGTAAAACCTCATCAATCTATAATATGTAACATATCGACAAATTATACACTTTTATCAATTTCTTGCGTTGAACACTAAAGGTACGAAAAAATAGGCGTGACTCTGCGACAAAGCAATGGCAGCTGTGTAATTTCTATGAAACGTGATGAAGGCAAATGGGACCGAGGCTACAGCCTTGCCCAACGTAATAACCAAGATAATGTGTACATCACATTCAGATATTAGTGTTTAATATAGATATCTTAAAAATGTATCACTGTTCAAATGTGTAATATAACCTACAGATTATCACAGTACTACATTGCACCAACTGTGGGATAATAGGCTACTTACTCTGATGAGCTTCCGTACGAATCCATGCTGGCGCTTCGAGAGTGAAAACAAGTCAGTAACAAGTAATTTATTCTGATGGTCATCTTTAGTAGGAGAAAAAACAGAGAAGCCACCAGTTGACAACCCTTCGTCCGACCAGACTCCAGGCTAAGGATAATACTTATGTATTAGCATGGCATGACATTATGATGACACCAGAAGCTGATGATATTTGCTAGTTGTATGGTTCGCTTGTTATTCGCAGGGCTATTATCCACACACAACATGAAATATATGAACAATAAAGATTGTTTTTATCGCAAACAGGCCAATAATAAATCCACCGAGCCGTATCAGTCTTATATGCTAGTAATAAGACTTGGGTACACATCAACTCCAGCTGGAGTGATGTGCTATCTCACTCCATCTTGTCATTCAACCCTTTAACCGCCAAATTATACAATCTGATTTTTCACCCACTTGAAGTTGTGTCTCGCTGACGCGATCCACAACTTCAAGGGAGTGAAAATAATTCAGATTTGACAAAATGGAGGTCAACTGTTTTCAAATATTGCTGATTGATGTCACATTTTATCTTTACCATGTTCAAAACGTGGTACATAATATGCTAATAAAAAATGAAAACCCGTAAAGGGTTAACACTTACATCTCAGAGCTATTCAATTGAAATGCTCTGTCTCTTAAAGTTGTGTTTCGCTATCGCGATCCAGCCTACTGATTGCGAGGTATGTGCTAGTATACATATGGTTCCGATTGCAATTCGGCTTGTGCAATGCTTACATAAACGTTATTCCCAAACACTAAACATTTGTATAACATTTATGTAACGTCGGCCCAACGTATTCGATGCTGGACCAACATTGTATAAATGTTATACATATATGTTGTGTTTACTGGGTCGTGCGGTTCGGATCTTATAAATGCATACATACATACATACATACATACATACATACATACATACATACATACATACATACATACATACATACATACATACATACATACATACATACATACATACATACATACATACATACATACATACATACATACATACATACATACATACATACATACATACATACATACATACATACATACATACATACATACATAGAACATTGCGGCCCCTGTGTAGACTCTATCGATCCGAACGCAACGAACTGCTACGTTTTAATACGTATCTAATCAGTACATTCCGGATTAAAAATATGCACGGTATCCGAATCTCAAGCCGAAGGGAGAGTTTCGGGGGTGGGGGGGGGAGGGCTGCCATGGACATACATACATACATACATACATACATACATACATACATACATACATACATACATACATACATACATACATACATACATACATACATACATACATACATACATACATACATACGTGCATACATACATACACTGTACGAATAAAGCAGCTCCCCAAATGTTCTTGATTCCGGAAGGCGATTCATAGAGATTTGTATCCTCCTAGACAGGGGTTTAACATAATGAATGCTAGCGTACTTAGCCCCATAAATACCAGTAAAGCGTACTCGTGTTGACCAATTAAATTTGCACCTACTTGAAGTAGCGTCGCTACCGCGATCCACATATTTTTGTCAAGTTGACTCCGAGCACTTGGTGATGATTGAGAAAAAAATTGTTCATAACTTTCATGAGCTCTGAAAAATACTGAGAAAAACTGTTGTGGCATTTATAACCCAGATGGTCTATGGGCTTACAGCAAGCAGACTGTTACGATTTGATGCATTTTTTAGTAGTCTGTCCTGAAAGGGCAGACCATTTCAGAGGAGCTGGGAGAGGCAGGGAAAAGCCGGTGTCATGTCACCTGATTGTTCCACATCAAACAGGTCTTCTTTTTGTCGCGGTCCTTTGATGATACAGCAGTCGTAGCCGCCTTCCTCTTTAAAGGCTTATAAAATAAATGGCCTTGTGTCAGTGCTACTGTTGCTGTTGATTCTGCTTTGTTTGATGTTCAGTATTGGCTTATCTCTCTAGGACTTCTAGTTTATCTTCTGCAATATTTGTTGTAGAGAAATGTTTTATTTATTATAAGTTTTCTATTTATTTGGTTTTAGCGTACATTACAATATGATCTATGTTGAAGACAAATTTATAAAATAAATGAAATATAACAAATGTCTTTTAAGTTTAAAACTATTAGTTTCGTTGACACATTCTTGAATAGCAAAAGCAACTGTTGTTCTTATCTTATGTAGATTTCAATTATTTTTTTTGTTGATAAATTAAAAATATTTCGCATTTAATGAGCATGATTTCTACTCTATTGCTGCTGATGTCGTTGCATTTGTGACTACTGCTATCGCGTCCCGGCCGGCCACCACCAGTTTTGTCAATGTCGTGGTGTTGGCTGTTGCACGCTGTCTGTTTTGTCTTTGCGCTGTTGTTGCCATCACGCACAGGGCTCTAGTTTGGGTGACGGCTGACGGTTTGTAAGGACGCATGCGACTCGCTGGAACGCAGGTTTCCACAGCTACTCAAGGGATAAACTCTGACTCCTGCACGACCAACGGACAAATATCCTGTCAGATGACGCGACCACACTGCTGCCGGGACGTCCTCCACCGCATTCAGTCACAGACACTGCCAGTGACCGGGACGGGTCCTGAACAGATAAACTAAGACCGAGTAGGATTTCTCCTTTCAAGGTGAGTGACACTGGCGCCGACCACATGCTTCCGCATAATGGGCTTCGCTCTAACAGGGAGCAACTATTGAAAAATTGCACGTCTGTAAATCCAGTTTTGAAAGAATCGTTCTTTCTCAGACATTTGTGTCAGCAATTTACGCTTTAAATGTTTAAACCATCACGATGCGTCTAAGCATTATTTTGTATATCCGAAGAATGACTTAATTTCCTAAACCTATGGATTCTAAAAAGCGATATTTTTACATTTGCCACCTACTTGAAGTCATCTTCATCCACCATAAGTCGAGAATTGCGACAAAGAATTGCGACAAAGTTGAGGTAATTTATAGGTTGTAATAGTTGAATGTAACTTACCAAATTTTGAGCGATTTCACCTATTCAAGCAAAAAAAGAACACGGAATTAATCTACACATGAGGCCATGAGCTCAGTCTACGTTATTATAACTGGAAAGTAGTTCATTTTTAACCGTTATAACCAACTTACCAATGTGCAACCTAACTACAGCGAAGTTCAGTTTCATTCTCATCCAACGCAATTCTTTTGTTGGATAAAATGTATGTCTAGGTCATAAAACCAGCGATTTAGAATTGCAAATTTGACCACGAAGTACTGATACTGAAGTTTTTGGTTTTACTTTCCTCACAAAAAGATATGTTTTTTCCCGTGTATTTTCAATGTCACTTTAACATGTTCAATACTTCTGTTTAATCGAAGCAACAGAACAATATTAAAAATATAAATACAATTTTCTCTCACAAATTCGCATCTTTTGTCTTGAATAAAAGTTGACCCTCTTCAAATTGCACATAATCAGATAATAGACATTCAATAAAAATTGTAGTTTTAACTTATTACCCCCGCCAAAGTAGGTTATGTTTTTGGTCGTGTTTGTTTGTTTGTTTATTCGTTTGCCTGTCTATCAGCAGGCTTGTTTACAAAGAAAATAAATTATCTTGTATAAAATTCTCACCAGAGGTGTGCCTCTGGCCTAGGAACAATCCATTACCTTTCGGGGATGATCACTATCCGAATCGAGAATAAAAAAAAGATTTGTCTCGGGCCAAGGAACAATCCATTAACCCTTACAGTGCTGGGATCGACTTTTGTCGTCAGAATCTGACGTCTGTAGAAATCAGATTTTGACGACTAAAGTCGATCACCACGCTGTAAGAGTAAAAATAATTCTAATGGTCGTAGACCCATACCACAGGTATTCAAATGAATCTGAAAGAGCTAACTAAGACATTTATGATGATTTCAAACTAAAAAAAACCCTTTTGTCTCCATGGTTTTTACAAAAATAATTCAGCGTTGTATAAGGGTAAATGTTGGAGATGATTCTGACTACAAACCAGATCCGGATCGCGCCGCAGAGGTTTATAGCCTCTGACTGACAGTCTAGTTTTATAGCGGACTGTCATGATGACACTGTCATACTCTAACCAGTGATGTGCGGCTTTAGATTATTTTTAAACCATGTATTTCGACCAGCAGCATCAGTGCATTGTCAAATGTTCCGACTAATAAAGCACAAAACGTTCGCCCACGTTTGGAAAAATCCTGGGCCAGCGTCAAGAACGGTGGGCCAGCCTTAGACCAACGGCGGGGTAATGGCTTTTATTTACGTGTAACTCACCAGAAGTAATTCACATCTCATTTGTTTGCATAGTTTAGGGCCTGATTTTGACGTTTGACACTGTATATCACAAGTTGTTCTCGTCTGGAGCCTCAAGTGTTGATATATTACTAATGCTATTATTATGATAATTATAGGAATATATGAAGAAATTTTGACGGTAAAGGTATGAATATGCTCAGTTCAGGCCAGGTCAAATACATAATAGTCTCGATTTATAACATCATCTTGTTGTTTGGGGCTTGGCAATGTGTACATTATAGAGGGACGTGACGCTATGGTTAGACCGCAGGGCTTTGGAAATATCGCTCACTGTCGTGCGGTTTTGTACCCCGCTTAGTGCACGATTTTTTAGAGACATATCATGTTCCTCCCCTCTCAATATTGGCACAATGTTTCTAGGTTGTGTCCTTGGGCAAGACACTTTACCCTCACATGCTTCACATGACTCAGGTGTAAATGAGTAACTGGTAGGACAGATATGGCAATGTGAACGATAAGTTCAATGAGTCGAAATGGCTGTACGGGTTGTATGTTATCCGTGGCGTTGAAATGACATACGAATGGACATGTCCAGTGACCAGGGGGTAAAACTTAAGGATGGTTGATGAGTCAGACTTGATGTCAGACTTGATGTCAGACTATAAACCTTCACCCTTACCTTTACGTGGAAAGCGGGGGCCCTGGTGCACTGGTTAAAGCTGCCTGCTTGGAAAGTCGGAGATCGCGGGTTTGAGCCCCACTCTGACCTTCGCGTTTCAAAGAAACAAAATGTTTCTTCTCCGCGCTCTCGTAACGATTCAATATTATGGGGAGCCTCCGTGACCGAGAGGTATCGTGCTCGGCCTTAAACCGACAGGGCTCGAATTTCAAATCCTGTGTTGAGGGCAGTGTCATCTCATTCATCTCACCGTTACATCCTCAGTAGGTTCTCTTGGCCCAGTTCAGCTTATAAATGTACAAAGGTGGCCTGAAACCCCACTCATTTTATTTAATTTACCTTTAAATGGAATGCATAGTAGTGAATAAAAATAATAACAAAATCGGAAAATAAACTTCATTCCGGGTTCGAACATATCACAATTATTGAGAAAACTTTCTCGGACCATTTCAAACATCGAAAGTAACATTGTTATGAGAACAGAAATATTTTATTGTGCACAGCTGAGCTGCCCACAGACAGCTTAGCTGTGCACTATAAAAAAAAATTATGTTCTAGTGGTCCGTTCAAGTTTTCTCATTTGTAAGATGTTTGAACCCGGAATGAAGTTTATACATAGGCTGAACTGGGCCAGGAAAACCTCCTGAGGATGGTGAGATGAATGTGATGAGACTGCCGTCCAGGCACAGGATTTAAAATTACCGCCCTGCACTATAAAATTATACATAGATAATAATACAGATCACTGTGGTGTTCTTCAATGTGGATCATTTGTCTAAATTCATAGACTTTCAAGTTATTTTGCCAAATATTCCATTGTTTCAAGCATTTTCAAGCCTTGAATATGTTTTTTAGTAGAATTGAAGCACTTTTAAGCAAATGTAATGTTCTTTAGCGCCTAAATCATCGGTGTTTTAAGCTCAGAGGCGCGACAAAACATAATCGTGATCAGATCCATTATCATTATCTATGTGCATTTGTCGTGCAGAGTCGGAAAAGTACGAAAAAATCTTTCTGACCTGTAGAACAAGAAACTAATTTCGATCACTGGAAGAATATTTTAGTCTAAGGATGACCACGTTTTCTAAAGATTTTTCTGTCTGACCGTTTCACTAGCTTGATCGTTACCTCATAAATACTCCTTATCGCCGCATACAAAATAAATAATCCATTATCACCATATCGCATGGTAACGCCGTGAATAAGCGTTTTCAATGTGTTTCACACAGGTTTAACCAGTCTTAATGGCTTGGGTTGAAATAGTTCAAAGGGGCATATGACGCCTAATATTGGAAGAGCGGCTTGGCGCCAAAGAGAACAACATAACGTTCAGGAAAGGCAGCTTGACGCAGCGCCATGATAAAAATAGCTAGATAAAACACTTTGTGAAATTAAAAAAAAAAATTGTTTATTTTTTTTTACAATTTCCGTATCCGTGATAAATATGAGCCAATTTGGTATTAATTTTAACATATTATTGTTAATTTTTAATATGAAATAAAATTTTGCGCGCTATTAAAGTATCACAAATTACGAGTTTACACACAATCAATGTTGGATTTCCGATTTAGGGCTTTTCACGAAGTTTAGAATTCGCGAATTTTTATTTTTCTTTAGCAGCGCTAATATAATAATAATTTTAGGAGATTCTTGTCCTCCTCGCGAAATACACGAAAATTAAAATTCCGCGAATATTACCAGATCTACAGTATATGAAATATAATAATAAATTATGTAATTTCAACATTTTTATTATACTGACGTCTAGTTGTATAGCACTGTAACTGTTGACAGTTTATTCCAATGTTGTTAGATTGTTCACTTTACCACATCCATATTCACAAATTGCTATATTCTGTGCTGTGCACACATAAATAGGCCTAGTGACTGCACATAGGAACTACGGCTAGATCTATGATATATACGTCTAATATCGTAGTCTATCATATAGGCCTACACGATGACGCCTACCTGGTGAGACATGCCCTGGGCTAGGCCTCTATAGGCCTAGGTTATAATATATATGCCTAATGTTAAATAATATCAGGAAACACACATGTCATAAAGGGAAATTAATTAGATGTCTGGAAAGATGCATGTGATAGTATAAATTAAATTAGATTAATGATACATTGAATTAAATTAGATCACAAAAAAACATGCATATAATGTAATAAAATAAATTAGATGGCAAGGAACATAAATGTAAAACAATAACTCCTAGTCAACAAATGTCAAAGTTATTAGATGAAGATCGTATTTTTTCAAATTTAACCCTATGTAATATAAGCAATTTGAACACAACACTTGATTGTATTTAACCCTTTGACTTCCAGGCCGGGCTGCATGCCAGGATCCAGATATACTGGTGTAGGAGTTCTATTTTTCGTCATTTGAAGCTGGAATTGCTAACGCAATTTCCAGCTTCAAATGACGAAAAATACATAAATGTAGTATATATTTGACGGAAATTTGTGTCATTTTATGGTTACGTTCATTGACGAATGACGACGGAAATTTCCGTCATGTATGGTAGTGAAAAGGTTAAACACATTTTGCATTGATCTCTTGATTGATTTCTCACGGTCTAATTGTTGTACACAGATCGCCCGTGCTGGTAAATTTAATCTCAGCAGGCAGTGATTTGTGTGGAAGGTGGATAAAAATCCCTAGGGGTTTCTACCACCAGGGATCACTGATAGGACCTCACCGGCCCGGTAGAACACGGCCGATCATGAAATCTACATTCAAATTACGGCGGAGTCAAATCAAATTTGTGATAGGAAGCGTTCCCTTGATTTTCAATTATTGGTGAGTTGAAGTTGTGTCTCGCTGTCGCAACCCACAACTTTAATTCCATGAAAATTGCACAATCATTATGATTAATCAGTTTTCTGATTACTACCCACTGGGCACACGACGTTATTACGACGTTAAATCGACATCATTGACGTTGATTCAATGCCAGAATGACGTCGTGTGCCCAGTGAGTAAGCTCTTATGTGAGAGGTAGAATACAAATGTGTGTACATAAAACTTTTAACTTGCAATGGATTTACTTAAAATTACTCCGTAGATCGCCGCCTAAATAAGCACTTCAACTTCAAATTGGATTAACATGGTCCGTTTTTATTGAATGTACTATTGGTTATTTTTAAATTATAATTATAATATTATCAAATTAAATTTGAGAACACCTTCATCGCAAAATCCGAATCAGTAATGCATATAACTAATGTAACTCAATTGTACAAATTGTGCAAGTTTATTGAAATAATTATATATTTTGGGTAATAAACTATGTATATATACTTTGCATTGTGTCTGTATTATATATGCATAATTATATAGTTTATGCAGATCGTATAAAATAAAACTATTAACGACGGATCAACAACACTAGATGTTGCACAGTAAACACATTCAGCCAATGGTGGCTGAATGTTGGTCCACGGTTTACGGAATTATCCAACTTTGGTTCAATGTTATGTGTTTCCACTCAGCAGACACAAGACGTTGAATCAATGTTGGTTAAACGATGGTCCACCGTCTACGACGTCGGACCAACGTTAAACCAATATTGATTCAACGTCTTGTGTCTGCTGGGCAGTGTCTGTTGAGGCATTTTATTTGGACTTCTCCAGGTATCGAAAACCTGTTACGTCCAGCTGCTCACAGATAATTTCACAGAGTCAGGTCTTTCGAGGTCGAGAATGATCGATCTGTTCCTGACATCTGTTAATTCCCCAGATAAACATCATGCCAATCGATGCCGCGGAGACTGTGGTAACGGAAAGGACAACAGCCTCTATTGATCTCTCATCCTGAAAGTCAAGTCATTGTTGCTATTCCTGTACCAAAAAACCGTATCCCCTCCTTTACTCTGTGCGAGATACAAATCGTGTAGATAATATGTGTTCCAAGCTTGACTATCACAAATTATCAATTTCGTGTTGCTAATATGCGGGCGAACACTAGATATCTGGATAAGTTATCCTCCTTGTCTTTATGTAATATACAAAAAATCAATTACCTCCACTTTAACTCAACATTCACCTTTGACATCACAGTAAAGTAATTGGTTACTTTCAATACTGAGTTAAACTGGTTGAAATTAAACTGAAAGAGCTAACGAAGTCATTTGGGATTATTTCAAAATACTTCGTTCTTTATGGTCCATATACAAATATTTAGGCGTTGTAAGGCTTCAATTAATGATGAAATGGTACTTGTTCTGTGATACCTACCCAGTAAACACGACACGTTGACCCAATGCTGAACTAAGGCTGGCCAACAAATTTAGCCTTATCCACCTTATCCAGCAAAATTGCATATTTGTACGATTATATATATTTGTGTATATAAAGCCTAATAATAAATAAATAAATGATACCGATAGTATGCTACCTAGCTGTTTAACCTTCTCCTCCAAAGAGTCACCTGGTGCTAATTCCCAGTGACTGTGTGGCTGTTACGGAACTCGCCATTTGGACTCGCTGACTGTCAAATTGTGTGAATTGTTTCTATGATTACTGTTACAAAAATAAGTAATTCTTTACACTTAGCCATTTTATTTCAGAAATTATGTCAGATATGTGTGTCCTAGTGTTACAGTGTGAATTATGTGCATACCCAGATTTTGATTTTTTTGTAATTTAGTTATATTTGTCCGATTGGTTGATCCCCAAGCAGTAGCCTACAGCAATAATCTAGTGATAGTAATTTGGTCATTAAAATTAGAATTCTGATCAGATTCTTGAGATTCCTAAATATGGAGAGGATTACAATTGTTTTATGTGGCTGTTATTAGGGATACTGATAGCTCTGGGACTGCATATGTCTTGATACCGCACACAAAACACATATTGCTGTATTATATCGTCTGCCTACATATTGGTGGTAGTATGTTTTAAGGTAGATCATTGGTAGATCATTTTATGTATAATATAAAAATAAGTGGTCCAAGAATGCTGCTCTGTGGGACACCGGGTACGACAGGGAGGGGTTCTGACACAGAGCTGTTGATGCAAGCCATCAGGGTTCTGCTCCTGAGGTATGAAGATAACAATTTCAAAGGTATGCCAGAAATTCTGTAATGTTGTATTTTGTCAAGAATATTTCTGTGATTCATAGTATCAAATGCTACTCTAAAGCCTAGGATTAGCACGCCTATAATTATAGCATCCTGAATGTTGGAGTAGGAACTTTCAAAAAAATTATAAAGGTTTGTTCGTGATATCTCCGGAAACACTATTCCTACTGCGTCAGCTGCCCTATGTCGTTTAGGTAGTAACCCTTGGATATTTTGAAAGTACGCACGAACTGCTAGATTTATTCAATCAACTTTTCACCCACTTGAACTTGTGTCTCGCTACCGCGACTCACAACTTCAAATGAGTTAAAATTACTCTAATGTGTTTAATTTGAGACTAAGCGTTTGCATATCGTGTTATGTTGTTTAAGAACACATTTCGTTCACAATAACTACGATTTAAACGGCTACTGAAGAGGATTGAGAACTACTATAGTTTGCTTCGTGCTCACAAGTATGTCTTTTTTATTAATGTATTCGTTGTAAGCTTTATCTCACATGCAAATTATTCTGCAAACCTTCATCGCCCACTTGAAGTAATTGTCTTTTGCTATCGCGATCCACAACTTCAAGTAGTTGAAAATGGCTCATATTTGGTTAATTTGAGATGGAACATTTGCAAATCGTACTGTTCAAAAAGTAACTGTAATCTAAACTGGCAATAAAACAGCGTAACAGATTAAAAACGACTAACGACCGTTCGAGCTTAACGCTTAAAGGAATAAATTAGTACCCCCCCCCCGCTGCTTTACCGCCAATGTTCAGCGTCAGCGGGGAGAATGGATACGTAAAAAGATGTCGTTCATATGGAAAATACTCGCGGAGAATTGATTTACCATTCAAATAATTGCGTTCAGCCTGTCCGGGTATCTAGAGAGAAGACTTGGAATAATCTAGTGTTAACTCTTAAAGCGCTATGTGCGACAATAGTCGTTTTAATCTGTTTCATTAGTCAATAAAATCACGGATATTGGGAACGAAATATGTCTTCAGTGACCAATATTTGCCAATAGTTGGTTCCAAGTTGTGGGTTGCGTTAGCGAGACACAACTTAAAATGGGTGAAAAATCATATTCTATAACTGAGCAATTTAAGGGTTAATATTTTCGAAGAAAGAGAGCGATTCTGTCATTTTTGTGTACTTATTGAGGTTAGTGGTGTTATTGATATGTTCACATACTTAACCCTTTCACCACTGAAGCCCGTTTTTATGTGCTGAATGCCATAGCATTCAGCACATAAAAACGGGCTTTAGTGGTGAAAGGGTTAAAGTAGCTTTCTAAATAACAAAGCTGCTTGCACTTGTGATGTACAGATTTAGAAATATTGTTCTATATGTAAAAATCTATAAATATATTTGTAATCAGAAATATATATGCAGAAGTGAAAATATGTACACATGTGAATCGGCCATATGGATTAAGCCTAATACGCTGAACGATGCCGCAAATTTAGAATTCATCGTACATAATTCGTCCATTTGGCTATAAAAGGGTGTATCAGCCACTTTTCAAAGTGGCAGATACACCCTTTCATATCCTAGGAAACAAATTGATTTCTCATTCAATGAAGTCGTTACGCTTCTGGTGACTTATTTGATCAAGGGACCACGTGATCGGCACCAATCGGCAAGATGTAGAAAAACATCTTCAGAATAATAGTACTTTTGTCGCCTCCTTCACGAAACTCCAGGGGAATCGAATATTACACCTCTGGCGCTTTCTCGTGTGTGATTGGGGAACAAAACAGACTCAATGAATCACCCGGCGGACGTAGACAGTGTCCCGGCGCCGGCGTCCTCAGCGCTGCACCAGCGATGAGCCAGCGTGGGGTATGCGTCAATCTTACAAGGTGGTTTTTACGTCGTAAAACTAACGACTGGGCGTTTATACATCTTCTCATCTGGACTACCATCAACCCGGAGGCGGACAACTTTGTTACCATGTTAATCCCGTTTGAAACAGCCTTGGACCGTCCCACATGGGAGCTTCTTACATGTCTTACTTACCTCGCTAATTTTTTTTCAGTGAACGACATAAAATAACACGCTATGTCCAATATCCAGAAATAAGAGAGGCACAATTCTTTGCAAATCGCGAACCAAAAGCATAATATATAAATTATGATAGATAGACCTTGACAAATGTGCCAAAATTTGTTCCAAGGTATTCGTACATGTATTTAACAATAATAAGTCACTGAACATCTTGTTCTAGAATAATCGACAAGAAGCTAAACAGTTATTATGTTATTATGACATGATAGTTAGACCTCGACAAATGTGCGAAAATATATTCCAAGGCATTTGTACATTTATCTAATGATGAATCACTGAGCATTGTTTCTAGAATGATACAGTGTGTGTGTACTTTTTTTTGTTGAAAATGTATGACGTCTAATTGAGCGACGCTGTGATCTCAGATTAATTAATAGTTTATCAGAGAAACAAAATAATGGATTATTTTAAAATTTATTACAAAAACTGTAGGTTAAGAAATGCTTTGAGAAATTATTTTGAATGTATTGACTTCCCCTTCACTAATAATGATATAAAATAAAATGTAATGCTCCCTGATTATTGCAGTAGTACAGAAAGGCAGAACGCAGAAGGATACTGAATTTGTATTTTGTTTTCATACTGTTTTCGATTGGGACCTAAACCAACTACCCACATACGAACAAGTTTAGACCTTAATAACCCTTGCAGCTCGGGGATCGACGTCAGCATCTGACGTCTAAAGTCGATCACAGCACTGTGAAAGTAACCATATTTATAATGGTCGCAGACCTATGCTATAGGTATTAAAAGGAATTAGAAAGAGATAACGACATTTATGATGACTCTAAATAAAAATGGTCTCCATGGCTTATACAAAATAATTCAGCGCTTTAACCCTTTAACCGCCGGTGCCGCATATATTCGGGGTTTCATTTTTTATTACCACATCAAGTACCACCTTTTAAACACGTTAAAGATAAAATGTGACATCAATCAGCAATATTTGAAGTTGACCTCCATTTTGTCAAATATGAATAATTTTCACTCACTTGACGTTGTGGATCGCGTCAGCGAGACACAACTTCAAGTGGGTGAAAATTCGGACTGACTAATTTGGCGGTTAAAGGGTTAAGGGTTTATCTTACTGGTCAGAGAGAGGTCAAGTGTTTCATGACTTGAATCCAGTCAACATTATTCACGGCTGAACACTCTGAGCGGCGCCATTCTCCGTGAAATTACATCCTAATGTTTACGGTCATCATGTTTACGGTCAGCATGGTCAGGCGCACGTGAACTTAATCAACTAGAATACTTAACTGCTCTGCAAAGCCAAAAGGCAGTATCTGCTTACTTTACTTTACAAGTAAGCAGATACTGAATTTGGGCTTTGAACGGCAGTATTATCAGATAATAATGCGCATCATTCCCACAGACATGGCTAAATCTCACAGCCATGGCTAAGTCTCACCCACAGTTTATTCTGGTACATCGCTTCTCAGCTTCAAATTAGGCCACATATGTTGCCAATTATAGCCCCTTCTGCGCGGGGACCTACTTTAGACGTTACAATCTGACGTCTAAAGTCTTCAGATTCTGACATATATAGATCCGCGCACTATTTATAATGGCCGTAAACCCATAAAATAATGATTCAAATACATCGAAAAAAGCTCACTGAGACATTTATGATGATTTCAAATTATTGAAAAAAACGTTGGTCGCCACGGTTTATACGAAAATAGCTCAGCGATTTAAGGCTAACGATTCAAAGATACAGACGGAACTTACCATAGGAGGATAGCGAGATCACAAATAGATGAGACCTTCAATACCATGATTCAAACCCTGATTCAAACGATTGTGAACAAAATACCCAGACGTATTAAAGATAACCTATATAAAACGTTTATCCTGACAAATTTAGAATGCAGAGACGTAATATTCAACTCTGCAGATTTCACCCACCTAAACACAATAAATAAAATACAGCAGAATGTGGCTCTAGTTTGTACTGGGGCAGAAGAGACCACTGAAGATACAAAATTATTACGAGAATTGGGATTGGAAACCCTCGACAATAGAACAAATATTCATAAAATGTCCTTATTTTTTAAATTTTTAACATGAACGTTTCTCCATACGATATACTACCCCCTATGCGAAACAGTTATCGAGACACTCGTAAAACTGGGCCCTTTGTTCCATACAAATGTAAAATAAACTCTTTAAAAAAATTATTTTTCCCCAGTATGGTGAAAAAATAGAATAAATGAGAAGACGATATAAAAATATACGAAGCCTTCGTATATTTAAACATCAACTGAGTGAAAAAAATGGACCTGTCCCAGCAACTCCCGAACTGTCATGGCCATGGAATCTTTCATTACTGCAGATTGCGTCTGGGATTAAGTGTGCTTAAATTCCAACGCTTCTCGCACAACTTAATACCAGACACAAAATGTCCTAGTTGTGGAAATGGCCCTGAAAAACCTAGCCATTATTTCTTGCCATGTTCCACATATTCTGCTCCGCGACATGAGCTCCTTTGGAATCTGGTCATCAGTGGATTTTATCACAAATAAAGAACAACTTTTACATGCATAATATTTGGTTGCAAAAGTATTGCAGATGTTTGCCCGATCATTCACAAATATATCTCGCAAACACGTCTTTTCGAGCTAACATCGGCATAAATTCCTCTGGTGGAGTATTACTACTCCTTATCATAACATCATTAATGCTCTGTACAGCTAATCCAAAGGGCGGCATCGGCCTGCTTTCTAAGAAAGCATAAGTTGCCGCTGGATTTGCATAGCACAACTGTTATCATCATCTTCATGGACCACCATGGCTACATGTTTTCTTTTCGTGTAAACATAGATGTAACTGTTTGTTGAAATTTCTTGTGAAATGAACAATGGTACATTTATTTTATGTTAGGAGCTGGCTAGTGGCTGGTGACGGCTGTCTAGTTCCTATAATAAATGTATTCTAGGTCAAACCCTGATATGAAACCGAGACCGCGAGGACGAGGAAGAAAAATGGAATACAGAGAGTGGGAAGTGAGTTCTGAAATGTGTGATAGGCGGGAGTATAACGTTAGGGGTTTTGTCAAGTTGAAAAACATCCAGAAATCCGACAAAAACTCGGAAGTGGGTGAGTGGGTCAAGCCCCAACTCTGATTTTTTTTTTTTGGAAAATGTTGTGTTTTTTGTGTTTTTTGTGTTGTTTTCATATTTTCAAATGTTTAAATTTTTTTATAAAAAATGGATAGGGGGTATGTGGATGGGGTCTGACAAATCCGAGTTTTTCTCGGATTTTTGGATTTGTTTTAACGTTGTTTTTTTATACGCTTCAACCAATGACAGTGTGCAGTGTTATTGACCAAAAGTAACCAACAAACAAGCCGCAGCTGGCGAACCGTGTACTTTGCTTGGACGGCGTGACACGCTTTCTAGGGGGAATAATTGAAGATAATAGAGGATATATGAGGCGGCCAAATTGCCTGGTTGTAGTGTGAATCAGGGGAGGACAACTATGTTAAATCTACGAGTCAGAGGGCGAGAAGTCTACGAGATAAGGGGCGAGAAGCGTAAGGAATGAGCAAGAGGAAACAATATCCCTACTATATTGTACATTGTCTCTTTTCTGTAAATTTCGTAGTCACCTCGAAATTTTGCGAAAACTCCTAATAGTAGGTCTACTTTTAACATCATAGGCATGATAATAAGTGCTCGTTAAACACGAGTCACCCCAGCTCTGACGCTGACATCAATCGCTATGAGACACCCATAGACACGACTTGCCAACGTGTGCACTCAACCAATCGTTTATTGTCTAACATGGACCAAGGATGAACGTGAATTAATCGTCCGTCCAAATTGATTAATGACTTTATCGAGTGTGTGGGTATTGACGGGCTTGACTTAATTTACAATTTGTCAAGGTTACCACTGCACATGCTCATGATCAGTTGAATGCCCACAATCAGTTTAATTACATCTATTTAACCGAGCGTGTAGCGTCACCTACCACAGGCACTGCGCAATGTATGACGCTGTACATATATCTATGCGCGTTATAACAGCCATGACCTTAGTTATAAGCAGATAAACCCATTGGTATTTTTTTAGTTTCACCAGGCTAGTGTGAATCTTATGCCTTCATCCCTGGCATTTATAAATTGTAAATATAAATTGAACAAAAACAAAGCATAAACAACATGTTTCGGTTTTTCAATTAGCGACAATTTTTGCATGTAATACGTAGATGTAAGTTTGACCAGTGAGTATAAATTGCCTAAAAATTATCTTGCCATTTTGGATCACTCCACAATTAAAACAAAGTGTCCACTATGCGACATAAAGAGACCTTACCTTTTAAACAATTCGAAGCATAGTCTGGTGTAATACCTCATTTTCAGATTAATTTTCTTGGCAAAGCTATTTATACATCTTTTCAAATATCCTTCATACAAAATATGTAGGCTACAATGGCTGTCAAATGAAAAAATGTATGACTTCTGAAGCTGTTCATGAGCCAGCAGCAATAATAGATCAGGATTTAGAAAAAAACAGACTAAAGTGCACCATACACCAGATTAAAAATGATAATATTAGGAATAATATGGTTGATGAAGTTGTCGTATTTTGCACAAAATTGACAACTCAACATTTTGTGGCCAAGGACTTGAGAAAGTAGAATTATTAAAATAATTAGTAGGCAAATATAACAATTACCTAATATCATGATTTCCTTGTTTTTTTAAAAGCTTTATACAAGAATAGCTTTGTTAGCCCTTCAGATATACAAATCATATAAATATTATATATACATACCGTTTTCCTGAAGCTGTCAAAATGTAACAGCAAATATTTAAAAATACCTATCCACTCTTTACTTTATGAGGTTTTTGTACAAATAAATATTTGGCCAGGATTCTATAAACCGAGATCCTATGAATACAACCCTTTTATTGATTCATTCTTACACTAATTCCATTTATTATAGCTGAAAATAAAACTTATTCAAATAAATATTGAAAGTACGATTAAACAAGAAGCATCATTTTTGTAAGTGTACATCGTCACTTGTGTATGGAATTTTTTATTTGAATATACTTGATACCCGCCTAATTCTATTCAACATAGCTAGAATACAAAACATACTCTTTGTGCTAATGTCTTTATTTGCCGTAAATATTACGCAAAAATTTGAATAATTTACCCTTGAGATATCAGAATCATATCAATAAGAGCATAATGATACTTTCGTTCCAATTCTAACCAAATGCTCGACATTTTTTTATACAAACGTGTTTGTAAGCAAGCGTTTTGCTTTATTCAATGTCCGACTATGCCATTACAGATCTCGTACTAAGCAGGTTATATCCGATGCAAAATATACAGTTTTATAATTATTCATAGAACTGCTGATAACATGTTATCGTCAATTTGCAGCCGACAATTAGGCCTACTTTCCCAAGAATCCGCTCAGCTGAGTATTGTTTTGTCGGCTTGTTTCCTGTGTTTCCACTAACTGGAATGATGCCTCAAGTAGATGTAAATTGAAGCTTTAATATTTAAAATGTTAAATTTATGTCATAACGTCGAACAACAAATGTTCTCCATAACCTTTGTTCACTGTGACATCTCTTATCATATTATCACATTAATATATATTGCATTTTCGTGACCTATAGTAATATTAAACGGTTGAGCTATAGACAATTTTTTTTTTTCAATAATTAATAAATACAACGAATGGTGAAGTAAGTGGTTTTGGCAACAGATTATACGCAACATAACAAAATAGAGCTTGTAGATACACAATATAATTTGCTTTTGAAATGTATATGCCTGATTAAAAAACTAAATTGATTGCTTTATGTTTATTAAAAATATAAAAAAATGTTTAAAACAATTAACATTGTAGTGATACGCAGTCATCTGTAGGATTGAAGCCTAATGAAACTCATAACAACACTTTGATATCAACATATCAATAAATTCTGTTTGCTGGTATTTGATCAACAACTACAAAAATCACACGAGGCTTTGTTTTTAATTTGATTTATTTTAATTATTTGTTTTTAAATGTTCGACTTCATTACAACTTCACATGATGTGTGGTTTCCATCATTGATTGCATCATCTCATTAACCCTTACACCGCTAAGCACGTCCACAGTAGCTTTTTATCTGTTTTATTTATTAGTCCAGGCTGTTAGGGGTTTCTCTGTGCACTTTTTGGAAGAAATTACCGATTTTTGCCCAGATGATCAGTAACATGTACTCTTTCGATCATAATATAGCGCAGTAAATTCAGACAAGATTAACACATAATTAACATGTAATTAGTATCAATAATTAGCAAAATCTGGACACAAATCGCGAGAAAATAATATCTCAAGAATCGGTGGGTCGATTTTAATGATTTCAAGTTCTGTTTTCTGTTTGATGGATAATTGACACAACAAAAAAAAATTTGAGATCATTCATTGTCAATGCCACGTGATATGTCGAGGTCAAAGTCAAAATCGAGGAAAATTGGACAGTTTCGGACAAGAAATTGCGCATTTGAAATGTTTAAAATTATCCAAATTTATTTGATATATTATTAAAAAAACAAACATTATTTATAACCTTTTATTTGAGGGTTTCATAGAGTATTTACCTAATAACCGACGTCGTAATTGTTTGGACAAGTGGTCTAGCCATAAGTTGTCTTTTTCGCACATGTCTCGTAAAGGGATCAACGTTATGATTTTACTTATTATCTTTTAATACCCTGTGCATTTGATGTTGTACAACATGCTATGCACTATTATATATCGCATAAAGGTCAAGGTCAATCAATACCTTCAAGGTCAAAGTCAAGGTAATTTTCGAAATATATTGGGAGCCTTGTGGTTTTCTTTTGTGATGGGCGTCTCAATTTGACATATTTTATTTATATGATAGGGTTTATTTTAACGTGAATGATTTTTTCATCTAAGCAATAAAAAATAGAATCGATACTTTAAGGGCATACATGAATGACAAAATAGCCCACGTGGTGAACTTTGATGATGCGGAATATTGTTTGGTTATTCAAGCAAGTAACAATATCCTTCTCGGACCTTTAACGTTTGCAAATAGTGTGCATATTAATTTTGTGCACTACTGAAGAGCAAATATAACATCTAGGCCCCTACTACAGATTCTGAGAAACAGCACTAAAACTGGAAATGCTACTCAAATTTGTGCAGCGTTTAAATTGAGTCTTTGTGTTTCATTCTTTATAATTGCCATTATTCTCCGTTCATAATATTGATTTCTAATCCAGACCTGCAAGGACAGTTATTGCTTTAAATCTCAAAATCGGACTAATAATAACTGATCTACACGAACAAAGTGAGCTAAAAGGATAATTGTGTACTAAGCAGCCTTGATGAAGAATGTGTCCTTGCTCTGCATACTGACATTGCAGGGTGAGGAAAAAGGGTCTGTACTGCTGTGAAAAAAACGTACTCAAACATTTAACATGTTAAAGCGCTCTGGTGTTAATCTAACAAACCATACAGAGAAACTACACAGCCAATGTTAAAATATTTGTTGATATGTTCAATAGCTTCCACCTCTCCTCCAATCCCCAGAAGGTGTGATAAAATTTGCTCGCCAAGCAATGAGTTATAGCTGATAATAAAGATGTACATTGCATTTCAGTTTCATGAAAGCACTACCGATAAACTTTTCAAGTATGAAAATACATAGAAACCTTTCCCAGACTGACATGAGATGAACAGAAATCCATCTTGGTTGCCAGTTTGGATGATGTTGCATGTGATCATCTCAAGACATTCCTCAACGAGTCGATGCTATGTTGATTTATTCGGCTGCAATGGTTAACGCAACACCAACATACAATATATACATGTATATACATGTAATTTTGATGAATATGTACCAATTACTATAATTCTTATGTTGAGCGAGATGGTGTTGTTAGAGATATTGAGTGAAGTACCAAGGCTACAACACTTTCTAACCAAGGATGGGTGTGCGGACCAAGCTAACACCCATAAAAAAGACAATCTTTATAGAAACTGGGATACATTTCAGTATCAAAGTATTCAGAGTAATTAAACCATCACTTTTTCAGGCCAGTGTTGTTTGAGGTGTGTGTTCCAATTACATGTATTATGCACCAGTCACACTGTCGCGAATCCACTGGCGATCCAGTACGAATGCTGGCGATATGTGCAATACGGATGTGAGCGCGAATCATGGAGAATAGAAATGCTCCTGAGGTGGAAAAGTTATTGAACAACGAACCAACTAGAATCAATACGGTTCAAATTGCGAATGACGGTGAACCAAGTAGAACTAAGAATAATGAACTAGAACCAATACAAATCAGAACGGGTTGACACGAACTAATACGAAAGGTTGTACGAATCAATACGATCCAATGCGAATAAGCCTGCGAACTGATACGAACCATTAGAATGCAACTCGGGCCAGTGCGAACTGATACGACCTAGAACGAACCAGTACGAACTGATACGACCTGGAACAGACCAGTGCGATTCAATAGGAATGAGCTGTTGGCTACAAAATGTCACGCTCATTCGTGTCTTATCGCCAGTCTTCTTTGTCCATCAAATTAACATCATCTTCGTCCAATTTTGGTGCTGTGGTATATTATATTTAAAATTATATTACTATCTTTCGAAGTTAATCTTATCAAATTTATTCAATTAGAATTTTGTTATAACATTTTTAAAAGACCGAATTGATATTAGAATCGGTGCTCAAATATAGATCATTAACGGTACCCCATAAGAAAAATTGGTGTCACAGAAGAAGCTATATTTAGACTTTTAATCATAGAAGGAAGAAGAATACCAAAAAAAAATTGGGACTCATCAGGGAATAAAGTAAAGGTAACAAAAGAGGAGTAGGCCTACATAGTAGAATACAAGAATGAGATGTGGTGGAAAGAGTAATGATTGCAACCACAGTATGGGAAATCAAAGGAAAACAGTACCGGGAAATACATTGTAACAACACTAACAAAATAAAATTAATAGAACAATAAAGCAAATTGCTTGGCAGACAGAGGGAGATAGGAGTGTATCATCATAAAGTGATAAAGACTGAGAACTCATCAGCGGAAAATATAGCGAGGAAAATAGAGCATGCAGATTAATAGTAAAAATATTACCACAAATGAAAACAATTAAAAAAACACACATTGCTTGGCAGACAGAGGGAGATAGGAGTGTATCATCATAAAGTGATAACGACTGAGAACTCATCAGCGTAAAATTTAGCGAGGAAAATAGAGCATGCAGATTAATAGTAAAAATATTACCGCAAATGAAAACAATTAAAAAAACACACAAAGAAAAACAGCAGAGAACAGAAAGCGGAGTGACAGAAACACGTCACATATAAAGTTGCTGAACAAATGTAATGTCGCAGAAGAAGACGACGATAACTGTCAACTAGAAGTTGAAAAATAGAATGGGTGAAGAAAAAAATATATTCAGAGAGATACCTTGTGGAGTTTCAGTATTAACATAGTGCTTAAAGTCGCATTTGGCGGCAACAGCCACTATCTTTAGCACCCAGTTATTTTTCTGATTTTTAATCCTTTCGATTTTTAAATTGCTCCCAAATAATCCCACTTCATAGCGTAATAAAAATATATTTTAAAACATATCAGTGCTGAAAATCAGTGTGCATATATCCAATTATTCAGCTATTATAGTCTTTCATTTAGTCATCAGATTAAATGCAAGCCTATAATAACTGTTGCAAGTGTTGTAACTATATACATCTATAGGCCTATTTATGTATAATTTATCATGTTTATGTATATGTTTTTCGACTTGGATCAAAATTAGTACATTTAGAGTTTTTACATATAATATACTTTTACCAATCTGGAACTGTACATATTGGGTTATTGTTGGTATAATTATTCGTGTAAAAGTGCATATATGTCTGGGCATGTATATCAGGAGGTGAATATGGTATATTGTAACAGGGATATTTTGCTCTCAATCTTCCGTGATAAGTGAGGTATTGAATGTTATTTGAATACAAAATCTCTATCGCAATTGTCCTGTATTTAGGTAAAAATGTTAAATGCAGAACTCAAATGCAGGATAATCACATTTGACGGCTGATATGTTAGCTATTGTTTCAAAATTTATGTCAGACTATTATAAATGAGAATAAATAATATAGTCTTTTAAGACTATCTCAATAATAACATGGTAATCTTAATAATAACATCGCACCAAGTTTTCTATTAAAATACGTACATAAGACTGCTAGGAAGTGGCTCGTCATCCCACAATAAAAATAGTCGAATATGTTGAAAGGGTATAGTTATTAAACATTGTTTGCAAATACTTTCCGCCACTCGAATCTCTTGAGACTTTTTGAGTTTATAGGGGATATATTTATGAGTAGGAAACAACATTATTTGAAACACAATGATTATCATAGTCTGCCTGGCAACACTGAGATGCTATAAGAGTCGAAGGCCCTCTTTATATACTTACCGCTATGTGAATCTACCTCAATCGTTCTGCATTGTATTGGTAACGTCCTGGCTCGCATTAATTCATTGTGAATCGCCGTCATTCGCACTGGGATCTACCTTATTCGTATCTCGTCTCACTCCACCGTTGCGCAACGTTGCAATCCGTAGGTATCCGTTGTAGTTCGTGATGTAAATTGTACTGCATCGTATCTCCAGGCCGTAAATAGCAACGATTCAGCACGACAAGCAACGACAACCGTATCTGTACCGTGTTGCGTCGAGTCAGTTCTAGTCAGTTCTTTCTGATTCTTTGCTCATCGCCAGACTCTTCCAATGCGAACCAACCCGTTTCTCAGCGAAGCGATACGAAGAGCAATACGAAGTGCAAAGAACTGATTAGAACCGATTCAAACTGCTACGAACTGTAAGGAACTGCAACGAATGGGTTTTATTCGTATTGGCATTATGGATGTTTTAAACAGTTTGAAACATCCTTATCGGCTTGGCGAACCGTTGAGAACCGTGAGATTTTTTTGGAGAATTGACACGCTCTAGCACGGAACAATACGACAGTGGCGAATCAGCTGGCGATCTAATACGGATTCACATCCGTATCAGTTCGCCATCATGATTCGCGACAGTGTGACTGGGGCATAACGTGGCTTATTTTGCACTTCCCGCTACGAGTATATGGGAGCATGCTATGGACGTTCTGTCACCCCGCCACCCTCGTCTAAGACAAAGCAATAAACGTCGCAGTCAGATGTTCCAGCAGGTTAATGCTTTCTAAAAAAGGTTTAAAGCATCATTGATTGTGTTTGACAAATGATAGGCTCAGAATAATTATGTGATACTTTGCGATGGACGTAAGCCCTACAGGTATCGAATATATCGATTGCTTAGACTAAATTTCACTTTTACATTGACACTGACCCAGTCAGATAAATAAAATTGTCCGATTCATTATTTCCGTGCGTCAGAAGGGAGCACGACGAAACGGAAATCATCCGGTCTCGAATCTATTCCTAATTTCACTTGAATAAAAAAAATTGTGACCTTGACCGTTATGTTATATGGAATAGTGTATAAAATGTGGAGCATCATTTAAAATGTTTCAAAAGCAACTAAATGAAATATACTTGAATTATTCCTCAGATGACGATCCATACATGAGGCATCTGTGGTATAGCCAACCCGTGAGTATTTCACTTGTCTAGACCATAATGATCCCGGTTTTGGAGATACAGATTACATTATGCTATAAAATTACAGCTGTTAGATTGGTGTATCACGTTTTGTAATGTGAAATAATTATATGTACTTTGAAAAAAATATTAATAGCTTTTTTGTTCAGTATGTTTAAACTTTGCTCACATCTGACCTTCGCTCAGCCGTATCACGTGACCTTGATTCTCGAGATATTATTTTTCTCGGATTTTTCCGTAGTTTTGCTAATTATGGATAATAATTGATGTTAATTATGTGTTAATCGTGTCAGAAATGACTGCGCTATATCAGGATCAAAAGAGTACATGTTGCTGATCAAATGGTAATTTCTTCCAAAAGTGCACACAATCGCTCTATTTCGACCCTATCAGCCTGGACTATATAGGATAAAGCCCGAGGAGCTCCCCCGACGGTTTTAACTGACTTACAACACACCCGATCATAATGGGGATCCCTCATAATCAACAACGCGGTCATACCTGATTGATCATATTATCATAGGCCTACAATTATAATTGGTCTGTACTTGTTCAACAATAACTCTCCATTCCCGGCTAAGAATGTAGTGCTCGAACAAAGAAAATAATGTGGTGGTGTGTTTTAATAGCCGTTTAAATTGCGGTTATTGGAAACGAAACGTGTGCTTAAACATCAAGATTTGCAGATGCTTGGTTTCAAATTAAACAAATATGAGTAGTTTTAACCACTTGAATTTGTAGGTCGAGGTAGCGAGACACAAATTCAAGTGGATGATTATTTTTTTTCATTTAGCGCTTTAAGTATTAAGCTGTATTTATAAAGTTATAAGAATGTCTTACTGTAGATTTGGTCTTTTTCGCGTGTTTCAATTTTCACGAATTTGTGATTTTAGAACTTTTCGCGAGTTCTAGTTATCGCGAATTTTCAATTGTGAAAAAAAATCGATCGTAAATTGATCTAACAGTCACTGAGATTGATTGATGGAACCCTAGCGCCGAAGGCGCTGAGAGTAGTTTTAAGACAAGCAGGGCTTACTATAAATAGTAGTCCCCATATAGCCAACCATTACATGTTTGTGTTTAATTTCATAACTCTACTTTCACTCAGATATTGTTGTCACATATAGTGTCGCCCGTTGTCCGTTGTTGTCGTGTTCCAGCTTGTGAAATGTAGTTAATTCATCATTTTTCAACTGTTAGCATTTAATGGGTATTTCTTTTATTACAACCTATACCTCTGATAAATGCTAAAAGTTGTCAAGTTTGTCATAATGTCTCATTGCTCTGAAAATAGTGAGATTCCTTGGGTTTACCTTTCAATCTCGGTTATTACGTCGTCAAATACTTAGTTTGTCAATGTATTCGCTTCAGCGTCATTTGGAGTTACCGGTAATAGCTTTATTAGAATGTTAGCCACCGAGCCAACACGACAGCGTAAAACTGTGGAATTTTAGCATCCTGTCTGCTGAAATTCTTCGGATAAAACTCCCTGCTGCCTTCAGTGTATGTATGACTGATAATGGTATTATATCATACAATGAGGGCAAGATCGTTGCGGACAGACGATGAGTTGCGTTTATTCACTCACACACGGCACCAGCTGTCCGGTTGGCTGTGTCAGTGAGTGGCCTACTTTCAACACTTATCAATCACGACATGGACATTGCCACATATTCAGCATTACACTGGGAGCGATAACTTCCCAGACCTCAAAGAAAGAGTCAGTTGACAAAGCAGCTCTGACAATTCCCCTATGGTCCCACCCGGTCCAATAACACAGGCGACGGGAAGAGTCCCCCTAAATCTAGCCCTAAACTTAAAAGAATAATCCCAGGTGAAATGCCACTTAATATATATCGATGCCCAGCGTCTGATCATGAAAAGTGTTCTTGAGAGTCAGTTCAAAAGGTATGACAGCTGAGGTGAATAAACTGGTACTTTTTATCCTTGTCACTTTATGCCCGTTTTAATTTTTCACTGGCTTGTCTGTAGGATCAGTGAGAAACTGAAATTGAATCGCTTCTATGATAATGTTAATAGACCGTTTGACTGCAGCTTAGCTGTGGGGTGTCAACGGTTTTTGACTGATGGAACCCTAGCGCCTAATGATAAAACTCTCTGATGTCTTCAGTGTATGACTGATAATTGTATTATATCATACAATGAGGGCAAGATCGTTGCGGACAGACGATGAGTTGCGTTTATTCACCCACACACGGCACCAGCTGTCCGGTTGGCTGTGTCAGTGAGTGGGTGGGTTTTAACACTTATCAATCACGACATGGACATTGCCACATATTATTCAGCATTACACTGGGAGCGATAACCTCCTAGACCTCAAAGAAAGAGTCAATTGACAAAGCAGCTCTGACAATTTCCTTAGGGTCCCACCCGGTCCAATAACACAGGCGACGGAAAGGGTCCCCTAAACTATATATATCGATGCCCAGCGTCTGATCATGAAAAGTGTTCTTGTGTTTCTCAGAGTGAGATTAAAATAAAAACTGTTGTTCTTCTCGCAGAAAATTTGTTGTTTTTTGCTACATACCATTTTAATTTCCATATTGTTTCTTGTAGCTTTATAGTAATTCGTCTAGAAAATTTGTTTTGTCCCTCTTCTTTATCGCATTATGTAGATCCTTGTGAAGTTTGAATAATTCTGAGTGTTCTTCTAATGAGTGTATAAATTTATTCGCTAATGATTGGAATCGATTTTTAATGGGTTAGATTTCCGCTAGCTGATGTATTCTGCGTGTGCTGGTACACCACGGTAGGCGGTAAGCTATCTTGATAGCCTTATTTTGTACTAGTTGTATCTTTTCTAGTGTTGTTTTAGGTGCCGATAGAAGAGCTATCGCTCCATATTCTAGGACTGGTCTGACGTATTGTTTGTATAATTGCATGATTATTTTAGGCTTACATCCCCAGTTAGTACCACTTGGAAATCTTAGTAAGTTTAATCGTCTATTTGCTTTGGATATTGCCATTTTTATATGTGATTGAAAGTTAAATGTTTTGGTGATAGTCACTCCCAGCAGTGTTGCTTCTTCCACATGATCTATTTCTTCTCCGAATAATTGAAGCTGAATTTTTTTGTGTTGTCTCCCGTTCTTTTTAAGTACAATTAGCTGCGTCTTTTTAGCATTTAATTTAATTCGCCAATTGGAGCACCACTTTTCTAGAGCCGATAATGTTTTATGGATCCGATATTGGACGTATGTGGCGTTGGGGCCGAATGTCCACATACCTAGATCATCCGCAAATTGTGATATCTTCACTTGGTTGTTCATGGGATCTACTGGAATATCATTAACATACATCAAAAATAAAAATGGGCTGAGGACAGACCCTTGGGGTGTGCCAGCATTAAGTTTTACCTTATCTGACATTTCATCAATAATTTCAGTGGTAATTGTTCTGTCTGAAATAAACGAAGACATTAATCGTATAATTTTATTCGGCAGCTCACTGTTCATCAGCTCATATCTTAGGCCATTATGCCATACTGAATCAAACGCTTTTTCGACGTCTATAAAGACGGCAACCCCCAGTCTATTTGCTTGTGAGCCGGTGTAACCGCCCAGATTAACCCCCCACTGAACTATACCCGGGTATATTCTGGACTATACCCGGGTATAATCTGGAACATACCCTGGGGTAGAGTCTGGGAGCTCCCAGACTATACCCCAGGGTATACTCTGGGAGCTCCCAGAGTATACCCCACATGCCCAGACTATACCCCATCAGATTCAGGGTGAGGTATATTCTGGGAGCTATTATATATGATTACAATGAATTATACATTTAATTTTGAAAAGTTCTCTCCCACAATTAGGCCTATTAAAAAATGCACCAATTAATTATTTGGACGCGCCAAATCATTTGCTTTACATTTGGGTTACATCTAAGTCCTACCCTTCTGGGGGCTAGATTATTATATGTTTCATATATTAACTTCGTGATGACTAAATCATTAGATGGCCCATGTTTTAACCCTTTGGAGGCTAGAGTATCATATATTTTATTGTGTACTAACTATCTAGGGGATAGAGTGCCACATTTTTCCTGTGTTAACATTCTGATGGCTAGAGTATCACAAGCCTCATGTATCAATCCTCTGTTGGCTAGATTATCATAATTATACCTCTCCTATAATTACCTTCTGATAACTAGAGTATTATATGTCTCTTTTTTTAACCCTCTGAGGGCTAGCGTATCAAGTGTTCCACGTATTACATATCATTGTGATAACCTGGTGGTTAGAGTACCACATGTATAAGGGGGTATTGGGATGATTGCTAGTAGTAGTACTTTTCGCCCCCATCTGGGGAGGGTCATTAAGGATCTGTTCCGTCTGTTGGATGCTGTGTTCGGCATTGTACGGAAGCACTAGTCTACAGCAATCATCCAAAGGAAGCTGCAGCCTCCTCGTATCTGGCCATAATCTTCGGGCAGATTAGCAGTGGCGTAACCTGGTTCCTCCGCTCAACAGCGGAGCCAATGCAGCACCCGCATCAGTGCTGGCGTGATGTAGGCCGTGGTAGCCTCAAATAAGCAGCTATAGAGTGTTTGACATTAGGTCTCTAACGTGGGATGAATGGAGTTACCCAGAGGGAGTGATCCTTCCTATTGTTACTCTGGGGACTATCCGACCCGAATATAGCGGAGCTGCGCGAAATGCCACAGAGTTTCAGCATTAAATTGCACAGTGAAACTCAAGTCTCCGGCCGTCTGGGCATGTCTGGGGGTATATCCCCTAGACATGCCCAGAACCCCTTATCGGGCGAGCGAAGGAAAACGCTCTCAATAACCCACCATGCCCTATCACCACCACTCTCACATCATCATATGTACATCATCCATCTCATCAATTGACTACAACGTTTTTATCGTATTATAATGTCAATTAAAAGACCTTTTGTGCCGAAAAGTGACGTAAAGCAATGATTTACTACTACTACTACATCACATGTATAATGTTTTAACCCTCTTGGGGCTAGACTAGAGTATAACATATCTCGTTAAACGTCTGGGGGCAAGACTAATAAATGTCTCTGATATTAACCTTCTGATGACTAGAGTATCACATATCCCTTGCATTAACCTTCGGGGATCACACTACAATATTATAATATATCATAATAGTATCATATAGTAACCGTCTGATGGCTGGAGCATTACTTGCTGTATGTATTACCCTCTGGAGTCTAAAGTAGCACATGTCTTGTGTATTAACCCTCGATCTGAGGGCTTGGTTATCACATGCCTTCTATATTTATCTTCTGATGGGGACTAGACAATCTTAAGATTTCTATGTTGACCTTCTGATGACTAGAGTATCACTTGTCTTATTTATAAACCTTCTGGTGGCTACAGTAATGTAGCGCATGTCTCATGCAATAACTTTCTGAGGCTTAACATAATGTCTCCTATCTTAACCATCTGATGGCTAGAGTAGCACTTGTCTCATGTATTATCGTTTTTGGTATGCACCAATTAAATACTTTCAGAATACAAGTTGGTGCGCACCAAATAATTAATTGGTGCGTACCTTTTAATTATTTGAATTATTTGGTGCGCATCAAATCATTGCACACCAATTAATTAGCCAGAGTAGCATAATTATGTCCCATTTTTTAATCCTCTGGGGTTAGATTATTACATGTCTCATGTATTAACCCTCTGGAGGCTACACTATTATGTCGTATGTCATATTATGTAGCCACCAGAAGGTTAATATACATGTACGAGACATATGATTGTCTAACCCCGCGGACATGATGTAATACTGTGGTCCCAGAGATCTGAAGGTTGATATAGGAGACATATATAATAGTCCAGCCTTCGGAGTGTTAGTATTTGAAACATGTGGTACACTAGCCACCAATGAGTTAATATATCATACATTATTTTGATACCCTAGCCTCTAGAGGATTAAACATGTGACAAGTGATAGTCTAGCATTCAACTAAAATGTGAATACATGATACTTGGTTTAGTCTAGCCGGCAAAGTGTTAACACATAAGACATGTAAGACATGTGATACTGTAGCCTGAGAGTTAGTAAATGAGACCTGTGATACGCTAGCTATCGGAAAGTTAACATAGGAGACATATGAGAGTCTAGCCCTCAGAAGGTTAATCAATTAGGCGTGTGATGCTCTAGCCAACAGAAGGCTAATACATGATACATGTTATACTCTAGCCATCAAAAAGTTGACAAAGGGGAAATAAGATAGTCGAGTCCTCAGAGGGTTAATACATGAGAATTATGCGAGATTAGGCTACGATCAGATACTATATATATAATTGATTGTAAGTCATATCTGATATCTCCCAGAGTATACCTCTATCGCCCAGACTATACCCCACCTTGAATCTGGTGGGGTATAGTCTAGGCTTGTGGGGTATACTCTGGGAGCTCCCAGAGTATACCCCGGGGTATAGTCTGGGAGCTCCCAGACTATACCAGGGTATAGTCCAGACTATACCCGGGTATAGTCCAGTCAGGGGGGGGGGGGGTAATCTGGGCGGTTACACCGGTAAGGGCGTCATCTGGTAATCGTATTATGTGTTCCATCGCGCATCTTTTATTTCTATAGCCAAGCTGCCATTGATTGAAGAATTTTCTCTTTTCGAGTTCGCCTCTTATTCTATTTGCAAGTATTTTTTCAAATAATTTTCCGATACATTTCCGATATCGGTCTATAGTTTGTAGTGATTTTGTGGTTTTTATTTGGTTTTAGAATCATAGTTCCCATTGCTTGTTTCCAAGGCTCAGTTTGTAGGCATATATTGTAAATTTGTTTTAGGTTTTCGAATACTATTTCTGGACATTGTTTTAGTACCGTATATCGAATACAGTCTTGGCCAAGTGCCGATCGACCCTTGGTTTTACTTAGTTGTTTTTTAATTTCGGATATCGATATATGTCTCATTATAGGGTTCTCATCGCCCTTTTCATCTACATATGATGCTAGTGGGTTAAAAAGATGGTAATTTTCTGCAATTTTAACATGCCTATTTTTGTAATGGCTGTTTTTGTCATTCAACTGAATACGATGTGGAATGTTCAACATATTGAATAGTAATATACCTATATCTTACCTATTTGTTCAGCAAATTCTTTTTAATTATGATTGGCGCCCATTTTGCTGCTCGTAATTCGGTTCTGTTTGAAATGTCTGTCACATTGATTGATTTTTAAGATTCTGCATATAGAAGATAACGATGTTAACAATGGATGTTCATTTCGTGTTATTGTTTCAAATAAAAGGTTGTTTAATTAATTATTATATACTGAACTAAATGACTCTTACAGGGTGAACTCTGATCAATATCCTAAATATTGAATGCTATAAAAAATCATCAAATGCTGCCTTAGCGTCATTTTCCACAATACGTTTTGATATCAGCATCATCAGCGATTCACACTAATGCTGGGGGTCGTTCATGATGCCTCCTGACTGAATAATGGAGCTCTGCCGGGCAAAGATAAACAGCAGTAACTGCTTACTTTACAAGTAAGCAGTTACTGCTGTTTGTCCTAATGATGTAGACCTGCGGTGTGATGTGGTTGTCGTTGCCGCATACGCGTCCTAGTGAGATGCTATTACTGCTGTGCAGAGCCAGATGGCAGGATCTGCAGATACTGCATTTTGCCTTTGCAAAGCCAAAAGGCAGTATCTGCTTACTTCACAAGTAAGCAGATACTGCCTTTTGCAGAGCAGATTAGTGACGCTCTGTCTGCCCTTTATGTTGACATCATGTCCTTAATGATGACCATCTATCATCTACAACTATCCACCTGACGGTAACCGGACAGCACGTGTTCCCTAGTTAGAACGATCTCGCCCTCCACTATGTTCCGGGCTAGAACGCAGCATGTATCTGAAACGTAAGATACTCTCATCATCACAAATTGTCAAAATGGCCGAAATAGGTTTTGGGAGGTGTTTTAAAAATGCTCTCTCATGATAAATTACTGATGGAATGTTTCAAAATCAGCTGAGTGGATGCATAAATGGTCCCTAAGTAGAATGAACCCAAATAAAATGTATTTCGAGGGCGTAATAAGGGTTAAATCGATCGTGTGCCGCCGGCGACCAGCCATCTTACGGTTCAGATATGGAATAATAATAATATTAATATACACTTATATGGCGTCATATATAACCCTAAGTTGCTCTTTGGCGCTACAAGCAAAAATGTCAATGAACATGATCAACTTGGTACATTAAGGTGAAAAAATCATAGCATCTCTACAAGTATGCGATATTGAACAAATGACTTTTGAAGTGTCGCTTAAATTGATCAAGTTTGTTACAGCTTCGTATGTGATATGGTAATTCGTTCCAGTAAGGGGGCAGCTTTATTAAATGATCTATCACCATATGTTTTTAAACATTTTCAATGTTGTCAATTTTGAAAATTTAATTTATATAAAGCTATATAGCCTACTGATCTTAACTGAAAATACAAAAAAGTCAAAAAAAAAATGTAAGCACCGAAAAAGAGTGAAATAGTTGTATTTCCAGGTCGTATATTGCCATGTAAACAAAACAAGTCAGCAATATTCAGCTCTTTACATCACATATTCCCACGTATCAGACGATAAGATCAGAGCATTCGCCGCTAATTGGTGTCTTATAGTCAGGACACGGGAGGACACACCTGCAGCACTGATTGTCTACCCAACGCTGGGCCGATGCCATCAGCATGTGGCCCAATGCTGTGAAAACATTCAATCGTCCTTCAGGTATACAAATAGTTTGTTGGGGTTACTTATGGTTTCATGGAAATGTTGATTAAAAATATTTGTAAAAATATGAAAATTCTGCAAAAAAATAAAAACATGATCCGTGGGATACACTACGCCAGTACGGAATTAAAAACGAAAATTGATGTCATCCCAAGGCTTTAACTTTGTGGGAGGCACCACCAACAGATGTTTGGTGCGACATGGAGAATAAAAGATGATTCAGTAAGGTAACTGGGTGCTAGGCCATGTTGCGCTTTGAAGCAAAGAAGGGGAAGTTTATATTGTATCCTTTGTCTGATTGGCAGCCAATGCAATTGTTTCAAAAGAGGAGTCACATGATCAAATTTCTTTCTCCGATATATAATCTTTGCTGCACTATTTTGAATTCGTTGTAGTTTTAAAATGCAGCTATTTAGCAAGCCATACAAGAGAGAGTTGCAACAGTCAAGTTGAGATGTGACGTAGGCGTCGATGAGATGCTCAGTGGTAACATCAATGAACAATTTCTAATGTCACCGATTTTTTTCAAAAGAAATTGTGCTTTTCTGCAAATCTGATTCACATGCTCACACATGTGAAGATGTTTGTCAAACATCTTTCCTAAATTTTTTGCACACACTGATGGCTCAATTTCGATTCCACTAATATTAATAGGGCGTAATGTTATCTTTGGTAAAACGTTTGGAGATGCAACAATAAGATACTCAGTCTTATCGGCATTTAGTTGAAGTTTATTGTTCTTCACCCATGTCTGTATTTCATTTATACAAGCTTCTACACGACATAGTGCAGCAATTGCTTCTGTTTAGCTTGAAAATCGGAACGACACATATAATTGAGTGTCATCTGCGTATAGATGTGTTTTTGAATTATATTTTGCTGCTATGGCTCTAATAGGTTTTGTATAATAACTGGAAAGTAAAGGTCCTAGGACTGAACCCTGAGGAACACCAAAATTCTATTTTGTGTATTCAGAGGAATTGTCTTTAATATGTACAGATTGATATCGATCAGTGAGATATGATTCCAACCAATCAAGTGCTTTTCCACATAGTCCATAGTCATTTCGCAAGCGATTAACAAGAATGGTATGATCAATTGTGTCAAATGCAGCGGAAAGTTCCTAAATTACAACTAGTGATGCTTTGTGATCGTCCATTGCCAACAACAAATCATTCTGAATTTTCAAAAGAGAAGTCTCTGTGCCGTGATGGCGTTTATAAGCCGACTGTAGTGGCTCTCAAAGATAATCTCAAAGATTATTCGATTCTACACAGGACGATAATTTTTCAAAACATCCTTGTCAAGCGTTAGTTTTTTTTAAAAGTGGCCTGACAATCGCCTTTTTCATTGAACGAGGTACCGTTCCTGTTTCCAGTGAAATGTTAATAATTTTTGTGATTGTTGGTAGCAGTGTAGGTAAAATATCTATCAAAAATCCAGCTGGTATTGGATCTAAAGCACATGATTTCTTAGGACTTCTGCTAATAATCTTGGAATGCTTGCTAACACGTAACACGTTGTGGAGGGTGGCGTTTGCTAACTAGTGTTCCCTCTCCCGTCGTTGCCTATTAAATATTCAAAACATTGCCATTACTTTACGCTGCACAGATTATTGAAGAAAATAGCTAGTTCTTCTAATAATTATGATAATTGTATGCATTTTAAACAAGATAAGTCAGGTGATGATTGTGCCCCCCCCCCCCCTCATGTCACCCTTTTTAAAGACCTCTTTCATTTTCACTTGTATATCTTGTGTCTCGCTGACGTGATCCACAACTTCAACTGAGTGACATTTTTTAGATTTGACAAAATGGAAGTTAACTGTTTTAAAATATTGCTGATTTATGTCACAATTTATCTTTATCTTAATGTTTAAAAGGTGGTACTTGGTGTGCTGATAAAAAAATGAAAACCCGAATATATTTGGCACTGGTGGTTAAAGGGTTGAAGGATATTCCAATGACATGGAAAATCACATTGGGCCTAACCCTTTAAGCGCTGAATTAATTTGTAAAAAATATCGCAACCAAAGAGGTTTTTTCAATTTGAAATCATCCTAAATATCTTCGCGAGCTCTTTCTGATTCATTTGAATACCTATGTTATGGGTCTAATGCCATTAGAAATATGTGTACACTTACAACGCGGGATCGACTTTAGTCGTCAGAATCTGACGTCTACAGACGTCAGATTCTGACGACTAAAGTTGATCCCCGCGCTGTAAGGGTTAAGAATATTGACACAATTTGATAACATGGCAGCCCCACAAATACACAAGTAGCGACATTTTCCAGCTGCTACATAATGCTTAAATTATCATTTCCAGTAATGTTATTTGTACAAATAAAAAAGAGTAAAAAATGGATATGCTGTTTCTGGTATGGTTTTGTTATCGATTGTCTGCATTAAAAAGAGAAATAGTGTTGTGAGCATTTAGGGAACATAATTTTTTAAGCAATATTATTTATATGCACTTCAAACTGAAAGTGATCATGGTCATGTATTTTATTCACCAGCTCATATTTATATTCAAGCTGTTCAAAGATGTTCAATTGGAAACCATATTGCAACCCATATCATTTTTTCGGGGTTGCAAGTAATCCCAAGGGATTCAAACATTCTTCCGTTCTTTTCAAGTGATAAAAAATGCAAATTGCATAACAAGCACATTTTAAAGGGTTTTTTTATAATAAATTATTTTTATTCAAGAATGGACGAGAATCATATGTTAATAACATTGGGTACAAATATTGGCCCTTCTTATATCTACTTCAAAATAAAGAAGCTATTTAAACTTCCATTTTTCTACCAGCGTTCATAAGCCTACTTAGAGAAATAAATTATTAGGATCCGTCACACAAAATATACATTATGTGGAGATATTTGATCTGAATTGCTGTGTGTGACAGATAGACAAAAACAGCCTTTGAGAACAGTGTCTTAAAATCTACGATTGCCTGAAGTTTCTAAAAGGTTGACTAATCCTGGGCGCATTCACTCAAATACCCATTAATTCACAGCCATTGCGCTGAACGAATACGGTTTACGTACTGAGGATAAATAAACTGCCGCCATCACATTATTTCACAACATTTATTATTTGATAACAAAAAAATTCCTAAAAGCAAATTGTATTTTTTACAATTAATGAATGTTTTAAGGCTAACATAGGTAGCGACCACCTGACCCAATTTAGTGGTTCAAGGGTGAAGCTGTATTTATAAAAGTCATAATGTATTATGGAGTGTTTACCCTGAACCACCACAATACATAGGTAACGACCACCTGACCCAATTTAGTGGTTCAAGGGTGAAGCTGTATTTATAAAAGTCATAATGGATTATGGAGTGTTTACCTTGAACCACCACAATACCAGTGTAAACATTGTAACAAGGTAGTTGTCGAGCCCACATGTATAAGCCTATTCTCGCATGTTTTTTGTAGTGACTACTTTGTCAAAATCTTTGACTGAATACGTCAAAATGTGTTGAATATGTCGAATAGCAACACACATATATCTCAACTCTTTGTACATCAGATTATTTTTAATTTTGATTTGCACCTATTTTGAGGCTTCTTAATTTAGTTCAAATTGGAAAGTACATGCAAAACACATTAATTGATTTTTAGGATTCTGCATATATTTTTTGGTGGGGAGATAACGATGTTAACAATGGGTGGTCAGTTGTGTTATTTCTTCAAATATAGGATTTTCATAATGATATACAAAACTACATGACTCTTACAGAACAAACTAATATTTGAATGTTATTAAAATCATCAAATGTTGCCACAGCGGTCGTCCTTTTGTCGAAAAATGTTTCAACATGCCAACCCAGCATAAAAATCTCTTATTTTCACACCAGTGCAATCAGGCAATATCATGAATATCACATACAGGGTTTTGTTGTTGCCACCCGACGTTTTGATATCAGCATCATCAGCGATTCACACTAATGCTGGGGTCGTTCACGATGCCTCCAGACTGAATAATGGAGCTCTGCCGTGCGAAGACAAGCAACAGTAACTGCTTACTTTACAAGTAAGCAGTTACTGCTGTTTATCTTATTGATGAGGACCTGTCGTGTGATGTGGCTGCTATTGCCGCATAGGTGTCTGGGTGGTACGCTATTAGAGATGCTTTGTCTGCCCTTTGTGGAGACTCATATATCCTTAATGATCACCATCTATCATCTACAAGTACCCTCCTGGCGGCAATCCGACGTCACGCTCAGTATCATAAAGACGTATTTAACATAAGGAACTTCACACTCAGTATCATAAAGACGTATTTACCACAAGGAAAATCACACTCAGTATTATAAAGAAAACATAAAGAACATCACACACAGGATCGTAATGACGTATCTAACACAAGGAATAACACACTGAGAAGCATAGGAACGTATGTAACATAAAAGACATCAGGCTCAGGATCATAAGGATTATCTAACACAATATACCTCACACTGAGGATCATAAGGACGTATCTAACGCAAGGAACCTCACACTGAGGATCATAGACACGCATCAAACACACCGAGGATCATAATGACGTATCTAACACAAAAGTACACTCGACAATAGCCCGACCCCATTATTTAACTTGAAGTTATCACTAGCATAAGGACGCATCTAGCTTTTTCTGGGGCTGTTTTTTTGTTCAGGCATTTTGTTTTCACATCACACATCAGAAAAGTGGAGGGATATACTTATTCGTTCGTTTAATAAATCACTCGTGTAAGTTGATTGTGATTGTAAATGTCTGCGTCACGAAATAGATTGTGAAATGTAGTATCAGATATTAAATATTAATCAACAGGATTTGCAAAGTATACAGACAGTTATTATATAATACATATAATATTAGTATGATAAACAATTGTAAAGAAAAAATCAAGACAAAATAGTTTTTTTTACAAAGTTTGTAATGCGAAACATGGAAAGATAGTTTGGCCTTGCGCTGTTTTCACAATTATGTCATCTATATTGGATATTATTTACGATAGGAAAAATAGGCCGAGTGGGAATGACCATTTTGATCAATTTCTGATCAACATTATTTCAAACTATACTTAACGCTTATAGATCTTTGTGTATACACATATTACCATCACAAATGCATTTCAGTGGATTTAATGTAAAAAATCATTATGATTCACATTACTTCAAAGTTATGTACGCACAAAATTAAGATTACGATATGCCTTGATTATTTTATCTGGCCTGTATCCTAGTCATATTCGGTGGCGTTCGTCACGTGGACTTCTTGGTGAAGTATATCCGCAGGTGACAACAATGGCGCAAATGCGTGATATGACGAATGATTTATCGCCCACGTGGGCGCTCCACCTGCACGACCACAAATACCAGCGGCTACGTCACTCTTTAACCTTAGTGCAGCTAAATTGTTTCAATTGTATTTTTCTTCATTTGGAGCTGGAATTGCTGACGCAATTTCAAGCTGCAAATGACGAAAAATATTTATATTATTGAAAATATAAATCTTCTAAATTCAGTTATTTGAGTGACTGAGCATCTACCACAAACTACATTATCCATTTCTGTGACATATTATTTGGCTTAAAATCTGCTTGAAACCGGATATATACGGGCGTAGCGAGATAAGGGTTAACCCTTACAACGCTGACAGAGTTTTGTATCAACCATGGGGACCAACGCTTTTTTTGCTCAATTAGAAATCATCATACATGTCTTAGTCAGCTCCTTCCGCTTCATTTGAATACCTATCTTGTGGATCTACGCTCATCATATTTTTCTCTTTCAGTGCGGGAATCGACTTTAGTCGTCAGAATCTGACGTCTATGGACGTCAGATTCTGACGTCTGAAGTCGGTCCCCGCACTGAAAGGATTAATCCTGTTGCTTAATTATGATGTGTACTGGCGGCAACAAGTGGCATACACGCGATGCCGGAAGACGAATGGGAGAGAAATTCGAGTAAAAACAACGAGAAATAAATGTGAATTTCGGGCCATAATTGTCCTTGGTGGGAGTGGTCCCTTTTTGTCACGCAACAAAGTTAGACACGACAATATTGGAAAAAGGAAAACTTGGTTAAAGGGGTATAAAGCGTAACACACATTTCAAACGTGGTTTTGATTTTTGTTTTCAATCAAAATGGTTAATTGCACACTGAAAATCTGAAGTAATTAAGAACATGCTCTCAGCTGTGCCTACTCTTAAATGCTAAAGCCTGGTAGCAGCATCCTTAAGATTGAAGAAGCGCGCACCGCTTGGCTCTCGCGAAATTAACGTGGATACAGTGGTTTCAATCATAACTCCACGAGGCCGCCATTAACGTGTTCGCCTAGTCACATTGACAAGGGAGAAGCAAATATATTTTTCTGAAAGCCTGCGCCCACGTGTCACGCCCCCTTCTCTGCCTTTAAGAGCATGTTGGGGACCAGCCCACTTGGCCTTGCCCACATGTGGCCTTGCCCACATTTGCGATGCCCACATGTGGCTTTGCCCACATGTGGCTTTGCCCGCATGTGGCCTTACACATGATTGACTTTGCCCGCATGTGATGCCCACCACTGATCAGATCTCAGTTTGCCTACAGCAAAATAAAAATGTTTTTTTTCCAGTGCACAACCAGATTAGTATATGCAATGCCATTTATTTTCCATGGAAAATGTGTTTTTTAGATTGATTGGCATGGCATTACCTTAGCAACTGTCTTATTTGAATAATCTTTTCCAGCGCCCTATAATTACATTACCCAAGAGTGCCATTCTGCACGAAATATAACGAGGCAGGACCCAACTTATATCACTGTGTCTAAGATCTTTACCTACTGGTCACACCACGTTGTTGTGACGTTGAATCAACGTCAATGACGTTGATTCAACGTCGCAAGAACGTGGTGTGACCAGTTGGTACATTATACAGGACCAAGTTGAAAGGTGGGTTTTAATAACGTATAAAATGTTCAATGCGAAATAATAACAAGCTCACTCTTAGAATCTCTTCCATAATTATGCTTGGTAATAAAGAGAAATGTCTCTTGTATTGCTATCTGGAAAAAATATTCAATAACGTTTTGTTCTGAATGAATTACCCGGTAATGAATGAATGAATGAATGAATAAATGAATGAATGAATGAATGAATGAATGAATGAATGAATAAATTAATGAATTAATGAATGAAAGTTATAGATGAGATTAATGTGAAGTTTGATTGGGTATTTCAAAAGTTATTTATTTGGACGTCAATTTAGACGTCAATTCTCAACCGTTTTTTCATGTAATTTTGCAGACACCATCAGCAGTCATTACGGCGACTGCCCTGTAAATTTGGCAAAGTTTGATTGCGTACTTCGAAAGTTAATTATGCGAAACACTGAGCCTACGTTGTTGCAACGTCGGCGGAGCGTTTTTCGTTGATATCTCAGATAATTCTCATTTTACATGTAATTTTACGGCGACTGCCCAGTGAATTTGGTGAAGTTTGGTCGAGTATTCCGAAAGTTATTAATGTTGTGCACTGAAACAACACTGTTTCCACGTCGCCAGAGCGCTGAAAATGTGGGCCATCATTGAAACAGCACTGAGTAAGTGCCCCCCCCCCCCCCATTGTACATGTGTGACTGAGCAGTTCAAACTGACGGGGCAGGTCGCCAGGAGTGAGAGAGTAATTCCCAACACTACAGCGACAATGACCCACTATAGCTTTTTTTCCATGTAGGCTGCGCTAGTGTCGTTTTTACCAGCTTGCTGTGCTTATAAAATGGCTGTCACTATCCCCGGGTCTGCCGCAAGGTGATTTAGACCACCAGGTTATGCCGGGTAATATTTTATATTATCGGGGATAGGTTGCTTGTTATTTAGTTATTTGGCTGCATTTTGTTCAATTGTATTCTTTTCAACATCAGCCTGATAGATAGTAAATGCCCAACGTACTTTGAAGGAAAAAATAGTTGTGTTGATATATTTGGAATTACAATGTGTCGGTCTATCAGTAGATTAGAAGGCTCTCCATCTACAGCACACTGATGGATGACATCATTACTGATGCATGGAGCGTATATCTTCTAAAACATCAATATTGTCAACAGCAAACGTAGCATTTGCTCTTTTTTTTTACAAATTTAACAAGGTTCCACCAAGTTCCACCACTGTCTTTGTAGGCATGAACTCTACTGGTTATTCAATCGTGATACGGTATCGAGTCTTTTTTTCTAGAATAAAAAAATAAATTCTTCTCAACAACAAATAAAATAATTTCAAAATAAATGTTGCAAAGCGATCATGTCAAAATTATCCCACACACAACCATAAAGTGGATGGACAATCATTACCTCATCTGTGCAGTATTGGACCGAAAATCTATTATCACAATTTGGAATATAGTGTATATACAGCTTGGCAGACATAATTTAGTGTGATTATTGTTTGCTCAACACTTGGTCATCGCTATCAACACTGTTTATCGCATCACGAGTAGCTACCCCCTTTAACCCTTGAAGGGCTGATTTTTTTAAAATTTGAAATCATCATAAATGTCTTAGCTATCTCCTTCCGCGTCATTTGAATACATATTTAATGGGTCTACGGCAATTATAAATATTTTACACTTTCAGTTCAAGGATCAACTTTAGACGTCAGAGTCTGACGTCTATAGACTCGAAATCTGACGCCTGAAGTCAGTGCACGCGCTAACGTAGTTAATATTCCACATTTCTGTTTTATTAAACAAACATTAAATATATTGTTTAATTTTGAGCATGTAATACAAACTCTTAGTCATAAATAATCGAACATGAAATACCCAATGCAGTTAACAAAAATAGCGTGGGATTTTAGTTAGAGGTATACACAATTGAACCCCATTATTTTGTAGTAATTCAACACAGCAAACAAAAGCGAGAAAAAAATCAGTTTTAGCATTCAAATTCTATAAACCTACCGTGAGCAATGCGTCTTCTTGTGAATGTATTTGAATTGAATTGACTCATTAAGTATAATACATAGCATCAACGTCTTCATACATTCTGCTTTAAAATCTATCTGTGACCAATTAAAGATCGACCCTGCAAACGAAGTGAAAAAACAGCACCCGTCATTTAGCTGTTACTTAAATTTAGATAGCATATGACACATAGGTCACTGGAATGGGGCGTGATTAGCTTTGTTGTATCGGCCGTTGCAGCAGTCTTGTTCCCTCGCATTGTTCTCAATCATTGACTGGTCCCACTCTCTCCTCGCAAACGACAGGAAACAACCATAAGTTATGGCTCCGTGTGCGAATAAATAAGAACGACTGTAGAATGAGCGCGCTATATAGCTGAATGTAAAACAGAGTATCAAATATTCATGGGACAACGAAAAAACATATCCTTATTTTTATTCAGTACCGGATGCGAATTACACCAGAAATGATTATCTGAAACTGAAATTATTTTTTAACTCTTACAGTGCGGGGACCGACTTTAGTCGACCGAATCTGACGTCTGTAGACGTCAGATTCTGACGACTAGAGTCGATCCCCGCACTGTAATAGTAAAACTATTCATAATGGCCGTAGACCCATAACATAGGTATTCAAATGAATCCTACAGATCTAACTAGATCTAACAGACACTTATTATGATTTCAAATTTAAAAAAAAACGTTTATATCAAAAAATTCAGCGCTTTAAGGGTTGATAACATCTTCAGATCTAAATCACATGCTCAGCCTTTCCTCAAGCACTCACGTAAAACCTGACGTAACCAGCCAAGGATAATGACATCACTTATGGCATTGATGGTAACTGATTTAATAGAGCACAATAATGTGACTCCAGTCGGCAAATACATTTCTCAATATTATTGTTTATTGATTGATTGATTGATTGATTGATTGATTGATTGATTGATTGATTGATTGATTGATTGATTGATTGATTGATTGATTGATTGATTGATTGATTGATTGATTGCTTGATTGATTGATTGATTGATTGATTGATTGAATGAATGAATGAATGCATGCATGAATGAATGAATGAATAAATGAATGAATGAATGAATGAATGAAATGAATAAATGAATGAATGAATGAATGAATGAATGAATGAGTGAATGAATGAATGAATGAATGAATGAGATCTTATATAGCGCAAGCATCCAGCTGGAGGCTGTTCAGAGCGCTGAACATCGACAGTAACTCAGCAAGGCCTGTTATTATTCAAATTCCAGCTCAGTCTCCTTAGTAACCCTTTCAGCGCGGGGATCTTTTTTAGACGTCAGATTCTGACATATATGACAATCTATAATGGCCGTAGACCCATATCATAGGTATTCAAATGAAGCAGAAGAGCTAACTAAGACATTTACAACGATAATTTTTATGAAAAAAATCTCTCGTCTCCATGGTTTATATAGAAATATTTCAACATTTTAAGAGTAAACAACTTGAGGGACAAATCCATCACCAATCTCTCTAAATGATTGTCACAAAGTCAACGGTCACTAGGTGGGTTGTCTATTTAAAACAGTGGTTATCAATAACTCTTATACAATATCCAAACTGTTCAAATATTTCTGATAAATTTGTAAGAAATGCTTAATATATTATATAATATTATATAATATATTATATATAATGCATATAATTATGATTCAATTTCTATATCAATATATTCTATTGCATTTCCGATTTTCGTAAAGGTTATTATAGTCTATCGGCGAAGCATGGTAAAAACATCTATAAAAAATCAATACCAAGTAGAATTGGGTAATTAATTGAATGTTCAAAACTCTCCATGTCCAAAACCCTCGCTCTTTGATTGCCTATATATGGACCATCTGATAACAATATTTATCTGTTTGATTAAAGACGGTAGAGTTTCATTATACTGGTTTATTTATGGGCCTGTGTCACAGACTTTGGTCCAACATTACACCAACAAAGAATGTGAGGTGGTGTTTGGATGCGAGGAGATTTACTGACTAATTTCTGTGCAGTTTCTCACTGGGATGTCAGTCTACATGGTAATCACACGCTACACCAGTATATCATATCTGGAGAGCGAATTGACGGCAAATTGTTCACAAATTGACGGCAATACTGCACAACCATTAATCATAAGCCCGTAAAAGATAATTCATTTTATGTTTTCGCCATGCACAGTATATACATATGAATACATTTGAGATCATTAAACAAATAGCTCAGTGTGGATAGGTTAACTGAGAGCAGGCAAATACCAATACAAGCTCAGAAACCATCATCATAAAAATGAAAATATGTTGAAAAGTAATAAATAATAATAATTTTTTAACGTGGATCACCACAATCACACAAACAGGAGTGATGTCATCATGCCCCTGATCAGCTAGGCTACATAATATTATCTGTATCAAAATCTGTAAGAAGGTTGTCGTAGTGAAGTAAATGTTTACAAGTTAAGCAATTAAGATAATCGGTGCCCCTCTATTGCCACGGTAGGGCGTTCCACAGTGGAACAATTCTGATGAAAAAACTTGCATAATTTGTTTGAAGGTTTCTGTCGGTTCTTTTGAAGGTTTAGTACTTTGTATGTACCATCCTGAACCCTCGCATTCTGACACTTTTAATCAGGAATTCCAGGAATTGTTGGAATTACTCATACCTCTAGCATCTGAGTTTTACATACTCGGTGATTTTAATCTTCATCTTGACAAAAAACAAAGTCCTACTACTATTAAATTATGCGATATTCTTGAATCTTTTGATCTCGAACAACATGTAAATTCCCCGACACATATACATGGACACTGGCTTGATTTATTTATCACTAGGACATCCTGCCCAGCAGTCTCAGCCTGTGACGGGCTTTCTGATCATTTTTTAGTTGTTTCAGAACTAGAATTTCCTAGACCAAAGTGTGTTAAAAAAATTCTTTCAGGCGGATTAACAAAATTGATTTAGATAATCCAAAAAATGACATTTTGAACTCAGACCTAAAAACTAAACCCGAGAAAGAACTTCCAAAACTTTGTAAACAATATGATACCATTTTCCAAGCTATTTTAGACAAAACATGCTCACTACTCACTAAAACTGTTTCGGAATGACCCCCTACTCCTTGGATGACACAATAAATCTTAAAAGCAATAGTTCGACGATATCGCTTGGACAGAGTTTGGCGCGGAACCCGTTACAGGTGTGATAGATCACGTTACAGAGCCCAGTGGAATCTGTGCAATAGAATTATGGAGAAAGCAAAAGCAAATTTTTATGCTAACATCATATTAGAAAATTCTGAAGATCCAAAGAAGCTCTGGAAATTTATAAACAGCATCCTTCATAGATTTCCTGCTCCCTCTTTACCTAAGAATCTATCACTCAAACAATTTTTTTGGTTGATAAAATTACTATTATTCGCTCAAAATTCCCAGACGATAATGAACTCCGAAACGTGCATCACTCGCTCGATATAATTTTTTTAATGAATACTTTGACTTTGGCAACAGAAACATAGATCAAGAAATTAATCATGAAATTAAAAAGCACCTGAAATGATCTTGATCTATTTCCTACTAGCTTGCTGAAGGATTGTCTCGACGTCCTAATTGAACCAATCCCTAGTATCATCAAAAAATCTCTACAAGAGGGTTTTTTCCGGACCAGTTCAAAAAAGCATAGATTAGACCTCTGCTAAAAAAAACGAGTCTAGATAAAAATGAACAAAAAAATCACCGTCCAGTTTCAATCCTCATTTATATATCAAAGATATTGGAGAAAGTTGTCGCATCTTGCCTACTTTCCCACATGGAATCAAATTCGATGTCTGATAATTTGCAATCAGCATACAAGAAATCCCACTCCACTGAATCAGCTCTTTCAAAGGTCGAAAACGATATTTTACTCAATATGGAGAAAAGCAGAGTGACAGCACTCACCCTTCTTGACCTGCTGCTTTTGGCACAATTGACCACCTCACGCTAATTTGCCGCTTGTCATCGTGGTATGGAATTTCTGGTACAGCTCTTGACTGGTTTACATCGTATTTGAGCGACCGATGTCAACAGGTGAAAATTCAGGATTATATTTCTGATGCGGTTTATATATCTTTTGGTGTACCCCAGGGCTCTGTCCTTGGACCTATACTTTTTACTCTATATACTGCTCCCCTCAGTCACGTCATCGCCGAGCATGATGTAGAACATCATCTCTATGCCGATGACACACACATTTATATATCTCTATCCGATTCTGAAGCTTTAGATCCCCTGATTTGAAATCCTGTGCTACTGATGTTTCACTTGGATGACAAATTCGAAGCTAAAGCTAAATCCAAGTAAAATTCAAAGATCTATTCCCTATATTATTACTTGACCATGACACACTTCCTAAGGCATTCGTAAGAAATTTGGGATTTATTTTTTATTGTGATTTTAACTGCAAACGACAAGTCTCCCAGTTTTGCAAAATATGCTTCCATCACATCCGAGATTTTGGGCGTATTAGGAAGTACCTTAGCCCAGGAGCTGCAAAATCTGTTGCATGTGCTCTAGTTACTAGTCATCTTGACTATTGCAATTCTCTTTTGTACAATCTTCCGGACAGCGACATTGAAAGATTGCAGATGTCTGGCACGTGTAGTCTGTAAAGCGTCTCGTTTTAGAAGATCTAAGCTTTTTTTATATCTTCTTCATTGGCTACCAGTAAAATATCGCATATGTTTTAAACTCTGTACCATCACTTTTAAAGCCTTTCTTTTTCACCAACCTACATATCTCTTCAATTATTTAGTCCCACTTAAAAATTCAAGATTGCTTAGATCCTCCAACACAAATATGTTATTAGTTCCACGTTTTTGAACAAAATGGGGGTCAAGGGCTCTTGCAGTTGGAGCTCCCTCCACCTGGAATTCACTGCCGGTTAATCTGAGAACTGCGAGTACAGTCACTTCATTTAAAAAAATGCTGAAGACTTTTCCTTTTGATTCGGCTCCCCCCCCCCCCCTAATTCCCCGGAAATTCGACGCCCAGTTGACGACTTAAGCTTTGACTCTCGACATTGAGCTGATTTCGATTTGGATTCTGCGCCTCTGAGCTCGTATCTCCGAGGATTTAGGCTCCATAGAAGTTAATTGACATTATACGTGGAGGTTTATCATGTGTCGATATTCATGTGCTGGCAGCCGAGTAACCAGCAGTAAAGCTCATACTATTATTTTCTTATAGGATATGTTTATTTACGATTTTTCAGAGAGCTATTCCTAGCAGGCGCTATAGCAGGCGCTAGGATAATGCCCGGTGTTGGGTGAGTGCCGGAATTGGGCAGCATTTGACGGCACCGGGTTGACTTGTTGCCTCAGCTGGTGATGTTTTAATACATACTTCAGCAACTTTTCATGGTTTATAAGTGTTCTACTTATATTTGTTTTTAAAGGTTTTTGCCCTTTCCAGAGCGTCTTTTTGTCCCAATATTTATAATAATTTAAAAAATTAAACGGCAACACCACACACTATATACCTTGGCCTTCTTTATCCATCTAATTTGACATCTGGGCCGGCATCATAATCTGATCCGCGGTACCCCGACGTGGTACCCTGTAACGCTAATTCCTACACTTCACATTTTGTCAAATATGCAATTTCACATCGGTAAGATAATGGATTAAAATACAGCATGGTGCATCGTTGCCCGTATTTAATTTCCGGATAATTGAGAATATAACGAGTAGCAGCTCTCTATATTGAATCAATAGCTTTTATATCCGAAACTGTATTGTGGGACCACACAGACAGATATATAGGTATTATATTGACAGACAGAAAGGCATTACAGACGTATTTGTCTTAGAAATGAGATACATATAATGTACATGTAGATACAAGATTGTTAATTTGTTAAAAATCATATGATAATAATATACATGGTATGATATACATAACTAAAATCATATTAAGTGGCATTACCATGATAAGCACTGGATATGTCGATAATACAAATGCCAAATTACAACTTAAAATAAAATTAAAGATAACATAGGGGTCTAACATTTTGTTTCCCGCACCAAAACCAGAGATAAACAAACATACTAAAGCAATATCCCAAGTTACTGCATACCAATGCACGGTACAGAGAGGTCGTAACATTAACATGATAGTTAAAACCAACTGCTCGCTTAGTCAACCCATCGTTCTTTTACATTTATTAATCACTCCCCTACAACATATATGTGAGTCCCATGCGAGATTTATGTTTATTGTTATTCCCAATTATTGCATGTGCTGTATTCGTAGCAGGGGCTTATCTAAAATAGTATAATGAAAAAATAATGACAATTTATTTCTGGTGATGGATAATACATTTCACTTATCAATGTTCGCGTCTATATAGCTCTGTCTACTGATTGTGTAGCCCTTTAAGCCTGAATTTATTGTAATCTTCATCCACTATAAACCGCGGAATGCTATCGCAATAATTCTCGACTTATATTGGATGAAGATATTTTGCAAAAGGGTGACACATGAAAACAAATAAGTGTTATTATTAAAACTGCTCCATCACACTTTTCGTCAAGTCATTCGTCATAGATGCAAAGTGATGTGTTGATGTATCGTGAAGTTTAAAAGAGTTAATGGCCGCATCTAACCACGGCTCCCAGATGACAAAATATGTTTCAAATATGTTCGGTAATGGTGAGCATGGAATGAGAGCGATAAGGAATACAAAAATTAAACCTTTTTTTTTTCAACTACCGAACTAACCGGTCAGCAAGCTAATTAACTGCACGTAGCCACGGGATCGTGCACCGTGTATAAATGTGCATGAATTTCGCATTTTTAGGGGGTGGGGGGGGGGGTTGGTTAAAATGTTTTGTTTTTTATATTCGGATATAAGTGCATGCACTTGTTTTCGAGAACTAAGGGCACCTTTGTCCATAGTGACGGTATCACTCTCTCTGATACCTTGAACAACTCTGTCGTAAACCGGTGTTTTTTATACATTTATCGGTGTGATAATTCGTGTACAAACATTAAACTATGTATGTCACAATTCAATTTGTATTACAATAATAAAGGTTTCATATGACGCATTGCCAATGCATGAAGAAGATAGTAATGGAATTCAGCACGCCCACGTTGGAATTAACCTCATTCGTAATAAACTGCTGGGTGTCACACGAGCTGGGATGTCAATAGGTGAATAAAGGAGAGTGGTATATCATGTTTTCATAAGAATGATCAAGTTTATATTCAGTATTGAGTCCTCATGGACAAGGGCATGGACGTGTCTGTTCACAGTTATGACAATATTGACGACAGCAGGGAGGACATTGTGGGGACTGTGTTACGAATGTGTGTGACGGTTTTTTGGCCAGACTGACTTACACCGGTAATACAATAATAAATAAATGAATGAATGAATTAATGAATGAATGAATGAATGAATGAATGAATGAATGAATGAATACATGAATGAATGAATGAATGAATGAATGAATGAATGAATGAATGAATGAATGAATGAATGAATGAATGAATGAATGAATGAATGAATGAATGAATGAATAATTGACTGAAAGAATGAATGAATAAATGAATGAATGAATGAGTGAATATATGAATGAATGAATGAATGAATGAATGAATGAATGAATGAATGAATGAATGAATGAATAAATGAATAAATAAATGAATGAATGAATAAATGAATAAATGGATGAATAAATGAATAAATGAATGAATGAATGAATGAATGAATGAATGAATAAATGAATGAATGAATGAATGAATAAATAAGTGAATCAATGAATAAATAATTGAATGAATGAATGAATGAATGAATGAATGAATGAATGAATGAATGAATGAATGAATGAATGAATGAATGAATGAACGAGGCTATGTCTATGCTAATTTTGTGTACATAAAGACTAAGCTGGATAATTATTTTTTTCTATGTTCCCAGCAATAACGACACATTGAAACAATGCTGGTTTGATATTGGGCCATCGTCTGCGACTCTGTCCCAACATCAAACCAGCATTGTTTCAATGTGTCGTGTTTGCTGGGTTCACAGTTCTCCCACCAACGTAATCTTCTTTTATCTAAACTCGAAACTGTTATCCTGACAGGCTTCATTTTACCATTTTCCTCTTTCTCTTTGTTTCTGAACTTTTATACAGCTATAATAACAAACTTATTTTTCAATATGTGCATGAATATATATAAAAATACTGTATTGTTTTAAAAATTGTGCTAATAATTCTATAATTCATTTATTTATTGTATTATTATTATCATCATCATTTAAAAATATATATGTAGATTATAATGCAACATGTAAATAATGATTTATTGATTTTCTCTATTAGGGGGCCACCATTCAATCTTCAGGGGGGGGGGGGACGGAGATTATTTGCATTAGCACATGTGCTACTTGAAAATTTGAACAAATACATTTATTCAAAACTGGACAAGGATAAGATTTTGGGAATGGTGAGATGAATCTGCACTCTGGACAAACTCAGTATTTCTAAATTGGAACCCTGGTTTTACGAGTGGGCAGAGATGAAATATTCTTTGAAAAGGGAACACCGATCGAGCGAGGTCAATATTATTGCTTACGAGAGCGGGGTTAAGCTATTGGGTAACAAGCTGTAGTGTTCACCGATTTTGTAAAACCTAATCAATCATATATTGGCGCAATTCGCATCACTAACATTAGTGGATTGAGTATGCCTCATTCTAAGAAGATCTTGCTTTAAAGATATACATTAAGCATAAAGTGCGCAAGAAATACACAACATAAGGCCGATTTAAGCCTGTCAGCGCGGGGAGCAAGTTTAGCCATCAAAATCTGACGTCTATAGTTGTCAGACTCTGACGCCTACAGGCGGTCCCCGCACTGGAAAAATTAAAAAAATATAATGGCCGTAGGCTCATAACATAAGTATTAAAATGACGGGGAACGAGCTGAGTAAGACATTTGTAATCATTTCAAATTGAAAATAACCCTTCATGGTCTCTTGATTTATATTAAAAGTTTGTCAGCGCTATAACCCTTTAACCGCAAAATTATTCAAAAATAAATTTTCACCCACTTGAAGTTGTGTCTCGCTTACTCGATCCACAACTTTAAGTGAGTGACAATTATGCAGATTTGACAAAATTGAGGTCAACTCTTTTCAAATCATGCTGATTGATGTCACATTATGGTTTTAACATGTTTAGAAGGCGGTACTGAATGTGGTAATAATTAAATGAAAAACCGAATAAATTCGGCACCGGCGGTTAAAGGGTTAAAGATTAAAACAATATCGGATCAACGCCACGTGTGTTCTGTGATTCGTCACATTTTGTCCCTCAGATACCAAATCGTGTGGCTGTAATCAGATGATTTTTTCCAATCCCCCGGGTGTATTCACTTGGCAATGGATATTGCGTGCACAATTGAGAATGTATGACCACTTACTGTGCGGTGTGACGGCGATTGCTATTTTGTGCCATGTGGATTTTATTCTCTATGGAAATCCCCCACTGTGGAGCAGATCATCTCTGAATGATTGATGTAATAATCGCAGTGGGGCTTCAATATTGCTGTTGTCGGCTAAAGGTTATGAGGATAATGGTTTTCAGCGAGTCTTGGTGAGAAAATGTTCTCGATATTCCACTCGTGTATGAAAGATTGCGCATTGTAAAGATAAAGGGGCAGGTTTATAGTCTAATAGCAAATCAGAAGACATATCAGCCGACAATAAATTTTCCTCCCCGGTCACTATACCTGCTACGTTGTGTGACATTTCAATTCCACGGAGAGCATCCAGTCCTGCAGCCATTTCGGCGCATTGGGTGTATCGTACCCATTGCCACCTCTGCCCTACCACATACTCATTTACACCTGAGACAAGTCAAGTGAAGCATGTGAGTGTAAAGTGACATGCCCAAGAACACAACATCGATATAATGTCCCAATATTGAGAGGGGACAACAATAAACGTCAGAATATGACGTCTATAGACGTCATATTCTGTCCCCACAGAGAAATAATTAAAAACATATAAATCATGGTTCATCATATATCTCATCATTATCCTACACAGTGAAATTTTTGCATAGGTTGCATTGATTCATCATATATCACATAATTAGGCAATGTCATTTCTGCAAACAGTGGTCAGGGTTAATCATATATTACATAACATTATGCAGTGACAGCTCTGCAGTATACAGTGCTCGTGATTAATCATATTTATATTACATCATTATCTAGTGATATGTCTACATACAATGATCACCTAATCAGCTAAAATGGGCGGGGGCCCTAGGGTAGTGGTTAGCACCGCTGCCTTTCACGCCAGAGTTCGGGGTTCGGTTCCCGGACTCGGCGGTTTGAAAGAAACAAAAATGTTTCTTCCCCATCGACATGTGAAAGTCAGTATTGTGGGGAGCCTCCGTGACCGAGAGGTAGCGTGCTCGGCCTCAGACCGCCAGGGCTCGAATTTCGAATCCTGTGTCTGGAGGACAGTGTCATCTCAATCATCTCACCATCCTCAGGAGGTTCTCCTGGCCCATTTTAGCCTATATGTGCACAAAGGTGGCCTAAAGCCCGATTCATTTTATTTTCTAATCAGCTAATATTGAAACATAGAAATAGTATGAACGGGTTGGCGGCTACACAGATGGGCTGCTACTGGAAAAAACATCACCAATACGATTATCCTGAATATAACATGTACAATGTTACAACATTATAATATAGTTTAGCCTTTTTCTGTAAGCGTACAATTTATCCCACGGTACCCAAAAATACATACATTTTATGTTACTTCACAAACGTTGCAGATATTAAATCTTGCCTCAAATAGAACTATGTAAAAGTAGAACACATTAATATTCTTACATTAATAATAATGTATATGTCGATTAACTAAGTAGCGAATTATTTATAATAGGAATAACAAATAATAATAGTTCAATTGTATTACTTTTAAATCTTGTTTTGTCTAGTGTAAATACCTTGAATTAAACGTATAAGATATTATTATTAAACAAAATCGATTTAAACTATACGTCCATTGCTGCATTTGTATTAGCGTACGACCGACAGCTTTGCTATTGATATTTTAGCATGTAGAAACGACTAACCCCTTCAGTGCGGTGATCCACTTTAGACGTCATAATCTGATGTCCACAGTCGATCCCCGCACTGAAAGAGTTAAATATTTATAATGGCCGTAGGCCCGTATAACATAGGTTTTCAAACGAAACAGAAAGGGCTTACTATGACATTGATGATGTTTTTTAAAAAAGTGGTCTACAGGTGTTTTTTTTTAATTCAGCGTTTCAAGGGTGAACGCATTTCATTACATGTGCGCCACATGCTTGAGATAGTTTCCAGTGATCTGGTAATCTAATATCCATATATTAAACAACCGATAGGGAATACGTGAGTGACCATTCAAGTACGAGGTTAATATTGCTTATTTCACGCCAGTATAATCCGACTCTTTTATCTTCAATTGTTTTGTAATTAGATAATTAATGTGTTGTTTCTTCATTTGAACTGAAAATTGTTGACGCTTTAAATCGATATGAAACAATCAAATATAAATATCGCCAACATATTGTTTATAACTTGACATGTTGAAATGCTAGCTATATACGGGCTCCATAACCATAATGGAAGCAAATCCAATGTCTATTACTATGCAATCGGAATAAAATCAATTATATTCTACCGAGTTCGTTAGCAAACACGAGCCACTGACTCATTGTTGTATCAATGCTGGCCCATTTACTACGACGCTGACCCAACATTGGTCCTGTAATGTTTGAATGTATCATGTGTGCTGGGGATGGTTCCATATGTTTTTTATTGAGTATTGAGAAGGGCTGACTGACTGCACGGGCCATCACAGACATGGCCGAGAGGTAGTGACATGGTTTACATGCTTATATGACTACCTGATAGACCGATATCTACAACTACTAATTCAGTACAATATTTATGATGCTGTTTCTATTTTTTTACGTGGGGTACAGTGGTTAAAGCTACCTGCCTGGAGAGTCGGAGATCGCGGGTTCGTCTCTTACTCTGACATTCATGTTTCTTCCCCGCTCATTCGTAAAGATTCAACATTGTGGGGAGCCTCCTTGACCGAGAGGTCGTGTGCTCGGCCTCAGATCGCCACGGCTCGAATTTCAAATCCTGTGTTTGGATAGCAGTGTCATCTCATTCATCTGACCATCTTCAGAAGGTTATCCTGGTCCAGTTTAGCCTATATGTGGACAAAGGTGACCTAGAATCCCATTCTTACATTTTATTTTCTACATTGCACACTGCTACCCTTGGTGAAAATATCGCTGGTCAAAATACGTAACATACTATCTCTGTATTGTTTTAGAGCCTCTAATTAGATTCACTTGCTCATTTAATTCTTGTGTTTCTGATGTTTTTACTTGCTAAAGCTGGATCTTTGTATCCTCATTGGATCTAAAATGCGAAGAGAAACGCTTATAGTCTTTCCTCCTATAGAATCACTTGACCATGGTGCACAACTTAAAACATCTCTTAACTCATCTCATCTCTTTGGCTTTCAATTATGATTGTAATTTTAACTTAAACTCAAAACTTATTCTATAGAGAAATGAGAGCATACTATTTGTTTCCATAAATATAATAGTAATGGCTATATTATGAGCACCATGCTCATTACAGACTGGAACAGGCTCTTCATTTTACACCAGCCCATTGGTGTCCAGAACAAGCTAAATCACTTCATTACCGGCCTGGTCTTGCTCAGAACCGTCATGGTTCACAGCAAACACAAAAGATTTGTATATCATTTGTACAATGTTGGACCAACGTCGAAGACGTTGGGCTGGCTTTGTACAAATGATATACAAATCTTTTGTGTTTGCTGGGTTATCTTTCACACACATTACTTGTGCGATGCCTAGTGATTTGTGGACGTACGCACAATTCAAACGTCATTGTGTTTTTTAATAAAACAACCCTAAAACTGTTCTTGTCAAAAGTGGACTACTTTTTCCAAAAATAATCTGAAAACTGAAGTAATGTCAAGCCGTTTCATGACTTCAGTAAACGCCTAATGTCACCTAATTCCCTTTATTATTGAAAATTGTGCAGCCAGTGGTCATATTATCTACTATGCTCATATTACCCCATCTAACCCTGAGGCGCATTGTATCTTGTTCACATTCATGACAATTAAATAAACAATAAAATGCAGGTGCATTGGCTGGGACAGAGCACGAATAACAATATCCAGTCCATGCAAGAAGGTCATGGCCAGGGTGGGCCGTGGCCTGAGTGAAAACCAGACAACCCAGCAAACACAAAACATTTGTACAACATTTGTATAATGTTGGACCAACGTCGAACACGTTGAGTCGACGTTGTCCAAATGGTATACAAATGCTTGTGCTTGCTGAGAAGGAATGAATAGGGTTCTCGGCAAACTGTGTGCACATATAGGCTAAACTGGGCCAAGAGAACCTCCTGAGAATGGTGAGATGAATGAAATGACACTGCCCTCCAGACAGAGTATTCGAAATTCGAGGCCGAGCACACTACCTCTCGATCATGGAGTCTCCGCACATTACTGAATCTTCATCATAAACATTAAGTAGTGTGCTGACATGGGTGAGCATTTCAAACTAGAATACCAGAACGAGGGACTAGCCCGCGATATCCCGATATATATATATTAAAGCAGGCAGCTTTAACCATTGCATCCAGCGAGGCGAGATCGAGCAAAAAAATTGAGAAGCTAACAATTCTGAATTTTTAATGCAAAAAATAAGCAAATGTGGCAAAACTTGTCTGCCTTATGTTGGCTACGGGCTTCATTATTGCCTCAGTTGTTTATCGTTACTGAATGATATCTCTACGGATTGCTTTTCCAGCTGATTTAATCATGACTGCACCAATCCACACAATGCGATTTGAATCACCAATTGACCCCCATTATATTCACACTAATCGTTTTTCATGGCCACAATCTCTGATGCTTGATGCACCTCCCAGCAAACAGGGGACATTGACCTAATGTTGTTTTAATAACGGGCCAGCGTCGCAGACGCTGATCCAACATTAACACTTTATTGGCTTAATGTCTTGTGTCTTTAGTTTAGTGAATATAGGGGTCAGTAATCGTAATGGTGTAGTTTGTACAGTCAGTATAATATTAGGACAAATTGGGGGGTGCGGGGTATGCGGTGTGTGTGGGTCTTTGAACGTACGCACTGCCATATGTCATACACCAGATATCATGCACAGGGGACCGGGTGTGCGGTTTGTGCGGTGTGTGTGAGTCTTTAAGCATACGCACTGCCATATGTCATACACCAGATATCATGCACAGGGGATCGGGTGTGCGGTTTGAGCGGTGTGTGTGAGTCTTTAAGCGTACGCACTGCCATATGTCATACACCAGATATCATGCACAGGGGATCGGGTGTGCGGTTTGTGCGGTGTGTGTGAGTCTTTAAGCGTACGCACTGCCATATGTCATACATCAGATATCATGCACAGGGGACCGGGTGTGCGGTTTGTGCGGTGTGTGTGAGTCTTTAAGCGTACGCACTGCCATATGTCATACATCAGATATCATGCACAGGGGATCGGGTGTGCGGTTTATGCGGTGTGTGTGGGTCTTTAAGAGCGCGGTACTGCTATGTCAGCAGATATCATGGCCAACGAAGCGATCATTCCCAGCGGCACAGGAGATTGGGTGTGCGGTGTGTGCGGGTCTTTAAGAGCGCGGCACTGCTATGTGTCACACAGCAGTCATCATCCACAGGGGACAACCAGACGGGACGCTGATGACCAGCCACCATATATAACACATAATGATGTGGCCGCCCCGCTATAACTGGACCTCGCTGTTTATGACTTATGAATTATTCAAATTGATCCCTATATCAGCACAGGCCTAGTATTCGCACGGAGCAGATTCAATGCTGCTCCAACGTACAACACATTGGCCCAACATTGAACCATCACTTCGCCATCATTTCATCTAGGAGTAATGAATCGCTGCTGAGAGAATGGTTCAGCCTGTAGAAGAGAAGTGTTTGTTTGCCAGCAATATATCTGGAGCTGAACACGCCTATTTTCTATCCCCGTGGTTAATTTGACGATGAGCAGGGAATAATTTGACTGTAGCGATGGCTACGTGAACAATTCTCGTGGGCTGGTAATCAGGATAATATGTAATGTGTTCTGCGGTACAGTCTCTGTTTAAGAGGCACTTCAACAAGAGACTAGTTTACATAATTATGGCTGGCAAGTAGGCTTAGTCCTATTATGTCAAAAAAACACATCCAATCAACTTGTGTTGTATTATAGTTGGCTTATGCTGTGAAATGTCGGGCCAGCATAAAAGCAACGTTGGATCTGAGTCTTTTATTTGTCTCATTGTACGTCTCGTATGGGTGTGAAAACTGTAATATGCCTATAACATGCTACCAGCAGAAATATAGTGATGACATCAAGCACTGTTTGTTCAACTATTGATTTATACATACAAATTATATTAACCTACAAAGTGTCGAAACATTTTTCTATAAAATATGTAGACCAACGGGTATTTTAAATTTGACGACATCTTAAATGTCTTAGTTAGTTCTTTCTGCTTCATTTGAATACCTATGTTATCTGTCTACGGACATTATAAATATTTTTACTCTTGGGCGGGTCGATGTCTACAGACGTCGAATTCTGACGTCTAAATTTGATCCCCTCGCTGTAAGGGTAAAGCGCAGTGTTCAAAAGGTGGCTATGATCTTTAGCAATGCTCCTTCTTGAGCTAACGTCGTCACCGCTTCCATTGTATTGGCGACACTGCATTCTGTGGGCAAGCCCATCTTGCCGTATCAGGTCTGACCGTCAGATTACCAGTCTGACCTTGACAACAGGTGTGTGTGAAGCCGGTACGAAAATGAGGGGTGCGAGCAACATGAATATTCATTATGACGTCACAGGTTTACTGACTGCAGTGTGGGGATCACACTCAGGACGCTGAGCCGGCATTGGCGCGACGCTAGCGGCGCTGACAAGCAGTCGTGAGTGTGATAACAGCGTTGACGCGTTGACGGGCCAACACCTACGGCGTTGGTCAGCCACCGCGTCACGATAACAACAGACGTCACAGTCTGTTGTCACTCACCACATGTCACCGCAGGGGGTGATAATCAACATAATTGTCACCCCCCGCGAGGACTGTCATGGTGAGTGAAAGCAAGGGTTTTAATCCCCTGGTGGCTCTGAAAAGAGAACAAGCGAACTTTCTTAATTTCACAATTAAGATGACACGCTTCTAGGAATTTTCTATTTCTAAAATTATCAACTTTAGACACCTTTTAGACCATTCCACCCAAATTCAATGAAATTACATAACTCTGACGTTCTTTCTCAGGGTATGCGGGAGTATGGCGATGGCACACAGACAGTCAGGCAAACAACACGAGGTAAATTGATCACATTTGATCCAAAATTCAGAACGCAATTTTAAGTATGTCAAACATACTAAGTGAACTTAAGTGTACACGAGAGGCATAGGTTTAATAAAAGAAATGTCTCAAATGTTCATTTAAAGGATCTGTCAAAACTAACACTTTATCGGCCTTTTCCATCCAGATTTCAAGAGTTAAGACACGAGATATAGGGTAGCTACCGGCTGATTCAACACCTCATTTAGACCACCGCGACCCTCTGTTCGCCGAGGGCGCATCAAAATTAATTAAATTCTAAAATGCTTCTGTTTCCAGGTTCCTTGCCTCCCTTGCCAACCAGACATTCTCTAATGAGTATTATATACTAATGAAATATTTGGATAGGCTAAGAGAAAGCTTTTCATACAAGCTTCGAATGCCTTAATCCCACTCTCAGCACCCTTCGGGTGCTAGGGTTCACTCAGCCATCACACTCAGGTCAGATTGTTTGGGCCGCCTGAATCAACTGTGAATTGGCCAGGGAGGAGGAGGGAGGAGGGGGGTTCTGAACTCATAGCACATATACGGGTTATCCAGGTTCTGCCAGTGGCAGACAACTGGATAGATGAAGATGGGCAAGCCAGGCATTAGTATTTTGATATTTATAACATTACTGACATTGTCTAGTTGGTTGATAAGTCAATGTGTGATTGATTGCTTTATTACATTATATAGTTTTATAAAAGATTCGGGAAACACAGGTGATCAGAATGTTTTAAAGGGCTTCTAATACTTCGTACAACATAACCGACCACTTTGTACAAACAATAATAAAACAGATCAAGCCTGACTTTTCACACATCAGAGTGGGGATCGTGGCGCGTTTGTAGAGCGCCTTGCGGCCACGTCCGTCCCAAAGTACGCATGCACACACATTGCAAAACACACAGTTCATAGCACAGCCAGTGATACGAATGCCATAGCACAACCATTTGAGCTCACCAAGTACGCACTGCCACAGTGATAATATACGATTGTCATATCACAGTCATTTGAACTCCTCAAGCACCCATATTTATACTCTTTGCACAACAATTTGTTATAGCTCAACAATTTGAGCTGCTCAAGTAGGATACGCAGATTGATAATATTATTGTCATGGAACAATAGCTGGCGAGTTTCACTTGTATAATAAACTGTATCAGCAAAAAATGAGACAGCTGCAGCAATATTTAGGTTAAACAAATTTACCGGAGGTTTTATCACCACATCAGTAAGCACATATTCAGCTAAATAATGTACAGTTTATATGTAATGTATTTTATAAGGGGGTCTTTTGTAGTGCAGAAAGACTCCCTATAAAATACCCTCTTCAAGATTACCATCAGTAGCCGAGGATTTTCGCAAACTAAACGAGTCATACATCACCATCTAATGAATCTCAGGATAGACACACATTGAAAGTGGAGGAAATTGAAGTAATAACGAAGTGAATGGGGTTTCATGCCACTTTTCTGTACATGTAGGCTATAGTGGGAAAGGAGAACCTCCTGAGGATAGTGAGATGAATAAGACGACGCTGCCCTTCATACAAAGGATTCGAAATTCGAACCCTGGCGGTCTGAGGCCGAGCATGTTACCTCTCGGTTACAGAGGCTTCCTACAAAATTGAATTGAAGTAGTGATATGATATAACTGGATGACGTCAGCTATGATGCCACAACTCTACAAAATTATTGGAGAAACCACTTAGGTGTATTTATTATTTTTATCTACACGATATGAATCAGAGATCTGTAACTTGTGAAAAAGAAATGAGGAGCAGATGCTAGGACAGGAAACGGCGACAAAAACAATTAACCATAAAAGGTTTTTTTTAATTTGAAATCATGAGCTCTTCCTGTTTCATTTGAATGCTATGTTATGTGTGCTGGGTCTACGACCATTATAAATATTGTACTCTTTCAGCGCGGGAATCGACTTTATACGTGAGAATCTTACGTCTGTCAGATTCTGATGTCTAAGGTCGATCCCCACGCTCTGAATTTATGACATCATCAGGACAAAACATATTTTTATTGTTTGGCCGAATAGGCCCTTGATCGAGAACAAGAATATTTTCTGTAATTCAGGCCCAGTAGTTAAGATCATATCTCTAGAGACCAATGTACTCTTACCAGACTTCAGAAAATATCAGCAGCATTATCCATCATTCGCCGCAGGTGTGGGTGGATATTAGAAAACACTGTTCATGACAGGGACAGCCCAACTAACATGCAAACCAATTGTAGGGAGCATGATAAAAATTATGAGTAACAGAGCGTTGCTCTTGCAAACGAGCAAATGTCATATGCAAAAGAGATGTGTACTTGTGAGACATCTGATCGCATATGTAAGGTAACCTTTTGCTTACAATCACTTACATGCTTCAGCCGCTATACAAACACAATGAAAGAGGCCGTTCACATGTCACTGAAATATCAGCAGCACCCATTCTGAGCAAAAACATATCCAAGCACGGTCGTCATTGGTACCAGTGATTTTACATCTTCTTCCCAGACAAGGCGTGAAGCTTGCAATACTTGTAGTTCACACGCATAGGACCAAGTCCATAATATGTCGCCGCAAAGCAATTGCTATTAGTGTTAAAATGACGCGAAAACTGCCGAAGGGAGACTCCTTTTTAATAGTGAAATATTTGTTTATTTAATCTATTTTATTTGTATGCAAAAGAACACCGTTACAATATGTACAATACAATACACATATAATATAAAATTAATGAAAATTGCATCAAAGTATAAAAGTATCTGTGTGTATAATAATTGTGCATGCTAGGAAGTGGGATAGGCAGTGTATATGCCCAGTAATTCCACACCAGTTAGTTTTGACAGTACGAACATTGTCTACATAATGCACACTTACAGACATGAACCCATGTGGAGGTGTCGTTTACATTGAAATTAGATTCTAAAATATCGTTAAAATATGTCGTCAAGCTTTTCTTAATACCAAGTAATGTACTTGCATTTTTAACACTCTCGGGAAGCTTATTCCAACTATATACAACTCTGTTAAAATAACATTTTCTAGATTGGTCATTTTTACATCGTGGTATTGGTAAATTTGATGATTCAGATTGTCTAGTACATCTCTGGCAATTGCTTAAATGTATACTGTCTGGGGTAATGAGCAAGGACCTTGAATAAATTTGAATAACTGACACAGGTCTGAAATATCTCGTCTGTATGATAAAGGAAGCATATTAAGTCTATCGAGGCGATCTGGGTATGTGAGTGAGGATTCATAACCGAACATAAATTTAGTATAAGATCTCTGAATTCGTTCCAATGTCTGTATCTGAGATTTCGAAAGGGAGTTCCATACTGGTGTAGTATATTCAAGTTGGGGCATAACAATAGAACTGTAAAAATATTGTAAGTTCTTGTAAATATATTACACTAATATATCTACCAAGTGGGTGTGCATGAATTTTGTTCAATAAAATACATTATTATTTCTATATGTTTAAATAGTTTATGTAAGCTTATCAACATGATAAGTTTGAGTAAGAAGTAATCTATGCATGTATTTACAATATAAAACACTAATTATGGATAAAAAAGTGACACAAAATCAGTATATTTTAATCAACGAAGGATTCGGCATGGTAGACCTATGTTATTTGTTAGGCAGCGCATGGCTATTTGGGGCTATTAACTAATACATTATAGCAGAACAAAGGTACATTAAAAATGCTACACTGTACGCGGGTGAATATATTAGACGGTGCTGCTGCGCTTTGCTTTAAGTTTTGTTAATATTGAATGAGTCGTGCAATGATGGCAGTCTCGTTGTATGTGTAAGTAAGTGATCCTAACGTTAGGTCGCTTCATGTGGGTAAATATATGCTCCTGGCTTTGGGTCTTGTGTCGCCGGCCCAGATAGCTCATTCGGCTCGGTTGTGGCTCGAAACTCAGAGTTACTGGCTTCGAATCCCGGTCTTGTCGGCTGTTTGTCGGCGAAGCTGTGCATATACTGTACCCCTATTTCTTCAAAGGCCTGAAGTGTGCCGTGCCGTCTATGGTACTGTACACTATAAAGAAAGCTTGAAGTCATACGATAAGAGTAGGTTATAGTCATGATAGTCCCGACTTCGGATTACTTTTTGTCGCGATATTGTCATGATTGTGCAGAAAGCGACGTAAAACAATATTCTTTCACTTTATGTCTTCTCGGCGGCAGTGTCATTCTCGCTTTAAGTCGTGTCTTGTGGGTGACAGTGCCATCCTAGCTTTAGGTCGCGTCTTGTGGGTGAATTTGTCACCCTGGCTTTAGTCGCATCTTTTGGGTGAATATTTGATCCTGGTGTGTTAGTTCGTGTCTTACGGGTGGCAGTATGACTTTAGATTTAGGTCGTGTCTAGACTGTGAATAATTATAACAAAACAATTCACTTTTTTAATATCGGGTTCAGGATTAAAATGTATTCTTTTATTTTGCTCGCTTATTTTTCATCCGTTTATAGTTGGCATTGCTAAAACAATTCCCAGTTTCAAGAGACGAAAAATATTATTTATTTAATAAAAAAAAACAGAATTCATACCAATTGAATAATTTGATGAATTCAGCATCTATCGCAAACAATATTGTATTTTTTTCAGTTGCATTTTCTTTGCTGAATAATATGCATATTATATGTACAATAATTGACATGTCTAGGATAGATTCACGTAGATTATTGTGTTATTTCTTCTTAGCATTGTGGGGTGATGGGAATTTCAACATCAATCATGTTTTTTTTGCTCATCTATTAAGCCTTTCAGCTCGTGGATCGTCTTTATAGTCAGAATCTGACGTCTGTAGACGCCCCCGCGGGCTCTGGACACGTAACATAATGTATTCAAATGAAGAGAAAAGAGGTAACTAAGATATTCATGATGATTTCAAATTGAAAAAAAAACATTTGGTCTCCATGGTTTATACAAAAATATTTCAGCGTTGTAAGGATTACTCATTAAACACAAAACAAAACACAAACACACACATTAAACACAAAACATTTGTATAACATTTATACAGCGCCGGCCAAATGTCTTGTATAAATGTTATACAAATATTTTTTGTTTACCGGGTAAGCAAATGGTTCTGCACGAGGAGATATTACCATTTGGTGATTGATCGCTGAACAATGGCCGACTACAATCTCTTTATTTCCCTATTGGGGCTTTATTTGTTAATACGTACAGTCTTTGTCTTGTTTATAATGTGTTCACTGTGCGATTCATCTTCATTTGGGGCTCTCCATTGGACGTTAGTTTGCGGCCAACTCAGCAGTATTTTTTGCTGCGGTACTTTTGTCTAATGTTCAAGACCAGCTCAACAATTGAGACGCTGGTCCTTCATTCAGCCATCCATGTTCCTGTGTTTTGTATTATGCGGGGATAGCGCAGGATACATTCTGTCAACCTGGTTGTGATTCATAGTCATTGCTCATTTCCTCATATCTAATCCAGGATTTGAGTTTTTGCAGCTTTTTTCAAAGTAGATTTTATTGTCTGTCCACCGTGTTTTTTAAGATAAACGAGCGCATAAATATTAGGACACAGTAATGCTTTATATTTTGCGAAAAAAGGTAATTAAAATAATGAAGCATGTTGTTGTGCAAACTATAATTAAATTACAATAATTTTGTTTACTCGCCAAGTTAGATGAATGTAGTATGTGATAATTTGACTGGATCCGGCGTTCGTGGTGCCCAACTGTTCAAATGTGAGAGGTGAAATTGTGATATTTTAAATGTAAAACATAAAACTTTTTTATTAATGGAGGAAGAGTGGAAGCGAGACATTTCAAATAAACCGAAATGGAGTAAATATATCACCCTTAAAGAAAATTTTGCTATACCAAATTACGTTTCCACTTTACTACCTAAACCTCATAGAAGTATTTGTGCTCAATTTTGTTGTGGAATTTTACCTTTGAGAGTAGAAACAGGCCGTAGACAGACAGTTAGAGATGAGACAACTGGACAGACACGCTCTCTGAAACTAGAAGAGCGTGTCTGTTCAATTTGCTCATCTGGCGAAGTCGAAGACGAATATCATTTCTTGTTAAAATGTGATGTTTTTTCCGATATAAGAGTTGACTATATAAACAATATTATGCGTAATAACGCCGATTTCATTTATTTTAATTTAGAACAAAAATTTACTTTTTTGATCACCAAATATTGGAGAGAAACACTGATTTTTTTGCGTAAGGCGTGGTCAAAGAGAAAGACCTGTTTATATCTGTAATGTTTGCCTCCTCGGCACACTGTATACCTTTTTCTTTTGCTATATTCGTGTATAAAGTGACATTGTAGGCCAAATTGGCCCGGCATATTATACTGTTAATGACCATGATATGTATGTTTATGTTGTGTTTGTATATGCATGTCACTATAATAAATAAATACTTACTAATAAACTTCTAACTATGCTGACCAGCAAGATTCATGGACTCAATCAATCAACCTATCAATCAATCAACCAATAAATCAATAAATCAATAAAACAATCAATCAATCAATCAATCAATCAATCAATCAATCAATCAATCAATCAATCACTCAATAAATCAATCAATCAATCAATCAATCAATCAATCGATCGATCGATCGATCGATGGATCGATCGATCGATCGATCAATCGATCGATCAATCGATCAATCAATCAATCAATCAATCAATCAATCAATCAATCAATCAATCAATCAATCAATCAATCAATCAATCAATCAATCAATCAATCAATCAATCAATCAATCAATCAATCAATCGATTACTTAATCAATCAATCAAGCAATCAATCAATCACTCAAGAGATCAATCATTCAAACAATCAATCAATTAATCTATCAATCAAACAATCAAAGAATTAATCAATCAATCAATCAATCAATCAATCAATCAATCAATCAATCAATCAATCAATCAATCAATCAATCAATCAATCAATCAATCAATCAATCAATCAATCAATCAATCAATCAATCAATCAATCAATCAATAATTCTATAAATCAATCAATTAATCAATCAATCAATCAATTAATCAATCAATCAAATAATCAATCAATCAATCAATCAATCAATCAATCAATCAATCAATCAATCAATCAATCAAAGAATTAATCAATCAATCAATCAATCAATCAATCAATCAATCAATCAATCAATCAATCAATCAATCAATCAATCAATCAATCAATCAATCAATCAAACAATCAAAGAATTAATCAATCAATCAATCAATCAATCAATCAATCAATCAATCAATCAATCAATCAATCAATCAATCAATCAATCAATCAATCAATCAATCAATCAATCAATTAAATAATCAAATAATCAATCGATCAGTCAATCAATCAACCAATCAGTCAATCCTTCACCCATTCAAGTGTAGTCAGGGGAGTAATAAAACTCAAAAACTCAAAACGGTATTGATGGATTTGATTACCTGTCCAACCTGTCATATTTGGTGCCTAATACATTGTGCCATGGGTGTGGAAAGTTTTAATGCACTGTGAGCTAACACGCGGCCTTCACCCAATGTTGGCCCAGCGAGGCTAAATACCTGGTGTTAGCGGGGCCACTTCATCTTGTCAAAAAGGATGTTGTGCAGATCTGACAGTGCAGTCGGGGAGCTTTCACAATCACTTGTATGGTTCGGGCCGGTGGTGTCCCGTTCAGGTCACAAATCCCGCGCAGATCTCGTCTAATCGCGCGCTGACGATTATCCCAGGTGAGGGCCGGATGTCCACGGACGGGAATCCCTACATGGGCAAAACACGGTCCAGGAAACCTACTCACTAATGGCGCAATGCTGGTTCTACCAAAAGGAAAAAAGAAAACCTTACATGCCAGCGTCAAAGACACTGAATCAATAGTGTGCCGAAAACCAGGCTTCTGTACGAAGGTATTACCAGCCCCCAGAAAACGTAGACGGTGGCCCAGCATTAGGCCCACATTGGATGAACGGCTTGTGTTTTCGTGGTCACCGCTGCCCGGTAGGCCTACTAATGACACCTAATTTTCCTCATAACCCCTTTTACATCTATCCAGAAAATGTGCCAGTGGTAGAGGGCTGGAATCTGTGATATTCTGAGCATGTGTCCGACTGTGTTTAGATAAGTGTTCCCTGCAAAGCAAATTCAAACAGCAGTAACTGCTTACTTGAAATGTAAGCAGTTTCTGCTGTTTGCCTTTGTGCATAATAGTCCAGCGCATAGTATGCCAGGGTTAATCATTCCAGTAATAATTATTACCGCAGCTGCCATATTCTTCAAACATTGTCTTTTACAGAGCGCTAATCACGACAATAGTCGTTTTTAATCCATTTGATAAGCAGGCTAGGTCACTGTCATCAAGATTTTGAACTCTTTGGTTTCAAATTCAATTTGAGTATTGTTAATCAACTTGAGCTTAAGGTGGGCTAAACTATATATTATGTGACTTAGCACATTCAGTGTTGATAATATATTGGAGTTGTGAGTAATCCTGGGTATTCAAGGGTGTTGTTGTGTGCTATCGGAGAAAATAAAAGCCCCGCAAAAAATCTGTCTGGAGAGCTGCCAGTCCCAACGATTCTGCCGTAGTAATCACGATTTCATTTGCATAATACGCTGCTCCGATCCCAGTCCATTTTACCACGTATAATAGCATAAAATGTGATAGAAAAGCCTTTTGTTGACTTGTTATGATTCAGTGTAGTATCTGGGACGCGGCAATCCCGCCATTACTGCTTGTTTGGCGACAAATTTAGTGTATTTAGTATTTAGTGTGCCGAGAATCCCGCAGTTTTTTGCTGCCTAACTCACATTTGATATCTTGTGATGAGACACATGATAAACAGAAGTTAAACTGACTTTATTTGCAATGTCTATTTGAATTTGTACAAAAATATATTATCACAAGTGACGTCAGGATGTCAACTGGGCATGAGATAACATTTTTTTTCGAAAAGTTCAGTTGTTTTGTCCAATGTTGGCTCGAAGAAATGCTGGCCAAGTACAAACTCCCCAACCAATGGCACGGGCCACATTCAGTCAGCAGTAATCGTTAATCAACACATTCTCGTTTCACATGGCATATACTTTGTGTATGAAACTATATGATTGACCGAAATATCATCCAAATAATCATATGACAGAATCAGCCAATCAAAAGTGTGAGGAGTAATCACATGACAGAATCAGCCAATCAAAAGTGAGAGGAGTATTCAAGTGACAAAATCAGCCCATCAGAATTGTGGGAGTAATCACGTGAGAGATTCAGCCAATGAGAAATGTGAAGAGTAATCACGAGGAAAAATCAGCCAATCAGAAGAATGAGGAGTAATCACGTGACAGAATCAGCCGATGAAAATGGTGAGGGAAAACCAGTGGCACATGAGAACATCTGAAAACCCAGGAAACACGATACGCTAAAAAATGGTGGCTTAATGTTTTATGGTTCGAAATCAGTCTATAGTGTAAGTTATTATTATTCATATTTTAAAGACTTAGAAACATGTGCCATTTTTAATTCGATCACACAATTATATCAGCTTTAATAAAAAATATGAGAATTTAAAAAGCTAAATATGATATGGTTGAATTATCATTACGTTATATCAGTTTCACATTTAAACAACCCAGCGAAGACGAGACATTGAGCCGATGTTCTTTTAATGTTGTGCCACCGTCTACGACGCTGGCCCAACATTAAAAGAACATCAACTCATTGCCTCGTGTTCGCTGGGAATGTCTCTGTTTACACGTTTGGTAGCGTGGCAAATGGGGAGAATAAACGTGTCTTTTATATCCCTATGCGGGCAAATGGTAACATCAGAGCCTTTTATATCCTGATGCGGGCACCCACGATAAGTCAGAGAGATCCGGCCTTTTATATAAATTACAGAGTAGCTGGCATGGATCTGGAGGTGATGGCCTGATTCCCTGTTGGTGTGGACAATCTTTTCCGGTCGGACGCCCGAGTCCAGGTGACACAGCCGTGAATCTCACAACCAAGGTCACCTTCAAACCGGGATTACCCATCCAAACATCCGTCTCCTAACGCTGGCTCAATGTTAGGCAAGTATCTGCCACACTGGACCAACATTGATTCGGTGTTTTGACGCTTTATCCACTGGCACAATGACAAACAACACTGTCATCCGGGATTTTCTGCTGTGTGGAAAACAGGGTAGATAATTTTCTAATTATCTCGACCAAACCTGCACCGTACTTTTGTGAATCCCGACGCTTCATAAAGAGCAGCGAGCTGGTGCTAGACAATCTAGTTTTATGCCATATTTTAGATTGAGGTTTCATAAAACATGCCCAAACAACCCCTACGCTGTCTATTTATTGTCGTTTTGTCTTAGTGGACTATCTATAATACATGAGAATGTAATTATCAACTAATCCAGTTGAAGGCATATGATCTCAGAGACAGGACACATGGGCACATCTAGATTGCTCCTAGATTGCTCCTAGATTACTGATTTGCAAGAAATAACAAAACAATTCCAAAAAAATCTGGTTTGATTGCCATATTTGTCTGGGGGGTTTTCTCGGCTGTTAGTTTTACGGCAATTACGTGCTGGAAATCTGTCACTCCGCCTCTCTCTCTTCCTCGACCCTTTTGCCGGCTGAGCTTCTAACTGTGGCATTCCTATAATTGCTCTAGTTGCCATGGTTTCTCACGGGATTTTGATATCGGGAAGCCAGATACTCGTCTGTAACTGCAGATCAGCGTCACTCGATCGTACTGGTATTTTTAGGAGAGTGGGTCCAAACAAGGCTCGTTTTCTATTGATATCAAGCGTCGTCAGGAATTTTAAGCAATCAAAGGGAAATCAACAGCCACACTGACATCGCTGGTACCGGTGTGGAAATCACCAGCCACACTTGTATCGCTGCTAACAGTGTGCAAATCACCCGCCAGACGGTCTCGCCGGCGCCAGTGTGGAAATCACCAGTGTGGATAGCAACAGCTACACCGGTATCGCTTATCGCAGTGAGGAAACCACCAACCACACTAGTATCCTTGGCACCAGTGTGGAAACCACCAGCCACACTAGTATCGCTGGCACCAGTGTGGGAATCAACAGCCACACCGGTATCGCTGGCACCAGTATGAAAATTACCAGTTTTTATCAATTTTATTCACGAATGCATCCACGTATTTTGTTGTTTGCTTGGCTAATTATTCAGCTAGTTATGTATTAGTTTATCATAGTAGCACAGAGAACATAAGATAGAGATGAATAAACTAGAAAGAAGCCTCAATATATATTAACTGCTCATGTCTCTTGTTTTTCAACCATTTCAATTAGCTATCGGAATCCAATTTTCAAACTGCACAGTCGGCTATTGTAATCCAATTTCATTCGCCGAAGTACACCAAGGTTTAAAATGTCCCAGATAAATTGGCGACACATCGGCGGAGATGAATTTTTTTTTTTAATGTAAAGCTTTAAGAGTTAATATTCCTTGTATAAATGATTATCTTGTGTGCACGTCTTCACTGTTTTCACTCTCTTCACTGTCTTCACGTCTTCACTGTCTGCTGCAGCGGACTATAGATGCATGTGATTGTGATTACGATTTCGCTTTGACGTGCACAACTGCGGAAAATTAGATGCTTGCAGTTTTACACAATTTAAAGTGTGAGAACAAAAAGAAGCAACTCATTATTTGTTTGATATTTTGGTCGATATGTTGTAGCAACATAAATTGTCAATCTTCGCTCGAAGATAAACATCTATAGGTTTATTTCACATATTTCAGGAGGTGATAATTAATTAAAGTGACACGGCTTGCAGTTTTTTTTGTCTGACATCCACATATTGTCAGCTTTCGTTTGTGTCGCATTCAATTAATTTGTTCTCCCACAGCGATTAGGAATAAAATGATACAATTATAATAAATGTATACAAAGTATCTCATGTTTTTTTCAATAGTATACAGAGGGTGATGGGAGGTCGGTACTACACTTTGGGTCACTGTTTATATCTTCCACTACTCGAACATAGTGGGCCTACATCTAGGGTACATCTAGATAAGTCCATAAGCCTATCCCACTAAGAATCTTAATATTAAGATTATCTTAACTTTCTGATAGGAAGAAGTTGAAATTACCTTATTTTAAGATTCCTGAAGGGATGGGCCATAAAACCAAGCTCGGTGAACCAAACATACCAATTTGAAGGGGGCAAATCCGGGAAAATCCTGGTTCAGTGGGGACTAGCCGTGATAAACCAACCATGGCAATGATAAAGGGGAAAATAAAGAAAAGTGGGGAACCAACCATACCAAAGGAAAGTGGACATTTTTTTCACATGTAACAGGTGGGGTTCCAACCATAGCAATGACACGGGGGCACTACAGGCAGTGGTTCCGTGGGGACTAACTAAATGGCTGCTGGATCAATGAGCTTAATCAGAGCTTATAGCACATTAGTTTGGCCAGTATACTTCTCTTTCGCTTGGAGTTAGCCCAAGTTCTAAACAACGCAATAACAAATCGCGGCTATTGTGTACTGATATGAGTCAGATATTGACAAAAGGTTGGCCAAGTATTTATCCAGGCATCTGTAAACAGACATACAGACAGATATTTATTGACATAGTCAAATGTCATTTATAACTTATTATAAACAATATAATGTACAAACATGACATTTATTTCGTGAAATCACAGACTATTATTAAACTGTGTAAATTATAACATTATTTAAAACCAGACTGAACGCCATTGCCCTGTGTAAAAGTACAATTTGTTAAAATATGATAATACATGGTACATGCTAATTAAATATAGATATAAAATTAAATATAGTTATGATGTGGAAATATATTTTCCCGCTCAAAACGGTAGGCCTACATATTGCATATTGTAGCGTGACACCCTGGAAAACGTAGAAATACTAAAATATTGTTAAAAATAATTTGATTTTTAGACTGCATTTAGTATGGACAAACAGCGCCTCCCACGGCACAGCCCCAGCATGAATCTACCCAAAGACCTAATGGTAGTTACAATATTGACGAGGTCGATCTGTTCCGAGTAGTATCTGCGAAAGCCGCCGACTTGGATTCGAACCAGACAGACAATCCTTAACACGCAATGTTTATATTAGTGATTATAATAATAATAATAATAATAATCATAACATTTATTGGCAACTAAAAGTTAAATTACATTGATACATAGCATGCAATGGTAAAAGTGGTACGATGGGTGTAAACATGGTGCATAATTTATGTGCTAAACATTATAATTATGCATGCATGAACGATAAACATAACTAGATGGTGATTTGACTAAGGGGGGTTCTCTAGTTGACATGATTGTTGTGAATTTATCATTTGTATCCATAGCATAAGACTTGGGAATACTTGTTTTGGTATGCAGTAGAGAACAGTACTATTCTATCAGCATTGAATGCATTACAATTAATAAGAAAATATATTTCATCATCAATTTCTTCACTGTCACAGCGAATGTATATTCTTTGCTCATAGATCTGGGTAAACGCCAGCCAAGTATTGCGCCAGGGATTTGCGCAAGCGCCAGCCAAGTATTGCGCGAGGGATTTGGGTAAGCGCCAGCCAAGTATTGCGCCAGGGATTTGCGTAAGCGCCAGCCAAGTATTGCGCCAGGGATTTGCGTAAGCGCCAGACAAGTATTGCGCCAAGGATTTGCGTAAACGTAGGTTAAGTATTGCACCAGGGATTTGTGTTTAAACGCCTGCCATTATTATTATTACACAAGAAATCAGTGCATAAACGCACCTGTCCAGGCATCAGTGTATAAACGCCGTCCGAGCCTTGCGCAGACCACTATGTAAACGCCGGTCGCCGGCTATGTATTGCGCCAAACATTTGTGTATAAACGCCGCTCAAACCTTGCACCAAGCATCTATGTTGCAGCTGCAGTGTTTTTGCATTGTTGTCTCACAATACGCCAACACGTGTGTCAAACGTGCAAAAGAGAGAAACTTCTGGCACAAGAAACGGCTGTATAGCGTTGCTACACGGGAAACACAACACATTTGCATAACATGTGTGCAACGCCGGCCCAACGTCTTCGACGTTGGTCCGGCATTTTACAAATGTCATACAAAGGTTGCTTTTTTGCCAGGTATAGGCGTACTGTTGTCCCTGTTTGGTCGGCCCAGCATTGTTGCGTGGTTAGCCCAGTGGAGTCTATTACCTGGATGTCCTGGACGTGCGGACGCGAGGCTTTCTCAGATCCGTTTCGGGCCGGCTAATGAGATTGCCAAAACAAGCGGAACAGCGCGTGGAGCGGGCGGTCAGTGCAGGTCAGACCCCCACCCCCCTCTGTCCGCCATTACAGCTCCCCTGTAGGCTCTTCACATCCTGCTGACCTCGTAAGATGTAGGCCTTATTAGGCATTATTTTCAACTCAGGGTGAGAATTCGGAGCTCGATCAATAAGATGGGAAATAGTTCACCTGCAGGGATCGACATCCTCATCATTTCGGGCTACGTGCAACTTGAAATTTGCTATTAATTACAAAATTACACTTTGTGGAATTATTTAAACATTTGCGCAGCATAAAAAAATGCTTTACCCGCTTGAAGTTGTGCTTCGCTGCCGCGACCCACAACTTCAAGTGGGTAAAGCGTACTTACAAATGGACAATAAAAATAATATCAATCTAGCTAAAGGAGTGCTCATTTCTTAAATTTTCTTCTTCAAAGAACCAATAAAACGGCTAAAAACGGTTATAGACACGATTAGCACTTAAAGAGTTAACAATGAGTTCAACTCATTTATCTTGTGCCTGTAATCAGGTAATTAATATTACTATTTTACTTCAAATACTGTAACTATGAAAGATCGCTAATCCTAAAAGTGGCTCCTAACATTTGTTTTCAAATGTTTGTCTTTTTTCCAAGAATGCTTGTTTTTTCAACGATGTCTCAAACCTAATAAATTATGAATAATAATCAGATTCCAACGGATTGCTATCCGTCTTTGATGTCTGTAATGTGCGTATTAATTTCATTACCGGATCCGCTTTAAAAATAATAAGCCCTGTATCTTGATAATTATCTCCAGTAATCTCATATTCATATTAGCATAATGCATTTGAGGAATTTCAAATCACCACGGATTTTCTAACGGGAATAAGATACAGTTCAACATTAAGGTTTTTTTTTGGGGGGGTGGGCCATATTCTGTGAAAATCAATGACCTTGACCTCCTTTGTTTTCACCGAGCTAGCTAATACAATGAAGTATGGAGGAGGGGGTCTTATATAACCTTGTTTTCACCGAGTGACGTCACTGCGTTTCACAGAATGAAGTATGGGGGGAGGGTGTGCTATATAACCTTGTTTTCACCGACTGACGTCACTGCGTTTCACAGAATACTAGGTATGAATATATGATTAAGCCTTCATTTTTTATCACTTTGAGATTCCTAACGCAATTAACGACATATTTAACCCCTGGAGCTCTAATATATTCAATTTAACTTTTCAGTTACTTGAAGCTGTGCTCGCTACCGCGACACACAGCTTCAAGTGGCTGAAAATGCATGTGGTTTGCGAAAAACTGTTTCAATATACATCTAAGACATATTTTAGTTTTCAACAACTGGTTATACAGGTGGTAATAAATGCAATCCTAAAAATGTCTACTGTGGTCGACATCAGTGCTGCAGGGGTTCGCGACATATTTCCAAATCATTTTTGTAGCGCATCAAATAATAGACTTAGGAAAGGTCGTGTTTGGAGCCAAGACCCTTTTCCAGGTCTAATCAAATACCACTTAACTTTGTGCTGGACTGCAAATGGTTTAGAGGTGAAAGGGTTAATATAAATACGTATTTGTATTATCTGGCCTTTGCAGAGTTGTATTTATTTATAATTGGAGGGTTGTTGAGAGGAGAGCGTCCATTAGGACACCGCGAGGACAACGCTAATTCAGCCGGACGTACGGTCACCAATATCAGGACTAGCCACGTGATTAGCATAGAGGTGTGAGAGGTGTAATTACCGCGCGACGGCGGTAAAATACCCGCGCGGCGGCGCTAAAATGCCGCGCGGTAAAACAGGATGAGCACACCGGGTCAAATAAGTCTGCTCAGCTAATACAATGCATCGGCTCAACGCCATTTCTGCGTTTTGAAAGTTCTCCCCTAAGTATGCTACTGTGATCACAGCCAACAAGAAGTGTTTATTGATGAAGCGCTATCTCAGAAGACACAAGACGTTGAATCAATGCTGGTTCAACGTTAGACCAACGTCGTAGACGGTGGACCAACGTTAAACAAACATTGATTCAACGTCTTTTGTCTGCTGGGATATTTAGTCCAGGCCCTGCCATAATGACCCTTAACGATCTCTTTTGGCAAATATTTTGACACATGATTCGTATATAGGATACCTCCAGCATCAATAATGTAGGAGGTGTTGTTTTTTTAATTTGCACTGCGTAACTGGCCGCCATTTGTCCAAGTTCAAACATTAAACTGAGCTCCTTGGGTAATATTACTCTACCAACTAGAATCGTTTAAATATAGCGCCATTTCAATGTTGGGACGGCGCTGAAGACGCTGGCCCAGGATTGAGGTAGCGGTATTATGGGGGGGGGGGGGGGAGCTTCATGCATGTTTCATCATAATGAATGCTCAAAAAGAAAACAAACACTCTGGAATAATTAGTCATGGCTGTCCCATGTAAAATATGACTTTGATTGCGATGTTCTTTTTTATATTTTTTAACCAGTGAAACTAACAATCGCTATTACATTTTGATCTGATAGGGGTCAAATGTATTACAGTATATTGTTTTAGATCTGTGAAGCCAAACATGTAAGTCAATTTGTTATGTGTTGAAAATGTATTGTTACAGTTTACTCGGTATTTCTGGTCAGACACAATACTGATCTGTAGCGCATTTATTTGCATATTTATATGACATACCAAAGAGCCCGTTTTAAAGCAATGGACAGTCTAGCCTATACGGGGAATCGTTCAAGATAAAAGCCTATATAATAATAGTCTAATATTTGTACACTGGGTATATAACATATCTATATGTTAATATTGGTGATTAAAACTAGCCGTCCAATACCAATCATACAAATAATTTGTTTTAATTGAACACCCATTTATCATTTAGTGCCTATGATATTGACAATTTCTAATAAATAATTTGCAAAGGTAAGAGTGTTATTATCTGCATATTTTGTAGGGAGTTTCCGTATTTTTTGTCCAGACGTCATTGCAGCCAGATGGCATTGCCGAGGCGCTGTCATGCATATAGGACAGCTTTGGTCGAACTTTATTCTTTAATTATTCCTTTAGCCGCCGGTCCCGAATATATTCGTTTTTACATTTTGTATTAGCAAATTACATATCAGCTTTTAAACATACTAGAAGTTAAAACATTACATCAAACAGCAATATTTCTGACTATCATTTTGCCCAATCTGAATAATTTTCACTCACTTGAAGTTGTGAATCGCGTCAGCGAGACACAACTACAAGTGAGTGAAAATTCCAATTGATTAATTTGGCGTTCAAATGGTTAAGATCAGCGCATTGTTCATTAGGGCTTACTAGTGTCTACTCCTGTATGTAGTGGAAAGAAAAACCCAATCTCTATGTAGTAAACAAGTACTAACTTGTTAAAAATTTATCCTGTGTTTTACTCAATTACCCATGAAGTGCTAGGCACGATTATCGTTGTCTTTACTTGACCGTTGCTTCCAATTTGATATAATAAACTAGACTGGGAAATCGTTTGGCTGCAAAATTCACCTTCAAAATAATAATAATTGCTGAAGGGATGAAATCGTCTCCATAGTCGTCTCCTTCGTCAAAATTTAAAGAGAACTACTGATATTTACACATAATAGTAAAAGAACACAGATAGAAATTAGTATTTATTTGAAGTCACGCACATCAATTTTTGGTTTGCGGTAATAGAACCAAAATGTTCTCATTATATGAGTACATTTACAAAAATCATATACACGAAAATGCGGACATTAATGAAGTAGTCCACGTCAAGGAAAATATTACCAAGGGGACGAGAACTAATGAGAATGATTCACAGATAATTATTTATGACGCTTATGGCACGAGATAATGGACAGCGGCATAATCAAATTCTTATTCGATGTCTGGGTTTGATTAATCGAGTGGGCTGTCAATGGGTGGCAAACGTTATTATCATGTCTCTGTGGATGCGAACCACGGATATGGTGCACGCTAGCACAGTGCTGTTCCAATGTCGGAAACGTTGGAACAACACTGTGCCAGTGTTGGGACGTTATATAACTGGACTAGCATGTGCCTCTTAGTCAGTGAAGTTGACAGCTGCCCGTCGAAATATGTCCGCAGCCATTGACGAGAGAACAGTGTTGTTAATGTTATTTTCTTACACGCAGGTCGCACGAGGTCAAATGCAAATAACATTAACATCAAGTGTAATAAAGTACATAGATGGGACAGTAGTAGGAAAATGTAATGTGAAGCTGATTGCGCACTGATAAAAATATTGCATAAAGCAATACAGTACTTCACTGAAGTAGTTGAACTTTATGAAACATAATTATAACAGCAACCTGATTTAGATAAGCGTGTTTTAGTGGCCCGTTATTAATGTCTAACAAACCGCTATAATCAACACCCACCTGGCACCCACGCACCGTTGTTGCGACTTTGAATCAACGGCATTGGCGTTGATTCAACGTCTTAACAACGTCATGTGTCTGGTGGGCACTGCAGCTGCCCTTGATTTCATATTACAACCACATACACTTAAAGGGACTGGCCCAGGCTAAAATCATAAACAAATCGGTGATTTTATTTTGGCTTCTTAATATGACCATATGATGTAAACATGTCCATAGACTAGAACTGCAAACGTTTTTTTTTAATTTTTGTGCTGCGCATTCACCAGTTAGCCTAGATATAGAGACGGATTTCCCGTATTTCTAATTTTTGACATGGTTGTCAAAAATTAGAAATCAGGAATTTCGTCTCTATATCTAGCCTAACTGGTGAATGCGCAGCACAAAAATTAAAAAACCTGTCTATGGACATGTTTATGTCTGGTGGGCACTGCAGCTGCCTTTGATTTCATATTACAACTACATACACTTAAAATGTTAAATGGTTTGGAGAAATAAAGCAGAAAATAATCGAATAAAGTATTCTTTTAAAATTGAGATGAAAAGTAGACCACGCCTTGTCTACAATACAAATGGTCGTGCGGCGAGCCAAAAAAACACGATACGTTGAAATAATTGCGGTTTAATGCCGGATCAGGGTCTCGTGTTAACGTGGTGTAGGCGCTGTCACACTTGGTCGGAATGAAACGAACAGCACCAGGATAACGCCACCGGAGATCCACATTGTCTAACATGGAGGATAACAAACACATTCATGGCATAGACAGGACAAAACGAATCACTGGCGGACGTAACATTCCAGAACATGAAGGGTGATTATCGGACAACAACAGAACATAAGAATGATTTTGACGAGGAACACGCATGCGTTGCTCGGCATTTCTCAGTCCGGCCTATCTGACAGTAGGCCTACCTTTAGCTGTGTATAACCAGGGTATCTAGCTATAACAATAACGTGTAAGGATGTATATATTAAAATATATGAAATAACCAACCTAGTAGAAAAATATATTCCTCTTTCTCCCACGACAAGCTCTGATAGTTAGAAAAGTGTAGCTATGTGAATCAAAATTGATGCTTGAAATGCTGCACATTATAATTAATGGATAGAAGTATTAACATTCTAGAATCAACTCATTACCAAAGTGCCAGACGTCTACAGGGATTGCCTCGACATGTGGCTCTAATTTTATCCCTGGTCACTTCGGGCCGGTGTTCAATTACACTGTAGAGGCATGCCTCATATAACACAATAATGTTTTGTTACATGTTCACCATGTCCTGTCGTTTCCTTCATTGTCATTTATGAGAGGGGTAGCCATCGCAAAATAAATGTACCACTTTCACGCCAACACAATCAAAGTGAACACGGTGGAAAGCTTATGACACATGCACAATGTACACAGTTTTTTAATACATTATAAAAAAATATAAATAGCGGTGTAAAAAGCCAAAGAGATTTTGTATTAAAGAAATATATTAATCAAAAAAAGAACATGCACAAAAAGTTGTTTGTTTTTAGCGGCTGTATAATCATAATTATTAATATCGAAATGTGGCGTTGCTAAAAAGCAAATACTTACAAAGACCCATCACTAAGATTTCTGACATTATAATCAATATACTGCAGTAATATTCTCTCTTTGATTGAACAAATGTAACGGTTGACCTGTTAAAATGTATGTATAGGGTAATACCTACAGTATGCATCACATTCAAAACTGAAACACAATGAAAAGATCGGACTGAACTGTATGTGATTATGCACAAGAACGGAATTAAATATACTGTGCAGTAGTTCTTTTAATCTATGCAAATGTACACAGCTCGAAAATTAACAATAGCAGCTCTTTAATATTCAAGATGATATATGAAGAAAAAAAACTGCTAAATTTAATAATTTAATAGAAATGTTAAATTAATTTTATACTCTTCAAAAGTTGGGGTAATAAACCGTATACACAAGGGTTAATTGTAAATCTTCAATCAAGTTACGAATATGCTCAGATGACACATTAGGTATGTTACCCCAGAGTATCATCAGCAATATGCGATGTAAATTAATGCCGAATATGTTGATGAAATGACTCATGATGTGATTACAGGTTCTGTAATTGATGATATAAACTAATGCTGACTATCTTGATGGGGTGACTAATGGTGTGATTACAGGTTCTGTAATTGATGATATAAACTAATGCTGACTATCTTGATGAGATGGCTAATGATGTGATTACGGTTCTGTAATTGATGATGTAAACTAATACTGACTATCTTGATGGGGTGACTCATGATGTGATTACAGGTTCTGTAATTGATGATATGAACTAATGCTGACTATCTTGATGGGATGACTAATGGTGTGATTACAGGTTCTGTAATTGATGATATAAAGTAATGCTGACTATCTTGATGGGGTGACTAATGGTTTCATTACAGGTTCTGTAATTGATGATATAAACTAATGCTGACTATCTTGATCAGATGACTAATGGTGTTTACAGGTTCTGTAATTGATGATATAAACTAATGCTGACTATCTTGATAGGGTGAATAATGGTGTGATTACAGGTTCTGTAATTGATGATATAAACTAATACTGACTATCTTGATAGGGTGAATAATGGTGTGATTACAGGTTCTGTAATTGATGATATAAACTAATACTGACTATCTTGATGAGATGACTAATGGTGTGATTACAGGTTCTGTAATTGATGATATGAACTAATGCTGACTATCTTGATGGGATGACTAATGGTGTGATTACAGGTTCTGTAATTGATGATATAAACTAATGCTGACTATCTTGATGGGATGACTAATGGTGTGATTACAGGTTCTGTAATTGATGATATAAACTAATGCTGACTATCTTGATGGGGTGACTAATGGTTTGATTACAGGTTTTGTAATTGATGATATAAACTAATACTGACTATCTTGATGAGATGACTAATGGTGTGATTACAGGTTCTGTAATTGATGATATAAACTAATGCTGACTATCTTGATGGGGTGACTAATGATTTGATTACAGGTTTTGTAATTGATGATATAAACTAATACTGACTATCTTGATGCGATGACTAATGGTGTGATTACAGGTTCTGTAATTGATGATATAAACTAATGCTGACTATCTTGATGGGGTGACTAATGGTTTCATTACAGGTTTTGTAATTGATGATATAAACTAATACTGACTATCTTGATGAGATGACTAATGGTGTGATTACAGGTTCTGTAATTGATGATATAAACTAATGCTGACTATCTTGATGGGATGACAAATGGTGTGATTACAGGTTCTGTAATTGATGATATAAACTAGTGCTGACTATCTTGATGGGGTGACTAATGGTTTCATTACAGGTTTTGTAATTGATGATATAAACTAATACTGACTATCTTGATGAGATGACTAATGGTGTGATTACAGGTTCTGTAATTGATGATATAAACTAATGCTGACTATCTTGATGGGATGACTAATGGTGTGATTACAGGTTCTGTACTTGATGATATGAACTAATGCTGACTATCTTGATGGGATGACTAATGGTGTGATTACAGGTTCTGTAATTGATGATATAAACTAATGCTGACTATCTTGATGGGGTGACTAATGGTTTCATTACAGGTTCTGTTATTGATGATATAAACTAATGCTGACTATCTTAGTGTCCTTACAGGTTCTGTAATTAATTATATAAATTAATGCTGACTATCTATGTGTTCTTACAGGTGATGTAAATAATGTAATTGATGATATAAATTAATGCTGACTATCTTAGTGTCATTACAGGTGATGCAAATGATAATAAAACTAATGCTGACTATCTTAGTGTCCTTACAGGTGATGCAAATAATATTATTGATGATATAATCTACTGATGACTATGTCATTACAGGTGATGTAATTGATGATATAAACTAACTTGGACTACTTTGCTGTGATTACAGATAATGTACTTGATGAACACTCCGACATTGAACATGTGATGCTGTGGAAGATACAAAGACTAAACAATATTAAAATAAAGCTGATGTACATGGATGTATCAGCTAGCACCAACAATAAGAACATCATGTCACTATAGACTCACAAGTAGAACTGATACATTGAACTGATACTCGTTGAACGAGAAATATGGTCCCTTGTTTATTTAGCATCTCACTATCAGCATCTCAGTAAGTATTATTAATATGCTCACCGAAAGATAAAGTGGATAGCACGTGTAATCGTCATCATGGAATCTACCAATACAACTCTACTGGGTGACAACTCATCCTCGGTGCTGGAAAGCAACGTCACCACCACACAGACCACAGATTGTACAGGGACAGCTCGCTTTGTCATTCACAGCCTTCTGGCCAGTAACTTATGTCTTGTTGGCTTTCTCTGTAACTGCGTTTCCTGCATTGTCTTGAGGAAGGACACTGCCAGTCCCATAGCCTCCTTCCAGCTCCAAGCTCTAGCCATCACCGATAATGTATTTCTGGCTCTGTGGAGCCTCCAGTTCTCTGTAGTTAATTACATTCCTCTCGTTGAACAGCTACGTAACCAGACATGGATGTACATCAGAGTGTACACATATCCTTTAATGTACGCTGCACAGATGGCGACCGTTTGGTTGACAGTGCTGATTGCACTGTGTCGCTATGTGGCCATATGTGTACCGTACCGTGCATCAAGCTGGGTGACGGTGAAAAAGAATCAACAAGCCGTGTTTGGACTGGCCCTCTGCTCACTTCTATATAACTTGCCACGCTTCTTCGAGAATAGAATGGAAACACAGGTCCGCGGGAACAATGTGACCTTGCACATCCCATTGCGGTGGTTGGCAGACAATAAAATGTACAATCTGGTGTACGCTGAGATAATGTACTACATCTTGAGCTTTGTGCTGCCGCTCGTGCTCTTGGCGTTCCTCAACACCAGACTGACACTGGCGTATAATGTGGTACAGCGCAAGAGAGCTGCCATGAGATCCCGTAATGACTCTCACGAGAACAATCTTACCTTGGTGATGATCATAGTAGTCCTTGTGTTCATGTTGTGTAATCTCCCGGCGCGTCTGGTACAAATTATCTGGAAGTATCGTCCGCAACCCTGTCCCACCTTCCAGTTCTTCTTGATGGAGTTCAGTAACGTCCTGGAAGTACTGAACTCCTCCACGAACTTCTTCATCTATTGCGTCTTCAGGCAGAAGTTCAGAGACATTTTGATGGAGACACTGTGCGGCAAATCGGGTCGGTCAAAGAGCTCTCCCGAGCGTGAGACGTGCACAACCAAAATATTCCTCAATAGTAACAGCAGCAACAATCAGCAAGGCACCAGTGCCGAAAATGGGCAGGAAGAATGTGATGTGTGATTTCGTTGATGAAGAGAGGCTGCAGCATAATATGCAGTGCTGGAAGGCAGTCAAACTTTGTCTGGATAGGATCACTCCCTTGATATTACTGTCGATCACGTGATGTGGTGGCAGGTTCACCAATGCAGAGCTGTGGAAATAATGTATGCGTGAGGGGCGAACAGCTTCACTGAGTCATGTGAAGTAGGCCTACGCATCACAGGGGAGCTGGTACAATCCGTAAACATGATAAAATGAGGTCATTTTAAACTTTTATATTCCATATGTTCACTCTCACTCACTTTGAGGTGGGTATAACCACTGGGTCTTCATAGTGTTACCATGCGTACGTTCATACCATATATGTACACGTGTACATGTATGAATCATCACGTGGGCACCATACTCGCAGTTTGCCCAATTTCATGGTGTTGCATTTAGTGACCATAATTAGCAGTACAAGTAAATCATGCCACTTTAACCTAACCCTTTAAGCGCCAAAAGTTATTGGGAATTAAATTAGTGTTTAAACATCAATATTTTTGCAAATATTTGATCGCAAATTAAACAAATATGAGTATTTTTTACCCACTTGAAGTTGTGGGTCTCAGTAGTGAGATACAATTTCAAGTTGGTGAACATTTAAATTAAATCACTTACTAAATAACTGCTAACCTCCGTATGTCACGTGGATAATAATGTGGCAGTCTAATTACAGGTCACTGGGAAATCTCCAGCCATATGGTATTGGTGGGAGTTTTAGAAATTTCCAGATACTGCCAAAGCCGATCGCTGAGTGTACCTGGCAGCCTGCCAACATCCAAAGTTGACATGCTGCAATTATCCACATACCGAGTTAAACATTCCAGTGTTTGAACTGAGTGAGGGAGCCAGTGTAGCTCTACCCCTCACCAATTGACAGTTTGTTCATGATGGAACGAACTAATCACCAGCAGTCATTCCGCTGCTACCTAAACTGCCGGGCTAGAAAACCGTACTTGCGCCTGCCCAAATTTAAAGATTTGTTGATTTATCAAGCTATCTTGAGAGCAATCTACCATAAATACAGCTTTTCATATTGACCAACTCTTGCATCAGAATATTTAATCCTTACAGTGCCGGGATCGTCAGAATCTATATGAGTTAACATATTTCTAATGGCCGTAGACCCATAACATATGTATTCAAATGAAGCAGAAAGAGATAACTAAGACATTTAGGATGATTTCAAATTGAAAAAAACTTTGATCTCCATGGCTTATACGAAATTATTTTGGGGCTTAAAGGGTTAAATTGAATTGTTTCAATTGTATTTTTCGTCATTTGAAGCTGGAATTGCTAACGCAATTTCCAGCTTCAAATGACGAAAAATATGACTATTTATGAAAAATAAACATGTGCGAAAATTAACATTTTGATTAACTGTGCATCTATCACAAACTATTTTATGGATTTCAATGTCATCTTATTTCCTTTGCAACTTACTCGAAACGGGATATATACGGCTCCAGCAGCACAACAGTTAAGGTCTGTGGTTATAGTCAATATTCACTGATGGATTCTGAATGCTGCATTGCTCTACGTGAAGCGATATAACCTGGTGATTAAAGGGTCATAAGAGCTCATATGACCCTTTAATCTCTAAGTGGCTAAAATGGAAATATTTATGTACGTTTACAGGGAACATATCTGAACACAGTGTAACCATGCATGATAACTGTATATATTTATACTTATCTTGAAAATGTATCTCGTTTATTCCGTGCAATTGTCATTATATAAACTATGTAATGGTAATATTTGCTGTTAGGTGCGCATGGTATATTTAATAGTCTGCACATTCAGCGTGTGTTTCATTTGAATCTGATAATTAATTGATATGAACATATTTTAAGATAGATTATTTTCCTGAGCAAGTCAATCTATATTCGTTGTTGACTCGTTATTGGTTTAATGTTGTACCACAGTTGAACATATTGATGTGCCGTCACTAAGAAGATGACCCAATATGGGTTTAAGGCTGGACCACCATCTATCACCTTGTACCAATGTTATTTTAATGCTTGATCACCTAGCAAAAATAGATATTTACACAGCATTAGGTCAACGTCTGTGTTTTTCTGCATAATGATTGGTCATTAACCCTTTACCGCCAAATTATTCAATTGTAATTTTTACCACCTTAAAGTTGTGTCTCGCTGACGCGATCCACAACTACAAGTGAGTGAAAATTATTCCAATTTGACAGAATGTAGATCAACTCTTTTCAAATATTGCTGGTTGATGTCAAATCTTTAGCATATTTAAAATGTGGTATTTAATGTGCTAATAAAAAATGAAAAACCCGAATATATGCGGCATCGGCGGTTAAAGGGTTGAAACCTAATGCTAATCACGACTACAGCCGTTTTTAACATTTTCGTTTGTCCTTCAAAATAGACAATGTATAGGAGAATCAGGCGTTAAATTGGCATTTGATATTTTGATTAAAAGTGTAGAGATAGAAGTATTTTTTACCAACTTGAAGTTGTGGATCGCGTTAGCGAGACGCAAATTCAAGTTGGTAAACAGTTAAAAAAATGGAAAATAATTAAATTATACAACTTAGCGCCTCAAGGGTTAAGTTTAATTATATACAGGTTAACAACTGAATACAACTGAGTGCTTTTTAACGTAGCCATGGATATGTAATTAAGGCTGGCAGAGCAGCGAACTGATATTGGGCCAACGTCTAGTATTGGTTGTGGGCTCAGCATGAGACCCACATCGTCATATTACATGCTAATAATTGTTATAAAAACAAGACAATATATACACATTTTATCTTCTTTTGTCGTTATTCCGTGTACATCAAAGCAGTTATTAGTTATTAATGTCATCATACAGAGGTTAGCATCTGCGTGTAGAAATTGTTTTTTTTTTCAATGTTGTCATTAACATGTAATTAACTCTTCACGTTCCAAGTTCCAACTCTAATGGAATGTGAAAGCACTATTATTGATGATGTCTCGATGATATGATGCGATTCACAACTTCAAGTTGATTAAGATTTGGCAAATCGTACGCCAAGTATTTGTCTTCTTGCTGGCATAATGTATGCTTTACTTTCAAAAAGTCTTATTTAGCCCTATCGGCGCGGTGATCGACTTTAGACGTCTGATCCTGACGTCTAAAGTCGATCTCCGCATAGAAAGAATTAAAAAATTATAATGATCCAGAACATAGGTATTGAAATGGAGCGTCAAGGTCTTTTAAACTAAGACATTTATGATGATTTCAAATTGAAAAAAACGTGTTTTTAATCATTATGATTCTCAAATGCTTGGTTCCTAATTCAACAAATATGAAGTTGTGGGTCGCGGTAGCGAGAAACAACTTCAAGTGGGTGAAAATTTAAATGAGAGAACTTGGCGGGAAAAGGGTTAAGCTATACATTCTCATTATTTCCAATACAGTTCAATCATTGGAAATGAGGTGGCAATTCAAAAGTTCATAATTATGTATGAGCTATGATTGCGGACATTCTAATGGTATACAATGCTATTGTTTGTAGATGTTACATTTTTGGAAGATTACTCATGCATAACCCCTTGTAAAACTGCGTGTAATTATTATTAAGTTATCTGGCGTGGTCTCACTGCATGTGTATCTAGGCCAAATTCACTGCTACGAAAATCAATAGCATATATTTTTAAAATATGACGCGATTATTTTAATTAATGTGTGTGATTGCGATATTTGTTACAACTGATAGATACCTGTTTAGTAGTTATTCGAAGTTATTTGTTTAGTAATAACATGTATTTGTTATACCTATAGTCAATCCAAGATCGTGCATGCCGCTCAGGCCAAATCGCGTGCAGCAGACCATGTATAGTACCCTGCTCAATACCACGACGACCACATTATAAGGACGCCTGTAATTGGTCTGAATTGAGTACTATCCTTGGGCCCTGCAGCCTACATGTATGAAACATAGGGTTGTTTAAGGCGGCATGCATGACCTCAATATTATCTTGCTTACTGTGTTCCAATTTGAAGAAAAACAATGTAAATAAACGTGTTGTTGATTTGCTGTTACTTGTAATTAATTTAACAAGTTGTTGTTCTAGTGGGGGGGGGGGAGGTGATAGCCCCTGCCAAAGAATAAGCCAACACATAGTGTATGTCAAGTGTTTGTTGTATCGATTATCGGGTTAGAACGTATAAAACACAAACCCCGTAACCAAGCTAGCTTATTCCCAGGCCCTCGTAGGAGCAGGGAAGGCTGAGGAATTACATTCCGAGTCTTCAGGATTGGTCAATGAGTGGTACCATTTTGTTCAAGCGAGTTATGGGAATGATATTTGCGATGTTACCAGGAAAAAAAATGGGGTGCGATATGGGTCTCGGTCCTTTTTCAAAATGGCCGACATGATAATCTAATTTTGGCAGTGTCTCCAGCTCTAATTGACATAGAATCATAATGGTGGTGTCCACAACTGTGTTTTCAGGGTCAACGAATAAACTTTAAGGGTTAAAAATTCTGCGCCACAGAAATGGGTAACTGACTGTTCCTGGTGAAAGTAACTGATCTAGTGACCTGGCCAGTGGCTTTGTCACCGAGTGCACCTGACCGGCTGACCTTCAAATAACTACCCTGTATGCACGAGACATTAAGCCAATGTTGGTTTCATGTTGGGCTAGCATCGCAGACGATGAGCCAACAATAACCGATAAATGCTTTAACTCTTGCAGCGCGGGGATCGACTTTAGAAGACACCATATTCTGACGTCTAATGTCGATCCCAGCGCAGAAAGAGTATAGATATTTATAATGGTCGTAGACCCATAACACAGGTATTCAAATGAAACAGAAAGAGCTAACTAAGACATTTATGATGATTTCAAATTGAAAAAAAGGTTGTTCTCTTGATTTAAATCAAAATATTTCGGCGTTGTAAGGGCTAATGCAGCGTAATTGGCGGCCAGTTAAATATAATTAGCACTGATTACAAATACCGTCCGACCGTGAAAAGCCCATGTAACCTTTTGAATGCGAGAAACGTATATTTTATACGCTTTTCGATCCATCGCAAGACCAATTGAATATAATATGATGCAAATGTTCATCTGTACCTGCTGTCTTTAATTTAATTGTTGTCATATCATTCATTTTTGGTCCAAAATAATGTAGATTTTAACATCAAATAAAGGGATGAAGACTACATATTACGCGTTAGAATAGATAAGTGTTATAAACTTCTGACAACATAAGACATACGAGACGTTAAATCAATGTCGGTTTAAGGCTGGGCCATCGTCGTAGACAATAAAATTACCACTCAGTCACCATATCGTGTTTGAAGGTTTAACGTGTAGGCCTACAACACAGTGAGCTGCATGGATGTGGTCTCATTGATACTAACTGGAGAACTGAGTTTGGCAGCTGAAATATTTTATCACAAGTTTTAGATGATGAGGATATTACTTTATATGTGTGTCTTGCTGATAGTGATGTCGAGAGGTGAGTTCTACCCACTGGGCACACGACGTTGCTGCGACGTTGAATCAACGTCATTGACGTTGATTCAACGTCGTAACAACGCCGTGTGGCCAGTGGGTACACAGTGCGTGCGAATAACGTATACATATCAACAGCTTTAGTGTGGCAGACGACAATACTCACCACTGAAATATCAAATAATATTATTTCCGTTGTCGTGCAGAATTCTCAGCAGAATTATATGTCTTTAACGACAGAATTAGAGTAGACTTAAGGCCCATGTCACTAGCAATCTTAGCTATATTCAGATTATCCAGCTTTCTCTCATTTCCATTAGAAAGTTAAGATTTATCCTAACTTTTCTGACGGGAATGAGAGAAAGTTAAAATAACATTTATTAAGATTGTTAGTTATTAACAATCCCATAATTATTTGGGTTATGTGGCCAATAAACACTCACAATCTTACTATTAAGATTATCCTAGCTTTCTCACACTTTTCTAAGATAAATCTTAACTTTTCTAATGGAAATGAGAAAAAGTTAGGATATTCCTAATTTGAGGATTTTTAGGGGGTTGTGGCCCAGAGCCCACATAATTATTCAATTTGTAAATCAGAACGTATTGGTTGATCTAATCAATGTGCTTTAAATAATAGCTAAATAGAATACATGCATTAAACATTGGTTATAGTGAACATACATTAAAATAGATGATAATAATTTTACTACTATAGATTGTTGCGAATATTTTTGGGACAGATAATCGGAAATTAGTCGTGTAGTTTGTTGAATATGAATATATAATAAATCTTGGGCTTACAAATTAGAGGCTCAGTCAAACTTTATTGAAGTATTAGGCTATGATATTCATTTTCATTCATTTTGATGTAGCCACCATATTCAAATATAAACAAATATCACTTAGTTTATCACCAAGTCTAAAAAGTTTTTCGTATTTCTACCTATGTGTGCACTTTTGGTACATTTTATTAATGTATCTACTGTGAAAAAGTTGATTTGTATCACCTTTTGTTCAGCTAAAATGATGAAAGCGCACAGTAAGATACTTAGATGAGAGTAGGTTTACAACCACAGATATTTAAGCATGTAGTACGGTATGATGCACGATAAATTAAGTATTGTATGTGCCAAATTCACAACGTTCAACGTTCCAAAAACGTAAACTTTGGGCCTCGTTATCAACCTCGTTATCAGTACATATGGATGTCCACATAGCAGAGAGAAGCAAGTCGGAGAATGACTAGGGTCTGGACAATAATGACAGTTGTCTTCTTATCCAGCCCTTTTAGAATACCGCTGATATTGTGCAAGTGGAAGGACTGATGATATGCGCCTCCATCGTCAGATATTTGTTAAAATGACACCAAGGTTGCGAGATGACGGATATGGAGTTGTATCATGTTGTTGTCACCAATAATAATCTGATGTTTTAGACAAGTCACACAGAAGGTGCTCGTGACAGTAATGAGTAGGAGGTAACAGTAATAAATCTTTTCATCATTCAATTTCAACCGATTCATTGCCGTACAGGACTTTTTATCTCAATGACAGGCCACAATGCGCTTGATGGCCTTTGTAGCACCATCCAAGTCAAGCACGGTGTATACAGCTGAGTGTCGTCTGCACACAAGCAGCCTCATTGATGCAAGTAGAAAGATGCGCCACACTACTTGCTATGGGCATAGGTGCATAGCTGAAAAATAGTGGAGTTGATAATACTTGACATCATAGAAAACACGTGTACCCCTCCCTCCTCACATAACCCACCCACACCAGTTGTTTAGCCTTGCTATATCTAGCACAGGAAATGAATAGTAAAAAATAAGGAAGAACTTTTTAATTTTTATATACCCAACCCTGTCTAAAATTAGGGGTAGAGTTACGTAAAAGTGACTTGACTCAAACGTGGTTGCTGCTCTACTCGACCAATCTATACACAGGACTAGTATCAATACCATCCAATTAATTAAATTTCCGTTCTTACGTCATATAGAAAAATGCACTGTAGTAAAAATGCACTTCTCCACATACGTTCCAACATATTTTTCATTATAAAATAGCTAAAATCAACAGAAAACTAACTAATCAACATGGAATAGGGGAACTACAATGTATAATAAAACATAATTATTAGCCACATTCATATTTGGCCAATGGCTTGTGAACCCAGATTTGTATGCTTCACACTGCGTGGTATTTGTATTTATAAATGTCATATATTGTTTTTAAATCGAAGAATGTTGCAGCATTTTAAGAAAATGTGTGTATTTAGCCTGGTATAAAATCTTAAGAAAAAATCTCGTATAACTTTGCTCGGGAATTAAGTGTGGCACCTTTCTTCCACTTTTGTTCTGCACGTTATCTGGGTGTGCTGAAATCGACTATGTCGGATAGCATTTTATATTAGGTGTGCTTCACCTATAGATTAGCAAAAGAAAACATGCCCTTTTCTATGATTTGTCGCACATCAATTAATGCCCATTTCATGATTTCGGTATGATTTGAAGTGGATTAATTGTTTTTCTCATGTCTTTAGACAAAATCAATTTTATCTTAACATTCAAAGTGGTTATAATAACTGCCAGCACATAAACAAAAACATGTTTATACATCTGGACCTATTATAATCATGATAGTATAAACCATTTTTCTAATAAAAATCTAAAAACTTACCTAGGTAATACCGCAGAAGACGATGCAAATCATTCGCATTAGAAACTAGGTTCAGGAACATTATATTCTATCATACTTTAACATGCTCTAAAATGCTTTAATGTGCTTAGTGACTTGTTTGAATCACTTCATGATTTATAAATATGATGCATTCTGTATTAAGCGTTGATGAATTGTTAAAAAAGCGGCATTTCAGATACAATAACCTGTCTTTACAAAAACGTTTACATTGCAAAAGATAGCGGAAATCATCTCCTATACTTCCATCGTCACCACATGTACATATTAGGAGTATTCAGCACCACTTTCCATAGAAAATTGGGCATCTGAATTTAGAATAAGCAAATCTGAGGTAATCAGGAAGTTCAGTTAGGTTTTTTCGAAGGTTAAATTAAATTTATACATCCCGTAGATTAAGCACTTACTGTTATTATGAATGTCAGCAGACCATGACTGGAAAAATAGGTTCTTCAACCACACGCTGAATAACAATTTAAAATAATTTAATTTTTGAATTGTTATGTGGAGGTACCCAACCCTGTTTAGACTTAAGGGGTAGAGTTACGTAAAAGTGATAGAAACGTGGTTGCTGTTCTAATCGACCAATCTATGCACATGACTAGGCCTACTATATGTACCATACAAAGGAATTAAACTTCCGTTCAGATTATGTCATATAGAAAATTGCACTGGAGTAAATAATATATGATCATTTGTTTAAAATCCCGACCTGAATCCATTTTGTTCGGATCAATTACTGCGAGTGTGTTAACATTACGCTTGTAAAGTTCACAGTTTACCCAAACAGCTAATGATTGTAATACGACAGTAATTATTTGGGTCTGCTCTTCACTTTTATACAATGGTCTTTTAATCCCAATGCTCCATTCTTCGGTAATAATGCCACACTTACATTGACATATTTGCATAGGCCTATAATTTAATAGATTCGGAGGTTGAGTTTATTAGATATTTATTAGGAATTTCGTCTATGCCACAACGTGTATTATTTTTTTCAAATGTCTTAGTGCTCTTCTCATTTCTTTCTCAACTCAATAAAATAGTGGTCTAATAATGAGTTTGGCGAACAATTTATTGATGACATACTAGCGTCAACTTCATCTTCTGGTTGAGCATTTAATTTACGAGAATGGTCCGTCAAGGTGTGTATATCTGGTTTATCTGAGCTATGCGATCTTGTATGCCCATTCAACAAAGTGTTGCTGTGATCTGAATGCCCTTGACATTCATCTTCTTTTTTATGATTTGTGTTATTTCATCTAACACATCCAACTCACAGTAGTGCCAAATTTCTCGATTTGGGCGTCAGATCTTCCGTTTCTCTGACCAGAATATGGCCTCTCATGATTCTCTGATTTTTCTAACTTATTCTCAGTAGATGTTCCACTTCCAGTTGGTGAGAAGATCAAAGTCAGTGGACGTTTCAGCGTTGTCATCTTTTATGGCTGAAATGAATACTGGCTCAAACTGTGGTGGGGACACCTGGTGAATAGTCAATTCAACAAAACAGGGGCACCTGGTGAGTGTGCCGTAAGGTATCACCACACAAATTCATTTGCGCATATCATTTCAAAGTTTATGGATAAGAAAGGTAGTCCCTTGTAAGAAAAATGTGGCTCTCTCTTTGCAGCAGATATTACAGCTACATGTATAACATTTTGATATCAATATAAATCGATTCCGTGACGTTTTGTTGCGGCAAAAGCATCGACATTATAGAAGGATAAAGGTAACATGAAGTCATTGCACTGGCTGTAAAAAGCTCTTCTATAAAACAAGGTCATTTTTTTCTAGGTCGCTCAAGGGGAGCTTATTCTGGGCTGAATAACAGGAAAGCAAGCAGATTCACATTGCTTTTTTTAGTTTGTCTTTCGAAAGAGAACAGACATATGGTTAAAATGATGTATAGGGTTATTTACATTTTTCGACTTTGAAAGTGCTGGGAGTCCTAAGCATATGGGTCATAATACATGTAAATCTATGGGACGGGTATTATGTGTGGTGGGACGATAAACAACGTGAGCAATAAATCAATTCATTGTAAAAACTTGAAAGTCCCAGTTCATTTCTCACCGCAGCTCTGCTGTCGATCAAACACCATATCATTATCACTCTTCTGGTATACTTTTTAACAAGTCACAAATAATGCAGATCGTGAAAAGTAGTAATAGTCTAGACTAATTATTGTATTTATGTTTCCTAAACATTCCTTTTTAAAGCAATCAATCGGAATCCCGATTGAGTCTTGGGGTCTATTGTGAGTGGGCCTATTTTAAGTACAAGAAATAACTCAATTACGATAGAGTTGCGCGCCTCCCATTTACTTACGTTACACCATTTAAGTTCAAAGGGTGTAGGCCCACCAGGGCCGCATTCAGACTCGAATAAGGTGTTAAGGTGTTAAAGGACGATCATTCGAGTGATAGCCAGTAGACTACATTTTGAAAAACATGGTTCTAAATGGTGAATTCTGGTGCAATCTAGAGGTAAAAAATACTAGTTTTAATAAAAATTGAAAAATACCATTAATGATATAGTTTGTTTGTTATTGCAGGACATTGTCATGTGAGGAGGGGCTGCGACCTGAAGATATATAGAATGGGCTCCAATCGCATGTTTCCAACGTGTCACAAGTGTGAAGAATATAAGGCGTGCTTTACCGGTGGGAGGATCTCCTGCTGCCCTACATGGGCGGTCAGGGGTCAAACTAGATGCCTACTGACTGGACAAAAATGCCCGTCAGAGTAGTCATACTCATATTGTGAAATGCATGCATGGCCAACGGCTGGTTGCCGAGCGCACGTAGGCCTACACGATCGCATAAAATGTATTGTGTTTATAAAACAATTTCTCACCTGCCGCTTTACCCTTTGACATTCTCCAGTCATTTGAGACGGACATTAATTATTGTATGAATAAATAAATATTCTAACTTTTAGCTGAACTGTGGAAAAATATTTTTGAAGTTATGGATGACAAATGCAAATAACATAGGCATTCACGAATGAGACAGAATATATAGCACTAGGCCCTACCATGCTGGATAATTCGACTTCTACTTCTCATGATATAAATATATGAATGCAAGAATATGAATAAAATAATAAAGTTAGGGGAAACCCGTATATATCGGACCAATATGAAGGCCTATATTGGGCCATCCACTACCCAGATTAAAATCATGATGTGATAACTTCACTTAAAGTTATGGTACCATAATTATGAAAACACCTTCCAAGTTTAAAAGCATAACTTATTTGGCACATCTCTTGAATTAAATTGCTTAAAAAGCAAAAAAATATTGTTGACCGTGTTTTTTGTATGTTTTTCTTTAGTTAAGACCGTCAGCATTCGATGACTATTGTAGCAATCTTGATCATTCTAATTATTCTACAGGTGAAATTATACCATGTGTCGTCTGCGTGTATATTAAACCACGAGGGTGTGTGTAATTTGAACCACTGGTCCAAACTACACACCACTGGTCTAATTTAATTACACGCCATCTTCTATCATACGAGTACAAACATCCATGTAATTTAAGAGGGGTCTCTGTGCAAACCCTATCTTGCCGGCCATCCTAGATTTAGTACTTTTCCGAGCTCTGATTTTAGGGGACTTTTAATATGTTGTTCAGTATTGTTTTCTGAGCATATCCTGAAAAAATTCAGCTTGTTACGAATTTATTCCACCCAAAAACCTAATGTTTTAATGGACTAAACAAAAACAACTTATTATTGATAAATTCAAGTCTTCATAAAATTAGCCGATTTCTTCGTCTTCAATTTTCATGAATGACTTCATATTTTGACAGCATGTTTATCCTACTTGATAACTAAGCTCTGTCAAGGGGGCTATGTTTTTGGTAGTGTTTGTTTGTAAACGCATAAAGCATTCTTCGTTCAAATTCACTCTTACTTGTAAAGTCAGTCAATTTCTAATTTTACGCTTGATTTTACTTATATTTTCACAATTTGAAATCATTAAAAAAAATTCCATAACCGCGTTAATGATGATATTGTGTTGGGTCAGTTTATAGTGTATTTTTGTAGCGTAGACGAAAAAAATGTTACTTACTATTTTTTTCACTATTACCCAGCAGACAATAAAATTAATCTGGATGAACATCTGGGGAACGATATAAAGTAATCAGTGTGTAGCAGGCATGCTGAACATTTCAATGCTACATTAACAGATTCTATGCTTCCTTTATTTACTAAGCTTAGGTTTCATTAACCTGTGCAAACCCACTTGACTGAAATTGGCGCACGAATTAAAGTCTTATTTAGATGTTACCGGTGTCTGATGTTAAAACATGTATTTCGTCATTGATGTATGTTGTTAAGCGAATGCTTGCCAGTTGGAGGAGCTCTCTCTATCCTCCATCCTCGCAGCCATGGTGACAAGGTACGTTTAGGTGGGAAAATGGAGGCGTGATGTGCGTGAAGCTCTAATTGGCTAATGATATCTCTGTCAATAATGCTTGTAAATGTACTATAGCCAGGGGTGTGTCATTATCGTTCATATAATGTTCTTAAATTTTGGGTTTGTGCTGAACAAGACTGTCGGTCGGTTAACAAATGTAGGCCTATTTTTATTAACCGATGTGAGTATTATCTTCCCAAGCAACAGTCATGAGTATACATGCCAATTGATATATATGCCTACTAAATAATATTTGACACATGAAATTGTGTGATAGGCCCCTATTGCGTTTCACACAAAAATAAACATGACAGAAGAAGCCTTCTCTGTGACTATTCAAAACTATCCTAGCTGACTGAAAACTTGTGATTGAATTTCTGCTCAGATACCAAGATGACTGTTAGAAGTTATATCATTCAACAAAACAGTATACGGCAGTCGCCAGATGTACGTTTTTGTTACCTGTTTCAATTCAATAGTAGAGAAACATGATCAAAAGAATGATAACTTGATTGAAATATATATGATAAATGAGGCTAATGTGGGAATATAAATTCAGAAACTGAGTATTATTTTGTAATATATTTTTTATGTATAGTATATTATGAGAGACATATCTTGGTAATATTAAAATATTTTTCACCAGCATGCAACCGTACACTTGTCAAAATCTGTATGACATATATGTATGCTACATTTATGGGTGAACATTCATTCCCGACAGTTTTTGAATAATTATTCAAAATTTTAAATGCCACCAAAAAAATTGAGTTATTAAATTATGTATCAATTACGGCTGCTAATAACCTTGTTGTTTGATTATTCTCAACACTCAAGTTTTCTTTATATTGCTACAAAAAGAGCTTAAATATTTATCATTTTTGAGTGTGGGCTGACACGATATTCAAATAAAATGTTTGATCCAATAAATTGTAAAATTGTGTCGTCTGCTACCGGAAGTTACATGCAACAGTGTAAATATCTACATGCAACGATTACGTCTATACCCAATGATAATATAACATAATAAAACGTAACCAATATATTCTGATAAAAATGTTTATTCAGAAAAAGCTTACACTAACTGATGCAATAAAAGATGGACATATTTGCGATTATATAATATAGTTCTATTGACTAAAACCACAGAATGTCAAAGATATGGGACGGTACATTTACAGACATGTTAGTATTTATTACCCATTTGAAGTTGTGGGTCGCGCTAGCGGGACACGACTTCAATTGGGTTATTACCTACTTGAAGTTGTGGGTCGCGCTAGCGAGACACAACTTCAAGTGGGTCCAAAATAAAATTATTTCTTGTAGCGCTCCAAGGGTTAATGAGAAATAAACAATAAATGTGTTAGATTGACCCATGTTCCCACTCCCCATCACAGGATGGCAATGATACATAATAAATATGAGTAATTATTAGGCCTACCCAATTGACGTTGTCGGTCAAGGTAGTAAGACAATAATTTCAAGTGGGTGAAAAATTCAAATAATATAATATACAATATAGCGCTTCAAATGCATGGCTTCAACAGTAGGCCCATGGCTTCAACAGTATAGCTTCAACGGTATGGCTTCAATGCATTAACCCGTAATAACACCATCGTATACATGTAATATACATACAACAGATCACACTTTCTATGTGGCAAGCACAATCAAATCAAAGGGACATGCCCAGGTCTAAAATCATAAAAAAATCGGTGATTTTATTTTAGCTTAATAATATGACCATATGATAAAAACATGTCCATAGACTAGAACTGCAAAAAGTTTTTTAATTTTTGTGCCGCGCATTCACCAGTTAGGCTAGATATAGAGACGAAATTCCCGTATTTCTGATTTTTGACATGGTTGTCAATAGTTAAAAATCAGGAATTTCGTCTCTATATCTAGCCTAACTGGTGAATGCACAGCACAAAAATTAAAAAAAAAATTTTGCATTTCTAGTCCATGGACATGTTTACATCATATGGTCATATTAATAAGCCAAAATAAAATCACCGATTTTTTTATGATTTTAGACCTGAGCATGTCCCTTTAAGATACAATGATAATATGTATAACAAATAAGTATACCCAGGGAGTGATATATTCTGCGAGCAGATATCACCTAGGGTTTGTTATATAGCTTCAGTAATATTGTTAGGAGCTATATAGGACTGTCATGCCATGAACGCAATGTTGGATCAATGTTGGTTCACGATTAGCGATGCTGGACCAGCATTGAGTTAGGCTAGATAAAGAGAAGAAATTCCCGTATTTCTTATTTTTGACATGGTTGTTCAAAATAAGAAATCAGGAATTTCGTTTCTATATCTAGCCTAACTGGTAAATGCACAGCACAAAATTTTTAAAACTTTTGCAGTTCGGTTTATGGACATGTTTACATAATATGGTCATATTAAGAAGCCAAAATAAAATCAGCATTATTTTATGATTTTAGCCTGTATATGGGTCTTTAAGCTTCCACACCTCTCTCTTTCGGGTATGGTATGAGTTAAGTTTCCACACCCCGCTCTTTCAGGTATTGTACGCGGTCAGGATGGTCGTCCTGAGGTCGATGGAGGGGTGTCCACACGGGAACTCCCTGAAAATACCGATTGGCCACGATGTGATTCTGAAACAAACATGTGATACAAAAACATCAGCAAATAATGCAATGAATAATACATTAAAGCTTAGGAAACATCAGCAAATCACGCAATGGATAATACATAAAAACATAACAAACATCAGCAAATCACGCAATAGATAATACATTAAAGAAAAGGAAACATCAGCAAATAACGCAATGGATAATACATTAAAGCACTGAGCTATTTAAAAAAAGTTACAAATCATCTCCTGTGATGTATTTTTATGAATATATATTATTTTGTTTGTATCATGCACTTCTGCACTAGTTTTCTTACAATTAAAAAAATGCAACTTTGTAAGGGTGCATACGCCAGTGGGCCTTTTCTCCTCTTTGTCATTAGATGCGCTATTTATTTTATATAAACTTGCATAATCTTGTTTTGTTTTCATATTGTATTTCTAATGACAATATATATATCTACCCCTGAAATTGAAATCATATAAGCATAAGCATAAGCCTATGTTACAAAGTATTCACTGAGTTCGACATATCCCAGCAAACACATAACATTTGTATAACATTTGTACAATGTTAGTTGGACCATTGCGAAAACGTTGGGCCGATGTTGTACAAATGTTATGCAAATGTTATAAACATGTTTGGCGTTTGCTGGGATATCTACTCTATGCATGTATGTTGGTTCAATGCTGCCCACACCCATCAAACACGACGGTGGTTCAACATAAAAACAACATTCATGTTTGATGACAATGGGCAGTGAGGCGTGATGTGTTTTTCAAAGCATTTATGACCTTGTCCTTGGCAGTGTATGCGTACGCACAACAGCCAATCACCCTTTATAAGTGAGCGAGCAATCTGTAAGGCCACTATGATTATTTTATGTGTTTGAAAGGAGAACAAAATGAATGCAACATCTAATGAGGGAAGACGAAAAGAAAACATTAAAGAAAAAAAACGAGGGCGACGATATAAAAAAAACTCTGGACCTATTTTTGAAAAGGTTAATCAGCGCGATAAAAAAAAGCAAATAGATTAAAAAAGGCATAGCTTGATCACTGTTTTGATAATTAGTCAGAAACAAATTCCTGACGATTTTTACTAATTGAGGAATCGTATTTTACAGATGTAGCTTCCCAAGTGCATTAGTAAGTAGTGATGTGTTGTGTCATTATTGATAGATCATACCGGTACTAAAACTGTATAATGAAGAGAAAATACCTGATATTACAGAATAAAATGTATATTTAACCAGCCATATTGGCTGCCCGTTTATAAACACTCGCCGGAAGTGATCTGCGAGTGCTTATAAACGCACGGCAGTTTATAGACAGTAGGTCATTTATAAAGGGCTGGACACGTACCTGATCTACCCTTGAAGCTCTAGAATTAACAAATAAATTTTCACCCCATTGAAGTTTTTGAAATTATTCATACCAATAATAGTTTAAATTGGGACCAACCATTTGCAAATGTTGATGTTTAAACACACATATCGTTCAAAATCTATGTGATTTAATCAGCTAATAAAATGGATTAAAAACGACAATAGTCGTGATCTGCGGTGTAAGGGTCAGCCGACTGATTCCATTTCTGGATGCTTACTTTTGAGTCGAGCGTGAACCTGTGGTAGGCGCCCGCGGGCAGGATGATCAGGTCGTGCTTAGTGACCTCTATACGGATCCAGCGGTCATCTCTGGGGTCACGGATGTCAAAGTATCCACTACCCTCAACCACCAGACGCACCTCATCGTCACTGTGGATGTGCTCCTTGTAAAACATCTCTATCTGAAACAGGCAAAGGTTAAAAGATATAAAGTGTAAGGACTCACCAGTCCACTTTACATTTTACCCTCTGGTCACTGGACCTGATATGATATTTCAACTTCATAGAGACCATAGTCCTACAGCAATTTCGGCTCATTTAATTTATCGTACAAATCGCCATCTCTGTCCTACCAAGTACTCATTTAAGATCATTTACACCTCAGTCAAGTGAAGCATGAGAAACTTGACTAGTGCAAAGACACAACATCGAAACAGTATCACAATATTGAGAGGGGAGAAACATGATATTTCTCCCATGGGGGCGATATTATTCAAAATAATGATGACAATGACAATCATTACTCAGCTAGCGTGAACAATTCTCTTAACATATTTTGTTTTTTAATGGCAATTTCAAATACAGGATTGTAAAATATTCATTTCAGAACGTTGGCTAATTTAAATTAAGACTATCTACAATGAACTATTTTATAAAATATTGAAAAACTGGGAGTTTTGACATCAGCAGCATTTATCAGAATATTTTACAGATGTTCCAGTTTCAGCACGATAAAACATTATTTTTCAATGAGGTTTCATTGACCGTTTAAATGTCAGATCTGTCACACTGATAATTTATTTCATTTTATATAATGCGGCGTTTGTCATGTTAATCGATTATTTGTGCGGTTGTCGTTGTCCAGAGATCCCAAATTATAAAAGAAGAACAAGGGAATATAAGATGAAAATGACAAGATGCGAGAAGATTAGCTCCAAGGTCACATTTAGAGTGTTAACCCTTTGAGCGCAGATACCTAACCCTCTACAACGATGAGATATATTACATAGTAAAGGGTTATTTCCTACTTAAAACCATCGTGAATGTTATTTTGTATGTCTTATGGTCATAATTTGAATTGCTTGTGATTATTCATTCCTTTTCTTAATAAACTACATTTCATTGCAATTGTTGACCATAAAAGCTATAGTGTTGATACTTTATTAAAGATTCTAAGTTGATTTTTTTTTGAGATATTGGAACTTGGAACTATTTCTTCAATATTAGTGGCTAATTTGCATATAGCTCCTAATTTGCGTTGTTTATGCTGATTCATTATTCTTTTCAAAACAAACATAAATGTATTTCTTGCATTGACCACATAAATCATGGTGAAAATCCCCAGTTTAGATCATCTCATCCACTTATCGGTGGAGAAGAAATAATTTCATGAAATTATGGTTTATATACTGACAATTAAACTCTAACTTGATTATTTTTGGAGATATAGATATAACAAACGTAATATTTTCGGGATTGGATGATAATTTGCATATTTAACATGAAAAATAATTTAACATGAAAAAATAAATCGCGGCAATAGACCTTCGTATTGCGTGGAATCCAAATAAACACAAAAAATATATCAAATTGTTTTAACACGTCATCATCTCTAAACCTATTTTAATGCCGTTTTCAGAGAAACACCACCAGGCTACTGTGGAAAATATGCGTGCAGAGAGTGATGACCAAACAAAGTGAACACATCAAGAACTCACTGAAGCGAATACAGTCTATTGATCAAAGGTCACGTAGTGGCCGAAATAGTATCACTGTATACAATGTAGATAAGCAGGTGAATGAAGATACAGGGTAAGTATATATACGAAATTTATGGGAACACATCAGGTAGTAGTCAATAAGCTTGCTGCTTTCCCAGCAAACACGAGACGCTGATCCAATGTTGATTCAATGTTGGCCCAAAGTCGGAGACAATGGGCCAGCATTAAATCAACATTGGTTCATCGTCTCGTGTTTGCTGGGTTTGTACATATATCGGCTTACCAAAGAGAAAAAGGTAGTTCTACTGCTCAACATCGCTTGCACGCATTATATTTCTTGTATTATTTTTATTTTACTTGGGTAGCCAACAGGCCAATGGTCTATGCGGAATGAATGAACAGACATGATTTATAACATGCTCACCAGCTGCTGGTAGTTGGGCAGGGATTCATTAATAGTGACTGAATCTTCATAGTTGTAGACTTCTTTACGTAGTCTTTGCAGAGTGGCGTCTCCTTCAATATTGTCAGCATCCACCTGTGGAAGAAAACGTAATCTACGTTAATATTAAATGATAATTAAATAGTGCCACACACACATGTCTAATGCTCATATAACGAAAACAACATTTTTTCACGTATTGCTTATTAACACAGACTTATTTTTATGTTTTCCTTGTGTTTACCAGTTCACACGACACAAATAATCGACCAAGCGAAACTGTGAAAATACTATTTATTTGAGACTTTAAATTGTGCATCAGAACAATGAAGTTCACATAATATATCAACATTTACAAGCACATTCAATGCTCGGCATAACATTTTCATCTATTCAAATACCTGACCTAAACACTATTAGCTAGGTATTTCTGACGTACATGTATACATGACATGATTAGCTAAAGTGAGTATATCAGACCTACAAACATGACAAAATCAGCTAGTTATTTGTGACCTACACACTTAACATGATTAACTAGTTATTTCTGAACTACACACTTAACATGATTCGCTAGGTATTCCTGACCTACACACTTAACGGGCGGGGGCCCTAGGGTAGTGGTTAGCTCCGCTGCCTTTCACGCCAGAGTTCGGGGTTCGGTTCCCGGTCTCGGCGGTTTGAAAGGAACAAAAAATGTTTCTGCCCCATCCACGTGTGAAAGTCAGATTTGTGGGGAGCCTCCGTGACCGAGTGGTAGCCTGCTCGGCCTCAGACCGCCAGGGCTCGAATTTCGAATCCTGTGTCTGGAGGACAGTGTCATCTCAATCATCTCACCATCCTCAGGAGGTTCTCCTGGCCCAGTTTAGCCTATATGTGCACAAAGGTGGCTTAAAGCCCGATTCATTTCATTTCCTACACACTTAACATGATTAGCTAGGTATTCTTGACCTACACACCTAACATGATTAGCTAGGTATTCCTGACCTACACACTTAACATGATCAGCTTGGTATTCCTGACCTACACACTTAACATGATCAGCTAGGTAGTCCGGACCTACACACGTTACATGATTAGCTAGGTATTCCTGACCTACGAACTTAACATGATCAGCTTGGTATTTCTGACCTACACACTTAACATGGTTAGCTAGGTATTCCTGACCTACACACTTAACATGACTAGCTTGGTATTCCTGACCTACACACTTAACATGATCAGCTAGGTATTCCTGACCCATACACTTATCATGATTAGCTGGGTATTCCTGACCTACACACTGAACATGGTTAGCTAGGTATTCCTGACCTACACACTTAACATGACTAGCTTGGTATTCCTGACCTACACACTTAACATGATTAGCTAGGTATTCCTGACCCACACACTTAACATGATTAGCTAGGTATTCCTGACCTACACACTTAACATGGTTAGCTAGGTATTCCTGACCTACACACTTAACATGATTAGCTAGGTATTCCTGACCTACACACTTAACATGGTTAGCTAGGTATTCCTGACCTACACACTTAACATGACTAGCTTGGTATTCCTGACCTACACACTTAACATGATTAGCTAGGTATTCCTGACCCACACACTTAACATGATTAGCTAGGTATTCCTGACCTACACACTTAACATGGTTAGCTTGGTATTCCTGACCTACACACTTAACATGATTAGCTAGGTATTCCTGACCTACACACTTAACATGATTAGCTAGGTATTTATGAACTACACACTTAACATGATTAGCTAGGTATTTATGACCTACACACTTAACATGATTAGCTAGGTATTCCTGACCTACACACTTAACATGATTAGCTAGGTATTTATGACCTACACACTTAACATGATTAGCCAGGTATTCTTGACCTACACACTTAACATGATTAGCTAGGTATTCCTGACCTACACACTTAACATGATTAGCTAGGTATTCCTGACCTACACACTTAACATGATTAGCTAGGAAGACCTGACCTACACACTTAACATGATTGGCTAGGTATGTCTGACTACATGGCATGATTTTAGATAGGTATTTCTGATCACTTAGCATGATAAGCTACATACATGTAAATGTAGGTATTTCTGCCCCCTTGACATGCCTTGCTAGGTATTCCTTACCTACATAATTAAGATGATTAGCTAGGTATTCTTGACCTACACACGTAACATGATTAGCTAGGTATTCCTGACCACTTAATATGATTAGCTAGGTATTCCTGACCTACACACTTGACATGATTAGCTAGGTATTCCTGACTTACACACGTAACATGATTAGCTAGGTATTCTTGACCTACACACTTAACATGATTAGTTAGGTATTCCTGACCCACACACTTGACATGATTCGCTAGGTATTCCTGACCTCCAAACTTAACATGATTAGCTAGGTATTCTTGACCTACACACTTAACATGATTAGCTAGGTATTCCTGACCTACACACTTGACATGATTAGCTAGGTATTCCTGACTTACACACGTAACATGATTAGCTAGGTATTCCTGACCTACACAATTAACATGATTAGCTAGGTATTCCTGACCTACACACTTAACATGATTAGCTAGGTATTCCTGACCTACACACGTAACATGATTAGCTAGGTATTCCTGACCTACACACGTAACATGATTAGCTAGGTATTCCTGACCTACACAATTAACATGATTAGCTAGGTATTCCTGACCTACACACTTAACATGATTAGCTAGGTATTCCTGACCTACACACTTAACATGATTAGCTAGGTATTCCTGACTTACACACTTAACATGATTAGCTAGGTATTCCTGACTTACACACGTAACATGATTAGCTAGGTATTCCTGACCTACACACGTAACATGATTAGCTAGGTATTCCTGACCTACACACTTAACATGATTAGTTAGGTATTCCTGACCTACACACTTAACATGATTAGCTAGGTATTCCTGACCTACACACGTAACATGATTAGCTAGGTATTCCTGACCTACACACGTTACATGATTAGCTAGGTATTCCTGACTTAAACACGTAACATGATTAGCTAGGTATTCCTGACCTACACACTTGACATGATTCGCTAGGTATTCCTGACCTACACACTTAACATGATTAGCTAGGTATTCCTGACCTACACACTTAAGATGATTAGCTAGGTATTCCTGACTTACACACGTAACATGATTAGCTAGGTATTCCTGACCTACACACTTAAGATTATTAGCTAGGTATTCCTGACCTACACACTTAACATGATTAGCTAGGTATTCCTGACCTACACACGTAACATGATTAGCTAGGTATTCCTGACCTACACACTTAACATGATTAGCTAGGTATTCCTGACCTACACACGTAACATGATCAGCTAGGTATTCCTGACCTACACACTTAACATGATCAGCTAGGTATTCCTGACCTACACACTTAACATGATTAGCTAGGTATTTATGAACTACACACTTAACATGATTAGCTAGGTATTTATGACCTACACACTTAACATGATTAGCTAGGTATTCCTGACCTACACACTTAACATGATTAGCTAGGTATTTATGACCTACACACTTAACATGATTAGCCAGGTATTCCTGACCTACACACTTAACATGATCAGCTAGGTATTCCTGACCTACAAACTTAACATGATTAGCTAGGTATTCCTGACCTACACACTTAACATGATTAGCTAGGTAGTCCTGACCTACACATGTAACATGATTAGCTAGGTATTCTTGACCTACACACTTGACATGATTCGCTAGGTATTCCTGACCTACAAACTTAACATGATTAGCTAGGTATTCCTGACCTACACACTTAACATGATTAGCTAGGTATTCCTGACCTACACACTTGACATGATTAGTTAGGTATTCCTGACCTACACACTTAACATGATTAGCTAGGTATTCCTGACCTACACACTTAAGATGATTAGCTAGGTATTCCTGACTTACACACGTAACATGATTAGCTAGGTATTCCTGACCTACACACTTAAGATTATTAGCTAGGTATTCCTGACCTACACACTTAACATGATTAGCTAGGTATTCCTGACCTACACACGTAACATGATTAGCTAGGTATTCCTGACCTACACACTTAACATGATTAGCTAGGTATTCCTGACCTACAAACTTAACATGATTAGCTAGGTATTCCTGACCTACACACTTAACATGATTAGCTAGGTAGTCCTGACCTACACATGTAACATGATTAGCTAGGTATTCTTGACCTACACACTTGACATGATTCGCTAGGTATTCCTGACCTACAAACTTAACATGATTAGCTAGGTATTCCTGACCTACACACTTAACATGATTAGCTAGGTATTCCTGACCTACACACTTGACATGATTAGTTAGGTATTCCTGACCTACACACTTAACATGATTAGCTAGGTATTCCTGACCTACACACTTAAGATGATTAGCTAGGTATTCCTGACTTACACACGTAACATGATTAGCTAGGTATTCCTGACCTACACACTTAAGATTATTAGCTAGGTATTCCTGACCTACACACTTAACATGATTAGCTAGGTATTCCTGACCTACACACGTAACATGATTAGCTAGGTATTCCTGACCTACACACTTAACATGATTAGCTAGGTATTCCTGACCTACACACGTAACATGATCAGCTAGGTATTCCTGACCTACACACTTAACATGATCAGCTAGGTATTCCTGACCTACAAACTTAACATGATTAGCTAGGTATTCCTGACCTACACACTTAACATGATTAGCTAGGTAGTCCTGACCTACACATGTAACATGATTAGCTAGGTATTCTTGACCTACACACTTGACATGATTCGCTAGGTATTCCTGACCTACAAACTTAACATGATTAGCCAGGTATTCTTGACCTACACACTTAACATGATTAGCTAGGTATTCCTGACCTACACACTTAACATGATTAGCTAGGTATTCCTGACCTACACACTTAACATGATTAGCTAGGAAGACCTGACCTACACACTTAACATGATTGGCTAGGTATGTCTGACTACATGGCATGATTTTAGATAGGTATTTCTGATCACTTAGCATGATAAGCTACATACATGTAAATGTAGGTATTTCTGCCCCCTTGACATGCCTTGCTAGGTATTCCTTACCTACATAATTAAGATGATTAGCTAGGTATTCTTGACCTACACACGTAACATGATTAGCTAGGTATTCCTGACCACTTAATATGATTAGCTAGGTATGCCTGACCTACACACTTGACATGATTAGCTAGGTATTCCTGACTTACACACGTAACATGATTAGCTAGGTATTCTTGACCTACACACTTAACATGATTAGTTAGGTATTCCTGACCCACACACTTGACATGATTCGCTAGGTATTCCTGACCTCCAAACTTAACATGATTAGCTAGGTATTCTTGACCTACACACTTAACATGATTAGCTAGGTATTCCTGACCTACACACTTGACATGATTAGCTAGGTATTCCTGACTTACACACGTAACATGATTAGCTAGGTATTCCTGACCTACACAATTAACATGATTAGCTAGGTATTCCTGACCTACACACTTAACATGATTAGCTAGGTATTCCTGACCTACACACGTAACATGATTAGCTAGGTATTCCTGACCTACACAATTAACATGATTAGCTAGGTATTCCTGACCTACACACTTAACATGATTAGCTAGGTATTCCTGACCTACACACTTAACATGATTAGCTAGGTATTCCTGACTTACACACGTAACATGATTAGCTAGGTATTCCTGACCTACACACGTAACATGATTAGCTAGGTATTCCTGACCTACACACTTAACATGATTAGTTAGGTATTCCTGACCTACACACTTAACATGATTAGCTAGGTATTCCTGACCTACACACGTAACATGATTAGCTAGGTATTCCTGACCTACACACGTTACATGATTAGCTAGGTATTCCTGACTTAAACACGTAACATGATTAGCTAGGTATTCCTGACCTACACACTTGACATGATTCGCTAGGTATTCCTGACCTACACACTTAACATGATTAGCTAGGTATTCCTGACCTACACACTTAAGATGATTAGCTAGGTATTCCTGACTTACACACGTAACATGATTAGCTAGGTATTCCTGACCTACACACTTAAGATTATTAGCTAGGTATTCCTGACCTACACACTTAACATGATTAGCTAGGTATTCCTGACCTACACACGTAACATGATTAGCTAGGTATTCCTGACCTACACACTTAACATGATTAGCTAGGTATTCCTGACCTACACACGTAACATGATCAGCTAGGTATTCCTGACCTACACACTTAACATGATCAGCTAGGTATTCCTGACCTACAAACTTAACATGATTAGCTAGGTATTCCTTACCTACACACTTAACATGATTAGCTAGGTAGTCCTGACCTACACATGTAACATGATTAGCTAGGTATTCTTGACCTACACACTTGACATGATTCGCTAGGTATTCCTGACCTACAAACTTAACATGATTAGCTAGGTATTCCTGACCTACACACTTAACATGATTAGCTAGGTATTCCTGACCTACACACTTGACATGATTCGCTAGGCTTTCCTGACCTACAAACTTAACATGCTTAGCTAGGTATTCTTGACCTACACACGTAACATGATTAGCTAGGTATTCCTGACCTACACACTTGACATGATTAGCTAGGCATTCCTGACCCACACACTTAACATGATTAGCTAGGTATTCCTGACCTACACACTTGACATGGTTTGCTAGGTATTCCTGACCTACACACTTAACATGATTACCTAGGTATTCCTGACCTACACACTTGACATGGTTTGCTAGGTATTCCTGACCTACACACTTAACATGATTAGCTAGGTATTCCTGACCTACACACTTAACATGATTAGCTAGGTATTCCTGACTTACACACGTAACATGATTAGCTAGGTATTCCTGACCTACACACGTAACATGATTAGCTAGGTATTCCTGACCTACACACTTAACATGATTAGTTAGGTATACCTGACCTACACACTTAACATGATTAGCTAGGTATTCCTGACCTACACACGTAACATGATTAGCTAGGTATTCCTGACCTACACACGTTACATGATTAGCTAGGTATTCCTGACTTAAACACGTAACATGATTAGCTAGGTATTCCTGACCTACACACTTGACATGATTAGCTAGGTATTCCTGACCTACACACTTAACATGATTAGCTAGGTATTCCTGACCTACACACGTTACATGATTAGCTAGGTATTCCTGACTTAAACACGTAACATGATTAGCTAGGTATTCCTGACTTAAACACGTAACATGATTAGCTAGGTATTCCTGACCTACAAACTTAACATGATTAGCTAGGTATTCCTGACCTACACACTTAACATGATTAGCTAGGTAGTCCTGACCTACACATGTAACATGATTAGCTAGGTATTCTTGACCTACACACTTGACATGATTCGCTAGGTATTCCTGACCTACAAACTTAACATGATTAGCCAGGTATTCTTGACCTACACACTTAACATGATTAGCTAGGTATTCCTGACCTACACACTTAACATGATTAGCTAGGTATTCCTGACCTACACACTTAACATGATTAGCTAGGAAGACCTGACCTACACACTTAACATGATTGGCTAGGTATGTCTGACTACATGGCATGATTTTAGATAGGTATTTCTGATCACTTAGCATGATAAGCTACATACATGTAAATGTAGGTATTTCTGCCCCCTTGACATGCCTTGCTAGGTATTCCTTACCTACATAATTAAGATGATTAGCTAGGTATTCTTGACCTACACACGTAACATGATTAGCTAGGTATTCCTGACCACTTAATATGATTAGCTAGGTATGCCTGACCTACACACTTGACATGATTAGCTAGGTATTCCTGACTTACACACGTAACATGATTAGCTAGGTATTCTTGACCTACACACTTAACATGATTAGTTAGGTATTCCTGACCCACACACTTGACATGATTCGCTAGGTATTCCTGACCTCCAAACTTAACATGATTAGCTAGGTATTCTTGACCTACACACTTAACATGATTAGCTAGGTATTCCTGACCTACACACTTGACATGATTAGCTAGGTATTCCTGACTTACACACGTAACATGATTAGCTAGGTATTCCTGACCTACACAATTAACATGATTAGCTAGGTATTCCTGACCTACACACTTAACATGATTAGCTAGGTATTCCTGACCTACACACGTAACATGATTAGCTAGGTATTCCTGACCTACACAATTAACATGATTAGCTAGGTATTCCTGACCTACACACTTAACATGATTAGCTAGGTATTCCTGACCTACACACTTAACATGATTAGCTAGGTATTCCTGACTTACACACGTAACATGATTAGCTAGGTATTCCTGACCTACACACGTAACATGATTAGCTAGGTATTCCTGACCTACACACTTAACATGATTAGTTAGGTATTCCTGACCTACACACTTAACATGATTAGCTAGGTATTCCTGACCTACACACGTAACATGATTAGCTAGGTATTCCTGACCTACACACGTTACATGATTAGCTAGGTATTCCTGACTTAAACACGTAACATGATTAGCTAGGTATTCCTGACCTACACACTTGACATGATTCGCTAGGTATTCCTGACCTACACACTTAACATGATTAGCTAGGTATTCCTGACCTACACACTTAAGATGATTAGCTAGGTATTCCTGACTTACACACGTAACATGATTAGCTAGGTATTCCTGACCTACACACTTAAGATTATTAGCTAGGTATTCCTGACCTACACACTTAACATGATTAGCTAGGTATTCCTGACCTACACACGTAACATGATTAGCTAGGTATTCCTGACCTACACACTTAACATGATTAGCTAGGTATTCCTGACCTACACACGTAACATGATCAGCTAGGTATTCCTGACCTACACACTTAACATGATCAGCTAGGTATTCCTGACCTACAAACTTAACATGATTAGCTAGGTATTCCTTACCTACACACTTAACATGATTAGCTAGGTAGTCCTGACCTACACATGTAACATGATTAGCTAGGTATTCTTGACCTACACACTTGACATGATTCGCTAGGTATTCCTGACCTACAAACTTAACATGATTAGCTAGGTATTCCTGACCTACACACTTAACATGATTAGCTAGGTATTCCTGACCTACACACTTGACATGATTCGCTAGGCTTTCCTGACCTACAAACTTAACATGCTTAGCTAGGTATTCTTGACCTACACACGTAACATGATTAGCTAGGTATTCCTGACCTACACACTTGACATGATTAGCTAGGCATTCCTGACCCACACACTTAACATGATTAGCTAGGTATTCCTGACCTACACACTTGACATGGTTTGCTAGGTATTCCTGACCTACACACTTAACATGATTACCTAGGTATTCCTGACCTACACACTTGACATGGTTTGCTAGGTATTCCTGACCTACACACTTAACATGATTAGCTAGGTATTCCTGACCTACACACTTAACATGATTAGCTAGGTATTCCTGACTTACACACGTAACATGATTAGCTAGGTATTCCTGACCTACACACGTAACATGATTAGCTAGGTATTCCTGACCTACACACTTAACATGATTAGTTAGGTATACCTGACCTACACACTTAACATGATTAGCTAGGTATTCCTGACCTACACACGTAACATGATTAGCTAGGTATTCCTGACCTACACACGTTACATGATTAGCTAGGTATTCCTGACTTAAACACGTAACATGATTAGCTAGGTATTCCTGACCTACACACTTGACATGATTAGCTAGGTATTCCTGACCTACACACTTAACATGATTAGCTAGGTATTCCTGACCTACACACTTAAGATGATTAGCTAGGTATTCCTGACTTACACACGTAACATGATTAGCTAGGTATTCCTGACCTACACACTTAAGATGATTAGCTAGGTATTCCTGACCTACACACTTAACATGATTAGCTAGGTATTCCTGACCTACACACTTAACATGATTAGCTAGGTATTCCTGACTTACACACGTAACATGATTAGCTAGGTATTCCTGACCTACACACGTAACATGATTAGCTAGGTATTCCTGACCTACACACTTAACATGATTAGTTAGGTATTCCTCACCTACACACTTAACATGATTAGCTAGGTATTCCTGACCTACACACGTAACATGATTAGCTAGGTATTCCTGACCTACACACGTTACATGATTAGTTAGGTATTCCTGACTTAAACACGTAACATGATTAGCTAGGTATTCCTGACCTACACACTTAAGATGATTAGCTAGGTATTCCTGACTTACACACGTAACATGATTAGCTAGGTATTCCTGACCTACACACTTAAGATGATTAGCTAGGTATTCCTGACCTACACACGTAACATGATTAGCTAGGTATTCCTGACCTACACACGTTACATGATTAGCTAGGTATTCCTGACCTACACACTTAACATGATCAGCTAGGTATTCCTGACCTACAAACTTAACATGATTAGCTAGGTATTCCTGACCTACACACTTAACATGATTAGCTAGGTAGTCCCGACCTACACATGTAACATGATTAGCTAGGTATTCTTGACCTACAAACTTGACATGATTCGCTAGGTATTCCTGACCTACAAACTTAACATGATTAGCTAGGTATTCCTGACCTACACACTTAACATGATTAGCTAGGTATTCCTGACCTACACACTTGACATGATTCGCTAGGTATTCCTGACCTACAAATTTAACATGATTAGCTAGGTATTCTTGACCTACACACGTAACATGATTAGCTAGGTATTCCTGACCTACACACTTGACATGATTAGCTAGGTATTCCTGACCCACACACTTAACATGATTAGCTAGGTATTCCTGACCTACACACTTGACATGGTTAGCTTGGTATTCCTGACCTACACACTTAACATGATTAGCTAGGTATTCCTGACCTACACACTTAACATGATTAGCTAGGTATTTATGAACTACACACTTAACATGATTAGCTAGGTATTTATGACCTACACACTTAACATGATTAGCTAGGTATTCCTGACCTACACACTTAACATGATTAGCTAGGTATTTATGACCTACACACTTAACATGATTAGCCAGGTATTCTTGACCAACACACTTAACATGATTAGCTAGGTATTCCTGACCTACACACTTAACATGATTAGCTAGGTATTCCTGACCTACACACTTAACATGATTAGCTAGGAAGACCTGACCTACACACTTAACATGATTGGCTAGGTATGTCTGACTACATGGCATGATTTTAGATAGGTATTTCTGATCACTTAGCATGATAAGCTACATACATGTAAATGTAGGTATTTCTGCCCCCTTGACATGCCTTGCTAGGTATTCCTTACCTACATAATTAGGATGATTAGCTAGGTATTCTTGACCTACACACGTAACATGATTAGCTAGGTATTCCTGACCACTTAATATGATTAGCTAGGTATTCCTGACCTACACACTTGACATGATTAGCTAGGTATTCCTGACTTACACACGTAACATGATTAGCTAGGTATTCCTGACCTACACACTTAACATGATTAGTTAGGTATTCCTGACCCACACACTTGACATGATTCGCTAGGTATTCCTGACCTCCAAACTTAACATGATTAGCTATGTATTCTTGACCTACACACTTAACATGATTAGCTAGGTATTCCTGACCTACACACTTGACATGATTAGCTAGGTATTCCTGACTTACACACGTAACATGATTAGCTAGGTATTCCTGACCTACACAATTAACATGATTAGCTAGGTATTCCTGACCTACACACGTAACATGATTAGCTAGGTATTCCTGACCTACACACGTAACATGATTAGCTAGGTATTCCTGACCTACACAATTAACATGATTAGCTAGGTATTCCTGACCTACACACTTAACATGATTAGCTAGGTATTCCTGACCTACACACTTAACATGATTAGCTAGGTATTCCTGACTTACACACGTAACATGATTAGCTAGGTATTCCTGACCTACACACTTAACATGGTTAGCTTGGTATTCCTGACCTACACACTTAACATGATTAGCTAGGTATTCCTGACCTACACACTTAACATGATTAGCTAGGTATTTATGAACTACACACTTAACATGATTAGCTAGGTATTTATGACCTACACACTTAACATGATTAGCTAGGTATTCCTGACCTACACACTTAACATGATTAGCTAGGTATTTATGACCTACACACTTAACATGATTAGCCAGGTATTCTTGACCTACACACTTAACATGATTAGCTAGGTATTCCTGACCTACACACTTAACATGATTAGCTAGGTATTCCTGACCTACACACTTAACATGATTAGCTAGGAAGACCTGACCTACACACTTAACATGATTGGCTAGGTATGTCTGACTACATGGCATGATTTTAGATAGGTATTTCTGATCACTTAGCATGATAAGCTACATACATGTAAATGTAGGTATTTCTGCCCCCTTGACATGCCTTGCTAGGTATTCCTTACCTACATAATTAAGATGATTAGCTAGGTATTCTTGACCTACACACGTAACATGATTAGCTAGGTATTCCTGACCACTTAATATGATTAGCTAGGTATTCCTGACCTACACACTTGACATGATTAGCTAGGTATTCCTGACTTACACACGTAACATGATTAGCTAGGTATTCTTGACCTACACACTTAACATGATTAGTTAGGTATTCCTGACCCACACACTTGACATGATTCGCTAGGTATTCCTGACCTCCAAACTTAACATGATTAGCTAGGTATTCTTGACCTACACACTTAACATGATTAGCTAGGTATTCCTGACCTACACACTTGACATGATTAGCTAGGTATTCCTGACTTACACACGTAACATGATTAGCTAGGTATTCCTGACCTACACAATTAACATGATTAGCTAGGTATTCCTGACCTACACACTTAACATGATTAGCTAGGTATTCCTGACCTACACACGTAACATGATTAGCTAGGTATTCCTGACCTACACACGTAACATGATTAGCTAGGTATTCCTGACCTACACAATTAACATGATTAGCTAGGTATTCCTGACCTACACACTTAACATGATTAGCTAGGTATTCCTGACCTACACACTTAACATGATTAGCTAGGTATTCCTGACTTACACACTTAACATGATTAGCTAGGTATTCCTGACTTACACACGTAACATGATTAGCTAGGTATTCCTGACCTACACACTTAACATGATTAGTTAGGTATTCCTGACCTACACACTTAACATGATTAGCTAGGTATTCCTGACCTACACACGTAACATGATTAGCTAGGTATTCCTGACCTACACACGTTACATGATTAGCTAGGTATTCCTGACTTAAACACGTAACATGATTAGCTAGGTATTCCTGACCTACACACTTGACATGATTCGCTAGGTATTCCTGACCTACACACTTAACATGATTAGCTAGGTATTCCTGACCTACACACTTAAGATGATTAGCTAGGTATTCCTGACTTACACACGTAACATGATTAGCTAGGTATTCCTGACCTACACACTTAAGATTATTAGCTAGGTATTCCTGACCTACACACTTAACATGATTAGCTAGGTATTCCTGACCTACACACGTAACATGATTAGCTAGGTATTCCTGACCTACACACTTAACATGATTAGCTAGGTATTCCTGACCTACACACGTAACATGATCAGCTAGGTATTCCTGACCTACACACTTAACATGATCAGCTAGGTATTCCTGACCTACACACTTAACATGATTAGCTAGGTATTTATGAACTACACACTTAACATGATTAGCTAGGTATTTATGACCTACACACTTAACATGATTAGCTAGGTATTCCTGACCTACACACTTAACATGATTAGCTAGGTATTTATGACCTACACACTTAACATGATTAGCCAGGTATTCCTGACCTACACACTTAACATGATCAGCTAGGTATTCCTGACCTACAAACTTAACATGATTAGCTAGGTATTCCTGACCTACACACTTAACATGATTAGCTAGGTAGTCCTGACCTACACATGTAACATGATTAGCTAGGTATTCTTGACCTACACACTTGACATGATTCGCTAGGTATTCCTGACCTACAAACTTAACATGATTAGCTAGGTATTCCTGACCTACACACTTAACATGATTAGCTAGGTATTCCTGACCTACACACTTGACATGATTAGTTAGGTATTCCTGACCTACACACTTAACATGATTAGCTAGGTATTCCTGACCTACACACTTAAGATGATTAGCTAGGTATTCCTGACTTACACACGTAACATGATTAGCTAGGTATTCCTGACCTACACACTTAAGATTATTAGCTAGGTATTCCTGACCTACACACTTAACATGATTAGCTAGGTATTCCTGACCTACACACGTAACATGATTAGCTAGGTATTCCTGACCTACACACTTAACATGATTAGCTAGGTATTCCTGACCTACACACGTAACATGATCAGCTAGGTATTCCTGACCTCTACACACTTAACATGATCAGCTAGGTATTCCTGACCTACAAACTTAACATGATTAGCTAGGTATTCCTGACCTACACACTTAACATGATTAGCTAGGTAGTCCTGACCTACACATGTAACATGATTAGCTAGGTATTCTTGACCTACACACTTGACATGATTCGCTAGGTATTCCTGACCTACAAACTTAACATGATTAGCCAGGTATTCTTGACCTACACACTTAACATGATTAGCTAGGTATTCCTGACCTACACACTTAACATGATTAGCTAGGTATTCCTGACCTACACACTTAACATGATTAGCTAGGAAGACCTGACCTACACATGTAACATGATTAGCTAGGTATTCTTGACCTACACACTTGACATGATTCGCTAGGTATTCCTTACCTACATAATTAAGATGATTAGCTAGGTATTCTTGACCTACACACGTAACATGATTAGCTAGGTATTCCTGACCACTTAATATGATTAGCTAGGTATGCCTGACCTACACACTTGACATGATTAGCTAGGTATTCCTGACTTACACACGTAACATGATTAGCTAGGTATTCTTGACCTACACACTTAACATGATTAGTTAGGTATTCCTGACCCACACACTTGACATGATTCGCTAGGTATTCCTGACCTCCAAACTTAACATGATTAGCTAGGTATTCTTGACCTACACACTTAACATGATTAGCTAGGTATTCCTGACCTACACACTTGACATGATTAGCTAGGTATTCCTGACTTACACACGTAACATGATTAGCTAGGTATTCCTGACCTACACAATTAACATGATTAGCTAGGTATTCCTGACCTACACACTTAACATGATTAGCTAGGTATTCCTGACCTACACACGTAACATGATTAGCTAGGTATTCCTGACCTACACAATTAACATGATTAGCTAGGTATTCCTGACCTACACACTTAACATGATTAGCTAGGTATTCCTGACCTACACACTTAACATGATTAGCTAGGTATTCCTGACTTACACATTTAACATGATTAGCTAGGTATTCCTGACCTACACACGTAACATGATTAGCTAGGTATTCCTGACCTACACACTTAACATGATTAGTTAGGTATTCCTGACCTACACACTTAACATGATTAGCTAGGTATTCCTGACCTACACACGTAACATGATTAGCTAGGTATTCCTGACCTACACACGTTACATGATTAGCTAGGTATTCCTGACTTAAACACGTAACATGATTAGCTAGGTATTCCTGACCTACACACTTGACATGATTCGCTAGGTATTCCTGACCTACACACTTAACATGATTAGCTAGGTATTTCTGACCTACACACTTAAGATGATTAGCTAGGTATTCCTGACTTACACACGTAACATGATTAGCTAGGTATTCCTGACCTACACACTTAAGATTATTAGCTAGGTATTCCTGACCTACACACTTAACATGATTAGCTAGGTATTCCTGACCTACACACGTAACATGATTAGCTAGGTATTCCTGACCTACACACTTAACATGATTAGCTAGGTATTCCTGACCTACACACGTAACATGATCAGCTAGGTATTCCTGACCTACACACTTAACATGATCAGCTAGGTATTCCTGACCTACAAACTTAACATGATTAGCTAGGTATTCCTTACCTACACATGTAACATGATTAGCTAGGTATTCTTGACCTACACACTTGACATGATTCGCTAGGTATTCCTGACCTACAAACTTAACATGATTAGCTAGGTATTCCTGACCTACACACTTAACATGATTAGCTAGGTATTCCTGACCTACACACTTGAC
>OZ024907.1:87229255-87381755 GCA_964017125.1 Flabesymbios commensalis
AATTATGCATCTCATACTTCTGGTTTAAAACTCTGAAGCTGTAACTCAGAAGTTGGAAGTGACAATACCAAAACTACTACCATACCCTGTGAAATAGGCCTACAGTATATCTAAAAAAAAGAGTTTTCTATATGCATTAGTAAATTAATCATGACCACCTAATTGCCATGAATACTGTTATTGTATTGAAAAACATTTCCGTGTGTTAAAACAGCCGGAGACGAAAACGGGCAATAAAGAGAGGAAATACAAGAGGAAGTGATATGGAGCAGAACAGAGAATCCTATAACTATGATGGAGATGAACATGATGAACAAAGTGAGAGAATGAACATGTACAGTTTTCCAATAAAGCAAAGTGATTTATATGTGAACATTGAACCCAAGATAACAGACAACACAAACATGGAGCCTGTGTATGAATCTGCACCAGATGTACCCAGTAAAGACATCATAGGGGAACACTACATGGATACAGTGTTCCATTCAAATGATGGTGGTGGAAATGGTCATGTGGCTTTGCATGTTACCACATCCGGCCATAATAATGTTAGCAAGACCCTAGCAGCGGTTACGAGAAACACGTGTATAGATTACGAGAATGTTGACGTTGATTTTATCAACACGGTTGGTGATATAGCCGAGGTTACACTGGCAGAAAACGAAGTTTATGGCTAGTAATAATTTTTAAATTATATTGATATCCAGTCATTCGATTAATCACAGTATAGCTGCGTTACCTTATAGTGTTAAAAACCCACTCCCGACTATACATGCTATATTCTTAGTTTTATTGATTACGCTTTTGTGTGTATAATAATTTGTAATGTTATGAAAAATAAAAGAGAAAATGTATACACTGGGATACCGACAACACGCGACTAACACCTTTTTAAAAGTAAGGTATCTATAAAAAATACTGAATGTTAAAACATCTACATAATTATATACACATACATATAAATCAACATATATATATACACATGCATACGTATGTTCAATTTTGAGATTGGATCAGAAGATATTCACAGTGAATTGACTGGTTATTAGAGACTTTACGAGCTGTCGAGCGAGACACTAAAAATGAAGGGACAATAACGAATTCCAGAGAAATCTCTCTCGGGGGGGGGGGAGGGGGGGGGCTACTTCAAGAATTTAAAAGCGGCCCCGCTCCAGCTTTTGTCAGCTAATTTTACAAAATATCGTTTGCTATGATTAAAGTGTTGCCAATCCTTTGATTCTGCATGTCAATTTGCGTTATTTTTCATTGTATGATACACACCAGATCACTGTATGGAGCATATATAATTCCATTTTTCACTGGGGGATACCCTCCACACCCCTACTTTGCCCCCTTCTCCAAGAAATATCGAACCCGCCCCTGTGCCACATAAGCCTAATTATAGTTATGTAAACGGTTCTATACACAGAGCTCTGTGTAGCCTGTTCCAACCAGACACAGACGGCACGCGTGTATCCAAATGCCGACAGTTCTCCCTGCAAATACGAGGACTTGACCCGATGTTGTTTCAATGTTGGTCCTGCGCCGTTGGCAGTGGGCCAATATTGAAACAACATTAGGTCAAAACCTCGTGTTTGCTGGGCTCCACACAGGTGTTTGTCTACACCTAACCCTCCCCCTCCATAATATTTTCGCCAGCCGATCACGGTACTTTTAGCAAGACAGCCGGCCAATCACAAGCTTACTACAATACTTGAAATTGAGAGTGGGGGACATATGACGTCATCCATCTGCAAATTTCAACATGCGAAGTAGCAGTGTTTACGGCGGGCAGTGTAACGGTTCTATTGCATAAAAAAAAATTGTTATTGCAATCGTTTTGTATAAAAATATGTATTTATTTTCATTTGTATAAATACACAATTTATCTTCCGTCATCTTTTTTTTCACATAATATTAAATATTCAAATGCATAATATAGATATAGTATAGATATAGTATAGATATAGTATAGATTTGCAATATGTTAGTTTTAAAGATAAAATATATATTAAACCTATCTAATTTCCGGGATATAAACAACCCAGAAACTTAGAGCGATCAACCAATGCTGGGTTACTGTTGGTTAAATGCCTGCGATCCTGGCCCAATATCAGAGCAGAGCAGAATTGGTTCAACGCATCGGCCTAGGCATATTAAAGTAGGTGGGTCGTTGTTTATTCTTTGAACGTAGCATATTATAACATAGCCTACTCCTAAGTATAATAATGTAACTAACCTAAAATTGCACACATTAGCTTTAACACACACTTTAAGAAACTCCTTCAACCACCAGAAAGGATTTTTCAGTATTTGGAACTAAGTAATGTTCTTATCTAAATATAAGCGTAGCCCTAATACGTTATAAGTTTACTCTCTTTCTCTCTGAAGTCAAAAATACTATTTCTTATGTTTTTTTTTCAATTCCATTTCTTTTTAACACTAAATGCGTTCGGCCATATCACATAAATGTTTCGGTGTATCTTGTTTCTACCATCCGCGACTACCATGCAATATTACAAATGCAGCTGCAAGTGAAGATAGTTAATCGTTCTTTCTGATGACACCAGAGCCAAGTTTAAAGGTCTATTAGTTTTTTTAGTAACAAGCAAATTGTCCCGGCTGACTGTCAAAAGTAACTGAAAACTTCAAAATAGTTGCTCATTTATGTCGTTATGTATTCCTGCTGTAATATATTTCCATTTTATGTACACGTATTGTGAATTGTGGTAATCTGTTTATTATCATGATTATATATAACAGGTTTAGCAGCATTACACGTATTTGTACTATTCTCCATTAGGCCCAAAAAGAGAACTATGTCTGATCGTAGAAAAAAGTTGCCTTCAGCAAAGATAAGGTATTTGCTTTCTATTAACGCGTCTCCGAATTTGAGGAAGCTACGGTCTAAATATTCTGGTATATAATCAAGTGATTCAACAAAAAATTCCTCTCTTCAGAGCCCCAAATTTAGTTTTTTATTCAGATTTTATTTCTTCCTTTGACACAGCCACTCGAATTATTTTATCATAGATTTTGAAACATAACACTTACCGCCATTCTGTGCCGCATTTTCCTGATTCACCACGGATATGTCTGTGTTCAGAGCACCTGAAGTCACAGCTGCAACTGTAAGTCATGAACAGTTAAAATAATGGGTACAATGCGCATCTATCTTAATTATTTAATAATCGTAAAACAATTTGAAAGCAATATAAATGGCGTAACTAGCTCCTTCCTACATATTCTACTCTTTCAGTGCGGAATCGACTTTAGACATCAGATTTTGACGTCTATTAATATATATATATATATATATATATATCTTTCTTTCTTCCTTTCTTCTTCCTTCCTTCATTCTTTTCTTCCTTTCTTCTCTCCTTCCTTCTTTTCTTATTCCCTTCTTTCCTTTCTTTTCTTTCTTTTCTTTCTTTCCTTCTTTCTTTTCTTCTCTTCCTTCTTCCCTTTATTTCCTTCCTTCTTTTCTTTCCTTCCTTCTTTCCTTTCTTTTCTTCCTTCTTTCCTTTATTTATTTTCTTCTTTTCTTTCCTTCCTTCTTTCCTTTCTTTTCTTCCTTCCTTCTTTCCTTTCTTTTCTTCCTTCTTTCCTTTTGTTCCTTCCTTCTTTCCTACCTCCCTTCCCCCCCCCCTCCCTCTCTTAGTTCCTTTCTTCCTCACTTTCTCTGTTTATCTCCTTATTTCTACCTTCTTCTCGTCCTCCATTTAGTCATTCAACCATCCAGTTATTCATTCAAGTGGTTGATATCAGAATGTGTTCCTAAAGTATGAAGAATATCGTGTTGAATAGTTTGTTTTTCAAGTGGTGTATTGTTCCGATCATACGGACTGGGGCAAGATTAGAAGGAATGAGAGTTACTCCTTCAATGTTCAAGCTAGGCTATTACACTTACTTTCTAGAATCAAAGACACGTGCATCATTTGGGAGGGAGGGGGTATACCCGGAATCAATTAAACAGTGATGAAAGAATTTCGCTAATTTCTCAGTAAATTCTCAACCACTTTTCGACTGTATACGCCTCTTGCCACACCAGCACATATGTTCGCCTGTACAAATTCCTGAAAAACAACAACATTTATGGATGAACACACAAAGTACTCGGTGGGCGTCAAATAATTACATTAATAAATAATAAAGCGGTAAATCCTTCAGTATTTTTGTGTACCGGATGAAGTGAGTGAAACATTTCGACATTATTTAGGACATAAACAGCAGTGCTAAATCTTCGTGACTGTGAGCTGTCTCATAACGTTAATGGGTGTCTGTCTTTACCGACCCGAAGAATGGAACTCAGTCTGCGATGAATCAGGCGTGGTTCATATGCGCCGTCCCTACATGAGCTGTCTATCATTGTTAATTATGAAATCTACTAATGATATAATGACATGCATTGTGAACGTTTCATCTATAATTTATTTATACATTCACTAGCCAAAGCGGAAGTACGAAATCAGGTATATTTTTAAAGACAACGCGTCTCAATGGGCCGTTTTTTATATGAGCAGTGAGATACGTGAACCACGTGACTTCCGCGCTGTGTGGCAATGGTCACGAGATAGGAGTGAAAGGAGTGAAATGATAGGAGTGAAATGATAGGAGTGAAATGATGGAACGCGATGCTACGTGTATTACTTGAGATAAAGCCCGAGGGCACTTCTTTCGGCGTCGACGAAATGATATCTACGGAAGTTCGCGAACGGGACCCTGTATCTTTAGCGAGATTAACCCTATGGGCTCCTTATTACGCACCAGTTTCTGAAAATTTGATACTATTGCGAGATTATTCTACCAAGTGCTCGGTCGTCTATTGACGTCAGATCCATATTACGCACCAGTTTCTGAAAATTTGACACTATTGCGAGATTATTCTTCCAAGTGCTCGGTCGTCTATTGACGTCAGATTCTGACGTCTAAAGACGGTCACCGCACTGAAAGAATTAATATATTTATAATGGTCGTAAACCCATAACATATGTATTCAAATGAATCGGAAATAGAAAACTAACACATTAATGATGAATTAAAATTTAAAAAACTTTAGTGTCTAATTTTGTGTACAAAAATGTTTCAGCGTTGTCAAGGTTAACTTAGTTTATTCACCACAAGCTGTGTCTACTAGGACAAATACGGCCTAAAATTGATAGAATAGAAAATTAGACTGCGGTAAAAATGTGTCAGTATAAATGACGACTTTAATATGTGAGACAGAATGCTTCCTGTCCGTACTGGGCAGGGGTCCTAGGGTAGTGGTTAGCACCGCTGCCTTTCACGCTAGAGTTCGGGGTTCGGTTCCCGGTCTCGGCGGTTTGAAAGAAACAAAAATGTTTCTTCCCATCCACGTGTAAAACTCAGTATTGTGGGGAGAGATAGCGTGCTGGGCCTCAGACCGCCATGACTCGAATTTCGAATCCTGTGTCTGGAGGACAGTGTCATCTCATTCATTTTCATCATCCTCAGGAGGTTCTCCTGGCCCAGCTTAGCCTATATGTGCACAAAGGTGGCCTAAAGCCCATTTCATTTCATTTTCTGTCCGTACTTTGTGAGAAAAGGATACAAATTCGTTACTGCTCATGCTCGGATTCAAAGTGATAAAGCGTAAATCACACCAGCCGCAGCGCAAAGATTATCAATCACACTATTTTAACATTTCCAAAACACACAAACGCCAGGGCGATCAGTCGCGTTGGTGTGTTTTGGCAATGTGTGTTTGATAAGTCAAGGAGAAAGAACGTAATTCGATAGATTCGTAGATCTGAATGTACAAGGCGCGCAGCGCCGAGTATATTCAGATCTACGAATATATCGTAATTGAGTTCTTTCTTCGACTTAAAATCCACAAAATAAGTACATGTACATGTGCTCCAAGAATTGATAGATAAAATTGTCAGTGTGGTTAACCAAGAAACATTGGGCATGTAGTGTCAATGTAAAACCTGCAGATTAATCACTGTGCCCTCATGGGCCAGTATGAAATAACAGTAGATTCGTAGATCCGAATCTACTGTTTTAACAATAGACTAACGTCACCGGTGTATTTTAATTTATAGGTTTGCGGTCTCGTTCGAGTTGGTGTTTACGCATAATATTGATTGTGCACCCTAGAGACGTTTGTGTAAAATTAAAAGTCATTCAAACCTCAAAGAGCTGAAATATGTTTATATAAACCAAGAGACCAACGGTTATTTTCAATTCGAAATCATCATAAATGTTTCAGTTAGCCCTTTCTGCTTCATTTGAATACCTATCTTATGGGTTTACGGCCATTACAGATATTTCACACTTTCATTTCGGGGACCAATTCGGACGTCTAATGTCGGTCCCCACACTGAAAAGGTTAACCAATACGTGCTGATAATGTATAAAGGTTAAAAATTCATGTAAGAAATACCTTTAAAAATAAAAAATAAAAAGAATAGCCCCCCCCGCATATCTAAGAATATTTTATGCGGTTGATGTAAGTGATGTAAGAAAACACGATTATGTAATCGATATATGAGCAGGCCTATACAACAACAAGAAACCACCTGCTGCTATCTCCGTATCGAGATCAAATATCCAGGAATCGATGCATGGTGCTCCCATTATAAAGGAGAGTGTTATGCAAGAAGGAGTATTGGATACAACCGCATCCCATTTCCAAGCTACCCACCAAATCAGCCTAATAGCTAGAAGGACACGACTCCAATTATACTACTGCATTGTGAAGGTGAACAACCGTAACTGAGAACGTGAAATGTAAACAGTTATTTCTGTTTAAATTTGCACGGCAATGTAGTGAACATAATCAATGACAGCCAAAGTGTCAAGAGTGTCACTCAGATGAGTGATATTCCTGAGACTTTGAATGTTAGATGACAAAGTGTGGATCGGTAGACCTCGTCGCATCTCAAGGATGAAAGAGACTCATTGGAACTAAACAAAATCAGTAAGAAAGTAAACGAAATCTGTAAATGTGTTATTAATTAATATATCGTCATTTTGCAATTAAAATGTGATATATGCCACTTTGTTATTGTGTCGCTATTTAAATATTAAAATAAATGTATGCAAATAAATTTTATAATATATTCTTGTATGACGAAATAATACATCGATTATTAACTCATTTGGGAGCAAAACAACATGAGGTCATCAGTAAATGAGTGTCACTCAATTTGAATGGTAAAAAACAACGTGTGGATCACTAAACCGGACAAGACTCGTTGAATAACAAAAAAAAATGCGGTTATCATTCCATGTGTTAATTCTCCCTTTGTAGTTATGATGTTCTGTAAAGTAGCAGCCAGCACAATGTGATTCCAAGGGGCGATAATAGGATATGGATGTCGGAGTGACGTCCCCCGTAATTTATAAGTATGCACTCTGTGATGAATTGAGTGACGAGTCGCATTTCTTGCTTAAATACCCGCTTTAATGAGGTCTGCTTTAATGATGTTTGCAGAAAATACATAACAATGTGATTTAGTTTGATCTCCGTCTAATATTTCATTCGAACGACTGTTGAATGCGAAATGTATTGTACAACTTGTAAACTCATGTAAATCTATGCAAATACTAATGAGCACCATCAAATGATAATGTATATGAATATTGTATTATAATGTATGTTTTGTCAGCGTTATCAACACCCAGCTGGCATATAGGCCTACATACTGCCTTACAGTCTGATAGCACTGGAATATCACGGCAAACAGCAGTAGCTGCTCACTTGAACAGGGAGTAGCTACTGCTATTCGCCTTTCCACGACAGCCTCCATCTGGAAATAAATACAGGAAGTTGACCAGCGCGGACGTCTCCTGATTGGTGAAGGTGGTTCTCCCCTGAGACGATTATATAAGTACGCGTGACAGGGGTGTGGTGCGTGCCAGTCCATTAACAGGATCCTGCACGGAAACTGGGTGTTGTATGCTATTAAGTAAGGCAGCTTAGTGCTGCTTTGTAGAATTGAAGTATTGCTAGTATTGAAAAAAAATGCTAAAACATTAGAATTCAGTTGGAGAAGGCAAAATACGACTATGCGAGCTTTATTCACAAGGTTAGTGCAAAGGTCTACATGTTATTAAACACGTTGAAGCATATAACGTTAGAGTATGAATGAGTTGACCGTCATTTAATAAATAGTGATGACGACAGCATATATATATATATATTCACGTTTTAACGCCTATACTGAATGATAATTATTCAACTAGATCTTGGAGCTTTTTCCAAAGTGATAATAGTTATTTGTAATTAAAACTTTGAAATGTAATGAAAGCTCTCACAGTTATAGCCCGGCATGTTACATTTATTTATCAGTGGTGACATGTCACAAAAATTGCTACGAATACGGCAAACATTATTTTTTGTTCAGTTCAACACAAAGTTTCATTCATACTGCGTAATGCCTGAAGATATGATCAGAGCAGGTGATTTTAATTTTCATTTTGACAATTCTGATGATGTGCATGGCACGAAATTACTCGACCTGCCTGAATGCCATAACATGTGACTCGACGAGATCACAGTAGTCTAGTGGATGCGTTAAGTGACATTTGACTTCAAATGCAAACGATTCCTTTGACATAAACATATTTTAGGATCACGTTAAAGGGGCCCCTTGGGATGAGACATTTTCAATGTTGTCAATTTTGAAAATTTTACTTAGATGAAGCTATATAGCCTAATGATCTTAATTAAAAATACAAGAAAATCAAAAACAATTTTAAAGCACCGAAAAGGAGTAAAATAGTTATATTCCCAGGTCGTATATTGCCATGTAAACAGTACACGTCAGCAATATACAGCACTTTACACCACATATTCCCGAGCCGTGGACGGTAAGATCAAAGCAATCGCCGCTAATTGGTGTCCTCTAGTCAGCACATGAGGGGATACACCTGCAACACTGATTGTCTGCCCAACGCTGGGCCGACGGCATCAACATGTGGCCCAATGCTGTATGAACATTCACCCGTCCTTTAGCAAGTATTTAGGCATACATAAAGTTTGTTTGGGTTTTAATCGGATTCAAAGAAATGTTGATGAAAAAATATTTTTTTAAATCTAAAAACTCTGAAAAAAATAAAATCATGATCTGGGGGATACACTGCTTCATTACAAAACTAAAAACGAAAATTGATGTCATCCCAAGGAGCTGCTTTACCATATCTATCCCAAGACACAAGTTAGACCGGGCCTCATATTCAAAATATTACCATTTTTCAAAATGGCCGTCAAAAACAAGCCAAAATCTCGTTGCTGATGTTGTAGATACAATATCCTAAATCCGGATCAAGATAATTTCTCTGGAGTTTACGGCATGGTTGTATCGCTTGTCATTCAACGAGCAACAGTTAGAGCAAGTCAAGGGATCGTATTTGCACATGTTTGAGCCCTTTGTAGTAATAATGAAGAAACTCATGATTAATAAAACTCAAATTACTCAAGAATACGCAAATAAAACTGACTTTTTAATGGGACACCGTGGGATGACACCAATTTGTTGTTTTTTTGGTTTTCTATGAAGCAGTGTAATCCGCACATCACGATTTCTCTTTTTTTAATTTTTAAATTTTGAAAAACATTTTTTATCAATATTTATAAGAATTCGGGGGAAAATCCAAAAATGCTAACAGATAGTTAAATGTAAGCAAAATATTGGGCCATGTGTTGATGCCGTCGGCCTAGCGTTGGCAGACCTTCAGTGCGACTGGCTGACCCCCTATCCACCTCACTATAAGACACCAATTAGGTGTATTTCATTTGGTTGATCGGAGACGGTGGGTATTTGTGGCAAAACGTGTTGTATAAGCATTTACTTTTTTACATGGCAGTATGTAACTTGGTAATAAAACTTGTTTAGCCTTATTCAGTGCTTTTAAAAAAATCAACTTGTTTGTATTTTAGTTTAGAGCAGTAGGCTATATAACTTCATATACATTTTCATAATTGACATAAGCAGCTGCTTCAAAGTTGTAGATACGTGAGCTCCCAATGAATAGTTACTAGGTACATTTTTATTGTGGACGTCATAAACACAACATATATATATATATATATAGATGAAAAAAAACCTATTATGATATATATGTCCATTTTCCCAATATTAATTAGTATGATGTATGCGTAGTTGACATACCTTGATATATCTGAAAGAGTAAAGCTGCCATCATGGATATGCCGTAGTTAATGTTTTATTTTCTCAAGAGAGATAATGATAAAAACATTAGACACATCCGCATTTATAAAACGTTGTGACATAAATGAAAGTCTCTATCATGTTTATGCACGTTGTAAAGACATAACATACAATAATCGGCAGGTAAAATAATTAGATGACCTACTAGATGAGTTACCTGACTCCACAGTTGTTGCTACAATTTGTTGCGGTGTTACTATTTCATGTAGTCGTAAGACCTATTTCTTATGGGAATCATTATGTTATCGTAGAGGTCCTCACGTTTGTCATTGTTTTTCTGTTATGCTCTCAGCAAACTGTAGTCAAAAAGAAAACCCACTAACTTCATTAATAGTTAAAACCCACTTTATAGTAGCAACTTTTGATGCTAATATCTTTTTCACGCATGCTCCATTATTAATTTATAAATCATTAATCTCGCAAGACATAGACCTGGGAAATTAGCCAGTATCACTTAAATATGCGAAGCAGCAATCAAGAAAAAAACATAGGCCATCAGAGATGGGAATAGTGGGTCTACTCGGCGCCAAATAACTTGTTTATTTATTGAAAATAGCCAGATAAACCAGCGACTCAATCACAGTTATAATGAGTTACAATTAAAACTCGTTCCACAGGGTTGTATGGTGAGCACATTTGCTAAATTTCCGAAAAATCGAATAAAAACAAGGAAACGCGGACAGACTGGCAGACGTCTATGGACAAAAATAGCCTCAGCCACATTGGCTAAGGACTAAAAACAAGATAGTGTTCAACGTCAAATAATTATGACTATCATGTTGCACTTGAGCTTCACCTTCAAACTGGCAGTGCATCTTTAATTACTGCAAGTCAAGTATATGCGAGTCTTGTGTGTGATACGATAGGATGAGAATATTCAGTTCACATATATCAGATTCAGTAATCAGGCACTGGGCGCAGACAGATGTTGTAGTTCCTCTCCAGGCCGCCAAGCGGTTTTTCACAACAGAAGGTTTTGATAATATTGCGCAATCATATCATATTCCATAACAACATCTGCATCACCTTTCATAAATAGTTATATTCTGACGACCAGCGAACTAAAAATGCTATAATAATATTAATAATAATAATATTCTTTATTTATAGAGGATGATCCATTGAGCTTCTGCTCATCTGCCATGGGGCCCTCATATATACACACTGTAGACATAATAATGGATACATATATGAATATGAACTGGACAGCAGGTCTCACTACTCACTAGACTCAAAAGCTTTTTATTACATTGTTGTTCACTCACATCTGAAGAACACTAGTTGTTATTTTTTTTTTATTAAAACAACCCAGGATCAGTATATTGACAAGTTATAGGCCTACTGATGAACCAAAATATAATATATGTCTGTTATAGTTCAAATAACAGCTATACGCAACACAATCCCAAGTGGATTTTTGGCTTAAATCTACAGAACGTGCAGAACGCTGTGATTTCTTACATATCTTACCATTGTTTTTCGCGGAGAGAAGATGGACATCAAACATCTTTTTATATCACCATTTGTGACTGATTTGTCCAATAGCGTTGCATCATTATTGAGTTACTATGAACCTGACAGAAGATTTCGAACATGTCAGGATTGATCACTCTTTTATCCGAGTCAGAACTAATTACGTTTAAACATTGATATTATTCTGATCGCGTGGATAGCATATCAATTTGGAATAGTTTCCCGAATGATTTGCGCCAGGAACAAACATTGACAAGCTATGTCCTCCAGCTTAATAGTTTTTATTATTTAAAGTTTGAGGACAGTTTAAACTGTGATAATGTTTGGTACTTTGACAAGCACCTGTGGACGTCAGGCGTGCACGTTGATTCAACGTCACAACAACATAGTGTGCATAGTGGGATCGAGTCACGCCGCACACAGAGTGATTGTAGTAGAGTCGGGAGTGGCCACTGAATATCAGAGCAGAGCCAGTGGTGCCTTTTCCACATAGCTGATTTTTAACTCCTGGGCCATGCATACTCTTGCAAAAATGAACGAATGACTGAATAAATGAATGAATGGGGCTTTAGGCTGAGATAGGATAACCTTTTGAAATTTGTCATAACATTAATCAGATGATGCTGTCCTCCCAGATACACCATTTGAATTTCAGGCTCTGGCGGTCTGTTGGCGAGCACGCTACATGTAGTTTCACAACCACAGTAGTGATCAGAGCAATTAGTCCATGGGCTATATCCAGAAAAGGCTGTATTCAAGGAGCTCGTTGCAACTTCGGTTTGATGCTTCTAGCTTCCTTGGGTCATATAAGACAACATTTTAACTTGTTGTCAGTTGCACAACCTGGGCAGTAATTTTAAAAACATAATGCTGTACGTGGGGGGGGGGGGGGGGGGGGTCGGCAAAAATTCATAAAAATCAGATAATGCAACTATGAGCTTGAATCTGTATGTTTCATCTTGTGTAAAGTCACCAAACATTTACAAACACACACATGTATGTGTATCGAAGTATCCGTAGTATGATACGTTGAGCCAGAAGGGGTAGGCTTACATGATTGTATTGTCGTCCCCTTCGTGCGCCGCCGTCTCCGCCGACGCCGTCCCCACCGCCTAGCTTTTGGCTAATACACCAACATAACATGGTGCAGCAAATTGAATTCATAATTCATACAAATATTCAACCACCCCCCCCCCCCCGGCAAATTTTTCATATATCAAGGGTCAAGGTCGAAGATTAACTTTGAAAAGAATTATTGGCTCTCTCGATTTGTTTACGTGAAGTTACCCATTAATATGGAGATGACCTGATTAATTTTTTTCAGCGATATTGGATACTTCAACACATCTTGCATGCTCATCCGCCTATGTTGCGCTATGACAAGCAAGCCTCTGTCAGCCTTGATGACGATATCACATTCAGCGGCTTTGGTTTTCTTTGCCTTGACCAGATTGTGGAACGGCTGTAGTTTGGCCTTTGGCAGTGGAGCTAACAAGTCGACGTCACTTGCTTGTAGTCTCTTATCAACGAAAGTGGTGAAAGCATCATTGCCATTATGCTCTGTAGTCAGCAAATAATCTGCAATGTCATCGGTTGTTTTCACTCCAGATGCTATGTTTGAGTGTGGCTCATTTAGGTCACTTGATTTAAATGGGCTCATCCAGCTCTCAATGGTGTCCATGACTTTGTGGACATCATCTTCATCCTACTTCATTTGAGGCACACTGGCATCTTTTTGCTGCTTGCTTTCAGCGTCGTAGAGATCTGTCATTTCTCGGCAAGTTTGCAAGGTCTTGGCTCTGTCCTGAACGGTCAGGATCCAGCGTTGCACTTCACCTCGGTTAAGATTGATGCCTCCCTTTGTCTTGGTGTCCCTGTTCATGGTTTGTTTGATCATCTGGTACACGGGTGATTGAGCAAATGCATTATTTGAACTGCGCTGGACAGCAAACTGGCCGCTCTCAAGCACGGTATTGACATGAAGATTTTTCAGTATCAGCAGCGTCTTCTCGGACCAGCAGACAGATAAGTACCTGGCATAGTTTGTTCTGTCATAGGCAAAGACACATGGAAGCATCTCACATGTGCAGACTCGCGTTGCTCAGGTGAGTCGCAGCAGCAGGCATACCAGGTCTATGTATGAATGCCAGAAGAGAAGTGGTGCCAGTGGAAATTGTGCCCATCTCATCTGCGACAGCCTTGTAGGCATACTTCTCGTTCTCATTCATCTATTTCTTGAGAAAAATCATACCAAGTTGTTGCATCGCCTCCATGACAATCTTGCGTGCTCGCATGGCCCGGTTGTACCAAGGACCTTCTACTACGCCAGATACTGATCATGTGGCAACAATGCCAGCTTCAATGAAGTGGTCAGACAGTCCATCATCTCTAAACCTCTTTCCAATGACAGCTGGGAATGTCATGCTGGTATGGAAGGCCCCCATCCTTAAGATCTCATTGCCGAACTCCTCTTGTTGTTTCCAGACAATCTCGTGTCCTTGGCACATATAGCTAAGTTAATGACAATATTGATCTCGTCTAATCCTAGCTTTATGCTTGACAAACATATTTATCGCACATGATAAACGCGGTATTGTTTCGTTTGGAATGAATACAGTATATATAATTACATAGTCACCTTGAATAAATGGTACAATTTTGTCCTGCTATGAAAAAAAACACAAAAAAACACAATACAATGTAATTTTGGCAAAAGTTAGTTAGTTAGGTCAACATATTTTTAAAAATTAATTATTCACATTCTTAAAAAAACGGGATCGAAAATGTTCCCCCAGCAAAATCCTTGCACTACTGCTATATGGTTGTTCCCCTTTCGCTATGGATTAGTAGTCTTTTGCCTAGCTTTTCACCAATTATGGTGCTTTATCACATTTTAAAATATTTTACCTAATTTAGGGCATTTATTATAATATTTTGTGGGAAAAGGGGTTGTGAACCCCTAACGCACCATGGAACCGCCCTTAATTTATTTAATAAACTACTAACATCACTAATAAACAATTTCGTAGACGTATTTGATAAGAAACACAATTTGACTACTAATTATTTTATGGTTTGAAAAAATAAGGAGGGGTTATAATAGGCCCAGATAAAAGCCCTTGCACTACAGCTTTAAGGTGGTTCCCCTTCAAATATAGATCAGGGTACTCTGGAGCAGCTCTGTACCAAATTTGGTGTTTTTTATCAGGATGTGAACGATTCTCCCAAAATATGACTCAAATCGACTGGACTACTAGAGATTGTCTGCTATAATTGCAAAATATTTTATTGTAGAGAAAGATGTACATGTAGTTGCTCATCCGAAGGCCTACCATGTACTGCTGCATGCCTCTGTGATGGATAATAACCTTTTCAGAATGTACATAAACAAGTTAATTCCAAACAGAGAGACTCTGATACAGATTCAACTGACAATGAGTGAATAGTGAAAAAAATTAAGATATATCAGTTGTGTGTGCTTTTATTCACCACTACTTGAATTTTGGGTGTTTCCTCGCAAAAAAAATTGTGAAAAAAAATGTTTTTAATATACAGAGCCAATACGTCATGAAACATATTTTAAATACTGGCATAATTAACATAAACATCATCCTATAGACGCGGCCTTCTCCGAATAGGTCCAGCTCGTCATAATTTATTTGAATGCCCCCCCCCCCCCCCCAACCATGTCATTAATGTCCTAGAACTTTCTTATACATGTAGATACAAGGGCACAACCGGGCTAAAATCACTCCTGAGATGCACATCCTTCCAATGGTACCGCACAACAAAAGTTGGCGGGGGGGGGGGTGATGTTGGCAACAACCTTTTTTTAAGCATCTTTTCTGAAACAGGCTGATCCCTGGGGGAGGCTGATCCCAGCCAATTTTACGAGCAGTACCAGACCCTTTTACAGAGGAGATCATCACGAAGACTTCAAATATTTGATCGGTATGGATCCGTGGCTGTTCCAAAAAAAACATGCAAAGTCTTGGCCCATCAATTGAGAAAAGTATTAGGCTCTGTGGAAGAATGGGCTATTCATCAATAATGAAAAATCAGCTATGTAATGTCTCAATTCACAAAGCGTATCTGTATAGAAAAACTAGTGTTGTTAGTAGGCCTATCCACAGAAGTAAGACAAATTTAAAGACTGGACTATTTGTAAAATTATAAGCCCCTATAGTTATGTAATTATGTAGACTCCCTACAGTGCAAAATGTGACGTCCGTCTAGTTTGGGGACAACATCACGTGCTCAATGTAACATTATGTGAGTCAAGTTGAATCAAGTTACAAGCCGAGTTTACAAATGAGAAGTAGTCTATATTGTTTAAACAGACCAACACATTTATTTTGACCAAGAATATAAGCATTACCATAACAAAAAAAAATACATTATAGCAATATATCCATACATATAATCTAAGTCGGGAAAACCACCTTATACACTGTAGTGCCGCGATCAAGTAGCCACATCACTATTACAAAAAACGAGCAAAAAACAATAGATATACAACAACACTATTGATTTTGATCATCGATGAGAACTAGTTTCCAGAAATAGGCCTATGCTGAATAAAGACAATAATGGTTCACTGTTAATGCAAATTACCGTAATTCAGACATCATCAAGTGTCACTCATTTGCATTCGTGAAGTTTGCGTATAATTTACCATGAAGCTTCTTATTTACACACTCTAGCTAATCAATTAGATGTGTAATAACAGTTTTAATATGAACAGGTGTAGCAGTTTTCTATATTGCATGATGTTTTGTACTGATTTAGCGCATATTTTTATATATCTAGCAAGGCCATGGGGTCTATGAGTGTACATTTTTTCTGTAATACAAATAAGACTGATGTTAACTATTTGTGTTATGCTATACTTAATGCATTTTCTTGCAAATTCATGCCGTATTTTAGGTGCTACAAGTTTTTTTGTTATTTCGTGTAGGATATGAATGTATAATGGGAGTGCTGTGTGAGAATCATGTTAGTATAAAAGTATTGAGGAATGGTTTTATGAATTAGCTTATAATAAAGCTTCAGTACGTGTAGTTTATGTAGATCTTCAATTTTTGAAATTTGTAATTTTTTGACAAGTGGGTCTGTGTGTACATTAACTTTGCTCTTGGTTGATTTATTGTTATAATAATCCTGGGAAGGTCGTATATAGCTGTTGAAAAAGGGGTATATTTTGGTATAATATATAATATTAGGGGGGTAGATCCTGGGAGAGAGGAGTAGATTCTGGGAGCCCCCATGATCTACCCCGGATATAATCTAGGGTGTTACACCGGGCCTCGGCGAAAATGATAAGATGAATTTTATTCCATTTCCTATACTTATTTAGATTCACTCCGCCCCATTGTGTTTCCCCGGGGGACATTTACTGACGTGGAGTGAACTTACATCATAATGATGTAGTATAGTGAGGTCTGCAAACAGCGGTGACTGCTCACAATAAATATAAGCAGTTACTGCTGTTTCTCCACTTAATTGGAATACCTACATTATAGGTCTACGGCCATTACAAATATTTTAATTCTCACAGCGCGAGGATCGACGTCTGCAGTCAGAATCTGACGTCTACACAGGTCAGATTTTGACGCCAAAAATCCATCCCGAGCAGTAAGGGTTGAACTGGCGGATATTTGTTATTATTTATTCATTTATAAAAGCTGATGTAATGCTGCCCGTGATCCGCAATCTCTCTCAACATTATATCCAACATTGGTGGCCGTGTTTGTCGACGATTCCTAGAACTATTAGCTGATATACATGTATTTGCATAACTTCATTAGACTGACAGAAACATGCAATTATTTATTTATTAGTCAATTCTTCTGTTATACTGTCCCAGCATTAACCCTGCATTAGGTGGACGAGTCTGGAGAAGATACATTTAATTTATTCGTCATGATCTGTGCATAACGATATTAGACTGACAGATATGTGTACTTAATTATTAATTTGTTAATTATGATTCCAAGCTAAACCTTCTGTGATGCTGTGCCACCTCCCTGACGTGTGACCTCTTATATGGATAAATGCCTTTAACTTGTTTTGTGATTGTTCCAGATAGATGGGTGGGCATTGCGACAGGACACGTGTGGATGAAGAGGTTTATGGTCAGACGTTTGACACTTCTGGTGAGTGATCTATTATCGAATAATAACATAGAACAATTGACACCGGATATATGACATCATCTTTAAGTTCCGTGCAATTCCTGTCTCTAATAGTAAAATACATCCAAAACAGGTTCCATGATCATTTTTGTATTTCGTTATTTCTTAAAATATCTGGCAAATTATTCCATATGCTAGCACAAGTATGATGTAATGGGCATTTTAAACAGCTTGTTGAGTGTTTTCAACTTTTTCGTGGGGATGATCACGTCTGTACACTAGATAATATGATATCTCGCGTTATCCAGGGACTTCATCTTGATTTTACTCTGTATGTTTTTAATGAAGCATTGCTTCTTCATTGTTTTATCAACGTTAAAAGACCATGTACGCCAGGCAACATTGATATGGTCACAGTTATAAACAGAATCAACAAGATTACATTAGAGCGTTATGATATTCAAAGATATCGAATATTTAAAATTTGTTATAAACATATTTATTAGGCAATTGAAACAAATACCTGATAGTAAGCCGAGCTGGTGCGTGATGTAGAGGGGGCGCAGCTCTCCTTCGCATGATTCAAGTCAGTATAGTGTCATTACAGTGGAGGTCAGGGCATGAAAAAACGTATTGTGACAGCATAAAGCTTTTATATGGTATCATTTACTTGACAGAAATGTACAGTTTTCACGATATATTTAATAACGAAGACACAAAAGTACCCAGCCTTCTGGCTTATTAGTCAGTTTAAAATATAACAAAATTTACTGTGAGCGATAAGAACGATTACTCCCCGAATGAAAAATCCTGACGTGACTTTTACGCCCTTAAAAAAAACAGCAATCATTTAATTTGCACATCAATTCGACGGTGAAGTTATGTTGGGACAGTTCCTAAATCAGCATATCTGACACATTCACATACACATTATTATCGTAACATTTACACAGTCTTTCAACGGGTATACTTTCAACGGGTATATTTTTAAATCTTCCTACTTCAATCTCAAGTGGTAGTATGCTTATAACCTGCGCAATTTTTCTTATGAAAAAGAACTATTATATCTCATTTTCATTATGATGTCTTGTCATACCTATTTCAGTCTTTAATATGTTTTTTAAATGGCTTTTATTTCTTTATCTGATATATGCTTCTTGTACTTTATTTGGCTTGCTTATTAGTATAAGTTATCTAAATTTGGAATCATGTAGTGAAATCGTTATACAAATAATATACGAAATCACAAAATGTAAGCTTATTTACACAAGCTACACCTTACGTTTGTTTCCGTTTATAGCCGTTAGTATTTGCATGGTTTTCGTTAGATAATGTTGGATTTTGTTATTTTATCAAAATGTATAAGCTCCATACGTACCTAATTGATACGGTCAATCTTAAGGACTTGTAAGGCTTTAACAAAATATGTGGAATATGCTTCTCATTTATGTTCTGTTTAATTTCCATCAAAATGACTAGTCTTTACTGACTGACATCATGCAATATTAATTGCATGTCGCTCGGTCACATACATATGACGTCGTAGTTATTTTAGATCTGCAACTTTTCACGAAAAGTGAAGAGCATCGGCAGCTCAGTGTCGTTATGGTCCTATTTACCGTTGTGCATTTATTAGACATGGGATCATGACAATGATACCTGTTTTTTTCACAGATATTTTGGCAATGCATAGCGCTAATTGAAATGCAGATTCAAAATGTTTGGACATTCAAAAATCATGTTTTATATTTGATTTTTTATTACGTGAGACTCCGGAAATTATAACTCTTCATTTCTTAAAAGAATATATTTTTATTGACTATTTTGGTGATTTCATGTGGCGGCCATCTTAGATATTTGCAGAATAAAAATCATTTTTTATACTTAATAATTTAATATGTGATATTAGTGAAGTTAAAATTAAATTTACCTTTTTAATTTCATGTTCAAAGTGGCGGTCATTTTGGATTTCGCGAAACCGTGTAAGAGTAGTGGACAATTCACGGTGGCTCAACGGATATGTCATTTATTATATCATTTTGGAGCACTGTGCCAAATTTAGTGCTTTTGTCTGTCCGATAAATATAATTTAGATTGATGTGAATCCTAGAACAATAACAATAATATCATGGTCACGCATCGGAAATGGTACAACACCTCTACGTACATTTAAATCAGGCATATATCTACATATGATCAATCGTAGACTTCCTACTTAAATTAGATAGAGTTTAATTTGTAGTAAGCTACGATTAATTCAATGAAAGTTCAATGCGGTGAGCCGGTTTCTCGGCAAGAGTTTCATCATTAACGTAATCAAAACTAATTCTCGTGAGATTATTATCTCATTTTCTATTATTTAGGATGTCATTCAAAGGCAGTTGGAGGACGATAATGATAAATATATATTAAATGGTGCACACTTTGGAAGTTTAATTGTTTCCAAGATTACCTCAGTATTTGAATATTTAGTTTATCAGATATGCATGCGTGACATAAAAATTGATATATATAATGTCACACCTTCCTCCTATCTTAGTCCAGGATCAGGGACCATAAAAAAAATCGTTTAATCGGCAGTACATCTAAGATATGACTTGACAAAATGGTAAAATAGATGTTCAGGAACAATTCCAGGTAGTATGTACAATCAAATTGTGGTATCAGTTATATATTTTGATCGCTTATATGCGGGTGCTCCAAAGCCTCTCTGGAATTAGGGGTAGGGTTACGTAAACGTCTGTCGTTGCGTTTCTATTTAACCAATCGACACATGCGATATATCATATAACATATTCCTAAATTTCCGTTCTAATGATATATCGCACACACCAGTATATATTCGTCTTTCCACATACGCTCAAGCATGATTTGTATTATATAATATAATGATTTATGTCTCATGTCTTTCGCTTGCCTAGCTATTGATGTAATGGTGTCGTTGTGTACTTTCTGATGGAAGGTAGAAGCTTGTTGTTGAATAATTTCTGGAGTTCAAAAGCCTGAGTTGTATGTGTTTCATAGATAGAAATCCACGTAGGTAGACATAGGCTAGTCGATCTAGCTGTAAAAACACTGATCTGCGGAAAAAATCCATCTAATCAAACTTTTTCGATTTTATGTTCTTCAATACCTCTATTATCACAAAAAAAAGTCCCGAGAAATATAAATTGGAGAAAACAAATCACGACACTTTTATCAATTTACACAAATCAATTTCTTGTCCATCCATTACATTTCGAGACCACTGTTTTGCATAAAAAAAATGTGAATTATTTTAAGTCAAGTAAACTTTTTGAACAAGTTAGGTTGGGTTATACCCCGGAAAAAAGTCAAACAGAAGTCACTATGGAACCAAAAATTCAAGATCACCGCTATTTTCGTTAAAATGATAGATATTTGCTACCTATCTAAATCATATCTAATAATTTTAACTTGCTTGCTATACTCAAAGAAAAATTAATTAAGATTTAGAAAATATATCTAAGGCATACATACACAATTTTTTATCAAAATTACAAAATATTTTTCGAAATTTATCTCCACGATATATTGTCTCTGTGATAGTGAAAAATATATAAACTATTGTCTCCTACTAGCCAGGGGCCACATTCTCGAAGAGTTACGAACTTCGTAAGTGGCCAAATGTACGAAATTTCGTAGAATTTTTACTAAACTTCGTGTCTTTTTCAAAAAATTCGTAAGTCCTATTCCCAAAATTTCTACGAATAAATAATTTCGTATCTTCTAATAAATTTCGCAAATATTGTCATAAAGTTACGAAGTCGAAAGTGGTGTCATAAATTTAGGAATATTGAAATGTTTTTTGTGACCAACGAGACCATTTTTGACAAAAAAGGTAAGCTTTGCAGCAAATAGGCCTATGCTATGTCATTTTAATAGAAATTGCGATCATCTTGTATTTTATTTCCCAGCGCTTTCGTCGAACAGTAAACAACCCTAGCCTAACTTGTTCCGAAAGATTGTTGGGTTTATGCTCAATTTTTAAATATTGCTCTGCGAAATACATGTCCAGATATGTGCGTATACATCTGAGTAGTCATGTCTTAAAGTAGAAAAGAAATGTGCTATTTTGTATAAATTGATCAAAGTGTTGTTAATTTTTTTAAACAAGGTATTTTTTCAGGATTTTTTTCTGTGATACTAGAGGTATTGAAGAACATAAAATCGAAGAGTTTGGTTACATGATTTTTTTACGCAACGTTTTCACCAACGTTTAGTATTTCAATGTGTTGATTTTGAATATAATTGTACATGTAATTTGAGCCCATTCATAAAAAAACGGGATATGTTGCGTGACAAAACCTGGAAGCACGACATTCGACCCGGGCTAATGTATTTTGAGCTCAAACCACTGGTACTGTGTCATGTTTAAAAATATATATAAATATAACTTGATTCGTTGATGATAAAAAATCATTTGTTGCTGTCCAGATTAAGTTTTAATTTTGAATCTGTCATCCAAGCCTGATCATGTCCGGAACCGGGCGATAATATATGCATACGGCATCGCTGGGAAGGTCTCATCTCAGCACAAGTAACCACGTCAAGCCATCGTCTTTAGGCGAGGGCTTGATGTGGTGACGAGTGCTGAGATCGGCACATCTCGCTGTACCCAACTATGCTGCATGTGCATGTATTTCCTCGTAGGAAGAACTATTTAAAATAACAAAATCAAACTTATCAGTGAAGCGTGTAGGAGAGACAGCGAGATGGGCTGATCTCATCATACGTCTCGTATAGACGGGACACCTGTCTGACACTTCGATTCAATTGTTTATTTCCTGACGTGACCTTAAAAAAACTACGACGGTGGCGGCCATACACTTTTTTAGGCGTTACAAATTGATTGTACATCACTAGACAGTCAGATGAGGGCGGCCAAACATCATACTGGTGCCTCGCCTGTTTTTTTTTCAAGCAGCTGGTCAACCGGGTGCGGGACCTATTGACAATGTTGACTTCGTAGTGAAAGCCAACAGCACGAGTGCGATAATTTTGTTTTATTGTTTGTATTTGACGAGTTTTGTTTTTAAGTTAGTATGAAATGTGCAGGCTACCTGAACACTGAAGGAAGTGAGTCCTTCAATGATATATTTCACAAATTAGGATATTGTGATTTTCAAGTAAGCAATACAAAATTGTATCAATGCCGTTGAAATATGATCAAGTTTTCAAGTACTATTAGAAGAAGCCATAAAAACGTTTTCGACCTCATCTTATGTAGCTGGTTTAAAACACAATAAATGAGAGCAGTGGCGGTGTAAGGGGGAGGGGGGATTTACCCTCCCCCCCCCTCAAAAAAATCCACAACTTTATCCGAGGGTTTTTTATGAACTGGTAAAAGAAGGAGGAACAAGCGGTGCCCAGTATGCCTTAGATTGCAAGAGAAGGCCATTGGAATGCATTTTTTCCCGGGGGCATGTTCCAGACCCCCCCCCCCCCCAATCATATTAAATTTTGTTATCAATATGTCTATATATAAGTGTTGCTCCGTCTTTTTAGTGAATTATACATACGGTCCCTGCATCACAAAATAAACTATTTACTTGTATTTTACAGAAGGAGTAATCTCTGGGCAGGATGAGTTTACAGGAGGCTTTCAACCTGATACACGTGTCCCACGTGTTGTGGATGTACGTACCCCCGTTCCTGATCTTTCCGGGAGCTATTGGCAACATATGCTGTATCATCACGCTCCAGGTAGGAATTGGCGTTGTGATTGTGAAATTAAGTTTGTCATATGTATTTGCCAGTTCGTGGGAAAACTATACACAAGAGGATTAACCATAAAGTGCTGACATATCAAATTTCACCCACAATTCTGTGTCGCTACCGCCACCCACAATTTTAAGTAAGTGAAAAGTATTCATAATTATGTGTATAATTTGACACCAGACGTTTTCAAACCTTGTTGTTTAAAAACACATTTCATTCCCAATTTGAGTATAAATGTTATTTGGATAGCCTCATGTATGGGTAGTCTCATGTATTGCACATCCCATGATATACACCTTTGATACATGTATGTTGAATATGTACAAAAACGCTATCCGCCGGAGTGGCGCTATCCGCCGGAGTGGGGTAGACCGCCATGTTGTCATAGTTGTATCTTTATGTCCATAATTATGGTTGTGAATCTGACTCGAGCGCAGCGAGAGGGAATTAGCAGCTGGGGGTTCAGTGGCATCTAAGCCCCCATAGGAATTTTTTTGTTTTTGGTTGTTTCTGGGAGAACTTGAAATTAATTTCTGGAGACATAATTGAGCTGTTAATTGACCACGGCGGCCCCATCTCTTGATCCGCTAATGCCCCCCACCCGAAAGTTTCTGTAATTCCGACCACTTTTACCAGTTTAAGATGCAATTTCCTTATACTTGGCAACACATTTCAGTCTTGGTTGTTTCTCGGAGCACTTGTAATTAATTTATTGAGACATAATTTAACTGTTAATTGACTACCACAGCCCCATGCATTTCCTGATCCGCTAATGCCCCCACTTTTTCTATTTTCGACTACCTTTAGATGCAATGTCCTTGTACTTGGCAACACGATTCACTATTGTTTTTTTTGTATCGTGTGCTTGTAAACGTTATTTAATTATCATACATTTTATTTCAGGCTGTTGGTAGGCCTATCCATCATTTTTGCGAGCATACTTACGCCCATCAATGGGAGTTTCCGTCCACTACCGAACTCAAATTGTGGAAACAATGCGAAGCTTTTAGTGAACATGTAAAAATAAATTAAAACTAGTAGGCCTATAACATACCCCAATAATTTATTTCACAATTATTTCAATTATTTCACATCGATTTGATTTTGATTTAATTTATCTATGATATTGGCATCTTAGAAATTTTACTTTACTTCTTATATGAAAAATCTTTTCATTATATTTTCCCAAGTATTTGCCTACATTCTAACCTTTGCAAATAAAAAACGCTTGTGGTGTGCGCATCAGATATAAATCCATATGAAAATAACATTTAAGAACATTCATTTAATTTACTGTAAACCCGCATGATGCCTTAATGTATTATTATTATTTTAAATTCCCGCTTAGTGTCACACAGTCAATACATCATAGATCCCAATGTAGTGGTCTTGTTTTAACGAGGGGTGTTAGAGAAACCAAATAACCCTAACTGGATACGGCCATGCAAAAATTGATATTTCCCCAATTGACATACAGTTCCGCTAGTCCAAAGTTGAACACCTCGGAGCACTTCCCGTGGTAAGCGGGTTGTGGCAACTAACCCATCGCAGTGCACGACCCGGGGCACTGCTAAAAGTGCCACGGTGTAAACAGTTGATCTGATTGTAGTTTTACCCGCTCGCGGGGTAAGCCTCTTAGCTCAGGTCTTGCCCCGCATGTTAAGGGTATGGTCAACTCTCAAAATTCTGCAGTTCAACAGTCCCCCATAATGCGATTGTGTCCGTGGGTAGGCCAAAGCCCTATTCCATAATAACACACAATATGTGTTTCATACCCAAAGCCTCATTAAGAGCAAGTTCTCAAATCACAGCAAGTGCATATATACTTGAACGACATCTATGAGTTAATAATTCAAAGCCCTTAGCCCTGGACCCTACTTGGTGGTTAGCTTGCAGACAAACTGACTGTATTACTGTGGGGATGTCGAAACGGCCTGACCCCAAGATTGTATTGACACCCAGTAAACACAAACCATTTGTATGACTTTATACAATGTTGGACCAACGTCGAAGACGTTGGGCCGACGTTATATAAATGTTATACAAATGTTTTGTGTTTGCTGGGCAGGAGACCTTTCTCTCAAACATTGTACATTTATCCAATGTTGGTTCAATGTTGGGCCAGTGTCGCAGACGTTGGCCTAAGATTAAAACAGCATCGAATCAATGTCTCGTTTGAGTAGTATCTTGTAAGCAGTTCAGTGGCTGATATTAATGCCGTCAATCTGTACTCAATAGGCTACTGTTGGCCTACACTTGACCGTCCCACGCATGCCCATTTTGCAGTTGGATGATTCTTTAACCCGGGGCAATACTGAGCCACAAGCTTTTGTCACGGGTAGCTTTAACAGGTTGCAAATTTCACATAATGAATGAATGAATAAAGGAATGAATTAATGAATGAATGAATAAAAAAATGAATGAATGAATAATTGAATAAATAATTGCATGAATGGATGAATGAATGAATGAATGAATGAATGCACGAATGAATAAATGAATGAATGAATGATTGAATGAATGAATGAATGAATGAATGAATGAATGAATGAATGAATGAATTAATAATTTACCTGAATAATAACGTATGCATAAAAAAATAATTATTTTAGGTTGGTTGTAGATTAACCGGACTATAATAATAACAACATTATAAAATATATATAAAAAATAAAATGCCACGGGTGATATTTATTTTTAACCTGGGCTTAGCCCTGGTTGTATGTAACACGGGGTAACCCGGTGTAATCTGCAGGCTACACCCCGGGTCGATGGGGTGTTCAACTTTGGCATAGCAGTACTGTAGCTGATTCATCAAAAACAATAAAATCGCCTTGCGAATTTCACCATACAAATGAGAGTCCCTATCGGAATGGATTGTACTATTTTAGTTAAAGTGTATTTTATTTATTATGTGCCAAAATTGTTAAACAAGTAGGGACAGACACGCAGTAAATGTGCTGTTAAAAGTCCATGAATATATCGATTGAAGTAAATTTAGAATGATGTGAACCGTTGTCCAGTCCTTGTCAGTATTTTTAAATTCAAATGACGAAAATGAAATGCATTCATGAGAAATAAACATCGCCCAAAAGCAATGATTTTAATACACATGTTCTCAATCTCAGCTACATTTGGTCAATCTGACAATACTATCTCTATGTTATTTGATCTGAGATTGTTTGAGGGAGCTAACTCTATTTTGTTTTGTGTTATTTCAGACCAAGGCCTTTCGAAATATGTCCATGGCGTTTCTGCTGACGGCTCTTGCTGCTGTAGACACCATTTGTCTATGTGTGGTACTTCTTCACACATGGCTGAGTCATGTGGCAGAATGGGACGTGCGGCTTATAAATGACACGACCTGCCGTCTGCACGTGTTCCTCACCTATCTTTGCGTACACGTCTCCGCATGGACCTTGGTACTGATCACCGCCGAGAGGGTGGTGTCCGTGGTTCTGCCCCTGAGGGCGGCCAAACTTTGCTGCCGATGCCGAGTTGTGGCAGCTTGGTGTGTGACCGTAGGCATCCTGACTTGTGCGAACTCTTACGTGCATCTTGGAAACACTGAGCTGACGAGGACCATGGTGAACGACACCATTGACATGAATGGCACCATGGAGGTAATGAAAATCAGTAAGTGCGACCTGAAGGACCAAGGCGGCTCCAGCTTCCTCAGATCTCTCCGGCTGTGGGGAGACCTTCTCCTCAGTTGTCTCCTACCCAGCTTTTTTATTATCGTTGGCAACATTATTGTGGTGTTCAAGCTGGTGGAGCTCGCCCGGAAAAGACGCAGTATGCAGTCCAGCAGGCTGCAGATGAACGGGTTCCACAGCACAGAGCTGATGGAGCAGGAGGGCCTCACCAACAGCACGAAGCTGCCTGTGCCCAAGAGAAAACGAAAAAAGAAGAGCACACGCGCCATCACGCTCATGCTGCTCACAGTGTGCCTTGTGTTCCTGTTCACCTCACTGCCTATCAATATTTACCTCATCTGGGAGGAGTATATATCTATGTCTGAGCAGAGCCTGGAATACGCCCTGCCCCTGAACACTGCCCGATCTGTACTAATCTTCACCGTGCTCAGTCTAGTGTACCACGTCAACAACGCCGTGAACTTCATGCTTTATTTTATCAGCAGCTCACTGTTCAGGAACGCGGCCAGGGAGCGTTTCTGTTGCACCGCAAACAACAATCGGCAACAGGAGAGAATGGCTTGGGCCACACAGAGGATAAAGACGTAGATGACACCACCACATCAAATGAAAAATAGCAGTATAGGCCTACTCATAAAAAACACCTCACCTTCCATTCAATATGAGCCATGATGGCTCCCTTCTCAGTCTCAGTTCCAACTTGACATACATAGGCCGACTGCCCTCAAAGACAAACACCAATAACTGCCTACTTTTATGTAAGCAGTAACTGTTGCCTGCCATTGCACACCAGCCTTAGAATTAAACATGCTTATTAGGCCTATATACCAATGCTGCTATTTGTCCTAATCTTTGCCGGTCTTGTGCAATATATCATTATTGACCCAATCACTAACTTATGATTTAAAAGACATAAAAAAAATTGTGATAGGCCTATGTGGCCAGATTTACTAACTGTTAATTTTATTATGTTTTTCTCTGTCAGTGATATTTCAGTCTTTTTATAATATTTGGGTGAATCTGAAAGATCCGTAGGCTAAGGTCGAGGCTGTTTTCTAGACCGTCTATAGCCTATAGGCCTAGGCCTACATCAGTATGTATTCTAGAGCTAGGCTAGAACCTAGACTACTGACTAGACTACGCATCTTTTAGACATTTATGAAGGCCTACGTGTGTTTGTGCATCTAATCTTTGCTTAGATTACCCTACGTACTAGTTCTGGACCTACAGTCAGATAGACAGTACAAGCAGTGATTGTTTTATAAGTTAACAATAACGGTTCGTGAGCACAGTACACACGCAGACTACCTATCTAGGCGTAGGCGTAGGCTACACATCCTGCCAGATCTGTGAAAGACTGTGACTGCAGTGCTCACTGTTGTCAGATATGCGGGTGTGACACGCATAGTTACACATTTGTTGTCCGCTAAAGCTATTCATATTCCATAGATTATGTTTTATCTTATTATTATTTAAGTCTATGTAAGATCCATGGATGTAGTCTGACGGAATATGTCCTCTTTCATCCGCGGACGGTGTATATCTACAGTACGGTAGGCCTATGTGGCATTTTACGTCAATAAATTTAATGTTGTTTTTTTCACCCCAATGGATAAGTGTATGTAAGATCCATGCATGTAAGGTGTGCATATCATACACCCTTTCATCCATGGGTCTGTTTATTTATTCAAAATATATGTTCAGGTGTTTTTACATACCATACTATAGGCCTATGTGTGGACCTTATTACAGTATCCAGAGCTCTAAAACTTTCATGTCATATAGTCTGCGATACTTGATGGCTGTGTAAAATTTCAGGTAGGAAGAGCAAGTAGAAGTTGGTTATTTTGGAGTTATTTGTATATCCATGAATGATATGTGTGGTCGTGTGTAATGTTTGAAGAAAGATTCACGCTGTGCTTTAAGGTGGTTGGTGAATTTTCAAATGTAGAATTATATGTTTTCGTTTTCTTCGCTTATGTTGATCCCGGGCTTGGCCTCTTTTCCGCTTGCGACGATGTGTTTTTTTCTGGATGCCCCATCGCTCATCAGCATCAGCCATATTGATGTGGCCAAACGTTTCTGTAATGAGAAATTTGCGTTTCCAGTAGGCACAAATAATATATTTATTCAGGTAAAAACTGGAGATCCAGGATTTACATAATGTCTACAAAGTTCAGTTTCATAAAGGTTGTTTGATATTTTAAATTTTATATATTTATTAGTATATCAGATTATAAATAATGTAAGTATTATTAGCAGTGTAGTTGTGTAGTTCAGTATGATAAAGTATTCCCATATTAACATCGTGTACACATGTAGCGAGAGGAGGCGTTGCCATAAACTGCGAGGAGGTGTTGCCAAAATAGTTCACTGTGGATACCTTTATTTTATTAAACTCTGATATTAAACGATTATTTCCAACATATTCCTAAGATTGCAAATATTTACTGATGTTGTATCTTTGTAATAATTGTATCTGTGCAATTCTATTGAATAGTATGAACATACAAAAGGGAAATATAGTGGGTATAGTATACTCAAACTATTACCGATTTTCCATGTCTACATTAAAAACAGCATGTTGTCACTGCTTCTGTCGAGTCCACAGCTTTCAGACGACTACACGAGGGACATATATTAGGCTTTTTAAATTGCAATGTTTGTTCACAGTTGGATAAATGTAAAATGAAACATAAATACCTGCTCATTTGCTGAAAATATGGGTTTTTCATACGTTGCCTCGTGTTTTTGGACTCGGAGGCGGACGTTTATCCTGCAAAAGGGATGTTTCGCCTCTGAAACGGACTAACGATTATAGCATTTGGTTTCCTCAGCATTACAATGAGCTAACATAGCTTTAAAGTATTAAACGAGGCATGACATGTTTTGATGGCCGCAGTTACCAGGACAGTGTATTGACCTGAACTTACTATCATTATGTTTCAGACGTGAAATTACAGATCTTGTTTTACTTTAGAAATGTTTAAATAAAGACTCTAAAATACATATTGAAAATGTCAGCTGTGTGTGAGTAATAGGATGAAAAATATGTTCCTGTGATATTGTGATGCAATTTTAAGTATATGTTACCACTTTTTTTTACATATTAATATTTTAGTCTCAATTATCTAGGATTGTTGTGCTCATTTTTAATTAAAGTTGTTAATTTATAAATATGTTACAATGATATTGTTGTGCAATACTATTTATTTGTATTATTATCTAATTTTTTTTGCAACTATTGAGCATGTTATGCTTAATAATTATTACATTTATACTTTTAGTATTGTTTGCTTATCTTAATGGTTGTAACTTAGTATTATTGTTTTTAACACAAGCCTTCTTGGATTCTTAATTATATTATAATGCTTGTTTTTTTTTTATTTTGAGGGCGGTGGCCTCGCATGTCGCCACTTGCCTCTATATGTACATTGTATGTGTAAAAAGGCTAATAAATAAATAAAATAAATAGAAAAAAACAATAGTAGTGTGTCTTTTTGACGTTATTCTGATATCTGTTGTAAGATCCATGGAAGTAGTTTGGTAGAATATGTCCTCCTTATCCGTGGACCGTGTATATCTACAGTATGTAACATTTTACGTCGATTTAATATTTTGGTTTCACCTGAAAGGCTAAGTGTATGTAATATATATGCAGGTATTGGTAGTATATATCAAGATCCTTTTACCCATGGGTCCTTTTATCTATTTTTTTTAAATGAACGTATACCTTTTCAGTGCATTTATCATACCCATCCTATATGTGTCGACCTTATTTTAATATCCAGTGCTCTAAAACTGATTTTATGTTACATAGTCTGTGATATTGATGTTTGTGTGGAATTTCAAGTGGAGCAAAAAAAGAAAAATTGTGTTTTAATGATGTTATTCTTATATACGGGCTAGCTTTTTGCTCAAGAAAATATTTTTTGACAACTTTGCAGCGGCCATCTTTGATTCCTTCATATATATTATTTTCTAGTTTTTTAATGGTTCCATTGGATATTAAAATGTGAGATTACACAACAAAACAGTGTTCGTGAGATGATATATAAGCCAACTCGTAAAACTGTATACATTTCAATGGGAATTTCAAGTGGAGCAAAAAAAGAAAAATTGTGTTTTAATGATGTTATTCTTATATACGTGCTAGCTTTTTGCTCAAGAAAATATTTTTTGACAATTTTGCAGCGGCCATCTTTGATTCCTTCATAAATATTATTTTCTAGTTTTTTAATGGTTCCATTGGATATTAAAATGTGAGATTACACAACAAACCAGTGTTTGTGAGATGATATATAAGCCAACTCGTAAAACTGTATACATTTCAATGGGCGTAATGCATTTCAGGATAATTTTTTGATTACGACTACAATGCGACCATTTTGAAATCGGCGATAGTGAATAATTACCCCACAAATCATGCATTAATCAATTGATTTTGACTCAAGGTTGGTCCCTGAAACAAAGGATACTGCTAATGAAGGTTTTTCTATGCAATAGACCTGTGCTCATAAAATACTTGCAACTTGAATTTTATCGTAAATATTATATTATATTACTTGAAAATACATTAAAGAACATTAAAATCTAAGATTAAGCACTAAAACTGTGTTTGTAAGATAATTATAAAGCAGACCACATTGAATGATGCATTTCAGGACAATTCATTGTTTTTATAGCGGCCATTTTAAAATTTGCCATATAATGACTATCACTCGAAAAGTCGAGCATTATTAGCCAACATTGGACTAAGGATTTCTCTGAACCAAATAGTGCCGCTCATAGCGACATAAAATAATCTCTTGTCAAGAACTATTTTCAACAAAGTGAAATTAAACAAGAGTTGAAAAAATGCATTTTTTTGACATATTAACACAATTCAAAACAGCTCCCCAAGGTAGGATAATATAGTAAAATTATATTAACTTTTACTATTTTCTCTCCATGAATATATGGCATAATGCACTTAGTAATGCAAATCTATCATTATTTCATTTAAATGTTACAATATTGCGATAGCGTGAGCTATACGCTAAAATCCAGTTTACAGATATAAATATTTGAAAAGAAAATTGCGTTATTTTATATTTGCTTAGAAAAACGAGTTGGTGCCACTATTTTTTCTGGGAACAACCCTAAATCCTTTCACTATGTGCCGAATAATAGTTTCGGTGAATCCTGAGGGGGTGCATGGTGGGCCTATCTGCCCCCCCCCCCCCGCCTAATACATACTGCCTTAAGGACGTGATAAACAGTATTAACTCCTCACCATTGCAGTTGCTATGCTGGAGTGTTTGCATTTTCACTCCAGCATAGGGACATATCTTCCCCGCCTATTCCTGTCAGAATAAAGTGTCCTGAATGTGATATAGTTTCCCCTCCATCATCTTGGGGCATTTCGTCCCCATGTATGCCTAATTTGTACCCCAGCATACATGTGGGGGGAGTCGTCGTCCACTTGTATTCCTTTCAGTCTAAAATGTCTTGAATATGTGTGATATATTTACTCAGGACATTTTAGTCACAACAGAATACCTCATGTATATGTTTTTCAAGTAACCCTTGTACTACGTCAATATGTACTGTACAGATAAAACAACAGTAACTGCTTACTTTTCAATATGTATATACTCATTCACCGCAACAGTTTTAGACCAATTTTTAGTTAGCGATCATTTTACCGCCAGCGACATCAGCAGCTGTGCCCAATTATGGACGGAAATTATCTTGTCTTATGCGCACCGATTTATCCCTAATAAGTTAATTGCAATACGTCCATGGGACAAATCATGGTACAATAATGAGCTCCGTTCGAAAAAAACAGAAGAGAGACTGAACGTTTAAAATAGCAAAACGCAGTAACACCACATCAGACTGGACCAAATACCGGCAATGCAGGAATGAGTATGTTCATGCATTTGAAGCTGCCGAAAATGAATTTAAACAAAAACAAATGAACAAAATCCACAGCGGCATTGGTAATTACCGTAGCTGGTGGCAAACTGTTAAAACATTTATCAGCTGAAACAAAACTTCTTCTATCCCTGCCCTAATTTGTGATAACGGTGACACCACAAACAACTCTACTGAAAAGGCAAATTTATTAAATAAATCTTTTTTAAATTATCCCACTAATGACACATCTAATGCAACTATCCCTGAAACCGAGTATCTGGCAAATGAACGTCTAGAAAATCTTATTTTATCCGAAGACGAGGTCTGTAATATTTTAAAATCATTGAAAGTTGCAAAAGCTAGTGGACTCGATGGCATCAGCCCTAGAATGTTAAAAATGACGGCTACTTCTATCACCAAACCCATGACCCGTCTATTTAATAAGTCGCTACGCGATAATATATTTCCAGATATCTGGAAAAAAGCGAATGTTTCACCATTTTCAAAGAAAGGAGATCCACACCTATGTAATAACTATAGACCAGTTTCACTACTTTCTGTTGTAGGGAAGTGTCTTGAAAAATGTGTTTTTAAGTATTTATTTAATCATATTCACGACAATGATCTTCTCTCAAAATTTCAATTTGTTTTTTAGCCAGGTGATGGCACTGTAAGACTTGTCCATATATATCATATTTTATCTCAAGCTCTGGACGAGAAGAGAAAGGTCCGTATTGTTTTTGGAGATATTTCAAAGGCTTTTGACCGTGTATGGCATCAAGGATTGCTCCATAAACTTGAATATGCAGGTATCACAGGTAATATCAATAATTGGTTATCCAGCTATTTGTCAAACAGGCTACAACGTGTCGTTGTCAAAGGTGAATACTCGTCTTGGGTTACCGTTGCTGCAGGTGTACCTCAAGGCTGGGTGATCGGCCCAATTCTATTTGTAATATACATAAACCATATAGCGAACAAATCTAACATCTGGAATCAGTCACTTTCCAGACGATAATATGATTTACATTTCTAGCAAAAATTCGGCCAGAAACCCGAGATATTATCGGCAGATCTAAAAATAATGGAGGAGTGGGCAGACCAGTGGCTAGTAACATTAGTCTGTCATGTGATATGATTCTTGCTTTACGGGGAAGCCCAGAATCCCATAACTTGTTTTTCTTTGACGAGCCAATATCCCAGGTCAAGCACCATAAACATCTCGGCATTGTAATACAGCAAATTTTAAATTTTTAAATAATATAAATAAAAAATAATAATAAAATATTGATAATATTTGTGCTACCGCGAACACCAAAATTAACATACTTAACCACATCTCACGGAATGTCAATCGGGAAACGCTTGAAATTTTATATAAATCATTTATTAAACCTGGCTTAGAGTACTCTGTTACAGTTTTCGATAACTGTATAAAAGAAGAACAAGCACACATAGAATCTGTACATAAAAGAGCTGGGAGAATCATCTCTGGTGCCATACGCGGTACGTCTAGTAATGCTATTTTTACTGAGCTCGGGTGGTAGAACATGCAGCACCGCCGACAGTAGCATAAATGTTTGATTTACCATGATATTATAAATGGTAATGCACCCCAGTATTTAATTGACGATCTACCTGATCATGTTGGCGATCGAACAAAATATAATTTACGCAACAGTGATGACTCTAATTTATACAACTGCAAAACAGAAACATTTAGAAGTTCTTTTTTCCCAAGTACTACTAAATTCTAGAATAATTTAGATGAGTCCATGCGTTTAATTGATCCAAATCAGGCTTAAAAGCAAAATTATCGAAAGTTATCGCACCTGTCCCCCCTTATTATTACAGTGGTTGCAGAAAATAAACATAATACTCGCGAGAATCCGCATGCACTGCAGCGAATTACATCAGCATTTGGCTGACATACATATTATCGAAAAAAACTTGTGTGCATGCGGACAACCAGAAACAACAGAATATCGTTCAGATTGTTGATACTTTCCCAACCCGTAGCAAACTTTTTTCTATTATAAAAAAGTAACCTCGACGTCTAGATATTAGGTCTGTCCTGCGCTCGATTCGTGTGCAACTCGTAATGGAGCCTACCAGTGCAGCCGCAGAGCCGCCACTACAGCAACATTATAATGTCCTCTAATTTTGTCAAACCGAGAGGAACCTGTATTACATTTTGTATTATTCAAATTGGTAAATAAACATATGTTTATACTATAAGTCAGGACATTAATTGGATGTTGTTTTAACTCTTTGAATACCAGTCACGACAATAAAATGCATTCTTCTCAATCTTTTTATTGGTTCTCCAAATGCTAGGTTTTGGATGGGAGATCAATACCATAGTCCGCTTTCAAGCATGTTTATATTACTAGCTATTCAGCAGGTGGCGCTAATCATCTGTTAATCCGTGTGGTGATCTCTGAACACACCGTAACCCGCTGCTGGCGCACAGTGACTATGACTTTTATCAACAAGAATATAGCAAATTGAAGTTTCATATTTAACCAAAAAAAAGCGAGGTGCTAGTCACCTCCATGGCCGTGTTCACTATTTATATTTGTCCTTCAAACCAGAAACTGCTCAGGCTGAAATCATCGGTGATTTAATTTTGGCTTGTTTATTTGACCATATGATGTAAACATGTCCATAGACTAGAACTGCAAAAGTTTTTTTTAATTTTTTGTGCTGTGCTTTTACCAGTTAGGCTAGATATAGAGACGAAATTCCTGATTTCTTATTTTGACAGGGTTGTCATTGTTTCATGGGACAGACCTTGTCTGATCGTCCTCGGAAGAGTAAAAGTTGAGCCACGGAAGAGTGCAGTTTGGATAACTGTGTAGCTTTCTTTCTCGGACGATCCCATTTGAAGACTATTATTTTATATTTAGTATTTGCCTAAATCGTCTTCGAATGTCTGTTACTGTTACATACAAAATTGGTTGACTTGTTCATTCTTCGCTAAAAATAACGAAAATAGGCCTCGGCCTATGTTATATTATAATAATCAAGTCAAACGTTGTGCCTGATTTCAGATGATTTTTCAGTCAATTCTCAACCAATTTTAATGAAATGTTACCATCACTACTTTTCCGTGATCTGGCGTTCACTTTAAAACTGTCATTGAAAAATATTGATATTATAAGTAGTATGAAGTAGTATCAAGTAGCGTAATAATTTAAACACGGTTTGTCGCAGCCGCCACTGCGGATTCCATCAGATCTGTCATTTAATGTGGCAAATTATGTTAAGCATTGTAGTGAGTTTTTATATCACAAATCTTTAACCGTTCAATGTCACGCGATTACTATGTAGGTACGAAATATTAAGAAATATCAACAAAACTGGAAATATGTTTGTGAGTAAGCTGTATGAAAATAAACATAAAAAGTAAGAAAAAAAACAGCCATATTGTTCAGTAAAGAATAATAGATTATAACGGTAACATTACAACCTGACTTGAATTATTTATGAAAAACACCTGTAACATGTCCTTATAAATTGTATTATGTTGCCACAAGAAAACCGCGAAAATGCAGAAATTGCAAGATATGGCTTCACAAACAATAAAGAAAAAAATCCTGTTTAGTCCATGAAATTGCGGCACAAAAACTGATAAAAAAGTAGAGTTTCGGTAAAAAAAAAGGTTTGTCTGTATATCTAGCTAAAATACCTACAATTTCGGATAGCGAGCAGACATGTAGCCTACAGTAAAATGGCCGAACAACTAAAAAACAAAATAGAAATGCTTGCTAAAATTTCGAATGCTGCTCAAACTAATTGCTGAGGGTACTAAGAATATAGCATTCCGTTTCATGCTCGTGGGCTCTCCAACCAAACCACAACACAAGTGTATGCTACTGGGACGATACACTATAATTTTGAAAAGCGGGGTTATGGTTATTGAAAGAAAGCGATATTGTATTTATGTCGTGAATGAAAAAAATGGTCCAGGTCGTAGGTTGTGAATGCAAAGGGTTGGGCATAGTCCAATTGATGCACAAATAAAATTTGCCGTACCATTTTTATCCGTATAAAAGTCATATCATGACGATCATTTTTCCAAAAACAAAAATAGATCCTGAAATCACAGGGAGCACAATTGACCTGATGCCGTCTCATGCGGACAAAGACTTCGTAATATGAGTTGATGGCAATAAATTAGCAGAATCAGCACTTACCAATAAATAGTATGCTGCATTAAAAAATGTAGGACTTAATTGAACGAAAACAATGTCACACATAAAGGTTGTTATTTATTTCGAAGATGACTGTCCAATTAACTGACTACATGTGATTACATTAGATCAAAATCATATTATGTAGTAGTTCATTATACATGAATTCATTGCATAATATATGGCAAAATAATGTATTGATATTATGCAAAAAAAAATTGCCATCATAAGTTTCCCATATAGCTTTTATATAATTATGGCAAAATAATGTATTGATATTATGCAAAAAAAACTTGCCATCATAGGTTTCCCATATATGCTTCTAAAAATTAGGTAGTAAACCACTACTAAAATAATACATGATTTTTACATGTTTTTTTTTAAATAAAAAATGATGGAAATTTGTAAAACATTACCATTCTAGACGTACTAAGATAAATGTACGTTAAGATAATGTGATGTGCACATCCACAAAAGTTCGCTAGATATAAAATAGGTGACGTGGACATATTTCATGCTTTAGTATTGCGAAAAATAGTTATATTTATCATACGCCTATGCACCATGGGGGTTAGTAGGTGAGTTTCAGTGATGCAGATCAATTCTTGGTCCAAAACTTTGAAATCTAATTAATCTCGAAGCTGTAACTATAATGTTTAAAGCAAGGCAAAATATACTCCATCAAAATAACATAAACTATTTCTATTTAGAAATATCAGTATTTACAATTACCACCAGTCAGTCTAACTCATGACTTGACACACAAAAACATGTTTCATGTTTCTTGTATTTGTACATGGACTGAACTAGATCTCCAATCATTTCAATAGACCCGCATCGACAGGGTGAACAATGGGCGAGTCAATGCTGGACGCTGGCCAGGAGCGGTCGCGGTGATGGCCATCAATTCTAGTGCTGCATCTGCATTCAGTCAGCGTTGGACCGACGGGCCGTGTTGACAGTTGTCAATTTAATAAAGGCATACAGTAGAGCATCAGCTACATGTACATGTGTTTTGTATTATAACCAGCCAAGCATGCCTCCAACTTGGGACGTCACGAATTAGCTCCGCCCCCTACTTTTTCCTTTGAGAAAATCGTTCCCAGTGGTTTAAAAATGGGAGCTGAGCACTCTAGTCTTTAAAAAGTCATCTAAAATAGTATGAATATGACATTGTGAAGAGTAGGTCTGGGGACTACATGGGGCCTTTCTTAACAACCGTTCAGTCAGGCTTATTTGATATCCTTTCAACGCATTATAAAGCTCAGCACATTGAGAAAAATATTCTGCTGGGACTAATCACATGCATACACAAGCTGTATGTCACTGTACTGCAAACCTTCACTGTCACTAATAATATTATTACAGACATCTTCATATTAGCGGAAAAATGACCAGGCAATTGTTGTATGGCTTTTTAGTACTCATATAATTACTGCAATGGTCTGTTTTTTTATTTGGGATATAATTCAACGTAGTCTTTAGCACATGCCAATCCATAGTCCAATCAAGCCGAATCTCTTCTGAATATCAATCAGCAGGGAGCCGGGCCGTGAGGAGCTAGGGTGGGAAAGCCAGATCAAGAATGTGTGATTTAAGTAGCGTGCGGAATGTTAAAATTGGCATTACATATTGGCACAGGCAGGGCGTTCCATAAGGCTGGGCCAGATATAGAGAAAGCTCTTGACCCAGTCTTACTTTTTATACGAGGAACAACAGATCTATTTGAATTAATGGAGCGTAGATATTTTGAGCATTTTGGACGAACAAGTAAATCAATCAGATATGCAGGTTGATTGTCTTTCAGTGTTCGGAAAATTATTGTGCATATTTTTAATTATTGAGGAACTTGACGGGAAGCCAATGTAATCGTTTTAGAATAGGAGTGGAACGACTAAAACGTGGGGCTTTGGTTACCACTCTTGCAAGGCAGGTCTGAACGCGTTGTAATCTATTTTCTGGTATATTGTAAAAAAGTGAGTTACAATAATCTAACTTGCTACTGACCAGATGCAGATGCAGATGGCTCAAGATACCTAGATACCTGCAGAGAAGATGGTTATGCCTATTTAATGCCTATGGTTTGATCGTCAGCAGCTTGTAGGTCACCTACATTCTCTACTATTCATATGGGTAATGTTGGGCCAATGTTGGCGAAGATAACTGGGCTTATTATTGTTTATAAATTATTCTGACCACCTACAAAATGCCTATAGTTTGATCGTCAGCAGCTTTTAGGCCGCCTACAATATCTACAAATCCTATGGGTAATGTTGAGCCAACGTTGGGTCAATATTGAGCCAATTTTGATGAAAATAACTAGGTTTTTTATTGTCTATAAATTATTCTAACCACCTACGATTATACTTATTATGACACTGATGCTAATTTATTTATATTATTTTGAAAGTTATGCAATAATTGGGATACAAATGGTGACTTATCCGTTTAATCCGGCTGGGGGTCCATTTTCCATTGAGTGTTTGTTCAATCTTGAGTTCTTATGTCCATTCGATTAGGATTGTGACTCCCCAAAAAAAAGAAAATGCATTTATGAGTATTGTTTAATTGCAATTCCAGTCAGTGACATGACATGCGTATAGGCAAAATGGTCAAATCCAGAATTTAACATACCAAAGCAAAGAAAAAATTCCATGTAAAGCGCATACCATTTTATAGCATTCATGCATCTTGTTGTACAGCCACATGTTTGCACATTTTGAAGTGTGTAGCTGAAGTGTGTATCTGGCTACATGCCTCACCAATAAACACTTCTTGATGTATACATGGTTCGAGTCCCAGATGGACAGACAATCCGACTTTCACAGTGCAGTCATATTGTGCCCAATGAAATATATTGAAATAATTTGATTTATGTCTCGATATTCCGAGAGAATGCAGAAAGCGATATAAAAACGCCTTCGCAAACTGTCCATATTCTAGAACGAATGGAGTTTTACTGTGATTGGTTGTGTAACAGATCAGATATTATTGTGTGCAGAACAATTTTGTTGTTGACTGTAATAAATTGGGATACTACAACATCTGTGGTGACGCATTAGGGAACCCATTTTAAGTTTCATGTGCCAGAACGACTATCCTAATTACAACATATAGTGTTTTTTTATAGAAGGCACGCAACACTGGGCGTATTACTGGTGGCAAAATTGTAATAAAAACAATGTCGCCTCGGCACACGGGTCATATAGGGTTGTGTTATTCGCAAACAAAATATTTGTAAAACTGTCAATACGGACACTATTAGGCGTATTGGATCTACTTTTACGGAACATATAGCAAATAGAAATGAAAAACAGGCCTTGTTTGTAAAGGTTAAACTTATATATCACAAACAAATTACATGTCTTTTTTCTCGGACATATTTGGACAAAAAAAGTGCACCATAAAAACTTCAAACGACAGCGTTGACCACAAGGTAAAATATGTGCATCGAGAGTAGGCCTGTTTTATTGTGAGGTGTTAAGTAATGAAATGTGTGTTAAATATAAATGCAAGTTTTTTTGGGATTCAAAGGGTCAAAATACAACATTTTTAATTTCATGACACATACATTAGGTTGATACAAGTTTCAAAACACTTTTACCCCTAAATGCCAACAACAATTATATTTTGTGAAATCTGGACCTGGCAAAAAGTACATTTTAGTCAGGTTCACTGTGTTTTTTTGTTGATATTTCATGGGGAAATTGCAAACTATACATTTTTGATATCTACTGAATCCAGAAACCAATGTTTCCATTTTTTCTGAAAAGTCTATGGCGGCCATCTTGGAATTTCATAATGCCGCCATGGAATCACTATTTTTGCGATATTTTTACTTCTAATGTACTGATCGGCTTGCTGTTAAAGTTGAATTTGCCAATTTTTAGGTCAAATATTCCAACTAAGGTACTTTTATATAGTATATAGGTAAAATGGCTAGACACGTGTCTGAATGCTAGTGGAAATGTGTATTCGCGTCCATGGGCCAGAATTGGTCACCGTTACCACCCCACTACTCTACATGAGTGGTACCATTCTGTTCAGGGGACTCCTGGGAATGGCATTAGCAATGTTACCAGGAAAAAAAGTTGGGACGCAATATGAGCTTCGGTATTTTTTAAAATGGCCGCCATGAAAATCTAATTTGGACAATATATCCAGTTCTAATTGACATAGAATCCTAATTTTGTCTACACCTATGTTTTCAGGGTCAAAGAATTGCATGAACCCACTTTAAAAAATATCGGGTCATTCCTGTATGGCTAACTCTTACAAATCCAAGATGGCCGCCGGCAAAAATCATTTTATGACAAAATCACAATGTCTATAATATTGAAAACCAAATTATATTTGTTACCATTGTATAAAAAAAAATAGTAATGAGGTTATATTAGGCATGGTTATAAAAGATAGCTCCATATCTCTGATTTTGTATATTATGCAGTTATTGTCCAGAAATACGTATTAATTGATATCCTAAGTTGAAATGTAGCCGGGCCAATATAGCGAGTTCTAATTGACATAGAATCCGAGTTCTGGTGTCTACACCTATGTTTTCTGGGTCAACGAATCGAGTGAGATTACCTGAATCATACTGAAACAAAACCATCAAGCAAATTTGAAATATTGAGGCATTTCCATGTGGCCAATGACCGCCGACTATTTTTTTTTTGTGACAAAATCACAATGTCTATATATTAAAAACTAAAATTGTATAGCAACTGTTATAGTACTGAGGACATGCATGGCTAATAAATATAGCTTCATGTCTCTGAATTTGTACATCGTGCAGTTACAAGCTTAAAATCAAGAAATGAGTATTGATATCCTACCTTAAAAATTTTGCCGGGCCAATATCGCGAGTTTTAATTGACATAGAATCACAATTCTGGTATCTACACCTATATTTTCTGGGTCACCGAATCAAACGCAACCACTTTTAACATACTGGCACATTATTATAACGGTTTTGAATACAGTTTTAAGATGGCCACTTTGTTTTTGTATTGAAGACATGTACATGGTTAGATAAAACTCATTCTTTTCTTTGAACATGTATATGTTACGCCATTACAAACCTGTCACACAAATTTGACTGGTGATACCCAAACATTCTGATGGCCAAACATTCTATTTTCCGCAAGTTAAGTGTAAACACATGCGATTTCAAAGTTTTGGTGAGTATTGTGCTGTGAATTCCTGCGCCATTTCAATCATACTGATAAATCCACTGTTGGTTGTTCTTGTGTGTCGAACACGATTTTTGTTTTCATATGGTGTACATTCAATAGACAAAGATAGGATAAGTAACTCTCATGAATTCTGACATATCCATACTTATTTGCCTGGGAAAATCTACAATAAAGGATAGCCTGTGGTACTGACTTTTTTGGTTATAGAGCAAGTAGCTACAAACTATTTTGATTGATGTCTAGCAAGACATAAAATATATCTTGTGAATATACAAATAATATATATATATATATATATAGCCGAAAGACGCAAATGAGTTTGAAATTCAATGCAGTTTATGGCAGTCATGTTGAACGGTGAACAGTATTGCCAGGCTCATTAGTGTGGGTGTAATGGGCAGAAATTTTACAGCACATTATGCATTACTCTTTAGCACTTGCAGATCTCCATTTCGAAACTTGACACCAAAAGTGCATTCAAATGTCAAAATTGCTTCAGCACATTTTAATTATTGTTCTCTTTATCAGATGGGTAAGTCATTGTATTGGGAAGAGTGTGTATATTCATATAATCAAGCATACCTTTATCTAGTGGATGTAGTTAATTGGATCTCCCTTCACTAACAGACTGCTCATCTAGAGCCCCATCGTTTCACACAGATTTCTATTTTCCCCAATGTTTTAGTTGAGGAAGCAGAATGCATAGATGATGAAAATAATAAATGAAATAAATATCCCCAAAGCTCGTATGATGACATGCTTTACTAATCTGACATTCAATAGGATAACTAGAGATATGGACCATTTCGATAACCATGCTTTGATATTGGTAACATCAATAATCCATTTGTACATTTTTCAAAATTTTCTTGATCATTATAATATTTTCAAAGTTAGCTATGTAGGACATTTTAATAATCAGTAATTTTAATCCTTTGGAAGATGTAGACACCTATACCACTATGAATAAAAAACAGTATATTTTGACTGTTTGATATCAACACTCCTTTCTGGTAGCTACATCACATAACGGTTTAAAGACCCACATGCATGTCTTCAGTACCACAACGAATATTAACTTCTATGATTTCTACGAATATTAATATATGATTTATATTATTTATATGGCAATGCTAAAAAATCTATATAGACACAATGTGATTCGAAAAACATTGGTTGGAAGCCATCGTGGATTTTTTTTAATTTGCCTTATGGTATTGTTCCAGTATATTTGTAATGGTTGCAATCGATTCGTTGATCCAGAAACATGGGTGTAGACTCTATGTCAATATTATAACTCGATATATTGGTCGGCTAAATATCCAACTTAGGCTATCAATACGCATTTCTGGACGATAACTGCATAATGTAGAATATCAGACACACATTCGATTATTTGACCCTGAATACTTAGGTGTAGACACCAGAATTTTGATTATAATTAAAACTCGAGATATGGGCTCGGCTAAATTTCAACTTAGGATATCAATACTTATGCTACTTCTGGGCGATAACTGCATAATAAAATATCAGAGACACAAACCTATCTTTTATAACCATACCTGTCGTCATTACTATGACATTTTTTTTATTTTTATACAATGTCAGCAAATATAATTTTGTTTTCAATATAGACACTGCGATTTTGTCATAAAATGATTTTCGCCGGCGGCCATCTTGGATTTTATCGAATCCCTATATAGGAATGACAACATTTATTTACGTGGTTTAATTCGATTCTTTGACCCCAAAAACATAGGTGTAGACATCACAATTATGATTCTATATGTCGATTAGAACTGGATATAGTGTCCAAATTAGATTTTCATGACGGCCATTTTGAAAAATGACGTCCCAACTTTTTTTCTGGTAACATCGCTAATATCATTCCCGGAAGTCCCCTGAACAAAATGGTACCACTCATGGGGAGTAGTGGGCGAGGTGCACGGTGACCAATTCTGGCCCATAGACTAATGCTCAAATACACCTGGACAATGCATTTCCACTATTTTATACATGAATATGCTCAATTAGACACGTGTCTGGCCATTTTACCTATTTAAAAGTACTTTAGCTGGATTCCTGGACCTCAAAAATGGTAAATTCAACTTTAACATGAAGACTCTAGGTGCATTAGAAGTGAAAATATCGCAAAAATAGTGATTCCATGGCGGCCATTTCGAAAATCAAAGATGGCCGCCATAGGCTGTTCAGAAAAAATGGAAACATTGGTTTTTGAATGCAGTACATATCAAAGCTGCCAAAAATGTATAGTTTGCAATTTCCCAACGAAATATCAACGAAATTATATATATTGACATAGTGAACCCGACTATTTATCGACCTAACAGTACATATACCACAGGTGTGCCTGGGGTGAAATATACCTGTAACCCATAGAAGACTGATGTCGACTTCAGTGTTTTATTAGCCCTGTATACCCACTGATAACCAGTGAAAAGTAAAATATGCATTCAATCTGATATGTGTTAGGGACTTGAATATCACAAATGACCTATATTTTCGGTCACTTGAAGTTGTGTTTCGCGGTAGTGTGAGATACAACTTCAAGTGACTGAAAATTTAACTTGAATACTTTAGGGCTCTATTTATGTGCTCTGTCACAAGTAGGTCTACTGAATCATTGTGGTTGTGGTTGGGACTGCGGTAAACTTAATCTATATTTAATTAACGGGTTATCTGATGCAAGCCTAACTACGGCTCTGCAAAGCCAAAATGCAGTATCTGCTTACACGTAAAGTGAGCAGATACTGCACTTTGGCGATGCACGGTAGCGTAGGCCAGCTGCTTTAAAATGAAATTATGATTGTGATTTTGATTGCAGTAATTATAGCAGTCAGATAATTTTAAGCTTCAAAAGACGAAAAATATTTATATTAATGAAATTGAAACCAGTCCCAGATTGAAGCAGCTGATCACATTCCGCAAACTATTTGTAATTCTTACTTTTAGTGATATTTAATTTGGACTAGCTTGAAATCATGTACGATCCTAGGTGTACAAACGTTACGTGGTCATATCACAATGCAATGACTTCACTGCAGCTTTATGCAGCCATGCATGTCAAATAGATATAGATTGAAGGTCATTATACTGAATAGCAGGCCTAGTTTAACGTTAAAGCGAACCTATATATGTGGGCTCAAAAGCTCACTTGTAGTGCTGGACTACATAAGTTTTGAAATAAGGTTGATGAAATGGCTGTTAGATTGAGCAAAACTTTATTTAAAGGTCATGGCATTTTGAGAAGTAGAAGCACGTGGAGTTATGTATGTAAGGATTTTCAGCGACAAACTTCAAGGTGACGTACATAATACATGAATAGGTTTCATAGAGAACAATTACATAGCTATTCGCTGAAATGTATTGCTGGTAAATAAAATTTACTTTAGATATTCATATATCCAGTGCCAAACACCATTTTAATATTTCCAACAGATTGTCGAATGAAATGAAAATGTTGATATGACCACATGTGCAGCTAAAAATAAACTATTCTTTTAAGTCGCCACCTTGATATAAGCTTCAGACTTGGTAGATTAGAAGACGAGGAAAGCTATGAGAACATGGCCAGGGATTCTAAAGGCGGTCGAGATCACCATCCAGCTAGATTTACTAGTTATATCCAAGATCCTGATCGTGATGTCTATGTCTGTGAGGTCGACTCCAAGCCTGTAAGTAGGGGAGACTGGGGATAGTTTGAACCAGATTTTGAAAAAATGATTTATTTTGTTATATGATAAAATTTGGAGACTTTTTCTCCAGAAGTATTCAACTATAGATGCTATTCTTAGGAAACATTATTCTGAAATTGAAAACAAAGTAGAGTCAGAAAAACATGTCAAAGTTAGATTGTTCACTGTTCGAACAAACTCCACACCTGTTGTTACTTCAAACATGGGATGGGGTGTGTCTAAACAGCGTTGATGTATCAGATATTATGTGGGCGTAATCTGAACTAACCCATTTTTTGTTCATTGATCGAACAAACAAAACAGGAACGTTTTTTGAAAAATGCTGTACTTAGAACTAATATCATGGAAGGCAACATAACATATATAAAGTATAGTAATACTTTCAGTTAGGGCACTACCACTATATGAGTTGAAACTGTCAGGTTCAAAGGCAAACATTGAGCAAAATATCATTTTCGGCGCAGCAAAATGAACAAAGTGTTTTACTTTTTTATAATTTGTTTTGAAAAAACCCTTTGAACATGAAGTCAAGGGTACTGATACAGTCATTCACTAGGAGGCAGCACAGAACGGAAATAAAATTACTGTCAATATTATGAGCACTGTACTGACTAACCCGGTGCAAACTAACCTCGGTCCCCCATATATTAACTAATTTAAAGCAAGTGGGTCGTCATCATTTGCTGAGTAAATATTGTGGGCGCACAATGGAATGGCAAGAATGCTCAGCATCGTCTTCGTCCACAGGAGTAGGGTCTGCCGCCATGTGCAGATTATAGTTCGATGAAGCAAAACGACCCAGCTTTTTTAAAGGCATTCACAGTTTACTAGTCTGATCAATTAGAGACAGGAAAAAATAATAGTCTTCCGCTGTGTTAGATGTCATATGTGAGTTGTACATCCTGCTAGAAAAATGTTCCAAAGTAAAGATTACATGCGAGTAAAGCAGGGCTTTGATAAATACTGCAAATTCTTCATCCAAACAATAATCATTTATTAATTTGAAAATGTATATAGTCTTATCTGACTAAAATGAAAAATTAATGTTATTTGTTTATTTGTTTTGTTTACGTTCATTTAAGATTGGAGTGATAGTGCAGAGTTTTATAGATGGAGGGAGAACTATGATTACAGAGGGCGGAAGAATGCATCCAGATTTTAGATCGAGAGGGATGTTTATAGGAATAATAAATTTTTCTTACAAGGTATGTTACAAATAAACAAAAAAATGGGTCAGCATCTTCATACTTGTAACAACAAAAGTACAAAATCATGAACAAAATGATGAATCATATTAATATCATATTTATTTAAAAAAGATTAAAGAAAACAATACATTAGAAGATAATAAACAGTAGTGGGGGACCATAATGTCCAATTAGTGTATAAATTTGCACATCTGGCTAAAATTGTCAAAATTTGTTTATAGGTCCTTTAGACCTTATAGATTTTTAATTTTGATGGATCCAACTTTAAAAAGTAGTGGAACCACCATTTTAGGCAAAATCCAAAATGGCCGCCACTCGCGAACAATAATTATCGTAACTTTGTAACCAATGAATCAAAATTAATGATGTTAACATCAATTTCATATATTTCGAGTCCAACGGTTTCATTGGTCTCGGTCTAAGCATGATTAGAGCCATATATTTTATGTTTCGACCATTTTTAGCGTTTTTGAGACCAAAATATATATAAAAATTCAATCAATCTACTAACCCATTAGATCAGGTGTGGCCATAATTGCAAGTAGACCTGCAATAACGTTACTGTATGCTAGATAAATACAATAGAACACAAAATAATAAATAATACATATGTAGCTTATTGTCAATTATCGTCATAATTTACTGTCCCGACCAGCCCAACTATTATAAAGGTAAATGTGCAGGTTTATAGTGTGATATCAAGGCTGAAGACATATCATCCGACTTTACATTTTACCCCCCTGGTCACTGGACCTGCTCATTCGTGTGCCATTTCAACTCAGCGGAGGGCATACAGTCCTGCAGCCATTTCGGCGCATTGAACTTATCGTACACATTGCCATCTCTATCCTACCTGGTTCTCATTTTCACCTGAGTCAAGTGAAGCATTTGAGGGTGAAGTGCCTTTCCTAAGGACACAACATCGAAACAATGTCCCAAGATTGAGAGGGGAGAAACATGATTTTTCTCTGAAAATCCTGCAAGAAGTCGGATTCGAAACCGCGCGGCAGGAAGCATCATTGTCAAAGCGTCACGCTCTAACCATTGCGCCATGTCCCTCTCTATGAAAATATACATAAGTTTGTTTTGTAACATTTGGACGATCACCAGCATGTATCACATACATCATCCCAACCACTCCACCGGCAGATATTTATGTTGCCCTCCCAAAGTCAGAGCTTCTCGTTCGTCCACATCATGACAAGATAGATGACGCCAAGTTAAAATAAGCCTATAAGATGCTCTAAACAAACTGCATGGGCTTTTTGATTTTGACAGCTGGGATAACAACATGAGGAAGTTGTAATAATATAAATTTCATATTAGTTAAAACCCGTTTAATGATTCTTGACCTGTAATAAATACAGCTGATTTGCTTGATCACTTGTTCGTGAGGGTGATTTCGACCTTCATATGTAGGTAATAGATGACCTGTGCTGATGTTTGTTTGTTTGTTTTCAACCAAACAAACTACTCTGGCTACCGATATATGTCTTCTCTATTTGACAATCCTGCTGTTATCATATATGGATGAACACCTTGTTCCTACACTGTTCAAGCACTGGTTGAATTTGCATTATCAGCTGAATTATCGTCACACTCAACATCATCTTCTTTTGTTTATGGTCATCATGAAGAAGGGCGAATTCTCCAAAATCGTTTGTCTAAAGATGTTATATCCCTCCTGTATATACTCAAGGGCAATCCTTTTTATTTATTGACACTTGTTTAAATATGCTCACATTAGATACAAGATAAATAATTCCTGCTGGTCCAGCAGATACATAATGCAATATGCCTTTAACATGTTAATAAAGGCATGCATGTACATGAAAGTATATGATGAATGTGTCTGTGTCTATAATTGAAGAGGGTATCTCAACCAACATTGCAAACCATCGAGAACTGAAGGCAAAAATATTAGTGTACAGAAGACAAGTACTTCGTTGGTTTCTCATTTATTTAGTTCTCTCCAATCACACCCAAATGCATATGATTTACGTTATTTGAAAATCAAAAGGAGCCACCATTAATATCTGACAGAGAGAAATGGAGGAGTGGAAAAAAATCTGACATCTTAGAATGGCTGAAAACGATGTGTCTATGAAAATTGTTGATGCTGCTGCCATTGTCCATATATGGTCCGAACCATCAAAGTTGCAAACTTTCAACAATACGTAGAATGTCATTTCTTAACATTTGTCCATAGCATGAAATCGGAGTCCATAATAACCAGACTTGACCTGATCTGGGATTCCTATCCTGATCAAAGTTTGACAGGTTTAACCTAAGAGAAAGGTGGTTGTCGAGCCAAGGTTCAGGGGTCAACACCCATCGCTGGTGACTAGAACAATTTTTGAAAAGACCAGCGAATAAGGCTGATCTCTTTAGATTCATAGGTCAAGAAATGGTTAACGATTAGAATACGTTTCCCAAATATTATATATTTCACGAAGGATGACCAGGTCACATCTTTCCGATAACGCTAACCTTTTACAATTTATGCCTTCTGATCAAATGGAAGCTGACAGTTGCATGTTCTACACATTATTAAGACATAACAATATTTATATCAGGAAAGTGAATAGCATTAGTATATGCATTGCTGTTACTAGCCTTTACTAGCCTGAGATTGACTGAATTTTGGGTTAGTTTCGGCTCTGGCAAAAGGTTTCAGACAATCTCCATCCATGCAATCGTAAAAATAACTTGGTCCCCAAAGGTGCATCTCACTCCCACTCTCCTTTACTTGCTGCAATAGGCCTTCTAGTTCATCTTATATGAGTATTGTCAGAAAAGTGCATTGGCTGCATTGGATGCCTACCCAGAAATAACAGACACATTCGTGGCATATACCGAATATCCTCTTCTGTCCTCTCTGGACTCCATTGACATGGCTGGAGCGGTGCATGGACTGTGACAAGCGAGCATTAGAAAACATACCACCCAAACAAGAGGCCTTACTTCGGTCTTCTAGACGAGCACGGCATCAGGCACAATATATTTGCAGAAAGGCACTTGAAATGCAGCAAAATATACAATCCATAGGAATGGAGCTGGGTCTGCTGAATGTTTTGCAGATATTAGGGTTGTGCATTGTTGCAGCACTGCAACACTGCAATCAATAATGTCAAAAAAGCATAACCTAATAAGGGGAATTGCAAATGTGCTAATGCTAATCTAGGATGCACACATCTATGTCACCTTGACTGGGAGTGCATAAACAATGAATGTCCAAATAATGTTTGCTAACCGCGATACATGTACTAACTGAAGATTTATTTAACTGATGATGCTTACCAATATGTATAGGCCTATATAAATTATGTTGTTAACAGTCAAATATGAATCAAATGTCACTAACTATTTTTTAAATGTGTCCAGCGTTCGATATTTTGGTTTTTAGCATATTCTTTTTACAAAATGTGTTATTTTGGACATTTTAAATAAAACTAAAACATGCAATTTCATCCCAATCACTTTTACACTATAAAAAATAGATTCCTCGTCATCCAAATATATAAAATTGATGTTAACATCGTAAAATTTGGGCCATATGTTGCCAAGATATGATAATTTTGGTTTTCGAGTGGCGGCCATTTTGAATTTTGCCTAAAATGGTGGATCCAGCCATTTTTCAGATTGGATCCATCAAAAATATGAAAGAGTATTGTCTTGTGAGCTTGTACACCGATTTTCACAATTTTAGCCAGATGTGCAAATTTAATACATTATGGTCCCCCACTACAGGTATGTTTATAGATAGTCTACCAATCTGCAAATCACTAAATTAATAATAAAAACATCCATAAACATGATGAATCGATAACCATAAGCCATCTTCTGTTATAAGTGAATGTTCTATGTCTAATACTTAGTTATATGAAAATGGGAGTTATTGTGAAAAACAACTATAGGACTATACGTTGTCTCTAGCCGTAGAACAGCTTTAGAAAAACTCTACATAATGGTGATATATTTGTTGTACAGGAAGCCTTAAGAAAGAGGCCGCATCTTTCTACATCTGTTCATTGTTCGTTGGATGACGTTGTATATGGTTACCATCCTCCCCCAGAGATTCTGACATACAGAGTAAGAATTATCTGTTTTAATGAGATCACTTATTTTAACCAATCACCTCATGCATTGAAATCACAGCAAACACAATACATGGAACCAATGTTGGGCCAGCGTCGCAGACGCAGGGCAAACATTACAACAATAATAATTTTGTTAAATGTGTTTGATTGCTGGGATGACAAATATATATTTTTTAAACTTTTGAAATCATTGTTTTATTTACTGTAAATTTATTTAGAGCATAGACATGGAGAGGAATGGACTGCCGACTTCAAATCTCACGACACTGATTGATGTGTGAGAGCTTCCGTCCGCAAAAATTGGCGAGAGGAGGGATGGCTTACTTCCGCTGTAAACTGTCAACCATGTTTTTTTTATAGTTTTTCATGGGTATGTCAACATTGTGTTAATCACAATTTCAATCACAGTCAAATTAATGATTAACATCAATATCTTTCGAATAATAGTTCATTCTGCTTCATTATCAAAAGTATCTAAATATTACAACAATAATAAAACATCCAAGCACATAAAGCATACTTCTCCCTTAAAAATGTGTGACCAGTCTGTGCACATGTGATGTCATAGATCATAGACGTATACACACCATGTCCAATACACCCAGAGACTCGTCAGCACCGATCTCTCACCAGTCGACAGTCCATTCCTCTTCATCCGGTAATAGGTGTGGGGCGCTGCATCTGGGGGCATGACACCCAATAAATGTTAAAAAACGAGGCTCTAAGCAGGGCATGTTTTCGTCCACCCTACAGTACAACACATTTTGCGTATATACAAAGGGTGGGGGGAGGGCGGTTACAGGCACACAAAAACAACTGGATACGGCCCTAGAATCGCCTCATATATTTGACTGCTGTATTATTTATTTACATGGTCCTTTGTGGTCCTTAAACATTCTTCAATTCGAGTTTCGCTCGTTTAGATTTTATAATTTCGGTCAATAATAAATGTGCATATATTTTACCCATTCACCAGGCTATTCATATCTACTGATTTATTTTAATGCATATTATACTATATTACTTAATTAAGTAAACGTGTTTGTTGCAGCCTGTTCTGGGGTATTTTTTGAAGGATCGTATGCACTTCCTCTCACAATCAACCTCACCACTCACTACTTTACGAGGAGATGATCTGCAAAAATGTCTAGAAAACACCAATCTACAGAAAATATTCTTTCCTCATCGGAGAATTGTGTTCAATTATAGGGCATATTGCTTTATGGAAGAGAATTATGCTATAATTGAAAACGAAAACACTTTAATTCTCGGCAATTTTGCCAAAACACAAATGATGACAGATAAGCCAGCTGATTCCTTGTCATTTGGAGTTCTGGATAAAGTACACTTAGGAGATCAATACAGAATTGACTATTATGGTGATGACGAAGAGGATTGTGTGTGTCATGTTATTAATCATTTAAAACATATTGTTAACAAATGTCATGGTGACCAGGTATTATTAAGTATATCTCTCACTCCGTCTGCGATGGATATTAATCAGCTAAATTCTAGTTTACGTGAAGGTATTGGTGAATTGAAAAGGGACACATATTTTAATCACGAAGCAGGAAAAGGAATGTGGGTGTTTCAGACAAATTTAGATAGTTTGAGGTGAATCTGTAATATCATGATTATAGTGAAATAAATGACCGAAATAGACTAGAGACGTATTCGAATCTGACGTATATAGACGTTTCCTATCCTCCACAACTCTTAGTGGGTCATTATGGAATTTTAGCCTCAATTTATCAACGACTAAATTATATGAACGTCATAAACACACAAGAAGATCTTCATGTTTATCATAAAATAACACATATCCACATTCAACAATATTGTTGTAGCACGGCCAATTTCTAAAACCCATATATCCATTCAAATCCCACGCATCACACATTTATTAAAAGTAAGTACACTCATCGAACTACTTGAAAATGTTTTAGTTTAACCCTTTCACCGCGGAATTATGACGTCATAAATTGCCTGAGCGCTGAATTAATTATTTTTTTAACTAAAAAAAAGTAATTAATGAGGTCGCCAAAAGGCGACATCCGCGGTCTGCCAGGGGGTCGCCTTTCGGCGACATCCCCGGTGAAAGGTTAATAATAAGTGATTAGTACTTAAATTAGTGTATGTTTATTTTGGTGTTATTTACAGGGCTATTTGGAGAGCTTATTGTGTCGCTATTTACATATTGAAACACATTTATACAACTACATTTTATGTTAAATTGATGCATAATAATATTATACAATATTAGCAATATTATTGTGAATTATCTTGTATTTATTTCTTGTTGTTTGCTACAAACTATGCATCTTTAGATATTTTTAAACAGCACTTTATCAACCACACCACCTAATATATTATTTGTATCTAATTTACATAATATGTATTTGCTTTAAACTTTCCATTGGGACACTTGCACTGTGCATAGACGGAATGGTTGCATGTAGATATTACTATTTCATTTCACTTCCCGTAGCAGACGACACAATTTAAAAATTCATTGAAGCAATGTTTCTTTGAAACATGAATACAAGAGAGGTCAAATTCAGGCATGGCAGACATACAGCCCAACCACCCCCCCCCCCTCCCCTCCCCCCAAGGAGACGTTATGGTCTGTGTTGCTTTCTTTGCCAATGCCAACATGTCATAACAATATGATGGTGTACAATGTGGGTCTCATGGTGTTTGCATGGTAATTTTGTGTGACGTTCAGTCTTTACATCAGATATATATATATATGAAATATGTGGCGTACATCCTAGCAAACACGACAGATTAACACAATACTGATCTAATGCTGGACCATTGTCTGTGATGCTGGCCCAGCATTAGTCCGTATCAGGACAACGTATCGTGTTTGCCGGTATATCCAATAAATGGTTCTGTATTATTAAATGTGTTATGGTTTATTATTCACAAGTCAATCGATGCACATGTATTGGTTTATCTTTGGATGAATACAGTTGCCATATATTCTTAAAATGATTGCTTTGGTTATGCAATTTTAATGTACATGAAATCAGTTAGGTACAGTTAATATATTTGAACAGGTACAGGAAATATCTTAGGTGCGAGAAATCGTTTAGGTACAGTAAATCTTTTAGGTAGCCTGCATTATTCAGGTACAGGAAATTATTTAGGCATAGGAAATCATTTAGTTTTTATAAATCATTTAGGTACAGAAAATCCATTATGTACAGAAAATCGCTGAGGTACAGGAAATTCTATATGCATAGGAAATCATTTAGGTAGGCCTACAGAAAATACTTTAGGTACAGGGAATCATTTAGATACGGAAAATCCTTTGAGTATACAGGGAATCATTTAGAAAATCATCTAGGTACAGTAAATTATTTAGGTACGGACAATACTTTAGGAGCAAGGAAAATGTTTTATGTACAGGGAATCCTTTAGGTACAGGGAATCATTTGGGTTCAGTAAATATTTTAGCTACATAAAATCCTTTGGTACACTAAATTCTTTAGGTGCAGGGGATTTCTTAGAAACAGAATATCCTTTAAGTACAGGAAATCAAGTAGGTACAGTAAATCCGTTAGGTACAGATAATTCTTTAGGTACAGGGAATCTTTAGGTACAGGGTATATCTTAGGTACAGAAAATCTTCTAGGTACAGGGAATCATTTAGGTATATAAAATCATTTAGGTACAGTAAATCCTTTATGTACAGAAAATCCTTTAGGTACAGGTATTTCTTTAGGTACAGGATATTTCCTAGTTACAGAAAATCCTGTAAGTACAGAGAGTCATGTAGGTACATGAAATCGTTTAGGTACAGGGAATCATTTAGGTACAGAAAATTATTTAGGCACAGAAAATATTTTAAGTACAGGGAATCATTTAAGTACAGGAACTCCTCTAGGTACAGGAAAGCCATCAAGTGCAGGAAATCATTTAGATACAGGAATTTTTTTGGGTACATGAAATCACTTAGGTACAGTGAATTATATAGGTACAGGAAAACATGTATGTACTATAAATCTTTTAGATACATCAAATCATTTTAGTAAATGAAATCATTTAGGCACAGGAAATCATATATGTACAGGAAATCCCTTGAGTACGGTCTTTTAGTTATGCCTACATGAAATTGTGCCAGTTTTCGGGAATGGAAAATCAACTCGTTATGTAGACTATTGTCAGGTAAATTTTAGCGCCTCTAGAAATAAACAAAACCGGAAATGACCAGAACAACAGTCCTGCAGTCATCAGCGTTGGAAACACTAGTGTCAGTATTCTGTTTTTAATTTTGACGAAAGGAGGAAAGTCTTCATGTCCGTTCTCGTGTTTAAATATATACTTATTTATTTTAAACACAACATGACAACAGAACGATATGGACATATCGCTGCTAGTGAGTGAGTGAGTGAGCTACACTTCACGTTTGCTTTCTGCTCAATCATGACAAAATCGCTACGAAATGAAGCTCAGCGACAGGATTATGCCCTACTCTTATCAAATGGGTCTCAAATAGTGCATAATACCACTGAAAAAATGAAAATGTTTCTAATAGTCGTATCGCCACATAACATAGGTATTCAAATGAAGCGGAAAGCCCTTACTAATTCATTTATGATGAGATTGATCGACAATAGGCCAGCAGTGGACCTCAGCGATATTGCCATGTACGGGGTGGCCTTGTGGAGTATTGTACAGGCGTAAAATATATACATGCTACGGTACATAAGATCAATAACCCGGGCAAGTCAGGAAATATACATAGTTCTGTCAGAGTCACAGTGAAATTAGACACGAATTTATTGCGACAACATAAAGAGAGACAAAATGCTGTCAAATGTACTCTCCGTGGTACTGTTTATTGGTCAGATATATCAAGTTGACTTGTCAATTTATCCGACTGGTGCCATTCTAGTCAGAGGCAACTATACCAGGTGTAAAGATGTTGATCTTCATAAGGAGAGTATTGCGTGTGAAATACACGACCAGGAAGATGAGATGAAGATAGAGGGATTTGGTTTATCAGGATGCTATGGATCTACCTTGTCATGTGCAGAAGGTGATATCAAGACGTGTATGCCGCTCATGACAATCAACAATCTACATTATCAGTGCTTCTGTCATTCCATAGAAACTGATACTAATGTTGAATACGATTATTATTGGTCAGCTTGGATGATTTTGGAGAAACATTTCCGTGTTTTCCGGTACAAGCGGCAGTTAATGGTTGACAATGGAGGCACATCCTTGGTTGATGAATACAGTAGAATTTACGATCCTGTGATTTACATTGTGGCAAACACTAGTTTATCACCAGAGATCGTATACAGCGCGTCATCTGTACACGACAATGGATATCCAGCTGAAAAAGCAAGTATAAAATACGTTGCTGTTTACTGCTCATGGGCTGCAAATGTCGGTGAGCCAAATCCATGGCTGAAAATCAGTTTACCAAGTCCATTCTCTGTGAGCGGCGTCTACATCTTGCAGAGATGTGACCACCAACAATACCCGACAGTGGTTGACGTGACAACATCCACCGATGATGTAACCTGGCATGATGTAGTTATAGCTGAGGACATATCTACACGTTACAGCTCTTATGATAATTATGGTTCTGTCAGCATCTGGTTTCCCACCAGGTTTGTGTCAAAATATTGGAAAATATTTATTGTTAGTTATGTAGGCCACCCATCCATGAAATGTGACTTGCTCGGGCAGTCTGCGATGTATATTGTGGCAAACACGTCTTTATCGCCAGAGAGTGTATACAATGCATCCTCTGACTACGGCACATTATATTCAGCTGACAGAGCACGTATAGATTACATTGGTAACTTCTGTTCCTGGGCTGCAGCAGGCGCTGACAGGGATTATCCATGGCTGAAGATCAGCCTACCAGTCCCTTATACCGTATTCGGCGTTTACATCATGCAGAGGTGTGACTGGGAACAATACCCAACAGTAGTCGACGTAAGAACATCCAATGATGATGAAACCTGGCAGGATGTAGTTATAGCTGAGGACATATCTACACGTTACAGCTCTTATGATAATTATGGATCTGTCAGCATCTGGTTTTCTACCACGTTCACCTCACGGTATTGGAAAGTATACATTGCTAGTTATGTCGGCCACCCTTCCATGAGATGCGATTTGCTAGGCTCTTATGCTTAGTGTTTCATACGCACAGTACGTTTATTATCAAAGTTAGTGGTACCACGAAAACGGTACATGTATGTACCAATACTGGTCACACTTTTAGAAGAGCGGGCCAATTGTGAGTGACAGGTTATCTAGTTCTAATACATAAATGAGTGACCCATATGTGACGGTTCTCTATATATTTAAAAAAATAATTAAATGGTGAGACATATGTGGCGCCAGGATCGCTCATTGGTAGCGTGGTTGACTCAGAGGCCGGGGGTACCAGGTTCGAATCCCGCTGAGGCCGATATCTTTCTATGGTGCACACATATACAGCAACCCAAACTGTTCAAAATCGTGGGATAATGACAACCGATCGTATAACCGATTTGCGCCGCATAAAAAAACGCACGAAAAAATGTAAATAAATAAAATGACCAATATGTCAAGGTTGACATGTAAACGGTCAATAAAACCTTTTATATATGGTTGTATATATCATGTCACTATTTCTTGATAGTGTATAATCATAATTATATATCAGAATAATTATATAATGGTATTGTCATACAAATATCAATAGTGGTCGTATGTCTGTATGTGAATGTTGCATAACGATGCTATTAATTGGAGAAAAATGAATGTCTGACTTTTGGTGGCCGTGTCGACATCGTATCTGTCCTCCCTAATTATTTCAGCACTATATCTACCAAATCAAGTGTTTTTGTAGACAATTTTATGGAGTTGTGTCCTGGCTTCTACACTTACAATTCTCAATTCCACATAATAAATTGATAACGATGCATGCTGTGTCCAACGGACAAGTTGGTCAGGGACGCTTAGAGAAGAGGCCTAACTCTATATAATATGTAACTGAATAGGATAATAAAATATGTTTGGAGTTAGATATTTGAATCCTTTTTTGATCCTGTGTATGTTTGTTCTGTCTCTCCTCACTCCATGTTTCTTTTGGCAAAACGATTTCGACTTCAACTGCGAAAACCGGAGCTACACAACCCTAATATAACTAAAGAACGGCTATGTGCTATAGTATCAAAACTCGGTGGCTGAATTGGTCGACGAGATCTAAATGGTCAACTGGTGGCAAGCGGCGATAGAAGCATAATACGATAACGAACTGATAATATATCCAATATTATTGTGTATTTATATGTACGTAGGGCAGCTCATGAAGAAATGCCGTGTAGCTACTGTTGATCTGGTGATATTCGCAAAATTTTATTTTTCGCGTGGATTCAAAAATCTCGCGAAAATGACTACATCTACAGTATATGTCGTGTGTGTAAAAAGCAAAACCACGGCACAGAGGACGTTAGCAAAAGTGCACTAGAGTCCTAGCTGTGGATGCAGGTGACATAATGTGGTGATGACGACATGGCTCAAAAATACGAAAAAAAATAACGCCAGACTGCTTCTATAAAACAAACATGTGGGGACATTATGATCTCATTAAAATGAAATCTGAAAGTGTCCTGCTCAGACAGGCCATATAAGATAAAATAATTGAATATTAGCTGTTAATGAAAAAATGAAATGAATCGGGCTTTAGGCCACCTTTGTGCACATATAGGCTAAACTGGGCCAGGAGAACCTCCTGAGGATGGTGAGATGATTGAGATGACACTGTCCTCCAGACACAGGGTTCGAAATTCGAGCCCTGGCGGTCTGAGGCCGAGCACGCTACCTCTCGGTCACGGAGGCTCCCCGCAATACTGACTTTCACACGTGGATGGGGAAGAAACATTTTTTGTTTCTTTCAAACCGCCGAGACCGGGAACCGAACCCCGAACTCTGGCGTGAAAGGCAGCGGTGCTAACCACTACCCTAGGGCCCCCGCCCTATTAGCTGTTTATAGATCATATCTCTGGTTGATTATCATGTGAAACAGTAACGAACAGTCATATCTAATTCTGACATTTAACTCACATTTAGGCTATTACTAATGGCATAATCTATTCTACTTCTAACTAAGAGTCTTTATCTTTAATTGAGAGAAGCTGAGTTCGGACAATTAACACCTTTGTATTATCCACGTGCATAGGAACATTGTAATCAATGCTTCCTAATGTAAAATCGTAAATGTGCCACTAGTGTAACCTGCTTTGCAATTGCATTGGATGATCTGCAGTACATAGATGGAGGTTGAGATGTTTGAATACTTAACATTTCCCTTCGTTAATCTCTCAGCCACATTATTCTGGGACAAGTCCATTTGCACACTCTTTGACCTCTGGAATTTGTAGACAGGCGATCATGCTGTGGATACATTTTTCGACTAAGTTCAATTGCATATTGGTTATTCTTTCACTACCATCTACTTTTCTTGAACTGTAATGATTTTTACTCAACGTATTTGACTGGCTGAAGGTCAATTTCTCTCGAGTCACCGTCTTCCTCATTGACCATATTAATTAACATCACTTTGCGACCGGACGGTTATTTAAATCGGCATTGAGATCCACTGAGAGATAATCCTCCATGGTTGGTGTAGATTGGAAGCTACGCATTTATCTAGGTAACCATCCGAATATTCCAAGACATAATAGAGATAGTATAATGTTCACAAACTAAAGTTTAGGATTTTATAACATCCGCACTTGGCTGGAAGGTGACGATTAGCATAAGTGTTGCTGTGTACAACATGTTCTTCTTGTCAAACACTTGACATCAGGAAGGTCAATCTAACAAACCTGCAGATGCCTTTCATTTCCAGATATGCCTACTTATGATATAAATAATATTATGTGCCTGATTGGAAACTGAATTCTGCACCGTCAAGTCATTCACAGATGACATCCCAGCAAACATGATACGTTGAGCCAATGTTGGTTTAATGTTGACACACCGTCAACGACGTTCACCCAACATAAAACCCACATTTCTCAACGTCTTGCGCTTGCTGGGATATCACATGTATCCATTGGGCCATCAGTAAAAAAGTATTTTTAGAATGACGGCTGGTGGTAATATTTTACGTTCGTGATGTTCGTGTGGTGTTGTGTGCCATCGATTTAATCAGAAATAACATACTAAATGTAGATATTTTGCCACACGTAAATTAAACAATATTTTCACGATTACCAAAGGTGGTCATTTTTTATCTTCATGTGGTGTTGAAGGTCATAGTAACATAAAGGTCCAGCAATTGGTTCCATATCGCAAAATTATTCAGAAATTACATATCATACTTGTTATTCATAATGGATTTATACTAAAAAGATTGTGTGTTTCTACCAAATGGTCAAACTAATTTCAATGGTCTGGTTGTGTGATCACAATATGGGTCAGAAACTACATTTTCTCTTGACATTTAAAAATAATCGATCGATATCTCCCAGATAAAACAAAATCGAATCTCCACATACAATATTGAGATTCATTTTTTTCGGTATTGCGTAGCAAAAAGCTACACAAATTTGACCAAATCCTAATAAAACTTGAAATTGATTAGCGAAATAGTTCATGTTTAATGATAGGAAATACCCAATAAATGAGGAGCTTGGTTAGGCCTACAAATCGCTACACACGATTTTCGAAAGTGCAAACATGAGCTATTCGCATTGGATGGATCTAGTATAAACATTGTCACTTGGGATATCCAACAGTTGACGAACCATAAGAAATTGTCACCTTGTTGTATGACCTATAGGGTTATAAAATAGTGGACAGCATGGCACCAAATTATCGTTATGTTCTTTTGTCCTCTGTCGTAGAACATGTATTAGCAAGGGATGCAATAAATAACTCTTTCTTTAGCGAAAATAATCTTTAAAATATTTTTAAAATTAGCTGTAACTCAGCTGAAAACAATTCAAAATACTTAATCATCTGTCTAATATGTTGAACCGTCATACTTTGTAACATCACCACGTTTTAAAGAAATGTAGGGAATCATTTATATGTACAGTATATAATTTAAGTACAAGTCATATTGTTTATAATAAAAATCAAAAAAATTAGGCACATGTGCAAAATTTTACATGACCTATAGGAAATCAGTAAGAAATTGGAAGGCAATAGGTGATCTGCATACCTTTTCTTCGCCTTTGATATGGTAAATCATAGTACAGTGCACTTTAATATGGACCTTCACAGATATGTCGCAAGGTTGCAAAGTAGGCTGATCATGATCCTATTCTGCATGTGCACCTCCTAGTCATTTGACAAATGAAACAGCAAAATACGTCCTCTTATGTATATCCCTCGCTAAGAGAAAATATTGGGGTCTGATGTGCAGAAGACTCAAGTCACTTGACCTTCTAATTAAAACCAATGCGATTCAGGAACAAGATCAGATACATGACTTAAGCTATGATTCACAGTCTAAACCAATTATTGTAAGGGAAATGTGTAGATTGCTCGTCTCGAAGCTTTCTTCAGAGATTCTTCTCAACTCCTGAAGGGCGTTATAGTCACGGCCTTGGTACCACTCAGCTTTTATAATTGGAGTACATTTATAAGACGAGGAGCGGATGTGTATAACAATTATTGGCCTGAACTTGAAATGATGCTACATGTTGAGAGTATCAGGCCTACATAGCAACATCAATCGATATTCTGTAAATGAAAAGATCTATAAAATGCGCACTGTTTTCCTCAATACAATAACCTGTTGCTTTCACTGAATCAGATTAATACTTTTTCAAACACTTCTGACAGTCTTACATGGTAACGCATCTCTCCATACAAAGAAAATTGCATTGATTGTTTGGAGAGTCCCTTGTTAATTTGATGGCTTAACCATATGTGATTAATATCAGTCACAGACAAATAAATATATGACTGGGTTTTAGATGGCAGTTATTGATGTCGAACAAATAAAGAACAAATGGCGTCTCTTGCAGAACGTCCTCTAGTCACCTTCTTGTTTGTTCACAATTATAATTTGTGAAGTCTTCTCGGGTGACATGGAGGTGAACTGGCCTAAGCTGGTGGTTCCAGAGCCTTAAGCACACGTACCTATATGCCTCTTTTAAATCTGTTGTATCTACCCATTCTCTTTCCCAAGTGTGGTTGATGGCTTTCACTATTGCTATTTCAAATCGTTTCTATATGAAGGTGTTTTTTTATCTTTTACATGAAGTGGATCGGTGAGTTAAAGCTTGACAGGTGACAAGTTACAATGTACTGCTTTCAGTCCAAAAGCCTAATAAGCTTTAAGATGGTTATGCAGTTTATACGTCTTTGAGCTACGTTAAGTATTGCAATGTTTTTTTTCCGTAACTCGTTTGCAAGATGCTGGTCTATTATGTTTTTAGATCACATAAGCATGTATATACGCCGCTCCTACTGGTAACATGTGGGTTTTGCCAACTTGATATCTCGATCATCGTTGGTTAGAACATTTTTTCTCATTATTTTAAAATATCATTCTAGTTAGTGAAAATTTGTTTTTTCCATGTTGATAGCAAAATTCATCATATTAATAATGATACCAGTTAGGTGTACATATTTCAGCCTGCCGTACGCTAATTTAACATAAATAAACCATCAAAACAACCATGTTAAGTCGACTTTTCACTTTCATGTATGCATATTTGTTCATATTTGCCGTTAACAAGTCTATCTGACATATTTTTGCATGCCATATTTTTGTGATATTGAAATGCATCATGTACATAGCATCGACAATTTCTTCAGCTTTGAAATTGCTAGCTCGATTTGGCATTCTTTTGCATGCAGGAATAAAGAGTCGTATGCGTGCTCAAATGTGTTAAGTCCCTTTATAGGCTGTTCTGTCAAAAGCTTTCGGTAAAATTATTTTTTATATAAGTAAATGAAAAGGCGAAGATAATGAAATTAAATGGGATTCCCTACAATAAAAAGGAAAAAAGGGATAAACATTTTACCACTTTAAAAATACAAAATCGCCTTTATCTTAAAATGGCAAAAACAGTGCTAGCATGTTTATGCATGGAACCCTTCAATTTAGATGTCAATTCAGCTACAATTATTCTCAACCGATTTTTATGTAATTTCGCAGGCACCATCTGCAGCTAGTATGGCGACTGCCCTGAAAAGTTGGTAAAGTTTGAGGGGGTACTTCAAAAGTATTAAGGCGATTATTTAATGTGAAATTTGAATAAGTATTTCAAAAGTTATTAATTTACACGTCAATTCAGACGTCAATTCTCAACCGATTCTCATGCAATTTCCTAGGCACCATCTGCAACTATTACGGCGACTGCCCTGGAAAGTTGGTAACGTTTGAGCGAGTACTTCAATGCGATTAATGTGAAATTTGACTAAAGTTCTTAACTTAGACGTCAATTCAGACGTCAATGCTCAACCGATTTTCAAGTAATTTTGCAGGCACCATCTGCAGCTAATACGGCGACTGCCCTGAAAAGTTGGTAATGTTTGAGCGAGTACTTCAAAAGTTAATAATGCGATTAATGTGAAATTTGACTGGGTATTTCAAAAATTAATAATTTAGACGTCAATTCTCAACCTTTTTTTTTTAATTTCGCAGGCACCATCTGCAGCTATTACGGTGACTGCCCTGAAAAGTTGGTAGAGTTTGAGCGAGTACTTCTAAAGTTATTAATGCGATTAATGTGAAATTTGATTCAGCATTTCAAAAGCTATTAATTTCGACGTCAATTCAGACATCAATTCTCAACCGTTTCACATGTTGCAGGCACCATCTGCACCAGCTATTACGGCGACTGTCCTGAAAAATTCGTAAAGTTTGAGAGAGTAGGCTACTACAAAAGTTATCAATGCGAATTATGTGAAATTTGATTGAGTATTTCAAAAGTTATCAATTTAGACGTCACTTGAGAGGTCAAAAAATTATTGTTGAAAATACACATGCTCTTGCAAAAAAACATGGATTACAGTGTACTCTAGCTTGTGGGCAGTACAAAGGCACATCTTGTGTAAATAGCCAAAGAGTGGTGAAAGTGTCTGATTATGATGATTAGCTATTTATTTTGTTCAAAAGTTGTACAATTGTTAAAGCAGAAGAAAGCACATCAGGGGCGTGCACAGGGGGGGGGGGGGCTCAGAGGGGTCCTGACTCCCCCCCCCTTGAGCTGCAGATTTTTCAAATTTTCAAGGGATTTCCCCCATATTTTTCTAAATTTTACCTCTTGACAACCCCCCCTGCAGATAACACATGCTAGCTTGACACAATGTTCAATAATATTTTACGGTACCAAACTTCACAGGGCTTCATAAGTTCGGATTTTTCAATTGACGTATCAATAATTATGTTAATTTTTTACTTATTCGGCAGACATTTTTATTCATTTTTAATAGCATAAGAACTACTTATCGCCGCAAGGCAGATAAGTGTATTTATGGGAGGAACACTGTTGTTCATCATGTTTATTGTATTGTCCAGTTCGATTAGTATCTAGGCCTATCCCCGGTGAGATGAAGTTCATCAAGTGATGAACGTTGATGAATGTTCATGAACATTCATGAACATTCATCAATGGTTCATCAAGCCAGTTCATGAACTGTGTTCATGAACTGTTCATCAAAACAGCTCATGGCAAATCATGAATATTAATGAACACTTGATGAACTAATGTTGTTCATGAATTAGTTCATGAAGTTCATATGGAGAGTTTCATGAACAGTCATGAATTTTTATAAACTTGGTAGGATCAATTCGGTTCATAGCTAAGTTCATGAAAGTTCATGAGAGAGTTTCATGAACTTTGATGAATTATTATGAGCTTGATAAGTCTTAATTCGGTTCATGACAAGTTCATGAAAGTTCACGAGAGACTGTTTCATGAACTGGGATGAATTGTTATGAACTTGATTAGTCTCATTATTTAGTTCATAAAAGTTCATGAGAGAATTATTATGAACTTGATAAATCTAAGTTCAGTTCATGGCTAGTTCATAAAAATTCATGAGGGACAGTTTCATGAACTGTGATAAATTGTTATGAGCTCTAAATCTCAGTTTAGCTCATGGTTTGTTCATGAAAGTTTATGAACTGTGGTGAATGACAGCCTAATTACCCTGGCGAGGATGGTGTCAACTACGCAATGGATAATTAACTAATTAATTAGCAAATTGTGCCTTTCTAAGTTTGAGTATCAACCACATAATACATAATATTTAAAAATAATTAGTTTCTCAGTTTTCTGTTCAGTTCTGTGTAATACTGTGAGAGGGGAGACCTATTTTTTTAATTAACAAAATAAAGCTTAATTAGCCTGTTGTATTTATGTAAGAAGTAACCTCAGAAAAATATAATTCTCAATCAAAATACTACATGTATTTTACAGGTCAAAAGACTTAGACTTGAAAGTGAATGAATTTTTTCATGAACAATTCGTGAACATTCATTAACATCAACACGAACTTAGTTTGGGAAGCTCAAGAACTTAGTTTAATTGTTCCTGGTTGTTCATGAACAACAACAATTTCATGAATATTATGCTCCGAACTTCAGGTTGACAATTCATGAATTTCATGAACGTCTCATTTACTGTTCAGGAACATTCGTGAATAGTTCATGAACACATATAATGAACGTTCATGAAAGTTCAATGACTATCTGGTTCATGAATTATTAGAGTTTATGGCCGTTCATGAACTAAGTTGATAGTTCATGCATTCATGAATGTCTCATTTGTTGTCCAGGAACATTCATGAATAGTTCATTAACACATTTAAGGAACGTTCATGAATGTTCATTACTTATCTGGTTCATGATTTTTTTGAGTTTATGGTTGTTCATGAACTAGCCCTGGTTCATGAATTATCTGAGTTCAACAACCCATGTTCATGAACAAAGAGTTCATGACTCATGAACTTACTTGAAAGTCTCATTTGTTGTTCAAGAATATTCATGAACCGTTCATGAACACGTTGATAACCGTTCATGAACGTTAAGGAATCATTCAACTGCAAAATACGCATGCCTGGGACGGTCAAGTGTATGCCAACAGTAGCCTATTGAGTACAGATTGACGGCATTAATAAGGCCACTGAACTGATTACAAGATACCACTTAAACGATAGATTGATTCAATGCTGTTTTCATGCTAGGCCAACGTCTGCGACGCTTGCCCAACATTGAACCAACATTGAATAAATGTACAATGCTTGAGAAAAAGTCCTCCTGCCCAGCAAACACAAGACATTTGTATAACATTTATACAATGTCGGCCCAACGTCTTCGACGTTGGTCCAACATTGCATAAAGTCTTACAAATGTTTTGTGTTTACTGGGTAACAATACAAGCTTGGGGGTCAAGCAGTTTCCAAATCCCCGCAGTAATACAGTCAGTTTGTTTGCAAGCCAGCGACCAAGTAGGGGCAAAGGCCAAGGGCTTCAAATTATTAACTCATAGATGTCGCTCAAGTATATATGAGCTTGCTGTGATTTGAGAACTTGCTCTTAATGAGGCTTTGGGTTTGAAACGCATATTTATTATTATTATGGAATAGGGCTTTGGCCTACCCACGGGCACTATTGCCTTCTGGGGGACCCTTGTCCCGCGAATTTGGACAGTTGACTACACTTTCATAGTTTTTTGTTCACGAACATTCATGAACTATTCATGAATGTTCATGAACAGCTCATGATCATCTCACCGGGGATGTGTCAGTAAATGTAAAATTAGCACCTAAACACCTAATATAGATTAGTTGTACCACAAACGTATACGCGTGTGCACGCACAGCATACTCAATACTGTTAACGTGTACATTAGCTGTGTAAGGAGCGCGCAGCGCAGGGCCCTGCACGAAATTAATGTCGATACACTGGTCTCAACCTTAACTCGACGAGGCCGCAATTAACGTGATCGCCTAGTCACATTGAGAAGGGGGAAACAATTAGCTGTACACATCCATTGTGTGCTATATACAGCGTGTGTGCCCTCGTGACCTTGTCCACCAATGAGGGCGCGCTATTCCACCCCAGCAAGCTGAGAGGGAGAGCAAAGTGAGACACTCTTTCTCCTGTGATAAGAGCTACAAGAGGTATACTCATTTTATTACTATATTACATGATGGACTATTTATAAGCAGTTAATAGTCAACCTTACACAAATAATGGACTTTTAATAGCAATTCATGCAGCCGAGAACGAATACTTGATGGGCAGAGACAATCTTATACAGAAAACACCCGCCGCAACCCCTGACAACCACTTCATTGTTGTGAACTAATTTTAATTAGGCATGTTTTGTACCCCAAAAGTGGGCACGACACCACGTTATTACCTAATACAATGTTACATAATAATTGTAATATTGTATACACTCTAGTATTTTTAGTAAACATAATAAACTGTCGTGTTTCGACCTTATCCACCAACATGTGTGTTACTTGTCATAATATATTGTGTTAGCTAGTTATTATTTCCTCATGTTTCGAACATAAAATGCGTTCATCACATTTATCTTTCAATGCCAGTACGAATAAATGTTATTATACATCAGTTTGCATTCGTCAGCTCCATGAAAAAATAGTTTTTCCAATTAGCCAAATTGCGACATCATGGATTTTCCATTTTAAGCATTTCTTTTGCACGGATTTTGTGGGACTTTTTTAAATGCATATTAGGCATCCCAATGAACATAAATCTGCTGAGAAACGACAATCTTGTTCAACCCATGTCGAGACTTTTCAATTGACGTATTAATTATGTGAGTTTTTGCCATATTTGGCAATTTTTTTTTTTTATTTTTTAGTGAAATAATATCACATTTATCTTTCAATGCCAGTACGGAGAAATGTATTCACCTCAGTTTGTATTTCTTAGAACTATAAAAAAATGTTTTTTCAATTTTCTAAATTGTGATGGCGGCCATCGTGGATTTTCTCATTTCCTCTTCACGGATTGCGTGGGACTTTTCTGTATGCATTTCAGGCATGCCAATGAACATAAATCCGCTGAGCAACATTCTCCGACAATTTTGTTTTGCTTTTATATTACTATGTACTTACTCTCTTTGATCAAATAAATGAATCTGAATCTGAATCTGTTCAACCTGAGAACTTTGCTAACTGGACTCAATTTGCGGGTCATTTAATGATGCTGAGCGAAGCGAGGCAAACATTAAAGGCGATAAAAAGGCTTTCCGTGTGGTTCTCAGACTATTTTGATAATTTTACAGGAAGCTTCTCGTGCCTGTTGGGAGTTGATTAATTTGTTATGCACAGGTAATTGTTTAAATGTAAATTTATGTGCGAGGTCGTCATTTCTATTCACATCTCTGTGCAAAATATAACGTTTTTCTCGAACATTATTAAATTATATTGTATAGTTGCTACATTGCATATGAGGTTATCATAACATTAATAATTTATGTAGATATTTTGTCAAGTAATTGTGAATTTTCTTCATCAAAACGTTCACAATATTCAACATTCTGATAAATTTATATTTGTTAATATAGGAACTGCATAAAAAGACACACTTTTTCATTTACAGTTGCTTAATGGCTTTTGAATTTTTTAATTAAGATAAATATGCGTAATAATGTGCCATTTATGATACGATATTGAAGGTTCAAGGCAGAACTGCTCCTTCATTGTAAGCATCTTAGCCCAAACACTCACCAGGTGTCAGGTCTGGGAAAAGGAATACATGTTCACCAGGTGGCAGTTACGAGCTCCTCTGCGTTAATTACAATGCAATCTGAACTACTGTGACACTATCACACGTGTTAAATCCGGTATATGTAGGCCTACATACAACAATAACAGTGTCAATGGAATGGATATATAGCCAAGTTGCGAAGATAAATTTCAATGTAGTATTCTGATTTTGTTGGCACTTCACCACTGAACCATATCAACGTGAGACGACCTGCTCAATCAACACGGTGATTAATTGATTGTTGATTGTCGCTCAACTCTGCCCCTTTCATTGTAACGTTTTGACACAGAAGGCTGAGTCTAGTCAACCCATTTTGACATTTGATCACTTAAAGCTGTCTATCCTTTTTTCTTAACTCCCCTAAGCATATGTCATCTGCACTCTTATATCAATACTGTAATCACTGAATCGTCTGTATCGTATGGAAATTGTATCATTGCAAACCAATTTACTGCAGGAGGCGACAATGTGCAAAGTTTATATTGCTAATAAACAACAACTGGACGCACTAAGTAGCCATAATCTGATACTATGTTTTGAGGCAATTAGTCATAGCGATGAAAAACTTGAATATTCTATTTCTAGTGTGTAAAATAAATGCATCTGATAACACTTTGTGACAATAATTTTATGATATAATTATTGCCTTAGTATTTAAAGTGTTTCTGATCCGCGATGCCATAGCATATCTTTGTCACTTTGCGCTCCACGGGTGTCTGACACAACACTTAACTAAATGAAATCCCTTATTCATCGAGTTAATTTATTAAAATGTTCAGCCACTTGAAGCTCTGTCTCGCTACCGCGATCCACAACTTCAAGTGGCCGAAAATTAATCATTTTTGTTTGATTTGACACAACATATTCGCAAATCTTGATGTCTAGACACACATGGCATTTATTGACTAATACAATAGATTAAAAACAACAATATAGTATTAAGATATGCAGGATTATGAAATGAAATGAAATGAATCGGGCTTTAAGCCACCTTTGTGCACATATAGGCTAAACTGGGCCAGGAGAACCTCCTGAGGTAAGATGAATGAGATGACCCTGTCCTCCAGACACAGGATTCGAAATTCGAGCCCTGGCGGTCTGAGGCCGAGCACGCTACCTCTCGTTCACGGAGGCTCTCCGCAATACTGAGTTTTACACGTGGATGGGGAAGAAAGGTTTTTTGTTTCTTTTAAAACACCGGGAACCGAACCACGAACACTGGCGTGAAAGGCAGCGGTGCTAACCACTACCCTAGGGCGCCCGCCCAGCAGGATTATGGTTAATAGTAAACTATAAATTGACCTCATTCTTTTCCACAAAGTCTTGCCTTACTGAGGTTTTATTGGGATTGTACAGGGATATGTAGACTGGACCTGACATGGATCTGTGTGATATCTCACTATAGAGACCAAGTTTCTGAATCATAATCATATAAAAAGAATTACTTTATATAATAAATTATTATATGTATAGATGAATAAATGGATGGCATCATCCACAAGTGGGCTAACCCACATTTTGGCGATTTTGAAGAAAAAATCTCGCTGCAACATGAAGTACAGGATAAAACGAATAAACACAAATTAACACAAAAGGTAACAAAATGAGTGACCGAATGGTCTAACCCTGAATGTGAAATTCGTATATCGATCAAGTTGCTGCTATCAATGACATATAATTTCATTGTTTTTTCTATAATGTGGGTTAGCCCACTTGTGCATGATTCCATTCATTAATATAAAATGCATTTGATATTATCACCTTAATTTACAATCAGCGATTTTGTGTAGTTTTAATATATTTCAATTACAATAATTTAAAGGAGTGAGATTAGTTAATTTAGGTGACTTGACCATACAATTAGAAAGCTAATCAAATAAATTATACCATAAATGCATTAATAAAGCTAATCAATGAATGTGTCACATGTTAGAGTAATATAAACAATGTCCACATCATTAATTGACAGACGTAACCAGGAGGTGACTTTGGACAAGAGAGGGAATCCCAGGGGAATCCCTGTGACAGGTGTCGCCGTCTAGTGAATAGAGTGATCGCTAGAACATGGTCATTATTATCTCCCTAATCAAGATATAGTTCTGCTGTATTTTAATGTTAGGAATTATGTGAAACGCAGATTTATGTGAAATTATGTAAACCGTTTTGAATGGGAACTCGGTGAAAACAAAGTTATTTAATGCTCCCTCCCCCATACTTCATTGAATTAGCTGGCTCGGTGACAAAAATGGAGGTCAAGGCTATTGAGTTTCACAGAATAGTTTTAAAATAAACCCTGTTAGCATAAATATCTCTGCTCCAATTAAATTAGTCACATCCGCCTTTATTAATGTTTTTTGACTTAAAATTCATACAGTAAGATACACGCAATTCTACATAGTGCAATGATTACACTTATCAAACTATGTAAACAACTTTAAATTACTTATTTAGCATATTATTTAGCATATCAATAAGAACAGCCACGATGAACTACTTAGTAATGTTTCTAACATTAAAACCAATTGTGTCCAAATTAAAGCCTATGTCATATACTGATACAGCGCTAAATAAAGACAAAAATATGATGTCGAATTTTGGACATCAAAGAGTTAGACACGAATGATAAAAACCTGGCTGCATTGACCACGTGACCAGTCACATGACCCACGTAATCGCCACACACCATTTATTTGTTCTTCATCATATGGTCTCATCACCCTAAATGAGCAGAAATCAAAGGGATGGATGGTCACTGACTAGAGAGTCCGTCATAAATTACTGCTTTACACGGCTGCTTCTGCTTCTGGTTCATTAAAACAATAAAGAAAGTTTTGATTGTGTGGATAATTTGCAAGCCCACATTATTTTCTTCATGCGTGACATAAGGTATACTGTGTTGTGAGATTTTCGGTTGGATACAGGGGATGAGAAGGATTTGTGTCCTCTCTGGGAATGAGCGTGAGAAAATTTCGGGAGATCTGGGCAAAATAGAACTTTTTACTAACAAGGGAGCGTAGCTCGAGACGGAGGAAGTTAGCATACCATGTTCATACCTGTTTTTGAAAAAAGACAGTTTAGGCTTTCTTATGGTGTGTCACATAGGGGGGTAGTTATGGACAAAAGTGGTCATTTCGGCTCTGGGATGTTGGCATTATACGTACATGCGTTTCAATGGGACTGGCATTTGAAATGAGAGGCAACGTTTCTACTTTTCCAAAGGCTTTTATGAGATCACGACTGTCTGGCCATTATGTTTTTTTATGAATTCTAAGAATGTCAATGTGGGACGTACATTAGACGTCAGAATCTGACGTATATAGACTAAAATCGAACCCCACACTGAAAAAGTAAACTAGTTATAATGGCCGTAGACCTATAAGATGGGTATTCAAATAAAGCGGAAAGAGCCAACTAAGTCATTTATGATGGTTTCAAATTGAGAAAAATAGCTATCTTAGTTTATATAACAATATTTCAGCGTATCTGACGTATCTGAAACGTTGGCCTTTCTCTAGTCTGTCGGATAGATCTGAATCTAGCATCCGGTCGTTATTTGACATCATCATACTTCATACTCAACGATAAATAACGTCCCAGAAGACATCTTAATGGAATGATCTCTGCTTCATTTAGGACACCAACTCAACATTTTTGCATCTGCACTGTTACATGTACGTGATGACATGCACCATCATCAAGAAATAATACGGAAAATTTGGAAATTAGCATGCCTGATGCTTCGCATTAATGATTAGCAAACTGGAAAGGATCAGTAGTTTCTATTTGAATAAATGTTTTATGTAGTAACGGTAAAAACATCATGATTTGTCACCATTTCCACTTGAACCATTACAGCGCTGAAATATATTCATATAAACCATAGAAACAGGAGGGTTTTTATCAATTTCAAATCATCATAAACCCTGATAAACTGTCTTAGTTAGCTCTTTCCGTTGTATTTGAATACATCTTTTACAGATAAATTACTCGTTTAATTCTTTCAGTACGAGGACCGTCTTTATATGTCAGAATCTGACGTCCACAGACGTCAGATTCTGATATATATGGACGGTCCCCGCGCTGAAAGGGTAAACACTACATCGTGACCATAGTATAGGGTAATTTAGTAATTTAAATCAAAACGATCTCGTTTCTCGTAAGAACCGTTAAATCACATATTTCTCTCCCCTAACTTGTTTCGTGATAAACTTTCACTTGTGTTGGTGGCAAGTGAATCAGGTGCTACAATAACATGACTATTGTCGCCCTTTTCTCAGAGTGTCACTTCTACGTTAAAACCCTAGATCACTGATGTCGACTACAATGATATATATCTTCAGCACTCGTGCACCTAGTTTTTAAAAGTGAATATTATTATCTCTAAAATTTGTGGGAAAAGGATTGTTCGTAACTTAACTTGAAAAAAATCCAAGAGAATTTAGTCATTTAGATGTTGTGGATCGCGGTAGCGAGACACAGTCTCAAGTGGGTGGAATTGAATTGTATACCCCTCAGCTATAGGGGTTAAAGCTCTAGTCCCACAATAGAAATAGCGAACTAGAAAGGCGTGGCCCCATAACGTGAGCTAATGGCCGAGGGTGGGCAACAATAGACCCCCCCCCCCCCCCAAGGCGTGACCCATAAACTCACCAGACACCTCGAGTATTCTGTATAATAGACTCTGAATGTGATCATAGGCTTCTGATTGGTAGTAATGCATCTCTCCACCACTCACATCTGCACTAGCTCATTTCAATTTTTACCTTTACAAACGCGTTAAGTTTTAGTAGCTAGTTATTTCGTTTAGTTGGCCATATGTACACTGCACTCAGCAACATTATATATATAGATTTATAGCGATTCCTTCAAGATCCTTGCTCATTACCTCCGGATAGTATTCATATTAGAAATAAGCAAAAAATATAAAATATAAATATATAATATAAATATAGTTTAAAATAAAATATAAAATATGTCAGACAATCTGTATCATCAATACCGAGATGTAAAAATGAGCAACCAAGGAAATTGAATTTTAATATACTTTTTATTTAACATACTCAATAGACTGTTAGTATGCTTTTTGGAACAACCGAAAGTGGAGAAAATGCAAACACATTACTTTGTTTAAAAAACTAATGTCGACTGCAATGTGATATTTTAATGTTTTCTCCAGTGCTTATTTACTTGGATTATAAAATTTGGGACGTATGTTTAGTTTATTTATTTAATTGCAATTGGGTAGAAAGTGAATTTCAAATCTCAGAGATCTAGGGGTTAAGTTATCGCTGCTACAATGGATACACCACCATTCGTTAAACTCGAAACAAAAACATGGCTTGTCCATAGTTTTTCGAACAAATAAACTATAAGTTTTATCTCTTTAACTGATACAGCACACAGTTTTGTTTATATATATCTATCTACTCTGTCATCCTCAGTGGCTCATTTGTTTTGGTTCGGGACCAGTCTCGAGGTAGATGGTTACGAACGCAGTCGTTTAACGTGGCTGTGACTAATATATAAAGTGTATCATACCGTTCAAAGGCCAGGAGTGTGTCGTGCTGACTTTGGTACAGTAACTAACAAAAATGAAACGGATGTTGCTGCTGCATCATGTAACTGATGATATATTATGATGATGCACATATAGGTTAAAAAACAAATCGAACGTGCGGCGAAGCGCCTGTTCTAAAGGGCCGAATATCGAGGATTGCAGTTTCTAAATTGTGTAAAAAACGAAGCTAAGCATTTAACTCTAGTGTAAAAAACGTGTACTAGCTATAAAAAAACGAATATCGACGTCAGTACATTATAACTATAAATGCGTATATATTAACTATATGTGTTGATTGCTATAAATTTTATTATTATTATGTTATAATAATGTTTCCCTTATAAAAAGTGAATAGTGAGGCCGCGAAATCGGTAAAAAGTCAAGTGGGAAGAGTCACGGAACCATGTGCCCCCTCTAATGAGTTTTTAGCGATAATTCTCATGCAATTGCCTTTAATCTTACTTCTATATCATACATGTACCTCTAATCGTACCTCTAAGCGTGTTTATCATACAAGCTGCACTGATTACGTGAGTTTTGATAGTAGTTTTTTCACTGAGGGCATATATAGAGTAGGTAGTGTTTACATAATATATTATCTTAAGTAACGTAAATATGTTGTCAAGTACAACACACAATCATTGTTATGCAGTTAGTGCGGGAAACAAGATAACCTAAGACATCAACAAGCGTATATTAGTGTGATTAATTGCCCGTTAAGTTCACAATGATAAATTAGTAGATTACAATGATAAATTACTAGATTACTCATACGTCATGTGTGAACATGTAAGAAATGTGTGCTACTACTATCATGTACGTCTTAATAATAGTGAGTTATCTGACAATAGCTACATCACGCTCAATACACTTGGATCGAGCGTAAGGATTTTGTAAAGTTAAAAAAATCAAAAAAATCGAGAAAAAATCGGAAGTGGTTGGATGGGTCAAGCGGTTAAAAAATAAGAATAAAAATCCAAGTTGGGGCTTGACTCAAGCCCAAACTAGGATTTTTTTTCAATATTATTTATTTATTGTGTCGTTTTCATGTTTCTAAATGTTTCCAAAAAAAAAGAAAAATTGGATTGGGTGGGTTTTGTCTGACCAATCCGAATTTTTCTCGGATTTTTTGATTTTTTGTAACTTGACAAGACCCCTAAGTCGACACTGGTTTGCTAACTTTATTTTCATAAAAAACATTTAGAGATTAGGACCTAGCTTTATTTTCATAAAAAACATTTAGAGATTAGGACCTAGCTTACGTAGTTTAGTTTAGGTAAGTTTAGTTCAGTGCAGAGAATAAGGGAAGGAAATGTGATTGATTATGGCCTATAAGGATTAGTACAATTCAAAAAAGAATAATGCATAATACAAAGACAATCGAACGAGCGAAGCAATTAAACGTGGTTCTGTATATTTACCTACAAAGCAATGGGAGTGAGTGAATATTGCTTCACGTCGCTTTTTAAACAATCATGATAGTATCACGATAGAAGGAAGCCCGTAGTCGGGACTAATATGCCCTACTCTTATCGAATGAATTCAAGGGTTCTTTCTGGTGCTCAATGGCATAGACAGCACTGCACACTTCAGGCCTTTGAACAGTTTGATACACAAAACAATGAAAAATAAAATATTTTGAATTGTATGGCTTCATCCGTAGTCTATTAGAGATGCCAATAACAGAGAACATCACAGCGTTATGCAAGAAGGTGGAAGAGCGTACAAGCCAAAGGTCAAGGTCATGACGTTAGATTTTAAACACTGTTATACAGACCTTATGATATGATTGTTTGCCGCTTTTCCCCTCCACACATCTCCTCAGCGATCTACATTTGATGCAGGGAGGTGTAACGGGTGATGGAATCCAGACTTGTCCACGGATCGCTGCCTGTCTTCTTCACGCGTCCTCATTGATACTGTCACACCTAGGCCGCCATCTTTGATGGGGTCACGTGCCACCCACGTGATCCCATCAAAGATGGCGGCTCAGCCTGTTCTCTTGCACTCCCAGGACTCTTGTATCAACATTAACTCAGCAATGGGTGAACGTATCGTGTTTGCTCAGTGAATTCGAAGGCGTATTACTTTATCGGAAGTCAGGTACACACGCATGCGTAGAAGACTAGACTTAATGTAATGTAGACTTACAAATGAGACTTGACTACTATCAGCACAACAAAATCACCTGCATTGATCTTTAACTGATGAATGCTGCACATAGGCTTGTTTATCTAACCCGCACGTAAACGGCTTTGTTAAGTGATTGTCGGATCGACCTAGCTGTCACCATCATTCTGTCAATCAAAATGATGGCTTCTAACTTCATCTTTTTCTAATGACAGTGTGAATTTTGCAGTCCCCGCACAGACAAATGGACAACCACTTGACCGTCTCTGCTCAGTAGCCCAGCAAACACAAAATCTTGACCCAGGTATAGTTTAGGTCACAGTCTGAGAATGAAATGTGTCTTTAAACATCAAGCAAAATTTGTTTTGTTCTCAAGTTAATCAAATATGAGTAGTGTTCGCCCTGCACTTGAAGTTGCGGGTCGCGATAGCGAGACACAACTTCAAGTGGGTGGAAATTTAAATTATTTGATTTTGCGATTTAAGAGTTAATTAATGTTGACCCAGAACCGCCGATTTTAAACCATGGCAACCGTGAGTTAATGTCTCATGTTTGGTTTCCTATCTGCCCTGTATCTAATAAGACAACCCGTGTTTGATGTTGGGTGATTTAAACATACAGTTTGCATAAGTTGTATGTATTGTGGTTGATCACGATGAATATTACTTATCCCTGAGAGCGCTGAAATAGTTTTATATAAACCAAGTAAATGAAATGAATCGGGCTTTAGGCCACCTTTGTGCACATATAGGCTAAACTGGGCCAGGAGAACCTCCTGAGGATGGTGAGATGATTGAGATGACACTGTCCTCCAGACACAGGATTCGAAATTCGAGCCCTGGTGGTCTGAGGCCGAGCATGCTACCTCTCGGTCACGGAGGCTACCCTCAATACTAACTTTCACACGTGGGTGGGGAAGAAACATTTTTGTTTCTTTCAAACCGGCGAGACAGGGAACCGAACCCCGGACTCTGGCGTGAAAGGCAGCGGTGCTAACCACTACCCTAGGGCCCCCGCTCATAAACCAAGTAATGAGAACAAAGGCTGTTTTTCAAATGCCTCACAGGGCTTTCCCCAGAAAAAAATAGAGCTGGAGGATTTTTGAAAAGTGCGCTGTCGGTGTTCTGAAACAGTGCTGCCCGAAACGCGCTCGCGAGAGGCCACCCCCCCCCCCCCCAGAAAACAAAATAAAGTAAAGTCTTGGAATGGTGCATTCTGGCAGAATCTGGAGCTAATTTCCAAGGTTTAAAAATATTTTTTTAGAATACTTTTAAAATTAAAATATATAATAATTGTCTTGCTTTTAACATATACATCCCTTTATAAAATTATTACGATTAGTCTAAAAACCATCGCCTGTCGTCAGCTCGTAAAGCCGTCGCGCTACCGAATAAAAGTCGGACATGGTGGTATGTCGACTGCCAACACCTACGTTAGCATCAGAACCATCCGCCAACCTCGCTGTCGAGTTTTTGGAAAAAGTCAGACATGGTTAGCTATTTCCGCTTTATTTGAATATCTATGCTTCATTTGAATACCTATGCTTGATATAAATGTTTTATTCATTGTGCTAGACGTCAGAAACTGAAGTCTAAAGTCGGTCCCCGCGCTGAATAGGTTCATGTTAAAACTACACTCGCCACCATAACCCATCTATTCAAGTGGAGTGAAAATGTAAATTTGCAGTCGAACAGATTGTGAAACATTCTATTTTTTATAAAAACTGTTCAAATAAAATACAGTCTGATTGAAGAATGTGGAGAAAATGTTTTCTATTAAATAAATTTGACAGCACGTCGCTGAATTTTCTCTCATGATGCTGTTTCAGTCACGGACCCATCTGAAGAGCAACACCCAATAAAGACAAGGATTATGCATCGACATATTTACGCATATAGCATCATGCAGCGTACATTTCAGGTGATTTATGTTCCGCTTTTTCTGGACACACATCCCAACAAGCACAGAACGTTGACCCGATATTGTTTCAATGTTGAGCCAGCGGCGCAGACGGTGCCCCAACATTAAAACAACAGTGGTCCAACGTCTCACGTTTAGAGGATTAGAATAAGGACTAGTAACTGGAAAGTCTTTTGTGATGTGCAGTCTCCTATTTACAGAATAAATCGACAGCTCGTTTACAATATAATATGACACCTATCACTTGACGACACAGACATGTTTTCTCTGGTATATATCCACCGCTTATCTATCTATGGCACGTTTGGTTTTCATTCAATCTATGAATTGCGCATGTTATTTTTTCCTGATCAAACAATGGTTCAGTGACACCAGCTCCCAGACAGGTGCATCTCCTAGAACAAGCACACAATACAAACACCGTCAACACTCATACAATACAAACAATAATATAAATATACCCTAGAGTGGTTCAAATGTCTTGAATGGACATTGTTATTTATTACAATAGCCAGCATGTCAATGTAAGGCTATTTATAATTATAAGATATGCAAACGGTGTTCATTTGAGTACGATATGGGAAAATACAGCACTCGTTCAGTGAATAAGGTGTGAGTGCTTGTATTTTCTGACACGATCAAGTCACACATGACACAACTGCCATACATTGTGCTGAATCCACAGCTAGAGACAGTAGTAGAGTGCGATATGGGCCAATACCGATATACGTCTCCCAGTGAAAACCATATCACGGAGTGTGGGAATAGTGTATATAAAAAGCAAGTGTTATGCTTCATAGATGAAAGAAAGATGATGCTGCTTTAAAACGTTATCATGGTTATAGTCTCAAACAAGTATATTCCTAAAAATCCAAGTGGCGAGTAATAAACATGTCCGAGACAAGTATTAATGCGATGCTCAAAATTTCCGTATGAAGTGAGTTTTAAATCGAACAGAAGGCATAGAGTATTTTAATACGTTTATATGTATGGTTACTTTAAAGTCATTTTAATTATTGCTTATGATTTATGTCCATTATAATTGAAAATATCTTCACCGTTTGACAACAATACATGGATATCAAAAGGTGTTAATGAAGGACCAATAATGGCCGGTTTGTCACAATGACTGTGGGTGATGTCAACGTGTAAGTGATTGGTCAGAACCACATACGTTTTGTTACGATAATGATATGTTAGAAATAAACTAGGGCTGCTAACCACTCTTTCTAAACTAAATGTCACTATCAGAGTGTGAGGGGAGTAGAGGAGCAGATTGTATTTTGATTACTCCGTGATTCCCAATGACTCCGTGCTGGTGGGTTTTCGTATTATAGCCTTCTGCTCAGTGACACATAGGGTTATATTTAATCCGTAAAACGCAGAAAAATGCTTATATAAAACGGGACAACAAAGGGTCTTGTTCAATTCTGACGTATAGCTGAAAGAGCTAACTAAGACATTTATGATGATTTCAAATTAAAAAATCCCTTTGTTCTCCATGGTTTATACAACAATATTTTAGCGTTGTAAGGGTTAAATAAATGGTCAGCATTGCACCATTGTTAAAATGATAGTCTGTTGATATAGCTTCCTAAAAATAGGTCTACATTCCCACCATTGCCCTATTCAAGGTCACATACAATTGCAACCGTTTTTCATGCGTTCGCTCCATAATATGTGTTTAGATTATGTCAAGTGGTAAATTTGATCACGTTCCCTTTTTATTTCATTATTGATTTGTCTAGTTGTCAATTTGCTTCACTAAAATGGGTTTTATTTACTCCATATCGTTGGATTTTATTATCATTGACAACAAAATGTAATCATGATTGGTCCATCGCTATAGTGCTCCACATGCTTAATTTACTATTGGCTATACGCATCCCCAATTACATGAATAAGATTCTAAAAAAATCTTGCTTTGCGAGGTCTGGTGTGATCTTCCGTGTAGTTTAGAATCGTTTCCTGATCACCAAAACGTCATCAACAACAGAAAATACCCACAGAGGTGATTATTGCTATTGGTTGATTGGTGTCACGTGGGTGGGTCACGTGGACGACAGACTGTGAATGACATTTCAGGTGTGGTCATCGCCATTATCTTCTGAATCCGCTCAAAATAATGATGATCTGATTATAGGCATATATGATTGTTGTGATTAGTATCACGTGGCAATGACACTATATCATGCAGCAATATATTCACAAACATCTAAGCTTTCTTTGACCAGCGCTGTATCCGCTGACCATCCCAGAAATCACGAGACGTCGAACCACTGCTGGGCTAATATTGGCCCGCCGTCTGCGACGCCGGCCCATCATTAAAACAACATTGGCTCAATGTCTGGAGTTTGCTGACCATTTCACACTCCCACAGCTCACTGCCTGACCTTTGACCTCTACACGTCATCTGAGGGGCTCCCCCAGTGATAGGTGAATGACATGGCGCCAGTCAGAGCTTATGTGACACTTGCTCACATCATCATGCTGCTCTTCAATTTGTAATAACAGCTTCGTCCTCAGGCTATACACGTTATTGATAACGTTTTTGCACATGCTAATAATCCTTGCAATTAATAAACGCATCTGAACTTCATAAAGTAAAATCTCATGTATGTACAATATTTCTGTCATAAACATAGCTGATTTTTTTTTACTTTTTATAGAACACTCATGGCAATTTACTATCAAGACCGTTCATAAAGTTATTGGTACAATCAATGATATCTTGGTACTATGTATGACTATATATATGTGCACTGCTTCTTTCTTTTACATGCATGTACAACGAGAGACGTGATATGATAAGAGGTTTGTGGGCAAGTATATGATATCCTTGGTCTGCCACAGAGATTTTGACTTTTAAACTTAACTATTAAGACGTGATCAAAACATAGCTAATCAGTGATCTTGGAGAAATTAACCACTGTGGTCAGATTTACACATATACTATCACATGAGGTGACCCTACATTGCCATGTTGTTTAGTCTTCCATGTCGACTGACCAGTATGATATTAACCAGCCAGATAGAGAAGTTACACATAGACTTACCAGTGATGGATATCAGTCACGCTGCTTCTGACTGACTTCAATTATAACTGACACCTAAGCCATCTCTCCTCACACACCGTTTAGCATGTTGATTTTTTGCTAATGATCGCTATTCAAACAAAGAAAATATTTGTAAACATGGTATAATACAGATACCGTTGTCATTCTTCTTTTTGCATACATGAAAGTATTTTTATTGTCATATGCAAATCAAATATAAATATATGACAATCAACATCTTTGTATCGGCTGTAGACCACAAAAGGTTCCCAGACAGCTTGAACATTCTTCTCTGACTGGCAACTAATTAGACCAAGGGAAATAGAATCAGCAAACTGACCACTGTCCAGTTTGACTAGCAGCTACAGCAGCAGCAGAAGCAGCAACAGAAGCAGCAGCAGCAGCAGCAACAACTATAATAATTATAGTTAACTCGAGTGATGATTTACCTTTGTAGCTGCTGCTGCAGTTTCTGTAGATAACCCTGGTATTTCTGAAGCATCCTCCGCCCATCTCCTCCCACAGCAGACAGTTATTAGGACTGTGTTGATGGCTGCCCACCAGGTATCTCACCTAGATAGTGTCACATCTGGTCACCAGGCGGTACGTGACCATGGGGATCCGATGCCTTGGGCAGTATTCACCAGGTGGCGTCATAGGTAGTTTGGCACTTGACGTCAGTAGATATAGAATCAATAATTTTCCTTAGATAAAATTCGCTAGAAAATTAATGTTCAAGTAACATTTCTTTTCAATCAATTCGAAATCAATTCCAATTAAACGAACGATATTTTTGGGAGGAAATACGTGATCATAGGATATTATGCAAATCATTGAGTACTGATTCCAAGAACTAATAGACATTTGGTGTTTGCTGCAAACCGTTTGAAATAAATAAAAATCGTGCCTTACCAAATATAAAAAAAAACAATGAAATGACTCTACCTGTCTTAAAGTTTTCTTTCACCAGGATGTCCAGCCTGTCACGTGACTGACCTAAACATGTCTGAAGCTGTGAGAGGTCAGCCGACAAGATGTCACTTGTCTATCTATAAGGTCAGGTGGGTGACCCAGCAAAAAGGTCAGGTCATGTAGCACCGGACAGGTGATACGCTCGTCTGGCTGCAATGTCCATCAAGTGTTATCTCACATTGTCACCAGCTCGCATATAGAATTTCTCCCCGTTGTTGTATACACGATTATAGTTTGAATATTCTGTTTCATATCACAGATTTTTAAGTCTCAAGACTGATAACAACTAGAACTGTCTTGATAGCGATATATTTTATTGTATATATAACAGGCCTAGCTATGACAAGTGTGTAAATAGCATTGTATAATCTATTAGATCTCTGTACATGGTGATCTATCGGAAAAAGTTTTTTAACTGAATAAATTATATCTTTAATTAATGAATATTCTTCTAGGGACGTTGTTCGATTTGAATTGAAAATATTAGAATATATTCTGTAGATCTGGTAATGTTCGCGTGTTTGAATTTCCCTTTTCTTTAGTAGCGCTAATATAATATTAATTTTCGAGAAATTCTTGAATTCGCGAATTAAAACTTCGCGAATATTACCAGATCTAGAGTATTTGAGATTTGCGTATAATAATATGAATAACAAATTTTGAAGTTCTATAAAATCAAATTAACATATTTCATGTATTTTAAATAATTATCATGTGTCCTTCTAACCTCAAGTCACAAGCAGAAAGTCCTGAGAGTTGCTATATATGAACATTGGCCAATGCTAACTAGCCGTTCAAAGCTGACTGTAACATAATTATAAGCTCACCTTTAACCCTTTACTATATATATATATGCTATGTTATTTAAATTTTCACTCACTTGAAGTTGTGTCTCGCTACCACGACCCACAACTTCAAGTGGCTGAAAATTACTCATAAGTGTTATTTTAGGGAGCAAACATTTTCAAATCTTGATGTTTAAACAATTATTTCATTCCTAATAACTGTGATTTGATCGGCTAATAAAACGGATTAACCCTTACAGTGCAGGGGATCGACTTAGGGGTTTTGTCAAGTTAAAAAAATCCAATAATCCGACAAAAACTCGGAAGTGGGTGGGTGGGTCAAGCCCCAATTCGGATTTTTTTTTTTTTTTTAATTTTTTTTTTTTTTTTTTTTAGTGTTGTTTTTATGTTTCCAATTGTTTCCATTTCTTTTTTAATTGGATAGTGGGGTGGGTGGGTGAGATCTGACCAATCCGAGTTTTTCTCGTATTTTTGGACTTTTTTTAACTTGACAAGACCCTTTAAGTCGTCAGAATCTGACGTCTGTAGACGTCATATTCTGACGACTAAAGTCGATCCCCGCGCTGTGAGAGTAAAAATATTTCTATATATTTCTATTTCATGTGTATTCAAATGAAGCGGAAAGAGCTCACAAAGACATTTATGACGATTTTAAATCGAAAAAAACAATTTTGGTCTCCACGAAATGAAATGAATCGGGCTTTAGGCCACCTTTGTGCACATATAGGCTAAACTGGGCCAGGAGAACCTCCTGAGGATGGTGAGATGATTGAGATGACACTGTCCTCCAGACACAGGATTCGAAATTCGAGCCCTGGCGGTCTGAGGCCGAGCACGCTACCTCTCGGTCACGGAGGCTCCCCACAATACTAACTTTCACACGTGGATGGGGAAGAAACAATTTTGTTTCTTTCAAACCGCCGAGACCGGGAACCGAACCCCGGACTCTGGCGTGAAAGGCAGCGGTGCTAACCACTACCCTAGGGCCCCCGCCCTTGGTCTCCACGATTTATACCAAAGTATTTCAGTGCTTTAAGGGTTAAAAACTACTATAATCGTACTGAGCAGTGAAAGGGTTAATATGGCTTAGAGCTTCTCTTTAAAGCTAATAATACATATACCCGCCGTCAGATTAACTTGTATCGCATGTTTTTCGCCGATTTCTCAGTCAATTCTCAATCGATTTTCATGAAATTTTGCATGGACTTTTTGCGAGTCACTCTGCGACTACCGTGAAATTTTCATTGGAAAATAATGTTTAGCTAAAAAGTTAGACCATCTGGCATGTAATGCAATTCAGGGCTAAAAACAAACTTTAATTTAACCAGTTTAATGGGTTTATAGAGGGACGTCGTAATTTCAAATTTACTACATGTCAAATGGTCTAACTTTTGAACTACATAATATTTGTTTATGAAAATTTCACGGTAGTCGTCGCGTGACTCGAAAATAGTCCTTGCAAAATTTCATCAAAATCGGTTGAGAATTGACTGAGAAATCGGCGAAAAACATGCGATGTAAGTTAATCTGACGGCAGGTATAGTATTGTTGACATGACAGCGCAGTGGAACTATATATAGAAACCTGAACCGGTAAACAGTTCACTGCCTATTTCTGATACCAAAAATATATATACATGTATACATTTGCAGAAGCAAAGGTGCTTTAATATACATGTCGTATAATTTATAAGGCATACTAAAGGAGTGAAAATGTATCAGTCGTGCTACTTGATGTTTTGTAAAGATTATTTCGCATCGTAAGAATATCTAATAAATAGATATGATACCATGTGGAAGATAATCAGCATAATTGCTCTCATTGTCATTTTTTTAATATTCCAAATTGATGGGTTTTTTCACATGTGTGTTGTGGTACTTAGGACATTGCAATGGTGTATTAAAACAACATCGGTAGTGCCTTTTATCTTTCTTGCTTTTTCCGTAGTTATGCCATTAATTAAATCTAAAAATGACATTATCTGTTTTGTTTTTATTGAAATCTATTATACGTGTTGCTATAATTTATAATCTATTATATTTTAATCTTGAATCTATTGATATCTATTGAATCTATTGCCTTTCTGTGATAGCCGTGTCTGCTGCATCATGTACCCATCATATAGCTGTATTTTCCCTTATTATCGCTCTTCCACACCATGCTTATCTTAGTTTTTCATCTCTCTTTCTGATCTACCTGATTAACCTTTTCACTACCATACATGACGGAAATTTCCGTCGTCATTCGTCAATGAACGTAACCATAAAATGACACAAATTTTCGTCAAATATATACTACATTTATGTATTTTTCGTCATTTGAAGCTGGAAATTGCGTTAGTAATTCCAGCTTCAAATGACGAAAAAAAGAACTCCTACACCAGTATATCTGGATCCTGGCATGCACCCCGGCCTGGAAGTCAAAGGGTTAAGCCATGTTTACTGTGGAGCAATTACCCGTGGCACCAATGTGTCAGATGGGAATTCCTGAGATCAGTTTAAAATATAACTACAAGTAACGTCGCTGTGAGTCTGCCAATCACAGAGCATATCATAATCTGGCACCTGTTGCTAGGGGCGATGAGAGGTCAAAGTTTAAAACAGTCGATATGCATGATGTGGTGTGGTGTGTTCATGTATAATTTCATTCTTACCCCATGCCTGTCATTCTCATTCTTCGCGGCGTGTTACATACCGCATATGTTTTTACCTTTCTCGGAAAAAACCTCTATGTTCAGGAATATCTCTGTCACGCTACTCTGCTAGTCGGATTAAAACAGATTTCGCCCTCATTAAAATAAAAGCTCATAGATCTAGGTCTCTAACAAAATCATAATGTGATTTACCCATTATGTCCCATTCATGAAGTGTCGATGCCATAAGTGTTGTAATTATAATGATGTTGTAATTAACATGTCAAGATAATATTATATTGAAAGACGATTGCCGATGTCAAAACGAAGATAATCAATAATCTCAAATTATCATAATGGACAATTGCTTGATTTTATCTGTCACGCTCAATTTAATATGTGTGTAGTGTAGTGTAGTGTAGTGTGCAGTAGCATTAAAAGTAGGCCTATTGTGCTAGACCCTAATACAAAAAAACCCCACGAAAACGACTGTGATATCTTCTGTCAATCAAACCTTAGTATTGGAGATTATGTTTCGGTTGCTAGATCAATGACAATATGTTATCAAAAACAATATGCTGTCAATTGCTAAATAATTCTAAGCTTTAAAGAATCACTGTACATTACTTTTCTAACTGTATGATATTACTATATGAACTCCTGTTTGTATGTATAATAGCCTATTATATGTATTGAATGGGGTATAAAAAGTTGGCACATAATGATCACTTGGTGAGACATTTGGCTGACTTTCGTTCTTTATGTCATAGTTTAGATGTCATAGATATTGCTGGTTGACACCCATATAATAACAACGTGTGTCGATTACATAGATCACATGGACTTCTGGTTATCATAATATCTCTCAACTCTATTGTGTTATAAATACAATACATATATGCTGTATTGAACATAAACATAAATAATATGTCAGATTTTGGATGGGACAAGAATGCTAAACACCTGGCCGCAGAAATAGACCACGTGACCATATCCACGTAATCTCCACACGCCATTTTTTTGTTCTTCATTAAATATTCATCAGTTAATAGCCAGGTGAAATAGAGAGAGAACGTATCTATTCAACTCTATCAAGGGCTTTTGTGAGATGACGATTGCTGGTCATTACTTTTGTATGAGTCATTACACGTCAAGTCAGCCAGCGGCATTACCAAACCTTCTCCTGATTTAGTTTGCAGCTGCAGAATGTTTGGGGAGACTGCATTTAAGAATTTAAAAAAAATGTGGTTTGTGTAATTGTTTGGATCAATCATATGATCTCTGAGATTAATTTAATCTGTATCTGAAATCTGACTGTAATATCTGGCAGTATGCTATATGAAAAATCTGCATGGGTAAAGATGCAGTCTGCATGTCTAGTCTACATCTAACATTTGATCTGCACTATTTATACAGATGACATATCTACTCTGTTGGATTTATTTGCATTCATACAATAGCTGGTCTGTATGATCCACCTGGATTAGTTCAGTCGGATTTATCTGGATCTTATATTCAATATTACGGGTAGATTGTATGCATGCGACATCGTTGGAAAGGCGAGATGGGCTCATCACATCAAGCCCGAGCCTTTAGGAGAGGGCTTGATGAGTGCTGAGATCAGTTCATCTCGCCGTACCCAACGATGCGGTAATGGTAGTATCGATTATAGCTAACGTGTTTTGTGGGGTTTAATGGTGCTAGATACTAATGACTCACCAACAAAATTAATGAAGTAATATTCGGAATGCATCGATGATTCAAAACACTATCCCCCATGTCCTTCAATTCGTCAAGCCGCATCGTAAATCAATAATTATTATGACATAATATTGATAATTTACACCAACATCATCACCACCAATTTTCTCTTCCCACAAGCAAATATTTCGAAAAAACAATTGTTTATTTACTACTATTTAACGCCACACTGTGATTTATTGGTTATTTCTTTTTTTTAAATCAAGCAATCGGAATAAATTTTCACGTAGCAGCGGTTAAAGCGCACATTACTCTGTTTTCACTTGTCATGTGATAGCCGTTCACCCCCGTTGGTGGTGAGTGAATCAGGTGCTACTGTATTGTTAAAGTGTCACGTGTACGTTAATAGTTATAACTCCACAATAGAAATAGAGAGCCAGAAAGGCGTGGTCCCGTAACGAGGGCTAATGGATGGTGGTAGACCCCCCTAAGGCGTCGCCCAGCAACGAGGGCTAATGACACTCACACACCCCAGACACCCCCTGTGGGGTTTAGAGGTTATCTCCACCAGTCATACGCTTAAGATCTACAAGAGATGGTGTCAGGAAAAAACGCCGATACAGAATATATTGGGGTTTTCATTTGTTACTATCACATAGAGTACTACCTTTTAAAAATGCTAAAAATAAAATGTGAGTGGATCGCGTCAGCGAGAGACAACTTCAAGTGGGTAAAAATTGTAATTGAATAATTTGGCGATTAAAGGGTTAAGATTAACAATAGATGGTGTCATTCAAACAGTCTAGGTAAGATACATTATTGTAAATAATATATATATATAATTATGTTCATTTCTCGCTTCTCTTATAATACGTTATGGCTCGATATGTATATTTTTGGTAACTAAAATACATAACACATTAAGCCCTATGCTATTCTAATGCCTTTTTAACAACCTTTACTTGAGCCTTTTTAAAGATTTGAAACATTACATAATAAATGTTTAAAGCAACAATATAATATATACCACGTGACGTTGAAGTACCATCCTCGGCTATTTTAATAGTGATTTGTTTCTATGATTATATCTTAAAATGAAGTAAAGCAAATATACCTTAGAATAGCATACACCAGATATGTTAAACAAACAGGATATCATCATAAAAGGTTGCAGCTATCTATAACGTATATACAATGATGAACTTCAATTGTTTTTTTTAAATAGCCATATTTTCAAACAGCGCCTTATTCCGGTACCCCATAGCATAGAGTTGAGAAATACATTAAGTCTATGCCCATAGCTACTATTGAGTGATCTCTATCGAGTAACAGCATAACGATAATAGTGGTTGTAATAAGTGACACTAATCAGGTGGCTACTGAGTGGGTTTAACACCTGATGACCCCTGGTGATGAGGGGTCTGCAAAACACAATCAGGTATAATATACTTAGAATCTAACAGGGTCCCATACTGGCTAAATACTAGGCCAATGCCTTGCTCTGTGACCTAAAAATTTAACCAGCATTACCTAGGGCTACCTCGTTATACAGTGACATATTATTATATTTGGGAGAGCGTCATGTTCAAACTTGACCTGAGGCTCGTAGGGCCTGTGTGGCTGTGATAGATTTGTGAAATCCCTCCCCACCCCCCTGGAGATGTGCTTGAAATCTGACTTGAAATGACACTTAACGATTGAATACTTATTTTTCGCTACTTTATTCGTTCACACTCACTCTTTCATCCGTGAACGTGTGTATGCTTAAAAAGCATATTTTACATTCTCAAAGGAATTGTTTGAAAGAACCAATGGAGCCCCCCCCCCTCTCACAAGTGATGTGGTGACGAGTGCTGAGATGAAGCCATATCGCCGTATGTATTTTCTCGTATGAATATATATTAAACGGCAAAATCAAATTGATCGAAGCGCATTATAGATTATACGAGCGAATATCACACCGCACGTCTCGTACTAGCATGAGTGCGAGAAGTTCATTTACTGTGTGGCTCGTGAGAAGCCAACCAAAAAACAAGAGACATAATGTGGGACTCATGTTGGACCATTGTATGCAATCATCCAAATGCTGGCCCTGTATCGGCAAGACATGAATGTGTGTTGTTTGTTAGGAAGTTGACTCAGGTCGGTCATCTGAGGAGAAGGTCAGCCACCAGGGGATTAGATGATGCAGTGAGCATCAAGGGCGTCCACTTATGTCACATTATACTGCTCAAAAGCCAAAAGGCTGTATCTACTCACTTTTAAAGTCAGCAGATACTGCCTTTTGGCTTTGCAGAACAGTACATAGGCGGTGTGTGACTGACCATCAACCAACTACTCACCAGCAGCCATATTATCGTACAAGTTAGGATATATCGTAGGCTTCTGATTAGTCGAAATGACCATCTCGACCAATCAGAAGCCTACGATATATCGTAACTTGTACGAGAATACCGACTCAGCTACACAACTCACTGTGTGTATAAGGTGTACTTAAGGATACTTTGTATACTTAAGTTGTCACTTCCGATGACCCACGCATGCGTATGACACTGCTCTACATATTTATTGAAGTGGACCATCAAATTTGATATGTAGTGAACTCTACATACTTGATATGTAGTAAACTCTACTTCCGGTTTTTATATCACCTTATAACTCTCCAATAAATATACATAGACCTGCTCTATATATTTGCTTTATAAATACCCCCTCCCCTCCCATGTCATCGCTATAGCCAGGGGAAGTGATCGGAAGTGCCAATAGTTTACTTATACATGTGACAAGTAAGGTAGGGTGAAGTTAGGTCTTTCCGCTTAATTTGAAACTCCATGTTATGGTTCTATAAATATTTATAGAAATATTTATAGAAATATTTTATTTTTTCAGCACCCTCTGTAGACTTGTCATGCAAATACTCTTTCTCAATGTTCTAAAATGGTGTCCTGCTTTCTAATGAGCTGCCGACAAGCGCATATGACGACCAGTAATTCATAGTTTTCATATATTTAACTATGTTAAAAGTGTTTATCGTTTGCTTAGCTATTCTATGGATAGCTGCTGTACCACATTGAAATCACTTGTAGGAATTTAAATCGATTTTTGTACCTAAAGTAAAATATATGGCTGCTCACGAAATATTGCAAGGCAATTGACATTGTTGAATTTATTTCAACATCGATAAACCTACCACATCAATGTATTTTTTCTAATAATACATTTTTAACCAATACATGAAATAGTCATTTCACATGCTCAAAAAGTGTACTTAAAATATACGACATCCAACAAGGTATATTGAGAAAGTGTCTTGCTCTTATTTTTCCTAGAAAGCAGGACATTCCTAAAATGAAATTGCTAGAAAGCAGGACAATTTTTCAAAATACATTGTTGAATATTGTAGATTTGGATGCCAATATTTGAGAAGGTGAAATAATGGTTGGATTTATTAGATAATAATGTATTATCAGATTTTTTTTGATGCGGTAGGTTTATCCATGTTGAAATAAAATCAACAAAAGTGTCCATTTTCATGCCGATGTTTCTTGAGCAGATATCTATTTCTTATAGGTACACATTAAATGGATCTCAACTCGTACATGTGTTTGCAAGGTGATAGTACAACAGCATTCATAGACGACAAAAATAGAACTATCTTAGAATGGATAAATACGCGAAAACTCTGAATTACTGGTCGTCATATGCGTTTGATAACGGCTCATTAGAAAGCATGAGGCCTACGCATGACAAGTCTGCACACTCGGGTGTTCAGCGCGGGGATCGACTTTAGACGTCAGAATCTGACGTCCATGGACGTCAGATTCTGACGTCTAAAGTCGATTCCTGCGCTGTAAGAGTTAGCGTTGATGAAATCCAGACTTGTCCACGGATCATCGTCTGCCTTCTTAGCGCGTCCTCGCTGATCCACCCAGCGCTAGGCCACCATCTTTGATGGGGTCACGTGCCACACGCAAAGCTTGCGGCCCAGCCTCTTTTACTGCACTTTTACGGTGACTTTGAGGCCGTGTTACGTTACCGGAAGTCAGCACGTGCAGACAGGAACACACGCATGCGCTTTTGTGTAGCAGGTCACTTTACTGTAATATAAGACTGCACCTGTTCTTGGATTACTACCATAAGAGAACGTAGTTACCTGGTTTTTACGAAATAGTTTACTATACCATTCTTTGAACTAACTTTATTTATTTATACAGGATTACTGACAGCCAAATGCTCTCCTTACATATATGCAAACAAATAATGAAAGGTACATTAACAAATATAAATTGGCTATGCATGTATAACATAATTTAAAAAGTGTATGTGTGTGTGTTGCAGCAAGTAGAACGACATAATGCGATATATGAAACTCATTTTATGAAACAAGGAAGACACGGCTATCAAATCGACTGAATGTTGTAAATGTTGACCTTACTGACCTTTATTGTGATGGTCACAAATAGTTCTGGAGGTGTAGTTATTGACTTACAACTCGGCGATCACTTTAGCACTGGATAAATTATTTTAAAAATACTGATTAAAAAAGAAAAATGCGTGAGTATCGCGGACGCGCTCCTAAACTACAGTGTATTTATCAAAATTCATCATATTCTTTTGATTAGAAACCAAACGCAGTGGCGGATCTAAAGGGGCATTCAGGGGGGTCCCGAACCTCCCTCCCCCTTTGTTCTAAAGCTAAATGCCTCAACATCGACCAAAACTGCCCAAATATTGGATTTGAAGCTCAACAAAGAGTTTAAATATATTAAATTCATTTAGAGTGTCAATCTCCCATAAATTACCTGAGAAGACTAACAAGTTATTGTTTGACAGCTATTTTTATTATTTTTTTAGTCGGACCCACCTTTTATTCAATATTCTGGATCCGCCGCTGAAATGTTTGCAAAGTTTGATAACACAACGCGTTTTTTATGCACACGAACCGTCACTTGCTATGCGGTTCATCTCCCCTAATTTAACCGATTGTTGCGTGGTCCAAGACACACCTCTCAAGTTTAATGTAAGTCCGTTCATTACTTTCCTGATCAGATGTCAGTCAGAGAGTGGACTTCTCAATGAAAATATCAAAATTTATTAACACTTATACTTCCAGGCCGACATTGTTAGCAAAGACGATTGTTGAAGGTTGCTTGTTGTATTGTAATGTATGTACATACGTATGTATGTGGAACCACCATTTACATTACTATCCAGGAAATAAACTCTAGGAACATTATTTTCTAAGTGTGTACTCAACATTATTTTTGTTTGACTCAGGTGAAATTTTAGGACGCTCCTATCTACCAGTATAAATGGAAGAGCAGATGTCACACAAACACTGACCAGTGTTGTCACCTCGACCTGTCACTGGGGGATCTCCCTGATTCAGGGGGCAGTGCTGGTCAGTGAAAGCCTATACACATAGGAGAGGACATATAATGATCCCGGGGTAGATCTATACAGTGACCTGAGTATGAGGCGTCACGGTGGATGTAACTTACTCATATTAAGCTAGCCCTAATGTTAAGCGCGTTGGTTTCCCTTACACTTTGGGAGATTTGCACGCAAATAGATGTATGTGATTATATACGTTTACTAGTACATATAAAACTTAAATTTAAAAACATAGGTTGTACTGACCAATAAGGATTGCCCGAATTTTGGAGTTCAACCTTTACAACGCTGAAATATTTCTGTGAAAACCATGGAAACCATGATTATTTTCAATTTGAAATCATCATAAATGTCTTAGTTAGCTTTTTCTGCTTCATTTGAATTCATATGTTATGAGTCTACGGCCATTATAATTTGTTTAATACTCTCAGCGCGGGGACTGTTTAAAGGCGATCCCCGCACTGAAAGGTTTATTGTCTGTTAATATTGGTAATAATGAGCTCATTAGGCGATGACTATGTGGTAATAATGAGGCTTTTTTCAATACGTAAGCACATACATTTGTGTACATATGTTTAGCCTTGAAGTCAATGATAAATTCGATCGGATATAATAATAAAACATACACAATGCATATACGGTATCAAATTGGACCTTTCGTGATAGATAATTCATTAAGTATAAACAAATAGGATGATTTATCGTTTGTCTTTGTACATGCAAATAGAGGGAGTGAGTGAAGCATATATTTATTAAATGCATGGATATATATATAAAACATATACCCAGATTGGATTGGACAGATTCTCGAGGGGTGAGTGAGTGAATTCAGCTTTACGCCGCGTTCTGCACAATCATGGAAATAACGCGACAGAAGGAGGCCCGAAGAATGATCAAGTAACGTCAAGGATTCTTTATGGTGCACAGTAGGCCTACCATAGACAACACTATACATTCTAGGCCTTTGAACAGTTTGGAGTACTGTATATGTACAATCTTGCTGACAAATATTCGATTCGGCCGGGATTTGAACCCACGCAGTACCTCAGAGTTTCTAGTTACAACCGGATCGAATGAGCCATTGGGGCCGGCCAGGTCCGCGGGGTAGGCCATATATAGAATACGTGGAAATAAAAGCTGTCATTTATATAATTTATATCTACCCACCCTCAATTCTATTTGTATTATTGTTTGTACTGTATGATTGTTGTTGGTGTTTGTATTGCCTACCTGTTGGCGTCCAAGCGAGCACCTGTCTGGGAGCTGGTGTCACTGAGTCATTGTTTGATCAGGAGAAAATAACATGCGTAATTCACATAATCCATAAAATAACACGTAGGCCTATGACATGTATAGATATATAAACGGTCAATTGACCAAGAAAACATGTCTGTGTCGCCAAGTGATAGGTGTCACATTATATGGTAAATGAGCTCTACATTGTATTGTTGTATGTAAATGGTACACATCGAAGGGAGCTATAGAGTGCGAGAGTATAAATATAATGTAATGATTTTAGCCTGTATTTTCTGTTTGTTCACTGGGTTGAATGAATGAATGAATGAATGAATGAATGAATGAATGAATGAATGTATGAATGAATGAATGGGGTTTTAGGCTATATGTGTGTACATATAGGCTAAACTGGGCCAGGAAAACCTCCTGAGGATGGTAAGATAAATTAGATGACACTGTCCTCCAGACACAGGTTCTGAAAAAAATATGGTTAGCCCAGTATGTGTTTTGGTAATGATGTGTTTTATTCTGCCCAGCGCGCATTGGATTGTTGCCGATTTCCAAAAGATACAGTTCATTTCGGGAGATAAAAAGCCTTTATCCACTATGTTTTTAAAATATTTTTTCGTCGCCCTCTTGAATTAAATAAGTCAAGCGTTGAAAATAATTATGAATGTCTTGGTCAGCTCTTTCCGCTCCATTTGAATAAGGGTTGTTCCAGTAAAAATCCGGGCTCCCCCCATGGACGGCAACTGATAAACTACCCCCACCTCTCCCGGAAATCTTGGTCCTTGGGCCACCACAGAGCCTGGATTTCCTGAGTTTTTTAGCACCACAGTCCCCGGAATTTCCTCATGGCTCAACATAGTTTTTATTTACCACCCCCACGATTTTTTGTGAAAAGGGGGGAATATGACACTAATATTAATCCACAAGTCGACAGCTTTTATTTCATTATTATTACAGAAACAATGCGATTGTCATTTACACTGTCTTTTGTATATATTTATTAGGCCTACCATACGTGCCAGAAATGGCGCCCATCACCGCGGATTTCAGTCTGCTGAGTAGCCTACCACCACCCACATCGGAAATAGTTATTGACAAAATACCACACCCACCGGATTTTAGATGGAACAGCCCAAACTATATGATAGGTCTACGCCCATTATTAATATTTTACTCGTTCAGTGCGGAGATCGATCTTAGACGTCAGATTCTGACGTCTACAGACGTCAGATTATACAATTTAAATTTTCACCCATTTAAAGTTGTGTCTCGCTACCGAGACCAACAACATCAAATGGGTGAAAATTACTAATATTATTTTGTTAAATTTGAGACCTAATATTTTCAAAATCAGTGATTTTCCAGACTAACAAAATGAATTAAAAACGATTATATAGTGAAAGTGTTAATAGTAGGCTTTAAAAGTGAAACGTATCTTCAATCGGACAGATTGAAAACTATTTCGGCAAATCTCAGTCAAATGTGTGTTTTCGGAAAGATGTAAGTTTACCTCCTACAAAGAATGGAAACATAAATTTTGAGCAAACAACCATTTCAAAGGCGACATTCTCACCCTTATAAGTCTTAGCTCGAGTCTTTCTATATTTCTTAGAAAGCAAACGGAAGCACCCGAAGGCCATAATCCCACCAGGACACCTCCCACCCACAATATGGTGTGGAAGATTGCTAGACGATGTGTATTTGTCAAGACTCTCTGATTTGTCCCTGAACAGTTTTTCAGTCATCAGCCTGAACTGAAAACATAAACAGTAGGTATCAAGATAATTTCCTCTGGGCGCTGAGTGATTGATGCAAACTTACATTTTTTAGTTGATGATTAGAATTGAAATATACATTATGGGCGAATTATGTCACCATTAATAGTCTATAGGATGAATGATCAAAATTAATTTTCCGTTAAACTTTACTCATAATTATGTTTCTTGATACCAAAACAAAGACAAACATCTTAGCTAGAACTATAGAGGGGGATACCTTTGTCAAAAATGATCCGAAAATAGTAAACCGGGGCAAAATGTTCCGCCATTACTGCACATATGAGGTGTCTATACTCAGGTTTTGATGGTCAAATAACATTACAAAGCCGGTTATAGGAGGGTACCTTTGACAGAATTGTCCAAAAAGGGTAAACTGGGAAAAAATGACCCGCCATTACCGACAATTCAATTCTATTTTGTGTAATATCTTGGCAAATATTACAGATATCTGCACATATGAGGTGTCTATACTAAGGTTTTGATGATCAAATATCATTTTAAAGCCAGTTATAGATTGATCAGGTGACTCCTTGCTGCCATTATCTGTTGCTCCGCGTTTTTTAGTTGTCAAATATTTAGTTGATATTACACTATACTGAGATAATATGACAGGTTAACGGATTACTTTGTCAAAATATTATTTGGCAATATAATGGATTCATGGTAGGCCTACTATGCCGAAGCATATGATATCAAGACAGGGTGTGTGATAATATCCAGATGTGTCAGTTTAACATCGCGATATGGCATTATGATGAAAAGACATTGTATTGTTATTATGGTGTGATATACATGTAACAATAATCATTTTATCCCAGTTTACCCTTTTTGTAACATTTTTTTTATGGTGTGATGAAGACTTGAATCATTTTTATTCTTATGTGAAAACCTCCTATTCCCAGCTTTCCGATCGGGCAATAAGGGGTGATTAATTGCAGTACATGTTGGACATTCTTCAGGGCACTTAAATGGATAGGTGTTTGGTCTGATGGTTCCTGTAGTTTTACACATATGTTATGAAGGCAATCAACCTATAATATTTGTTCGATATAAATTGTTTCTCCATGCGTCTGACAATGGCCATGTGTCAGCTAGCATGATTCCCTGAACCCAGGATCAACAGAGGTGACCCATCAGATTTCCTGGTAGAGTTAATATATTATTGCACATGAGGACAGTGGAATATTTTGTCTAATTTTAAATGACCTTCACTGACAAAACGTGGCATTAAGCACCATTTGTACATGCCCATTAATTTACCTTTTTATCTGACATGGCCACATTCCGCCAGGGAACAAGATCTGACATGTCTCAATCCCTAAATGTTAGTTTGAACGGAGGAAAATATTTGATGGCCTTATCTTCTAATGTAGGCCTATTCGACCTTGGAAGATTGTGCAAAAAGAAAGTTGATAGAGTAGAGTTCTTGCATATATATATGTACCAAACAATATAAAAATATTTCAAGGGATAGGAGATGAGATAATTTTGAAAATCAGCTGAAATTCCATAAAATCTCACAGCAAAACCCTTTAACAGCCGGACCCGAATAAATTCGTGTTTTTTTTAATCATTTTTTATTAGTATATTACATACAGCTTTTTAAAATTGTAAAACCTGCCATCAGGCAGCAATATTGACTTCCATCTGCAAATAAGGTCACTTTCACTTCATCATCTCACTAGACGTAAAATACTAAGGACCAATATCAGTAAAATCCTAGGAAACACAAAACATTTGTATAGCATTTGTACAAATGCTGGAACAATGTCGAAGACGTTGGATAGATGTTGTACAAATGTTATACAGATGTCTTGTGTTTGCCGATATAGTGAGCCACGAGCCATCCATGCTGATTTCTATAACATCTGTTCATTCAATAGAACAATCTTCGCCTCAGATGACCGATCAAAGTCAACCTGTCACCTCATTTGAGCACTTATTGTATAAAAATGCAAGTTAAAATACGCAAAGCTGTGTGTAACAATCATCACTTACTTATGTTATTAATATACAACTATCAGAGGTTATCTGATTGAAAACATGAACGAAAGGTGTAATATCCGTTGTATTGTAGCAGTGATTACTTAATTAAAGCTGATCCAACATTGATCCGCGAGAATAGACTTTAGACCTCAGAATCTGACGTCTTTAGACGTCAGATTCTGACGTCTAAAGTCGATCCCCGCACTGAACGAGTAAAATAGTTCGAATGGCCGTAACATAGATATTCGAATAAAGAGAATAAAGAAGACATTTATCATCATTTCAAATTGAAAAAAAACCGCTATAAATTCCAAGCCAACATTGTGCCAACGTCTCGTTTTTACTGGGTATGCTCTTAGTGATCTTAGTAATATACTGTAAGGGAGGTGCACGGACACTATGTAGGCCTATATACATTTCTAAGACTATCATTTCAATGACGAATAAGTCTGTAATGACATTTATCTGTCAATAAAATAGCTGTCTGTCTGTGACCATCACATTATGAACACACTGTAGTATTCCTATTTTTTGTTTCAAAGGATAGGAGGTGTCTCATTGAATTCCAGATATCAGCATAGACCAGTATTCAGGTTTAAATTATGTTCCGAGACATCCTGTTAACCAGCTGCCAAATAAACCGGGACATAGTTTAGTGAAAACACTGTCATGGCAGTGTCATGATCTAGATAGATATGTAACTCGTGCAGGGGGACTAGTCGACAGTGTCGGGTTTGTTTGTGTTTAATGACCAGACAATCGTGATCTCACAAAAGCCTTTGACAGAGTTCCCTCTCTATTTCACCTGGTTGTTAAATGGTTGACAATGGTTGACAAATAAATGGCGTGTGGAGAATACGTGGATCATGTGACTGGTCACGTGGTCAATGTCAGCAGCCAGGTGTTTAGCATACTTGTCTAGCCTTCTGATCACCAAAGGCTAAATATATGTATGTCCAAGCGGCACAAAGTAGATATAAAAGGTATATATACGACTACTGTAATGTTGTGATACACATAAGCACAGATGTTGATGATCTATATAATCGGCACATGTTGTAAGTGTGTGGCTGCCAAAATACACTGACGTCTGAGCTGTAAAAACGGAACGTCGTTCTGCGTACTGATTAAATGCGTCCTTATATTTTCCACTCAATTTAACCATGAATCTGCTAGGAACGCCTATATGCGTTTTAATTAGTTTTATCAGCTGATTAAGTCACTGTTGTTGGGAATTTAATGATTGTTTAAACCTCAATATTTGCAGATGATTGGTCTCAAATTAAATGAATATGGATAATTAAAGTATTTGATTTAGCGGTTTAGATGTTATTTATATACTTCTAGTTTACTGTATATTCTAAAGTGTGATAAAAACGATCAATCTGCCTAAAAAACAAGTTTTAAGTCAGTGTTTCAATATGGTTTATAGATAGAAATTACATTTGGAGACAACAGAAACATAAGTATGCCATTTTTGACATAGGCTATCATGGGACAGCACAGTTATTTTCGAATTGATTTTTCAACTGACATTTGAATAGCAGTTTATTTGGCCACTACTGTTAGCCTTCCTTCTCCATGACATGCGTGATGATGGGCGATAATGCCTAATGATGACAGTATTCACTAGGCGGCGACACCTGTCACAGGGGGTTCCCCTGGGATTCCCTCTCTTGTTTGTACAGAAAGTGGCAGAAAACCCAATTCCCCTCTTGACAAAAGTCACCCCTTCATGATGGTCAATGACTATATCGTGTGGACAGTGTTTGGATAGAAAATGTCATACTAATTATAACGTGTTATCTTAATCAATGATACTCGATGACAAAAAACAAATTAATTTAAACAACTTTTATTTTTGTCCATATATATTGAGTTTGACGGGTGTACACTTTTATAGAAATATACATTCAATTATGCAGCAAATTTAATTTAGTGAAGCGACTGGCAGGTGTCCCTGTGGATCGAAAAGTGACACGGTTATAATTACAGGTGACAGTGTGAACAAAAAACTTTAAATACCGAGACAATGATCATGTAATAGAATTAATAACACAAAAAATATCAATGGATGTACTTACTTTTTAACACTCGAAAACTGATGTAAATACATATTTAGGTCGGTCATCGTATTATTAATTGCGTCAAAGCAATATATATATTACTAGTATATCTTAATGTGTCAAATTGTTGTTTATTAGCAATGATAAACTTTGCACAGCATCGCCTCGCGCAGGCAATTAAATTGAAATGACAATTTGACATTTTATGTTTCCAATAGCATCTATAATATCAGTCACATGCTGCACACGATTCAGTGATTATAGTATTAAGATAGGAGTACAGATTTATATGCCGATGAATTTAGGATGAAAGGATTAACAACTTTCAGTGATTAATGTGTCTAAATGGGATGACCAGACTCAGCCTCCTGTGTCAAAGCGTTAAAATGGAAGGGGCGGGGTCTAGCGACAATCAACAATCGATTAATCATCGTGTTGATTGAGCTGGTCATAATCATCAGACCACACAAAGAAAAAAGGCACTATTTGCTTACTTGTAAAGTAAGCAGATACTGCTTTTTTGCCTCTGCACGGCAGTATACTCAACTGTATGCAAATCAAGTGTTTTCATTGCCATAAATAGCAGTGTGTGAGATGGGACACTTGAGGTCAGATACTGAAGTTTGTGGATTTAGAATGTCAACACAAATTAAATGTATTAATTAAATCATATATTTTATATTAACCTTTGCAATGCTGACATATCTTTGCATAAACCATAGAGACCAGAGGGTGTTTTTCAATTTTAAATCATCATAAAGTCTTTAGTTAGCTTTTTACACTTTATTTCAATACGTATGTTATGGGTCTACCGCCTTAATGAATATTTTATTCCCTCAGTGCGGGGATCGACTTTCTAAAGAACCTCCTGCGGATGAATGAGATGAATGAGATGACACTGCCCTCGAAACACAGGATTCGAAATTCGAGTCCTGACTGTCTGAGGCCGAGCACGTTACCTCTCGGTCACGGAGTTTGCTCACAATATTGAATCTCCACGAGTGAGCGGGAAATACACATTTTGTTTCTTTGAAACTTGAAGGCCAGAGGGGGGTGCAAACCCGCGATTTCAGACTTTCCAAGGAAACAGATTTAACCACTACACCAGTGTCCCCGCCCTAAGAGGGGTGAAAACATAAGTCATTCTGTCCAATATGTGGCACGCCGCGGAAAAAGAAAATGACAAGCATCAACCGATCGGGGTTACAAGGAAATTATTCATAAACACCCCACTCGACATCGACCGTATTAAACTTTGACCTCTTATCGCCCCTAGCAACAGGTGCCAGATTATGAGACGCTGTGTGATTGGTTGAATCACAGCGTCGTCACTTGTAGTTATATTTTAAACTGATTTGAGGAATTCCCTTCTGACACGAGCAATACCCGTGACATGGTTACAATGGCGTCACGGGTAATTATTGTCACCAGCTGAACGCGTGGAGAAATATTGGTCCACAGTCAATATGTCCAAGTCAGGTAGATCAACGTGAGCGATAAAAAGAGGGGTGAAGTGTGATGACAGGTGAAATTAGCCGTGCATTTTTATGACATATCTATTTATTATTCACGTATAAATGATATGATTACATACACAGCTAAAACTGATTATAATTTTCAAATCGAGATGTTTAAACACACATTTCGCTCCCAATAACAGTGTTTTAATCGGTTAAAAACAGATTTAAAACGACTATTGTCATGCTTTGTGGTTTAAGGCTTAAACAATTATCTGCAAACTTGAGACGTTGTCTCAACTTTAGGCCAATGTGATTGACATTGCTCAATGGTCTCCCATTGTGTGATCAAGTTGGATATGACACCCGTGGACATTCCAGCCAGATGAAGCGCTGACCAACTACTGGCCAATCATGGTCCACATTGGCCCAACGTTCCTCCAGAGATGAGATGAGGACAAGACTAGCAGCGTGACTGACTCCAGTGACAGGTGACCTGCCCTTGCTGCTGGGTCAATGACCTGACCTATAGGTCGACACGTGACATCTTGTCGGTTGACCTCTCACAGCATCAGTAAGGTTTTGATATTACATTGACATAAAATTCAAATCTGACTGATATCACCGCTAAACACGACTCAAGATTTGGAAATATTTTGTCTCAAATTAAACAAATATGAGTAATTGTCAACCACTTGAAGTTGTGAGTCGCGGTAGCGAGACACGACTTCAAGTGGGTGAAAATTTAAATTATTTCATTAAACGCAGATATGGTTAAACGCGTTTTTTAAAGTATCTTTGTGGGGTTCGAACCTTTTTCCAAAGACTCGACAGCGAGGTCGACGGATGTTTCTGATGCTAACGTAGGTGTTGGCAGTTGACGAACGAACTCCGTGTCCGACTTTTATTGGTATATGTATACATTGTGTTTCGGTAGCGCGACAGCTTTACGAGCTGACGCCAGCCGATGGTTTTTAGACTAATTGTAATAATTTTATATAGGTATGTATATGGTAAAAGCATGACAATTATTATAACTTGCTTATTTTGATTATAAAAATATTCTACTTGTATTTATTTTATAGGTTTCTACGCTTTCCAGAGTGTGTATTTTGCTACTATTTATAATAATATGTAGTTATTTTATCTCTGGTTTTGGCGCGGGAAACTCATATTATTATGTATATTATTTTATATATATTTTTATGCTTATACTTTTTGTACATAGATGAATATAAATATAGTTGCTGCCTAGCTTGCAGAGGCTTTTATAAGCCTGTTCTAGCGCAGCACGACCAATGTGGTATATAATATTTTAATGATATAATGTGTATATTTTTTCTGTATCTGTTTATTAATATATATATGTATTGGTCAAAAGCTAAATTAAATAAAATAAAATAAAATTTGTTCCGTCGTGCTTACATGTATTAGTTTATCATAGTTTACACTTCAGAAGCGCAATATATGAATCATGTATATCGCAGTGCGAAGGATAACTTGAAAAGTAAGCAGGTGCCGTTTTGTGCCTTTTCACGTTTGACGTAGGTATTATTTTCTCATTTTTAATAGGTTTTTGAGCACCCAGAAGAGACACCTGTGTGAGTTGTAATCAACCGTTATTGTTTGGTAACAAACTGACATCAAGGTCAACATGAGGTCACGTGATGAGCGCGGTGTGGCAGGTGTTCAACCCGTTACTGTGAATTAACCGTTGCAACGAGACAATGAACATACAAATTGGTGTCGTCAATAATGTCCGTTTGCAAATGAAATGATAAGAATGGGGGGCTTAGGCCACCTTTGTGCACATATAGGCCAGGAGAACCACCTAAGGATTGTGAGATGAATGAGATCACACTGCCCTCCAGACACAGGATTGAAAATTTGAGCCCTGACGATCTGAGTCCGAACACGCCACCTGTCGGTCACGAAGCTCCCCACAATATTAAATCTTTTCGAGTGAGCGGGGAAGAAACATTGTGTTTCTTTGAAACTTGGAGGCCAAAGTGGGGCTCGATCCCACGATCTCCGACTTCCCAAGCAGGCAACTTCAACCACTTTTCACCACTGCAACATTATGACCAGAGATGTCAAACTCACATACCTGACGTCAAGTGCCAAACCAACTATGACGCCACCTGGTGAATACTGCCCAAGGCAGTGGATCCCCATGGTCAGGTACCGCCTGGTGACCAGATGTGACACTATCTAGGTCAGATACCTGGTGGGCAGCCATCAACCTACTGTTTACCGTGGGCAGATGATACGTCAGAATTTACCTGAGAATGCGGACCCAAATAATACGGTTATTATTAACAACAGCAGCAACGGTAGATATGATCTGTAGATAGGCCTATGCAAAATCCCATATTTCACTGGAATATGCTCATTAGGGATACAAGACGGATGCTATCAACAAGGAGGGTAACCTACTTGATATCAAGAGCTAAACCTATATAAAGTTATTGGCGATATTTTTGCTGCGCCTGCTGCTGCTGCTTGTGGCTGATGTAGCTACTGCTTCTGCTGCTTCTAGTCACACTGCACAGTGGTCAGTATGTGGTCTAATCAGCTGTCAAACAGAGAAGAATGTTCACACTGCCTGGACTCTGGACACGCTATGTGGTTTACAGACTTTATCAATCACTGATCAGTCCCTGTGTAACGTCTGTGTCTGGCTGGCTAAACTGGTCAGTCTATGACCAAACCATATAGCAATACATGGTCAGCTCATATTAGTTCATGTGTCAATCTGACCACAGTGTCTGCATGGTCAGCTTCTATTAACCCATAACCCACTAGGCACGACACAACTTCAAATGGGTGAAAATTCAAATTATTTAATTTAGCGCTCCGAGGGCTAAATTGTATGTGTCAATCTAACCAGTGTCTGCATGGTCAGTTTCTATTAACGTATATCAATATGTCAATCTCACCACCTAGTCACTGGTCACTATGGGCCTTCAGGTCATCAACAGTATCGTTTTTGAACGTAGGTGAAATGTGAGGACGCTCCTAGCTGCGAGTACAAATTGACGAGCAGATGTCACACAAGCACTGACCAGTGCTGTCACCTTGACCTGTCACTGGGGGATGACGTTTAGGGTCATAGGTCAGGCAGTGAGCTGGTGGAGCGTGAGATGGTCAGCAGGGGGCAGTGCTGGTCAGTGAAAGCCTAGATGTTTGTAAACATAGGAGAGGATAGATAATTAGCCCAGGGTAAATTTACACAGTGACCTGAGTATGGGGCGCCATTAGAAACACAACTTATATGTATGATAGATAAACAATACCTTTTTTAGCTATTTCTGGTGGAAAAAACATATTTGATATGATACGCATTTTGTACATACATTATAGTTCAAAGTTCGCAGCAAAGTTCACCATTCAAATAATACACTTTCACATTTATGAACACGCAGGCCTGGTAATTATTACCCGCCTGAAGTTGTGGGTCGCGGTAGCCAGGCACAAGGAAATTTACATTCTACATTATCTTAATTTATCAGGAACATTAAATACATTCAAGGGCAATTTTATGGTAAATTATATTATTTAGAAACATAATGTATTCTGTTTATTTTTTCTAACAGTAGTTTTTTCTCAATTAATTAGTTCATTGTTTTATTTAATAAAACTGCCTCATGCCCTGAGAGCATGCTCATTTGCAAATCACATAATGAACATGGTAATCACATCATCAACTCCAGCGACAATTCAAGGTAATCTTTTTCTTGAGCGGACGCAGCAGATAATAATAATGATGACCACATATCACATGACGTCCATAGTCTGCTGTCCACGTGACCCGCCCACGTGACAACAATCAACCAATAACTATAATTACCTCTGTGGGTATTTCCCGCTACTGATGGCGTTGTTGTCATCGTGAAATAAAAGTAGGGTCCAAGTGAGGCTGAGTTGTGATATGTATTTAAAACAAGAAGTAAATAAAAAAGACATTCAAATATTTTCAGTAGATTTAGAATATGTGCGTGGTTGTATAGATCTAAATTTCACTTAAGACTCAATAAAGTATTATTGCGGGGGATATATCTTGTAAAGAGAAATAGCTGCAATGGCATGTAGGCTATACAAATAAATATTAATAGAGAGAATTCAATTGAGTGAAAACAAATTGCATCTATAAACTGAAAATACAATTACAACGTTGTTGCTGCTATTTAGAAGTATATTATGATGTATAGTTATGACAAAATGATTTTCATCATATTTAAAATAACTGTGATGACCTTGAACACCTGTTGTAAAGGTCAATCGTGGTGATAATGACCTTATAAGGTGATGAGTGTCAGTTCTCAGTGTGAGGCCAAATCAACACTCTGCCCTAACACTGGCTCAATGCTGGGCATCGGCATCTGTAAATGTATTCCCCCATTCAGCACGAAATCAGTCTAAATCAAGGGGCAATCAAAAAGCGATCTGCTCCCCTGAAATCTTAGCGGTTTATCCATGATGGTCAGCACTCTCACGTGGTCTTAACCTTCAATTATCGTCACAAAACGTCTGTGGTTCTGACCAATCACTTACACGCTGACATCACCCACAGTCATTGTTACAAACTGGCCATTATTGGCTCATCATAGGCCGTGTTTGCGCGCCGTGGCTACTTATATCTGTTTCCCAGCTTTTGTTCGAGATGTAGATATCATGAAATAAATTCAAATAAATTACCGGATTGTCTCGCAAAACATTGTTCTCGATGTAAATATTTGTTGGAAAATATTTCTTCCACAAGGATTAGAGCCAAATTCCATATTATCTTCATACACAGAAAGTGTTTCACCATACAGACAGACTACAGGAGGTTTCCTGTTCTGTCTCAGCCTTCACTCACACGGAAAATGTGTACATCTCCTTAAACGGGTTGTTGACATTTTTATTACCTTATTCTGTGATACTCTCAACCCTCTGAGCACGGGGATCGACTTCAGACGTAAGAATCCCATGTGAAATCACATATTGTATCACATGACGATTTGAGGGTGCCACATAATCATAGTGCTTCACCCGCTTCCTTTTCCTGAAGAATAATCTGAGCTTTAATTGGCCACAACCGGTCACGTGGACAGTGATAATTCTGTGTCTCGAAGATTAACCCTTTAAGCCCTCACGATGCATTAAAGCATCATTTTACATCCCTGAAAACATACTTAATTTTCCTACAACCAAGGGTTTTGGAAAGAAAATTATCATGAAACTGGTTTGCCAATTCATGGCAATTTTTTAAAATTTTTAAACCACATCAAATCAGCTTCATCCACTACAAGTCGAGAATTGCAACAGCAATTCGCGGCTTGTAGTGGATGAAGATGACAATGGTAAATTCAGGCTTGAAATGGTTAATGTGGATTTATCGACTCCCAAAGCGGGACTATACCCTACTATCCTCTTATCAAATAAATTCAAGGGTTCTTTATGGTGCACATTATCATAGACAGCACTGCACACTTCTGTCATTTGAACAGTTTGGAACCCTGTAAATTCACATCCCGATGACAAGCATCAGACCGGCCGGGATTTGAAGCCAGTACACTAATAGAACAAAGTTTTTTGAAAGTTATTTTCCATATGGTAATATAGTAAAAGTTCCCACATACATGCCAGGTATGCACGTAGAACATTTCTCTATATTACTATATGGAAAATAACCCTGAAGAACTTGTTGTTCTGGGAGTGTACCTCTGAGTTTTGAGCCACAACCGGACCGAATGAACCCTCGGGGCCCTTGTCTCTGTGTCTCGTGCCACACTCACGCCCTCAGGCAATGTGGAGTTAATAGCTGTCATCAGCGTCAAGATAGCAAACAAGTGAAATACCTCTATCATCGCTAAATAGATAAAACTCCACAATGCTCATGTCGAGTCTTAGAACAAAACAATGCCACCGAACATAGAATTTAGGTCACTTTTCACTTGTAGCTGCAATCAGAGATGGGAACTATTTAATATTCAGGTCAGATAGAGCGTAACTACAAGTAAAACACGTGTTCTAGTATATGCAATATTACTATCAACTTTCTCTATCGTCCATTCCTGACAACCTGGAGACATAACTGTTGAAGAGGTTGCGCAGGGTGTGTAAAAAGCAAAACTCCCGTTACAATAGATGATTAGTGATTATGATTTGTTATCAGAATGATGAGTTTGTTCTCAGGTAAGATTGTTATCATCAGATCATGGTCCACGTGCTGATGATAAGCTGTCACTGATAAACACTTCCTGTTCACCTGCTCAACCACTACCCCCACCATACCAGAGGGCAGAGGGTGTAAATAAATCTTGGGTTCCAGCCACCCCAGGTTGGAATCAAGGCTGATGTAAGAATACTTTACTTATATGAAAGCCGAGTTATTAAATAACTAGTTTTATACGAGTGTATGAAAGTCATCTGATTGAAGATTACCCTCCTTTTATCTCCTCTGGGATCGTATTGTATAATTTTGTCGTAATTGCCCAGCAGACACAATACGTTGAATCAATGTTGGTCTACGCCTACTACGCTGAACCAACTCTAAAGCAAAATCGATTCAATGTCTTGTGTCTGCTGGGGGTAGTCCCTCATAAATATAATTTATCATTTTAATTGTAGCATTTTATTAATGTTTTGAGAATAAAAGTAAAAATATACTGAGATGTGTCTGTGAGATTTACATAGTTAATCCACCGTGAATTATCACATAATAACAATCAGGGGTTTTAAATGACAAATCTTCTCACATATATTTGTACTTTGTATGTGAATGAAACATTAAAATTGTTAAAGGTATGTACTTCTCGTATGGTTTATTGTATAAATGAAAACAAGCACATTGTGTTTTGGCTTGGCTTTGGCTGAGTACATAAACCAGCTCCAATATGATCAAATTGTATGATTATCGTGATTATTCACGATTCCAGGTGGTTTATCCCTTGTGTGCTAAGCACGACTATACCCACTTGTAATCCGTTTTATTAACAGGTAATTCACTGCTACCGGGAATGAAGTAAGTGTTTAAACATCAAGATTTGCAAATGGTTTGTCTCAAATTTAACAAACATTTTCAACCACGTGAAGTTGTGTGCCGCGGTAGCACCAGGAAATGATCCTCGTTTATTGAATATAGCAGTACCCAGCACACACGAGACGTCGATCCAATGTTGGATCAATGTTGGGCCAGCGTCGTAGACGGTGGCTCAACATTGATCCAACATTGGATCTACGTCTCGTATTTGATGATGGCTTATATGTGACAGATATATTCATCTAACTAACAAAAAACGTGTAATGAGTGATATAATTATGGGCCAACGTCGCAGATGGTTATCCGACCTTAAGATTACATTGTATGTACGACACTTCAATATTATGGGGAGCTTCAGTGACCGAGAAGTAGGGAGCTCGGCCTCAGACCGCCAGGGTTCAAATTTCGAATCCTTTATCTGGAGGGCAGAGTCATCTCATTCATTTCACTATCCTCAGGAGGTTCTCCAAGCCCAGTTCAGCCTATATGTGTGACCTAAAACCACATTTATCCATTCATTCAAATGAATTACATGTACCTTGGGCCATATTTTTGGTCTAATATTGCATAAATCTGGTATTTAAACTGTACAGCAATTTTATATTCCGTCCACTTATTATAAAAGTGAATATAAATTATTTCAAGGTGAATATAATCAACAAGTTAGTGATCAAGTTACTGGTGTGACTTACTTCCTTTCCTACCTACATGTGCCGACTTCTTGTAACGTAATATGTCCTCCTGTACGCTGTAAGAGAGCAAGAGAAGAAGCTGGGTCGCCATCTTTGATGGGATCACGTGTGTGGCACGTGACCCCATCAAAGATGGCGGCTTAGGTGTGACAGGATCAGTGAGGACGCGTGAAGAAGACAGACAGCGATCCGTGGACAAGTCTGGATTTCATCAACCGTGGATTGTTGGCCAGATGTGTGGAGGCGGAAGGCTGTAAAATATGATTGTATGCAGGTTACGTGGTATGATCGGCGCTGCGTTGTTTGAAATATAGAACATGGCCTTCACCTTATAGTAACCCCAGCGTCCCGAATGGATCTGTTATAGCTTTGTGTTCCACAGCACGGTTTTGTTTGAGCCAGTGATTCAGATATAGCATGTATAAATATAGTTTTCACATAATGAATAACACATTGCATGCTAACGGTCTCGGCTGATATAAATACATGTAGTTTACTCGTTCAGTGCGGTGCTCGACTTTAGATTCCGATTTGTAAAGTCTGCTGAAAGGGTTAAAATGTGTAGAACACTGGATAAATACAAAGGATTGCGCATAATATCGGACTGTTTTTTTGCCATAATACCTACGTATTGAGCTATATTTTAATTTTATTTTGTATTATTTTTACTGTTTATTAAACCCTAAATGTTCTATGTAAATATATAAACGATTAGAAAGTTTATATTATTATGTAATTTGTTCTCTGCATGACTTGCTTTGGGTGAAGCTATCTATTATTACCATGTATCATATAACAATATTTTTAAATTATAGTATATGTTCTTGTGTCAACAAAAAATAACACCATATTGGTATCCCATGGGCTAAGTTATAATATAGATTCATTACTGGGTTTTTATTCGAAGATTACCAAATTTGAATTTATCAGGTAAGTGCTGTAGTACAATGTACATTGACTACCAACCCTCAGTCAGCTGGTATATAAATCCCAAGTGAAGTATACTGCGTATTAACAGTGACGGCTTGATGCAGGAAACATAGAGTAGATCGGTAAAATGTAAAGACAAACAGCAGTAACTGCTTACTTTTTAAGCAAGCAGCTACTGTTGTTTATCCTCGCATGGTGAAGGGTGACCACGGGGAAGTGAGCAGTTTGTTATTGGTCAGTCAAGTACCTCTATAAATCAGTGAAAGTCACATAGGAGCCGCCCTTGATGATCTCTATAACATCTGTTCACTCAATACAACAACCTTCACCTCAGTTGACCGATCAAGGTCAAACTGTCACCTTACTGGGTCAAATCTTAAACGAGCGTCCGCGCTAAATAAATCGCGGGTTATCGTTATTGTCAGATGCTTGCATGACTCGAATACCGTACACGAAATTTGGCAGTACCATTATAAATAATTTATGTGTTGTGCTGAAGAAAAGACCCGGCGTACAATAGCAGCTATGACAAAATGATGTCATAACTAAATGTAATTTAACATGTTAAATGTGTGCTATAAAGCTTGAACAATATTTTTGTTTTTTGTAATAGTACAGCAGAAATTGTTACCAGAAATGCATAATTCAACTGTATATGCATTTCTGATGTTACCGAGCAGCTGTAATAAATACTCAATATGAAGTGGCAGCTCTGTCGAAACAAGACAGGGATGTGGCTGTAATAATTATTTTGCGTTATGGTTGGCCTTCCTTGTGCATGATAGCCAATCACCCCATATAAGGAAACACTTGTGCCCCATCTTGTGGCAACTTTGATTTATTTGTCACAAATTTATTCATACTATATAAGCGGTGATAGATCACCTTTAGCATATCTTTTTCAGCTCTATGTGTACCCGGATCTCTCATCTTGGGCTTGTCCACCATGGTATGCTTCAAATAACAAAACATGATAAGATATGTATGAGCAAGGGAGTTATATATAACCTTCTTGGTATGAGTCATATCTTAATTCCACCCACCTTACCACCAGGTGATCATTTCGCGGGTTTCATGAACAGCGGATATCCGGTCTTCTGCTTGTCAAGTCAAAACGTCATAACTCAAGTGTTTAAGAAGCATTTATATCACTTTACTCAGGTAGCACTTAAACTGTATAATGTCAATTATATTTTAAAGTACTCGGAGCAATGGCTAGAACGTGACGCTTTGCATGTGCTACTGTCTGTCTTACGGGTTTAGAGAAATATCATATGTCCTTCTGAACGTTGGGGCATTGGTTCGATGGGTGTGTCCTTGGACAAAGCACTCTACCATCATATGCTTCACTTGATTCAGGTGTAAATGAGTACATGGTTCTCCCCGTGGAGTTGAAATAGCACACAAATGAACATGTCCAGGGACCATAGGATACAATTAAAAAAATAGGATGATATGTCTTCAGATTTTGTATCAGACTATAAACTCGCCCCTTTTATACCGGTACCATTTTCGTGTTCCAAGGCGAGACATGTTCATCTTAGAGGAACCATCAGCAATAAATAATGTTTGTTCCCTTAAAGTAATGTTTTTGTTGTCAATAACTCTGTCACTGGATGCTGAATGTAACTTTTTATAAGTATGTTTATCGCCGGTAAAATGCTGTACATATAAAAAAACACTATCTTAAATTCTATGACAACCATAACAAAATGTCTATGAACAAACGCAGATAAGTATATTGTCCATGCAATTTTTTGGCATGGCATGTCCTACACTAACCAGCTGTGAGAGCGTTATAATCGTGCAGACTGACTTAGAGTGACATGAGCCATGAAAACTTAATGATGATCTCACAAAAGCCTTTGACACCTTTGAATAGGTACGTTCCCTCTCTATTTCACCTAGTTATTAAATGATGAATATTTAATGAAGAACAATTAAATGGCGTGTGGAGATTACGTGGATCATGTGACTGGTCACGTGGTCTATGTCTGCAGCCAGGTGTTTATCACTCTTCTGTAACCCTTGGCGACCAGGGTCTGACAAAATTTAAATTTTAACTGTAAAATTAAATCATCAAGACAACAAATACAATATAGGTGTCTTGTCAAGTTAAAAAAATCAAAAAAATCCGAAAAAAACTCGGATTGGTCAGACCCCACCCACGCACCCCTATTCAATTTTTCATTTTGTTTAGAAACATTTCGAAACATGAAAACAACACAAAAAAACACAAAATTTCCAAAAAAAAATAATAAACCGAGTTGGGGCTTGACCCAACCACCCACTTCTGAGTTTTTTTTAACTTGACAAAACCCCTTACAGTGCGGTGATAGACTTTAGTCGTCAGATTATGACCACTAAAGTCTATCCCCGCACTGTAAGAGCTAAACTTCAAGTTACCTGTGTGCACCCTACATATCTGAAATGCCGTTGTTATCATATTACAAATTCATTAAAAAAAAAATCAAAACTTTAATCACTATCTCTACAACACATAGATTATAAGAAGTAGTAGGCTATTTTTACCAATTGACATCCCTGAAATCAGCTGACTGTGTCATTACAAATAGTCAATATGACAGATGAAGATTTGTGTGACAATAAAAAACAACCCATTATCTTCTGGATCGGTCGAGTAAAAGAATGAAAAAAGTATATTAAACATACATATGAACGAAGTATATTAAACATACATACATTCAACACTTTACAACCATTTAATAAATATGCGAGCTGATATATGTAGTAATAATGAGAATATAGTGCTAATTTTAGGAACGCGCTAGATTTGCCTTATTATATTCTCTTGTCATGCCATGTTAATTAAAAAAACGTATATTTTTTTATTCTAAAATCTTCATTGAGTTTACTTTAATTTGCGAGACGAACTTTGCATTAACAAGAATGTAAAGAAAATGGATCGGAGAGGGTGAAAACATAAGTCATTTCGTTCAATATGTGGCACGACACGGTGAAAGAAAATGACAAGCATCAACTGATTGGGGTTACAAGGAAATTATACATAAACACCCCACTCGACATCGACCGTATTAAACTTTGACCTCTTATCGCCCCTAACAACAGGTGCCAGATTATGAGACCCTCTGTGATTGGTTGATCACAGCAGCGTCACTTGTAGTTATATTTTAAACTGATTTCAAGATTTCCCTTCTGACACAAGCAATACCTGTGACATGGTTACAATGGCGTCACGGGTAATTATCAGCAGGGAGGTGAACAGCCAGATCAACGTGAACGATAAAAAGAGGATAAAGCTTCGTGTCGGAGAGGTGATGATAAGTGAAATTGCCCAACATTTATACAACGTCGGCCCAACGTCTCCGTGGTTGGTCCAACATTGTATAAATGTTATACAAATGTTTTGTGTTTTCTGGGTGGACGTGTAGTTCAGGTACACCTTCATGGCTATTTGGATGTTTTTTGTGAAAGTTATGTTACAGAATTGAAGTTACCATCTTATTATAAACGTATGTTCACGTACAATCATCAATCTGGGGTTTAAACACACAAGTAAAATATATGTCATTTTTCATTTATAAATTTGTTAAAATTAACAAATTTTATTAAAATATTATTCACAACACTGATAAATAATTTGTTCAGTGTTGGTTGAGCTTGTACAAACTATATCTGCTGTTATATCTCAATAAATAATAATTGAACACTAGAGTAAGAGAGGATCGAAACACACGAGACGTGGTCCAATGTTGGGTTGATGTTGGCCCACCGTCTAGGACGCCGAGTCAACATCAACCCAACATTGATTCACCGTCTCGTTTATGCTGTGATGTCCCCGTCAATGAGGGGCTATCATCATGGAGTTAATAATATTTGACATTATGTGATCAGTTTTGCAAACGAACACCAGCTATATATACCACCAAACACAAAACATTTGTATAACATTTAAACAACGCCGGCCCAACGTCTTCGACGTTGCTTCAACATTGTTTTAATGTTATACAGATGTTTTGTGCTTACTAGGATTGCACGTTGTCAGGAGGGCGGGGGCCCTAGGGTAGTAGTTAGCACCGCTGCCTTCCACGCTAGAGTTCGGGGTTCGGTTCCCTGTCTCAGCGATTTGAAAGAAACAAAAATGTTTCTTCCCCATCCACGTGTAAAACTCAGTATTGTGAGTAACCTCCGTGACCAAAAGGTAGCGTGCTCGGCCTCAAACCGCCAGGGGTCGAATTTCGAATCCTGTGTCTGGAGGACAGTGTCATCTCAATCATCTCACCATCCTCAGCAAGTTCTCCTGGCCCAGTTCAGCCTATATGTGCACAAAGGTGGCCTAAAGCCCGATTCATTTCATTTTCGTTGTCAGGATTGTATCACCTTGATTCAGACTGCCGTGTCAAGGTCATCGTTCACCTAAGGTCACTGGTTATTTCCTTCTTGGATGACAAACCGAGATGTTAATAACAGCTAAGAATACTCTATAATCGTGATATAGTCACTGTCATGTCTATAATATCAGCCGTCTAAAGTCGATCCCCGCACTGTGTGAGTAAAAATATTTCTAATGGCCGTAGACCCATAACATAGATATTCAAATGAATCAGAAAGAGCTAACTAAGACATTTATGATGATTTCAAACTGAAAAAAAACCCTTTGGCCTCCAAAATTTTCATCAAAAAAATTCAGCGCTTTAAGGGTTAACCCTTACAACACTCAAATAGTTTATATAAATATATATATATATATATATATATATATATATATATATATATATATATATATATATATATTTGTATAAACAATATGGAGACCAAAGGATTTTATTCAGTTTGGAATCATCATAAATCTCTTAGTGAGCTGTCTTCTCTTCATTTGAATACCAATGTTATGCGTCTATGGTCATTACAAATATTACATTTTTTCAGTGCGGGGATCTACTTTAGTCAGTTCCCGCACTGAAAGGGTTAATACGTAAGATATGAACGCTCAATTCGCTTACTTTGAATACCTGTGTTATGCGTCTACGGCCATTACATATATTTTACCTCTTCCAGTATGTCGTCTGAAGTCGGTCCCCGCGCTGAAAGGGTTAATGTGGGAATATATAATCATGTAATAAAATGGTTTTTAAATTAAATATATTTAAACCGTTTGATTGTAGGTCCACATGAAATTAACCCTTTAACCGCCGGTGTCGCATATATTCGAGTTTTCATTTTTTATTAGCACATTAAGTACCACCTTTTAAACATGTTAAAAAAAAAAATATGACATCAATCAGCAATATTTGAAAACAGTTGACTTCGATTTCGTCAAATCTGAATAATTTTCACTCACTTGAAGTTGTGGATCGCGTCAGCGAGACACAATTTCAAGTGGGAGAAAATTCAGATTGAATAATTTGGCGGTTAAAGGGTTAAAGTAATTTTACATTAAGCCAATTTAAATGTAAAACGCCAGATTAATGGATGGCATAGCTAGGCATGAGAGCAAATAGACTGTGAAAATAACATTTATCACTCTTATATGAGAAATACATTTCATTCAAAACTTAGTTGAGATGATTAGTTATTCATACCCGAAGATGTTCACTTCTTCCGAAATTAGCGTCGATATACTGGTTTCAACCTTACCAAGATGATGTCGCCATTAACGTGATCACCTAATTATATTGAGAAGGGAGAAACAAGGATATTTTACTGAAAATCAACGCAGGGTCAGCGCAGCTCGAACCCGGAACGCATGAAGGACTGGCGAGGCGGTCAGGCGCCCTACCAAAGCGTCACGTCCTTCTCTCCGTTAACCCTGCTCCTGCTGAGACCATATATACACGGGTTGGAGCTAGATTCAAACCAAATAAAATGCCACTGAAATAATTGATAAAATAGATTGTGACAAATGATCTGTTATTCACATAATATGAATTATGACATTATGTGATCAACGTAAGAAAACGTTTTTTAAATAAAATATATTTAAGCCGTTTAAAATGTAGGTCCACATGAAATTATGTGATCAATTAAATTTATCTGATCTGCGACGGTGGCGCAACATTAAAACAACAATAGTTTAATTTGGGAGATGTCTATTTTTCAAAAATATAATAATTTTTCATCATTTTAAGCTGGAAACTTACTAAATTTGCAAATCTTGATGTTTACACAGTTATATCATTCCCAATAATGTGAAATGGCAGCGAGTAAAACATATTAAAAACGACTGTGTTTCTTGGCAATGAAAGGGTTGAATCCACACCGCGTCAGCTTCCCCTGTGTATAGACCTGAGAGATGACACCAGCGTGACATTCCACTGAGATGAGGTCTCAGCAATCACTGGTTCAATGTTAGTCTACAGTGGCCCAACATTCAACCAGAGTCAGATGACAACAAGTGTAACTGACTCCATTGACAGGTGACCTGACCTTGTTGCTGAGTCGATGACCTGACCTTATAAGATGCTTCCAACTCTAAAGTCGGGATAGCGATATCTTGTTGCTAATGTACTGACCAGTCACCTGACATTCTGGGGAAAAAAGAAAGTGTCAATCAAGTTTATAAATACAAGATGACACACCAAACCATTCACCTCAAATCAGATCCCCTCCCACCCGCAAACGTAGTGAGTGGCTCCCCAGCAAACACGAGACGTTGAGCCAACGGTGTTTTAATGTTGGTCCAGCGTCGAAGACGATGGGCCAACATTAAAACAACATTGGCTCAAGTTATCGTGTTTGCTGGGTCTGATTTACAGCTCAAGTAATCTCACGTGATTTCAAACCCGTGTCCCTATAGAGCTCCTAAAACAACACTACAGTGACCCCAACCTGGCCCCTGAAAAGTAGGGGCCTATGGCAATTCTTAAATTTTACCTTTCAATGATAATCCTGTTTAGATTTGAATAGCAAGAAAACAATTCAGCCCAGAAAACACTCAATAAGCAAAAGTTGCAATTTTATTTTGTCGGAGTATAAGTGTCGATTCTAGTGTTCTAAACCTGCCAATTTGAACAGACATATTAAACTCGCATACCTGACGTCAAGTGCCAAACTACCTATGACGCCACCTGGTGAATACTGCCCGAGGCAGTGGATCCCCATGGTCAGGTACCGCCTGGTGACCAGATGTGACACTATCTAGGTGTGATACCTGGTGGGCAGCCATCAACACAGTCCTAATTACTGTCTGCTGTGGGAGGAGATGGGCGGAGGATGCTTCAGAAATACCAGGGTTATCTACAGAAACAGCAGCAGCAGCTACAAAGGTAATTAAGAAAATCATCACCAGATTTCACTATAATATACTTGGGGATTAAGCTCGGGTGACTTATATACTTTAGTTCAGTCAGCGTTGTTGCTGCTGCTGCTGCTGCTGCTGCTGCTGCTGCTGCTTCTGCTTCTGCCAGTCAAACTGGACAGTGGTCAGTTTGCTGATTTTATTTTCCTTGGTGTAATCAGTTGTCAGTTGAGAGGAATGTTCACGCTGTCTGGGAACCTTCTGGGGTCTACAGCCAATACAAAAATGTTGATTGTCATGTATTTGATGATTTGCATATGTTTATAAATACTTTTTTATGTATGAAAAAGAGAAATGACAACGGTATCTGAATTATACAATGTTTACAAATATTTTCTTTGTATGAATAGTGATCATTAGTAAAACATCAACAGACTAAACGGTTTTTGAGGTGAGATGGCTTTAGGTGTCAGTTATAATTGAAGTCAGTCAGAAGCAGCGTGAAAGATATCCACCACTGATCAGTATATGTGGGCCGTTTGTGTCTGGCTGGTTAACATCATACCGGTCAGTCGACATGGAAGACTATACCACATGGCAATGTAGAGTCACCTCATGTGATAGTATATGTGTCAATCTGACCACAATGGTCAATTTCTCCAAGCTTACTGATTAGTTATGTTCTGATCACGTCTTGATAGTTAAGTCTAAATGTCAAATCACTGTGGGATTCACCGGACTAAAATCAAATTACGATCCCATACGATCCCACATCGCGGAGATTCGTGATCGGGAATTCCCTTAGCAGATATTAACAGATGACCATAATTGTCAGTATCTTCAAGGAATGTTTTTTGGTTTCTCTAAAACTGCATCTATGTGTGAATTTGACCACCAGGTCACTGGCCAGTATATAACTCTCACTGTACCAGACTTACCTAGATTAATGCAAACTATTAGCACTAAGCACATGCTATGGAGTACTCAGACTGCCAATTTGAGGGAAAAGTATAGTCGATAATGTTTATTCAGCGTCAGGTATATAAGATTAATTGAGGGACCAACAAGGGGTGTTCGACTGTCAAAAAATTGTTGTCACTCTCTGTCGTGTTTATTTGATTGACCAATCATGTATTTTATGTCTACAAACTCATAACGTCAATTGACCAGCAGAAATAAACATTATTTACGCTACGTTGCCATGGTTACGTTACATTACATGTAGGCCTGGTATTGTTCCAAAAAAGTCTTGGTAATCGCAACATCAACTTTAGTGAAACAGCGACAATAAACATTAACAATGAACAGCAAATCATTGCCTTGAGTAGATTCAGAAGATACGTTTAATAATGGCGATGAGCACACCTGACATGACGTCCATAGTCTGCCGTCCACGTGACCCGCCCACGTGACACCAGTCAACAAATAGAAATAATCACCTCAGCGGGTATTTTCCGCTACTGACGACGTTGTGGTCGTCGTGAAATAAAAGTGGGTTCCAATTGAGGTGGAATTAACAAATGTAGTTTTTTTTAATTAAATGTTATAAAACACGAACATTTTCGTTTGATTCTAGATATGTGTAGCTATCGCAACAGAACATTCCATCCATAATTAGTGCATGGTTGAGGTACAGTAAAGCTGTATTGCTATTGTGAAGTCAAAGAACTGCGATGACATGCATACAATTCAATATTTTTGATGCACTTTCATTGAGTGAAAGCAAATTGCTATTAAAAACATAGAAATAAAATAACAACGTGATTATTTAAAATTAATGCAAAGACATAATTATTATGACGGACATTTCTGACCAACGAATTACAGTATTTTGAAAAAGCCCCTAAACACAAGTTGTAGAGGTCAATGATGGTGATAATGACTTTATAAGGTGGCGGGTGTCAGCTCTCTGTCGGAGACCAAATCAACACTCAGCCCTAACTCTGGCTCAATGCTGGCCATTCACACCTGTGAAAGTATTGTCAGCACGGAATCTCTCTAAATGACGGGACAATCAAAACACAATTTTCAGTCTGAAATCCTGACGTTTTGTCCATAATGGTCAGCATAATGGTCAGCATTCTCACGTTTTCTTAACTTCCAATTATTGTCACAAAACGTCTGTGGTTCGGACAAATCACTTACACGCTGACATCACCCACAGTCATTGTGACAAACTGGCCATTATTGGCTCATCATTCGCCGTGTTTAGGTCCCGTGGCTATTTCTGTTTATTTTCTATCTTTGAAATTATTGACAGATGTAGATATTTTGCAATAAATTCAAATAAATAATTTATGTCTCAATAATCTTTGTTGTACATAATTATATGGTTCTATATGGATGAAAATGAAAGTCCATATTGCATCGTACAAAGAAAGTGTACAGAAGTTTCCTGTTCTGTCTAAGCATTCACTCATACGGAAAATATGTACATCTCCTTAACCCTTTAAGCCCTCACGATGCATTAAAGCATCTTTTTACATCTCTGAAAACATACCTAATTTTCGTACAACCAAGGGTTTTAGAACGAAAATTGTTATTAAACTGGTTTACCAATACATGGTAATTTTCTTTAATTTTTCTCCCACTTCAAGTCATGTTCATCCACTACAAGTCAATAATTGCGACAGCAATTCGTGCCTTGTAATGGGTGAAGATGACAATGGTAAATTCGGGCTTGAAAGGGATAAATTTATGCTGACATTACCTTCTTCTCGGATACTTTTTATTGTTTTTATACTCAGTTTTTACAAAGGCCAATGTAATAAAATGACGTCCGTTGAGCATCTGAAGTGTAGATAATGACAGATTGATAGAAAGGCAATAATACACATTTCACAAACGCACTTTTCTTTAGAACATTCTATATTGTGAGTAACGGAATGAATGCTTGTTCATTATCACTACAGTTAATGCTCATAATACCATTCAGCCATAGAACAGAATACGTCACAACACGTTGATGTGCATTTTATCATCCCTATTGTATAGTGTACTACGCAAGTTGATCTAAAATTATCCACGCAGAATGACATGAACGACAACAAACCAGGGTCTTCATTCCAAAGGGTTAGCACTTATATTATAAGTATAATATACATTCATGTATTGTGATATGCTAAGTTGACCTTTTCAAGCCTGAATTTACCATTGTTATCTTCATCCACTACAAGCCGCGAATTGCTATCGCCATTCTCGACTTGTAGTGGATGAAGATGATTTGATGTCGTTTAAAAATCATGAAAAGTGCCATGTATTGGTAAACCAGTTTCATGGAAATTTTCATTCTAAAACCCTTGGTTGTAGAAAAATTTACTGATTTCAGGATGTAAAATGATGCTTTAATGCATCGTGTGGGCCTAAATGGTTAAGAAACAACATAGTTTTACCTTGACATTAAGGCATTTTGATATCTAGAGTGTGTCCGTTTTGCTAACGCTGTTATGCCACAGCTGATAAATTTGATATGATATCATTCAATAACTGGCTGTAATTTGTTGTGCGTACAGCGATCACTACAAACCTATGGAACGCAAACAAACTAAGAATAATTATTAACACACTATTTGACAAGTTACACCAGTGTGAGTTTTATTACATCACAATGTGAGGGGAGTCACGTAATAACCACAGTGGCTTACCCACTTCCGTTTCCTGAGGTACAATCTGAGCTGTAATTGGCCACAGCCGGTCACGTGAACGACGATAAGGTAATGCCTCGGGGCTTCATAAGGATTTATCGGCTTGAGAGGTGGAAGGTTCGAGGCTCGCGTCGGATACGTTATCGCTCTGTATTGTAACCCTTAAAACGCTAAACCCGACAATAGTCATAATAGTCGTCTTTAGCCCTTTAACCGCCGGTGCCGCATACATTCGGGTTTTTATTTTTTATTAGCCCATTAAGTATCACATATTAATTAAGCTAAAAGTAAAATGTAACATCAACCAGCAACATTTGAAAAGAGTTGACATCCATTTTGCAAAATCTGAATAATTTTCACTCACTTGAGGTTGTGCATCGCGTCAGCGACACACAACTTCAAGTGGGTGAAAATTCGAATTTAATAATTTGGCAATTAAAGGGTTAATCCGTTATATCAGGCGATCAAAAATCACTACTATTGTGAACGAAATGTGTGGTCGAACATCAAGAGTTGCGATTGTTTGGTTTAAAATTAAATTATTTTAACCCATTTATTATTTTTACGTAGCGGAGGTACTGTATGAGATACACACTAAAAAATATAGGTTTTTTAAAAAGAACCCTACAGTACTATTACCATGCAACCCCAGGATAATCCTGCAAGGGTTCTACAGGGGTTGCATAGTAATAGTACTCAAGGGTTTCTTCCAAAGAACCTATATTGTTTAGAGTGTAACGTGGGTCACAGACTTCATGAACATAAAATATATATCTTCCATACAAAGTATGTACTTAGTACAATGTTTTTTGCTGTTATTATTCACCAGGATGAACGGATTATGCAACTTGCGATTCATGAACATAAAATGTGACTATACATTACATCTAATTTCTACAAAAGATTATATCATCTTAATTACTAGATCAAGTAGATGAAAAATCTGTTTAGGATAAAATATTATGTCAGATTGGGGACCCCCCTATTGTCTCTGTGTCTCGTGCCACATGTGCACTCACGCCCTCAAGGGGTGATGTTAACAGCTGTCATTAGCATTGATTAGCATCAAGGAAACAAATAAGTGAAATACCGCTATCATACTAGTCACGAGAGGACATTTTAAGGACCAGAGTCACTATAACAATCAATAATCATGTGGTCATAATAGATGATAATTGATGACGGTTTGTTCTCAGGTAAGATTGTTATCATAGTCCACGTGCTGATGATGAGCTGTCACTGATAAACACTTCCTGTTCACCTGCTCAACCACTACCCCTACCATACCAAAGGGGTTATTCATACATGCATAATTGTATTCTAGTCTGGTAATGTTCTGTAATTAAAAGTTAAAATGTACAGAGCTATATTTTTGGAAACGTTTATATTCCTGAGATTAAAAATGGATTAACAGGCAAAACAAACAATCAGGATTTTCGCAGGCAATTCATTACACGTATATAGCCGTACAGCTGGAAGCCCAAAATACGCTTGTTTAAAAAGTTCAATGCTCATTAATGTACATGGCCAAATCAATGTATATCTGAAAGGAAATTTTGTTTCTTTCTGATGGTGCCTGCTGTGGAGCAATGGCTGTCTGCAGTTCTGAAAAGAAGGGTTAAACCAGTAAATACCGAAAAAAAGACTAGAAAAATGTGATGGAAACATAAATTGCATTGTATTGATTCATCTCTTAAAAGCTTTGCTGGACCGACAAATGAGAATAAGACAACATCATAAATGGGCTCCCACATCCTACATCACATTGGTTTAAGATGTTTAAGAGTGGATATTAATATTTCATCAGTATTAAATATAAACTAGGTAATAACAAACTTTACACACATTAAACATGTTAAGCACTTGCCAGAATATACATAATTCTAAAATATCTCCTTGAATAGAGGTTTCACATACATTATCTACAGCCACACCCTCTAACGTTTGTTGATTATAATACTGTCCCCTAAAAAACGGTTACGCCTGTTTGTTCATTGTTCCATGAATGATAATCGCAAGTTGAATAATCCGTTCATCCTGGTGAATAATACCAGCAAAAAACATTATACTAAGTACATTCTTTGTATGGAAGATATATATTTAAATCAAAATATCACTTACATTTATGCATTTTTTTAATAATTCAAATATCCTCATGATTTCTTTATAGCGAGAGTGTTATTAGTAGTATGTTATATAAGAGAACAAAGAAAATGTACTGCATCGCTTATTATTATTATATTTATATTATATTTTTTTGAAACTGGAAATACTGAAGAGATATGCAGCTTCAACATATACAAACAAGACTACATAAGTCCAGGAGCTCCCGCTCCGAATTAGAATTTGATTTAAGCAATTTTGTATAGGGTTATTAATGTAGTCCTAGTCTAGGTCAAAAATCAAGACGCAAGACAACTAGGTCTAAGAAGCCCAGTCTAAGAGTAAGATAAGAACTAGTCTGTCAGAGATTGCAAACCTCCATTGAAATTAATGATCCTAATCAGTATCCCAGTAACGGTCTACCTATCTGGCATGGTTTACCCGATATCAGGCCAATCGAGGTAACTAATAGCTGATTTACGGTCATTTTGAATTCGATATAAATTAGTTAAAAACTTAGGGTGCATCCTCCCCCGAAACCTCAACTTTAGTTTTATAGTAATGGACTAACATCTAACAGTTTGCAAAATATTGGGCATGTGAAAGTAAATAATGGCCGATAGGGGGCCATTTTGAATTTGATCGAGTCAGAATTTTTCAAGATGCATCCTCAGCTGAAAACTCACATTCCATTCTATAGTAATCGTCTAGCTATCTAGCACGGTTTACCAAATATCGGCCATGTGAAAGTGAATAATGGCCTAAAGGCGGCCATTTTGAATTTGATCAAGTCAAAATTTTCCAAGATGCATCCTCAGCTGAAATCTCACATTTCATTCTATAGTATTGGTCTAGCCATCTAGCACGGTTTACCAAATATCGCCCATGTGAAAGTGAATAATGGCCGATAGGAGGCCATTTTGAATTTGATCAAGTCAAAAATTTTCAAGATGCATCCTCTCCTGAAATCTCACATTTTGTTTTATAGTAATGGTCTAGCCATCTAGTACGGTTACTAAAAACCGGCTATGTGAAAGTGAATAATGGCCGATAGGCGGCCATTTTGAATTTGTTCGAGTCAATTTTTTTCAAGATGCATCCTCTCTTGTAATCTCACATTTTGTTTACGGTTTACCAAATATCAGCAATGTGAAAGTAAATAGTGGCCGATAGGCGGCCATTTTGAATTCGATTGAGTCGAAAGTTTTTAAAAGGCATCCTCTCTCGAAACGTCACATTTTGTTTTATAGTAATGGTCTAGCTATCTAGCACGGTTTACCTGATATCAGGCCTATCGAGGTAAATAATGCAGATTGTCGGCCATTTTGAATTCGTAAGTTAAAAATTTTCAGGGTGCATCCTCCCCTGAAAACTCACACTTTGTTTTATAGTAATCAGGTAATGGTCTAGCCATCTAGCACGGTTTACCAAATAACGGCCATGTGAAAGTGAATAATGGCCGATAAGCGGCCATTTTTAATTTTATCGAGTCGAATTTTTTCAAGATGCATCCTCTCCTGAAATCACACATTTTGTTTTATAGTAATGGTCTAGCCATCTAGCACGGTTTACCAAATAACGCCCATGTGAAAGTGAATAATGGCCGATAAGCGGCCATTTTGAATTTTATCGAGTCGAATTTTTTCAAGATGCATCCTCTCCTGAAATCACACATTTTGTTTTATAGTAATGGTCTAGCCATCTAGCACGGTTTAACAAATAACGGCCATGTGAAAGTGAATAATGGCCGATTGGCGGCCATTTTGAACTTTGACAAAATGAATTTTTTCATAATACATCCTCTCCTGAAGCCTTACAATTTGTTTTATAGTAATGGTGTAGATATCTTGAGCGGTTTTCATGATATTCCACAATATCAGGCCTGTCGAGGTGAATAATGGGTGATAGGCGGCCATTTTGAATTTTATCAACTTCAAATTTTTCAGGATGCATCCTCTCCAGAAACCTTACAATTTATTTGATATTAATGGTGTAGCTATCTTGAGCGGTTTTCATGATATTCCGCAATATCAGGCCTGTCGAGGTGAATAATGGCCGATAGGCGGCCATTTTTAATTTTATCGACTTGAAATTTTTCAAGATGCATCCTCTCCTGAAACCTCACAATTTGTTTTATAGTAATGGTGTAGCTATCTTGAGCGGTTTTCATGATATTCCGCAAAATCTTTCAGTCGGATTTACCGATGTTATAAATTAGGTCAAAGTGCTGGGTCAACTTCAAGGTCAAGGTCCAAAAACCTGAAAAGGCACAACTAGGGACCTTAGAGAACATGTATGTGCAATATGACTGTCATCGGCCCAGTACTTTTCGAGATCTGCTCCGGAAACGAAGTGCGCGTCAAAACGTCTAAATAGGTCATAGTTCTGAACCAGAAGTAGGTCAAAGTTCAAATACCCCAAAAGGTACAACTAGACCCCCTAGGGGTGTTGTGGGTAAAATTTGAAGACAATCGGACAAGTACTTTCAGAGATATGCTCCGGAAACGAATTGTTTACGGACGGCCCAACGGCCCAACGGCCCAACGGCCCAACGGCCCAACGGCCCAACGGCCCAACGGCCCAACGCCGTCAAATCATCATTTTCTCCTCTGCAACCTTGCGTATTGAATTCAGATTAAAAATATTTTAACCCGTCCATTAGCCACCTGGAAGTAACCCACATACCAAAAATTGTTATCCTAGCTTATTTTCTCACAAAGTTATAGGCAAAAGAAGAGGCCAAAAAAAAACGGAGGTAGAATCCATAGCTCCCTTCGCTCACCTACGGTGACGGCGGGAGCTAATAAAATGAAACAATAACTGGTTATTCTGCATATATGAACGTGACTGTTCCATAATAAAAATAAAAACACAACTAAAAGTGCATTTGAAGTTTGTGATTTGTTGGTTTTAACTTTCAAACAATGGTTATCAGGTTATGCATAATAAGTTTACATTATTTCACCAAAGAATTGGCTATTCGAAAATATAGTATACATGTGATGTTAAAGACCCAATGTAGTACCCAGACCTACTCTGCACAATGTCATATTTCATTTCGGAGCTAATTCATGACGTCCCAAGATGGAGACATGCTTGGCTGGTTATAATACATATACATATACATGTAGCTAATGATGTACTGTATGATTTTATAAAACTTACCAACACGGGACGTCAGTCCAACGCTGCCTGAATGCAGGCGCAGCACTAGAATCGATGGCCATCACCGCGACCGCTCCAGACCGGCGTCTAGCATTCACTCACCCCTAGTTCACCTTGTCGATGCGGGCATATTGAAATGAATAGAAATCTGGTTCAGCTCATGTACAAATACAAGAAGCATGAAACATATACCCGATGCAGTTTCAGTGTTAATTCAGATTCAATAATGGGCGGCTTGTGTGTGTTAAGTCATGAGTTGTGAGGACGGCCCAGCCTATAAAATGTGCACAATTTCAGTTTTTATTTTTGAAAATAACTGATAATTAGTGGACTAAAATAATCTGCTAAGCTAGAAGATAGTTCATTGTGATATATACTTTTATTATATTGATGAGCTGAAATCACTTCACATGGCCTTTAATTCGAAACTAATAATTCGAAGTACTGTTGAGATTTCAGAATAGATCAGAAGAAGGCGACGATGGGAAATGTAAATTTAGCCTGAGGAGTTAACTGTTTTACCTCCTACGAGGAATGGAAACATAAACATTGACCAACAACTATTTCAAAGGCATCCTCACCTTTATAAGTTCGAGTCCACCCGGAAGCCAACAGGAACACCCGAAGGCAATAATCACACCGGGACACCTCCCAGGCAGGCTCTTTTCTATTCTACCGCTCTTCTTCGTGAAGGGTCATACATCAACATTTGTCAATATCTATTAAAAAGTGTTATTCTTTACAAATAACATAGAGAAAATGTAAAAATGTATCAAACATGAACCAAACTAATGTTGTAATACAGCATGGCATCATTACATCATTACATCATTACATCATTACATAATTACAACATTTATTTTACAGCACTATACATATTATCTAAAGTTTGTCATTGCTTCTGATCACCAGTTATTATTGATAATCATGAATAATTGCATACATGCGTGGATGGTTGGATTTGTGGTTTGTTAGTAAAAACATGTACAAAAAAATCTTGCATTCTTCACAAAAATCCTTATTTTAACAACGATAAAATTTGCTCTAAGCAATTTTAATTTCTTTATATTATGAATGAGTCGTCAAAGTTGTCAACACTAAAAACCACGTGGGAAGCAAGTGTTAATCAGATAACATATAGTAGAAATAATGTCATTACATCAACTTAGATATAACTTAAATTGAACACATAATAAAGATAAACAGATATACAATTGTAATGATAATCCACATCCAAATCAGAGTTTACGATGCATGGGTGCAAAATTTCTACCACATAAACATTTTCTACAAATATTGTTTCACTTTGTGAGGTTTGAAAGCGCGACAAACACTGTTTTGCCAGCGGTCAGCCTGTGAACTCTTAGTCAGATCCTCTGGGCAATGGTCAACGGATGAATGTTCACAGGTGATAAGTAAACACTGACCATTAACAAGTTATGGCTTTATCAACCATTATAATACTGAAATATGTTTTGTATAAACCAAGAGTCCAAAATGTTTTTGTTTTTCAATTTGAAATCATCATACATGTCTTGGTTAGGACTTCCGCTCCATTTGAACACATAATAGGTCTACGGCCATTATACATATTTTACTCTATCAGTGCGGGAATCGACTTTAGACGTCACAAAGACGTCAGATTCTGACGTATAAAATCGGTCCCAGCGCTGAAAGAGTTAAAGTTCAACAAACCAGGACTGAGTAAACACACGGCAGCATCTAACTAAGAAAGTGAATTTATGTTTACATTACGTTTGTGAATAATGAATGCGAGGTGAAGTGAGGTTAGCTCTTATGTTCTCACCATATTTATTTGGTTGTTGAGAAATTACCAAAAGAAAAAATATTAAACGAAAAAAATGTGCTTTTTCGTTTTGTGATATATACTAGTACGTCACAAACATTCAGTTTGCTACGTTATATAGGCATAAAAGTCTTTGTGCCATGCCTACTTATCATAGGTTATAATATTTGAATTGTATTCTATATAATATTTTTTTACGTCTAATTAAAATAAATACCATCTTTATTATCGTACAATAAAAAAAATGCTACATACTACAATATATCCAGTTTTATGTCAGTCAATATTATGTGAGTAAACATAAGAAATCACTCGTTGCAGTGTTGTTCAATACCAGATGGTAAATCATCTCGTGGTATGTTACTTAAGTTTACCAAGGATATTAGAACCCCTTAAGTACATTGTTTTTGACCGTTAGTAATTGATTTTTACAATATGATACATCCTCAGCAGGCGTGTCAAATTAAAATAAGTGTTCAGAATTAGACACATTATTAAGTGATATATTATATAAAAAAGATATATAGCTAACATTTGATAAGGCGGGTCTGCTGCCATGTATTGTAAGATTACGCCGTTTATTTCGGTATTTTATTTTCAATCTTAGCATTCTTTTTTACAATGCTACATAATATAAAATTACACATATACTATAGATAATGTAATTATAGATATATAATATAATATTATAGTAATAGGTAATAAACGTCTAGACATTACATAGTAACCATGTAACCATGGTGACGATAAAATATTACTCACATCATCCTTAAACCTTTAAAATGCTACATTAAAACCCCTAATTTTCACCCACTTGAAGTTGTGTCTCGTTACCGCGACCCACAGTGGCTTAAAATTACTCATATTTGTTTAATTAGAGACCAAACATTTTTGAATCTTGATGTTTAAACACACATTTCGTTCCCAGTAACTGTGATCAAATTGGCTGATAAAACGGATTAAAAACGACGATATATCCAGCAAACACGATACATTGAGAAATTGTTGGTTCAATGTTTGTCCACCGTCTACGACGCTGGCCCAACATTGAATCAAGAATAGCTGAATGTCTCGTGTCTGCTGGGTAGTGGTACTTCAGGGTTAATCATCCCACATCAAATGAGGTTTTCTTATTATATTTGAGCAAGGACATTTTTCCTTGATTTGAGGCAGCTGGATAAACAGGGATGATGAGAGTGGTTGAGATCCTCAAGTGTTACCTGTGATGTGCCGCTTGTAGGAGACGTTCCATATCACACGGTCAAGTGTGTATCTGTTATGATGAGGTCCCCCGCCGTCTGAATGTCATATGATATTGTTGAGCGAAAAATGGGCGGGCGAAGCTCGTAATGGCTCTGTACACAATTAAATCTATATTGTGACATTGACCAATTTGTTAATATTACGGTGGTGTAGGTATGAAATAATAATAGCAATGGTCAATAAAAACAGGGGTAATTCTGCTCAACGTTTTATCAACGAATAGAGTGTTTTAAAAGAAGTTTTTTTAACAGAATTGTTACACCGTGGAACGCTCTCCCGCGGCAATTGTGCGACGCCGATTCTTTATATTGTTTTAAACGTAAACTTGTAATGCATTATGACAACTTTGTTACAGATTTCGATATAGATAATGTATGTACCTGGTCATGGGCATGTATGCGTCACTCCTGTGTGTGTAACTGTGGTTCTCCACTTTAAAACTTTATTATTATTAGCTGTATTACCTTTTTAACATAATTTCAATTTTATTACGATGATTTCTGAGCTTGAATAGGTGTATTATATTGCCTGTTCTCACCTAACCTGCCATATTGTACTATTTGTTTATGAACTCTAATGTATTCATATGTACATGTACTGTATATGGCGAATAAATAAAATATCTTCCTTAGCCATCCCATTATGTGTCTCGAAAATAATTATTGTCAAAAATGGCAGTACTTTATGTCCAGTCTCTCACGAGGTGAACGTAAACAGTTCATAATCTCATATCGTGTTCTAATACCCTTCATCTGACTTTATTACCCTCTGGTCACGGGACCTGCCATCCCCGTAGATTGGGATGACAATATTTGAGAAAGTGAAATAATATTATTCGATTTATTGAACAATAATATCTTTTCAGAAAACAATTTGACGCGGTAGGTTTATCTATATTGAAATAAAATAAACAAAAGTGGTGAATTTCATTGCGATATTTCGTGAGCAGACAGATATCTATTTCACTTTAGGTGCATATCAAATTAATCTCAGCTCCTATGTGTTTGCAAGGTGGCACAATAACCATTCATATAATACTATAGACTAATTAAAAAAAACACTTTTAGCACTGCTAAATATGCGAAAATTCTGAATTACTTGTCGTCATGTGCATTTGTTTTGGAAAGCAGGACATCATGCTAGAGAGAGTATCTGCAGGACAAGTATACAGAGGGTGATATAGGTGATCAGCTTCCTTCCTTGGTGCTGGCGTCAATATAGCTAGTAATCAAGTCATTGGTATACATTACACTAATACGAAAACGCATGCATGTGCACTCATCAACATGCGCTCTCTCTTGGTAACGTAATACACTGTCCAAGCCACCATAAGAGAGCTGGAAAAGAGGCTGGTCCGCCATCTTTGATGGGGTCATGTGTGTGGCACGTGACTCCATCAAAGATGGCGGCCTAGGTGTGACAGGATCAGTGAGGACGCATGAAGAAGACAGACAGCGATCCGTGGACAACTCTGGATTTCATCAACCACGGATCGCTGGCCAGATGTGTAGAGGCGAAAAGCTGTGAAATATGATAAGATCGACGTTACGTTGTGTTTGAAACAAGACGATATTACCTCGACCTTGACCTTCTATATACCTCAACTTCCTGAATGACTCACTGCTACTTTTGTTATTGGGCAGCTTGACTTTGTTCATGGCAACATATTCTTCCAGATAAAAAACACTGTAATGCTAAAATAGTATGCATTTAATTCTAACATTTTTATGTAGTATAATAATGTTGACACTTGTATATATTTAACAGAATGAATGGCCCACGTAGTTTACCCTATTCTGTTAATAAAACTAAGTGGCAGAATTGAATTAGATGGTTGTGTGTTTTAATATATGACCTTCAATTCGTCAGGTGTAGAATATGATATAGTCTGAATACATTATTAAAAGTCATGATACCTGCATATATGATCTAACTAATGTTTACTGTTTATTGCATCAAAATCCTTCTTTTATCTACGGAATCTAGGTCAACAGAAAATCTATATTTATTTTTGTGAACATTGCCAGCACGTTTTTTTTTGCTAGAAAGTCAGTTTATCATAAGCATGTACATGTACATCAAGAGCATTGATTTATTATTCAGCCCGCCTTCAACATGTTCAATGCTTACCAGGGTCGGAGGTTATCAGATGGGTAATGGAGATGGCTACTAAACCTCTGCCAGGTGGTATATAAATCTACAGTGGACTATACTACGTACTTACAGTAACGACTTTATACAGGAAACATGGAGTAGATCGGTCAAATGGGAAGACAAACAACAGTAACCGCTTACTTGAAAAGTAAGCAGGAACTGCTGTCTGTCTATGTAAGGTGAACGGTAACTACGAGAAAGTGAGCAGTTTGTTATTGGTCAGCCAAATACCTCTATAAATCAGTGATGGTGCTGGCGTCAATATAGCTAGTAATCAAGTGATTCGTATCCATGGGACTCATACGGAAACGCATGCATGTGCGCCAATCTACATGCGCTCTCTCTCAGTAACGTAATACACTCTCCAAGCCACCATAAGAGAGCAACACAAGAGGCTGGGACGCCATCTGTGATGGGGTCACGTGTGTGGCACGTGACCCCATCAAAGATGGCGGCCTAGGTGTGACAGGATCAGTGAGGACGCGTGAAGAAGACAGAGAGCGATCCTTGGACAAGCCTGGATTTCATCAACTATGGATTTCTGGCCAGATGTGTGAAGGCGGAAAGCTGTGAAATATGATAATATCGACGTTACGTTGTGTTTGAAACGAGACGATATTACCTTGACCTTGACCTTCTACGTAGCTCAACTTCCTGAATGGCTGACTGATATTTCGGTTATATGCTGCTTGATTATTTTCATAGCAACATATTCTTCCAGATAAAAACACACTGTAATGCTAAAATATTCTGCATATAATTCTAACATTTGCACGTATCATAATAATATTGGCACTCGTATATATTTAACAAAATGAATGGCCCACGTATATCACCCTATTATACTAAAAATAAACTAGATGACAGAATTAGATTAGCTGGTTTTGTGATCTGATATATGACCCTCAATTCGTCAGGTGTAGAATATGATATAGTCTGAATATATTGCAAATGATATCGGACTATTTGAATGCCATAATAATTGCATAGATAATCTAACTATATGTATACTGTTTATTGCATCAAAATCTTTCTTCTACGTAAGGAATCCAGGTCAACAGAAAATCTCATTTTATTTTGTCAGCATTGCCAGCAGGTTCTTTTTCTAGCAAGTCAGTGTATCATAAACATCTACATGTACATGAACATGTACATTGGTAACGTAATACACTGTCCAAGCCACCATAAGAGAGCTGGAAAAGAGGCTGGTCCGCCATCTTTGATGGGGTCATGTGTGTGGCACGTGACTCCATCAAAGATGGCGGCCTAGGAGTGACAGGATCAGTGAGGACGCGTGAAGAAGACAGACAGCGATCCGTGGACAACTCTGGATTTCATCAACCACGGATCGCTGGCCAGATGTGTAGAGGCGAAAAGCTGTGAAATATGATAAGATCGACGTTACGTTGTGTTTGAAACAAGACGATATTACCTCGACCTTGACCTTCTATATACCTCAACTTCCTGAATGACTCACTGCTACTTTTGTTATTGGGCAGCTTGACTTTGTTCATGGCAACATATTCTTCCAGATAAAAAACACTGTAATGCTAAAATAGTATGCATTTAATTCTAACATTTTTATGTAGTATAATAATGTTGACACTTGTATATATTTAACAGAATGAATGGCCCACGTAGTTTACCCTATTCTGTTAATAAAACTAAGTGGCAGAATTGAATTAGATGGTTGTGTGTTTTAATATATGACCTTCAATTCGTCAGGTGTAGAATATGATATAGTCTGAATACATTATTAAAAGTCATGATACCTGCATATATGATCTAACTAATGTTTACTGTTTATTGCATCAAAATCCTTCTTTTATCTACGGAATCTAGGTCAACAGAAAATCTATATTTATTTTTGTGAACATTGCCAGCACGTTTTTTTTTGCTAGAAAGTCAGTTTATCATAAGCATGTACATGTACATCAAGAGCATTGATTTATTATTCAGCCCGCCTTCAACATGTTCAATGCTTACCAGGGTCGGAGGTTATCAGATGGGTAATGGAGATGGCTACTAAACCTCTGCCAGGTGGTATATAAATCTACAGTGGACTATACTACGTACTTACAGTAACGACTTTATACAGGAAACATGGAGTAGATCGGTCAAATGGGAAGACAAACAACAGTAACCGCTTACTTGAAAAGTAAGCAGGAACTGCTGTCTGTCTATGTATGGTGAACGGTAACTACGAGAAAGTGAGCAGTTTGTTATTGGTCAGCCAAATACCTCTATAAATCAGTGATGGTGCTGGCGTCAATATAGCTAGTAATCAAGTGATTCGTATCCATGGGACTCATACGGAAACGCATGCATGTGCGCCAATCTACATGCGCTCTCTCTCAGTAACGTAATACACTCTCCAAGCCACTATAAGAGAGCAACAGAAGAGGCTGGGACGCCATCTGTGATGGGGTCACGTGTGTGGCACGTGACCCCATCAAAGATGGCGGCCTAGGTGTGACAGGATCAGTGAGGACGCGTGAAGAAGACAGAGAGCGATCCTTGGACAAGCCTGGATTTCATCAACTATGGATTTCTGGCCAGATGTGTGAAGGCGGAAAGCTGTGAAATATGATAATATCGACGTTACGTTGTGTTTGAAACGAGACGATATTACCTTGACCTTGACCTTCTACGTAGCTCAACTTCCTGAATGGCTGACTGATATTTCGGTTATATGCTGCTTGATTATTTTCATAGCAACATATTCTTCCAGATAAAAACACACTGTAATGCTAAAATATTCTGCATATAATTCTAACATTTGCACGTATCATAATAATATTGGCACTCGTATATATTTAACAAAATGAATGGCCCACGTATATCACCCTAATATACTAAAAATAAACTAGATGACAGAATTAGATTAGCTGGTTTTGTGATCTGATATATGACCCTCAATTCGTCAGGTGTAGAATATGATATAGTCTGAATATATTGCAAATGATATCGGACTATTTGAATGCCATAATAATTGCATAGATAATCTAACTATATGTATACTGTTTATTGCATCAAAATCTTTCTTCTACGTAAGGAATCCAGGTCAACAGAAAATCTCATTTTATTTTGTCAGCATTGCCAGCAGGTTCTTTTTCTAGCAAGTCAGTGTATCATAAACATCTACATGTACATGAAGAGCATTAATTTATTATTCAGCCCTCCTTCAACATGTTCAATGTTTACCAGGGTCTGAGGTTATCAGATCGGTAATGGAGATGGCTACTAAACCTCTGCCAGGTGGTATATAAATCTACGGTGAAGTATACTACGTACCCCCAGTGACGACTTGATGCAGGAATCATGGAGTAGATCGGTCAAATACTCAGACAAACAACAGTACCTGCTTACTTGAAAAGTAAGCAGGTACTGTTGTTTGTCTTCGCATGGTGAAAGATAACTGCGAGGAAGTGAGCAGCTTGTTATTGGTCAGCCAAGTACCTCTATAAATCAGTGATTGTCACGTAGGAGCCGCCCTTGATGATCTCTGCAACATCTGTTCACTCAATACACAACCTTCACCTCAGATGACCGATCAAGGTCAACCTGTCACCTCACTGTGTCAAATCGTAAACGAGCGTCCACGCTAAATAAATCGCCAGATTATCGTTACTGTCAGATGCATGTCTCGTGTTGGTAGCTATTCACTTCAATTGATCCATAGAGTCAAAAGGGACCCTTTAACCTCTATGTTTTAACTAAGGGAACTATATTTCCCTTGGTTAAACCAAGGAGGTTATATGGTTAAACCAATACGATTCTGTATATGCGCATGCTCGCGCGCATGTTCCGTGAAACAACTGTATTCACAAAACCTCTAGATTTGTAGCATAATATTAGGAAAAGATACAGTCAAAATTAATTTGTAGCATAGATACAACTGTTGAGTTGTGATGAATAAGCTAAGATGTTGTAGTTGATCTGTCGGAGAGGATAGACACACAAGGCATTGTCCCACCGTCAGGTAATGTTGGTACATCATCTGCGACGCCGACTAATCATTAGCTCAAAATTGTATCTCCTGTTTGTTGGAATAACTTGGTTGTTTAAACGACCTGAAGCACATAGCACTCATACATTATTGTCATTCTCGTAAGATGATGACAGGCACTTGAGCGGACAGTGAAGTAGGAAGTACTCAACATGGGTATGCTACCGGAAGCACCTGGGCCGCCATTGTTTTTTTTTTGTAAATGAGATGTTCACCAGGGGGCTAAATCTACAGTCAAATTCACACATAATTCATTAACCAGGGTGACTGAATTGCACACATTATGTTTTACACACACTATTGTCAATTCACGCAGCAACTACTAGGTATTTCAGAAGTTACATCATTTGACATATAATTAAATTCTGAAACAACTATCAATGTTTCAGATTTCATCCCTGGATAAATACACACATGGGTTTATAGAGGCTGTAGGCCCGTATACTATTAAGTTTATTTTGCCTGAGTTTGTATCCTATATAGGGGAAAGAGGGATGCTGTGTGTCGAAAACGGTTGACATTTCTGTACACCAGTCCTTATGAACATGTGCAATATAACGTTTGAGGTCCCTAGGTTAAGTACTTTCGTGTTTAAAAAGCCTTCAGAAAAAGATATTTACGATTATATTCGTGGTTAAGAGCTTAAAAGTTTTTGGTTGGAATAATGTTGTTCCAGCGTCGCAGACGGTGGCCCAACAACATTTTTCCCCGATTGGGTCAATGTATCGTGTTATCCGTGTAGTGGCCTTTCGGGGCATAAAGCGTCACCCGTATGGCAGTCAGAGCAAACACGGGACAATCACCCAATTCTGTTTCAATTTTGGGCCAGCGTCGAATACGATTGTCCGGCATTGAACCAACAATGGGCTGCGACGCTGGCCCAACATTGAACCGGTATTGGGTGGGTAGGCCCACATTGTGTGTATCAGGTACATCGTATAGACGCGTACACAGACTTATTAGCGTTGGTGGTGGAAGGAATAGGCCTACACGTTGAAGATATACTTGTCTCCTAGGTTCTTTCAATAATTATATCCAGTACATTTAGGATTCTGGCCCATTAGGAAAACCAATACAGCTATGTCTACAAAATGTTAGGCCATTTTTTTGCCTAAAGCACTTATACAAACTAAAGCCGGGCCTCGGAGTTCGGGAGCTCCTTTTGTAGTTTTTATTGATTTATCAGATGTTAAATAGACTAACTTTTAATCGATGCAGTATTTTTCAATGACATTTGCAGTGTAATCACCGCATCACTAGAAAATAGTGCTTTCAAAATACCATGACAATTGGTTGGGAATCTTATAACTATCTCTCTTTTTAGTTTCATATCGGCATAGTCAGGCTGCATGCATTTAAACTATTCCCTGATTCTCTTCACTGATCGTTATTATATATGCAGATATGTGTTTGCAGATATCGGTGTTTATCAATCTTCACCTGAACATATTAATCATTAATAATGGTGATGTGTTATTATAATGTTATGTCTAGAAGAAACACTTTTCTCGCCGGCATCGTAAAGACACCTGACTTTTCTATATTTCCATAGCAAGTGATAGTTTCTAATAATTTTTTAAACTCTTGTGTTCCTGATTTGTTAGTTAACTTTATTTTTATTTTAAGATGAAATTAGCCTGCTGACATTCTTTCTGTTTAAAATGAAAAAATATTCAATTGATAAAATATATCCGCCGTTTAAATGTTTATTTTTTCAAGAGACACTTTATTTGTTTTGAAGATGTGCCTGAGATTAATCCTAGCGCGTGACATTTCGACCACGTAGCTTTCACACGTTATATACAAGTACTGGTAAATCAGGAATAGTCTATCGCCGTGTCATAACTACCGGACACACGTCTAGTCTGTGGCGAGGTGACAATAAAACGGTCATGTCGTCTGCATATGCTCTGGTGCTATCTCGTTAAAGGTCAACGCTACTTCAGTTGTATTTTTAGCCGGATCCAACCCCTCAGAGTTGTCCATCATAGTGTACAACAAGTAACAAATCATAATAGGATATGTCTGAGTCATATCTCACTGTCACCCACCTTACCACCAGGTGAACATTTCGCGGATTTCATGAACAGCGGATGTCCGGTCTTCCTCCTGTCAAGTCCAAACCTCATAACTCAAGTTTTCAAGAGGCACTTACACCACCTCAGATAACACTTGGCCTTCATTCAATCAATTATATAACTTCAATAGCGGCACCACTTTCGTGTTTCATGGCGAAGCATGCTCATTTTACATTATTAAAACAGTAGATTCGGATCTACTGTTATTTTTAACAGTTTAACACTACCCATGGTTTAACCATGACACTGCATTGCTACTGTTTCGTGGTTTAACATGTTGATATTCTATATCACATCCTGGAACATATGTGCCTATTTTAAGTCGAAACAGAACTCAATTACAATAGATTCGTAGATCCGAATATATTCGGCGTTTTTTGCCTCATACATTCGATGGTACGAATCTATGAATTTCGTTTTTCTTCCTTGACGGAAACCTCCGTCCGCAATCAACATGGTGTTACCTTTTAAATAAGTACTTATTGTTGACAATATTACCAATCCTCAATTCTAAGACAACTAGCAGTTACTTCTCATTGCTATCCTTTAAACATTAAACTAAAACATTGTAGGAGATATGAGCAATAACATATCTAGATTGCCATATATTTGATTCAAATTGTACGAAAGTGAGTAAATTTCAGCCACTTGAAGTTGTGGGTCGCGGTAGCGTGTCGAGATGGCTTGGTCAGATGCTGTTTTTTTCTATAATGCCTTGCACAGCAGTTGTGTGCGAGGGTTTTATAAACGTGCAGGCTGACTTAGAGTGTCATGAGACATGAAAACTTAATGATGATCTCAGAAAAGCCTTTGACAGAGTTGAATAGGTACGTCCCCTCTCTATTCCACCTGGTTATTAAGTGATGAATATTTAATGAAGAACAAATAAATGGCGTGTGGAGATTACGTGGATCATGCGAGTGGCCACGTGGTCCATGTCTGCAGCCAGGTGTTTATCATTACTATCTAACCTTGTGATGACTAAAGCCTGATATTATTCCTATTTAAAAAGTTAAATTAAATCAAGAGGCTAAAATTATCATTAATATGTTTCTCTACAACTCATGAAGATTCTATATTATTTAGTATTATGAACTTAAGATATTATTACTGGTTTCGACTATAGATGCGTTTGTTAAACGCAAAAAAAACACACGATTTGATCATTTTTCCCATGTAAGCTTTAACCCCTTCATCGCGGGGACCGTCATCATATTCTGAATCTGAATACGGTCCACACACTAAAATAATAAAGCATTTATAATGGGCGTAGCCCCATAACATGGGTATTGAAATGAAGCAGAAAGGACATCTACACTTTAAACAGAAATCATGTGCATGCATCGTTTTCATGAAGCCAACACCCTAGTTTCCAATACCATGTTTACGGTATACTACATGTTTAAAGGCCTACCTGAATTATGATTGAGTAAAAACATTACGACGATTTAGTTACAGCAAGGGATCCTTGGTTTCGGCATTTTCTATAAGTGCGCTATCTTTTTCACAATTATGATACATAAAGACGTATTTATCATATACACAGATATGCTTCATTGGAGAAGTTTTAATTAATATGTTGTTTGACGCATGAATTACAGTTTTGAAAAAGTCATAAAAATTAATGTGAAATTAATTAATTTAGCTGATAACCTAAAAATATGGCAAGTCGGACTGAGGAGATATATGTAGATACTAATAGCAAATACTAACTGATTTTGTCATTGAATAGACCGTGTCAATTAATTTATCTGGGTGTAAAAAGTGATGTAAAAAGTTTTATTCTGAAAAAAATGATGATATATAATTCATATATAATTCATGATGTGAACACACGCAATTGTACTGCTAAATTGACCATGGGATCATCTGACTAAACAGATCATCTTAACTTATTTGCATTAGAAAAGTTAAGATTATCTTAACTTTTCTAATACAAAGAACAGAAAGGCCAGATGATCTTAATTTTAAGATTCTTGGTGGGATGGTCCACATATCTTTATTCTTAGGATAATATAATAAAAGTCATACAGCAGCGTGTTTTAGTTTTATCATGATGACTGAAAGTAGTGATATTCTGTGTAGGAGATATGATAACAGACCAACTAGAACTGTAATAATGTCTACTTGTAAGGTGTCATAAAGCCACTTTACAACAATGTATTAATCCTTAGTCTTGAACAACACTCTACTTTCAGCCGTCATTTTTAGTGACATGCGTGATGATGGACGATAACCCAGCAAACACAAAACATTTGTATAACATTTGTACAACGTCGGCCCAACGTCTTTGACGTTGGCCCAACATTGTACAAATGTTATACAAATGTTCTGTGTTTGCTGGGAATGTTTAATGATGACAGTATTCACTTGGCGGCGACACCTGTCACAGGGGATCCCCCCGGGATTCCCCTCTTGACTCAATTCACCCCCTTCGTGATGGTCTCTGGTTTTATTGATAACATGTCCCTTGTGTGGACATCATTTAGATACAAAATGACACTCTAATTACCCTGGGAGCACAACCATCACTGTGTACTGGCTCAATGAAGGCGTAACGTCTCTAATGGTGGCATTGAGACCAGTACAGCTGACGTGTTGATTTACCTGAATAGAGCCTTATATGCAATATCTTAGCGCTTTAAATGCCGGTCCTGATTATATTCGGGTTTTCATTTTCATTGACACATCACGTACTACCTTTTAAACAAGTTAAAGATAAAACGTGACATCAATTTGCAAGACTTGAGAATAGTTAACCTTCATTAACAATTTTAACTCATTTGAAGTTGTGGATCGCGTCAGCGGGACACAACGTCAGGTTGGTGAAAATTCCAATTAAATAACATGGCGGTTCTCATTCTTTTCTTCACGTCTGAGAACATTAACATCAAATCCCGATTATATCAGTTTTTTGTGTTTTTATTACCAAATTAAATACAATGTTTAGAACATTTTAAAGATAAAATGTGGCATCAATCAGCTGGATTTCAAAATCGTTGACCTGAAATCTGATTAATTTTCATCCACTTGAAGTTGTGGATCGCGTCAGCGAGACACAGCGTCAAGTTGGTGAAAATTACAATTAAATAATATGGCGGTTAAAGGGCTAATTGATGATTAACCCTTTAAACGCTGAGCACGATAATAGTCGCTCCTAATCTGTTTTATTAGCTGGTTAAATCACTGTCTTGAGAATGAAAAGGGTTTTTAGACATCAATATTTTCAATTGTTTGGTGTTAAATTTAACTAATATTAGCCTGGTAATTTTCACAAACTTAAAATTGTGGGTCGCGGTACAAGTGGGTAAAAAATATAAAACAGATCAAGAACGATTATTGGGTAAAAAATTAGAAATCTTAAGTGTGTCCCCATAATACGGTACAGCCACCTGAATAATCATGAAATTATTGGCTTTATGACATCTTACAAGTAGACAGTGTTACAACTCTGTATAGTTAGTCCATTATCATCTCCTACACAGAATAGTACTGCCATAATACGCAACAGTCAACTGAATAATCATCTATTAATGGCTAATCAAAAATTGTGAACAACGTTGTGAATAATTTTATATTGTTTAGAAGTTTCAGATTTAATTAACGTTTAACGTCGATACACTGTTTTCAATCGTAACTCGACGATGCCGCCATTAACGTGATCGCCTAGTGAAAATAAAAGGGGAGAATATGTCTCTGCTACTTGTTCAGACAGATCAAGATGGCATGAGGATAGCCTTCTGGAGACCGATCAAGATGGCGCGAGGAGAGCCTTCTGGAGACCAATCAAGATGGCGTGGACAGATCTGAGTGACAATCAACAACCAATCACTCACATTTTGATTGGTCAAATGATGTGACGCTGTGATTGCTGGATTGGTAAAACAGTGATGGAATTAAAACGAAGCAGCAAGACTTCTTATTTGTAATGTATTTTACATGACCACAGCTTAAAATGGAGGGTGGTGCCAACAATGACATTGGAATTTGGTTTAAAACGCGATCCACGCGACTGTGCCATTCACATTTCCCAATGTCATCGGTACGAAGCCCTAAACATGGTAAGTCACATAAGTGTTGATACAAATGATACCCGCGGTCTGAAATGTAATGCTACATAATTATATAGGAAATTTATTTGGACAAGCTGTATATGATCATATATTATTATTTTCCACATTTGTGTACGTGTAATTACATAGAACTATAAATATAAATTATTCAAACAAACCATATTTACTATTGCATTTTATATCAGTATTATTCGTATAACAGCTTTTGTAGCCAATACATTTTGAGAGAGCCTCGTGGTTCAGATATATTTATATATATTTCAAATTTCAAATTCTCCGGTACGGTTTTGATTTTTAATTTCCTGGTGATTTGTTTATTTTCTGCTTGTCTGACATTTTGTCTGCTGATCTTTTTGCAATTGAAATAGTAAGGTTGAAAAGTGCTCATTGAACCTGAAGATTCTTTACTTCCCCATCACCATGACAACGCTCTCCATCTCATTCTAGAGACGAACAAGAACGACCTTGAACCGCGACCCCTGACCTTTACCATATACGTCACAGCAGAGACACATGTTAACATGATTAACGACGACAAGTGATTAATGAGACGTAGACACTGACATATAGCTGCCAGGAATTGTGCTCCTATTTTATTAGTTTTGATTTATAATGCTTATGGTCCAATATACGAGGCAGGGTGGGATAACTCACGCTTTAACTACTGTAAAATAAATAACTTATCATGTTTTATAGCAAGATCAGAATGTGATTTTATTACAAAAAATATTGTGTTATCGTTTAGACCTTAAAGCGCTACATTTAGAAAATAAATTCCCATCCACTTGTAATTGTGCCTCGCTACCGCGACCCATAACTTCAATTGGGTAAAAATTACTCATATTTGTTTAATTTGAGACCAAACATTTATCAAATCTTTATGCTTAAACACTCATTTCATTCCCAATATACGTGATTTGATTCCCTAATAAAACGGACTAAAACGACTACATTGTTGATGGTTAAATATTTTATAGCATGATGTTTGCATATTGATTGCTAGTATTTATTTCACAAGTTTCTTTGATTAGTCTACTTGGTTCATCTACTGTCTACATCGAAGCACTAAGACGTGAGATATATGATCACATATATAAACATCAATGTACTGCATCGTCTAGAATCACACACAAAATGCTACAACAGGTTGTCACCTTACTTAGTATGTAGAAACTGACTATTCAGGCGTAACAAATATCAGGTGTGATTATTAAATGCTGACAATATCTTGAAGTTAACGTTAATACAGATTTGGAAGAAGTCGGTGTTATTGTAGAGAATATGCTCTTGGCCATTGCTATAGGAATAAAAGATCAGACTGTGAGCTTAGGGGTTTTGTCAAGTTAAAAAAAATTGAAAAATCCGAGAAAAACTCGGAAGTGGGTGGGTGGGTCATGCCCAAACTCGGATTTTTTTTTTTTTAATTTTGTGTTTTTGTGTGTTTTTTGTGTTGTTTTCATGTTTGGAAATGTTTCCAAAAAAAACATAAAAATGGATGGGGGGGTGGGTGTTTGGAGTCTGACTAATCCGAGTTTTTCTCGGATTTTTGGATTTTTTTAACTTGACAAGACCCCTTAACACAGAACACTGTGTTATGCTTTAGCCGGTAAAGCGTTACATTAAAAAAATAATTCCACCCACTTGTAGATGTATCTGGCTATCGCGACCTAGAACTGTATTCTAAAGTAAAAATAAAAAACCCTCATTCGCTTAAATTGTGACCCAACACTGCAGATAATGATCGTTAAACACTTATTTCACTCCCAATATCAGTGACTTGATCGGCTAATAAAACAGATTAACCCTTTAACCGCCAAATTATTCAATCTGAATTTTCATCCACTTGAAGTTGTGTCTCGCTGACGCGATCCACAACTTCAAGTGAGTGAAAATTATTCAGATTTGACAAAATGTAGGTCAACTGTTTTCAAATATTGCTGATTGATGTCACATTTTATCTTTAACATGTTTATAAGGTGGTACTTAATGTGCTAATAAAAAATAAAAAACCGAATATATGCGACACCGGCGGTTAAAGGGTTAAAACATATAAAAACAACTATAATCGCGATTAGCGCTCAAAGAGTTGAACAATCCCCATGTAGCAAAATCTTAGGAAACAGGGGAAGGGTTCAATATTTTCAAGTATGATATTAACATTTTGATTGCTGCCATTTAGTTTAGTAATTTGTTGGGTTTTCTACTTTTTAAAGTTGAAAACATTGAATCATCTATCCTTTAGATATATGATGACATATGAGCAGTATATAACCAACAATAGACCACATCATCTAGTATTGCATGCAAAATGATGCAACAGATACTTTACCCATGTTGAAACTGAATATTTACGCATGGCAGGTGTGAAAATTATAGACTGACAAAATATATTTGTCACCTTAAAGTGAATACGGATATGTAATAAGTCATTGTTTTTTGTAAAGAATATAGACAGACAGACATACAGGCAGGCAGACAGATATCATTTATTTTTACAAATCAATATAATATAAAAAATAACAATATTTATCAATAAGATTGTATATGTTGTTCAAGGATGATCCATGGTAAAGTATTTACGTGCCGCTATCACATGGACCACCTGACATGCAGCTGTTTTCTTATTAAAGTCAATAAAATGAATATATACAATATTTTATCTGTAATAATATCCACTTGTCCGTTCTATGACGTGTGTGCTAGGAATAAAATGGGCCAATAAAATCACCATCCAGCAAAAAATTATTTGACAAAGTATCAGACCACCAAGTTCTAAATGGAAATAGATGTATTTGGAGATTTAAAATACCTGTGCGTGTGCAAAAGATATACGCAAGCCAACCTGAATAGTCATTGTTATATACTCTAAATCTGACAACAATATCCTGCAGCAAAAGTGGGAAAACGACCACAGGGACATTTTGAGAACGATCACAACAACAAAATTACTGGTGAAAAATGTGGTGTGTTTAATTTAAGATATCATAGTAAAAAATAACAAGCATGTTAGGATTTTATAACTTTTCCTGTTGTAAGCATTCGTCTATCAATCATATATTTATCTTGTCAGGAAAAAGACAAACCCGTGTATGTTCCCTGCAGCTAATCTGGAGGGTCTGTTTTTTTTCTAGGAAGGGGAGAACAAGTCAATATTCAAGCAGATTTAACCGAGGCCCAACAAACACGAGACGTCGACCCTATGCTGGTTCGATGTTGGGCCAACATCGAAGACGGTGAGCCAGCATCCAACCAGCATGGTATAGGGTAAATGCCTAATGTCTGCTGGGGAAGTATTTTATTCTATACAAAAATGAGGGATCAACCAATTCCCTGTTACAAATCCTATATAGCCATTTATGCCAACCCCTGCATTGAATTTACTGAATTTTGCTAAGGGGGACACGATTCAATCTCTAGGGTGGGGGCTGGAGTTTTTGTCGCGGACAAATTATTTATTTCAACTTGCCTCGGCGGCCCGCTGAAAAATTTAAGTTTTAATAATGTTCACATAGAACAGTTCTTGAAGTAAATTATTTATTTCAAAAATATTCCAGCCCTACTGGAGATTGAGAAGTGCCCCCCCTAAACATAGTTTTTGACATATCATAGCTATAGAATTACATAGTTTGTAAAGTCGATGGGCCAGAGAGGGTGAAAAGATAACTCATTCTGTCCAATATGTGGCACGCCGCGCTAGAAGGAAATTATACATAAACACCCCACTCGACATCGACCGTATTAAACTTTGACCTCTTATCGCCCCTAGCAACAGGTGCCAGATTATGAGACGCTCTATGATTGGTTGGATCACAGCAGCGTCACTTGTAGTTATATTTTAAACTGAGTTCAGGAATTCCCTTCTGACACGAGCAATACCTGTGACATGGCTACAATGGCGTCACGGTTAATTATCAGCAGGGAGGTGAACGCGTGGGGAAATCATGGTTCACAGTAAACATGTCTAAGTCAGGTAGATCATAGTGAGCGATAAAAAGAGGCGATAGCATCGTGTAGCCCTTATGACAGGCGTGCTATGAAGCACACACTACTATCCATACATTGCATGGTATCAATAAATTCACAGCACGATAAAAATCGTTTTTCTTTTTGTATTCATAGCCGATCAAATACCACTTATTGGGAATGAAAGGTGTGTTTAAACATCAAGATTTGCAATGTTCGGTTACAAATTAAAGGAAGTATTAGTGATTTTCAACCACTTGAAGTTGTGGGTCGCGGTAGCGAGACACAACTTCAAGTGATTGAAAATTTAAATTATGTATTTTTTAATTATATAACTTAGCGCTTTTAGGGTAAAATTAAGATTAATAATAATACAATCTGTAAGAATCTGCAAAAGCAAAATATAAAATTATATAGATGATATTTATATCATCAGTTTAATAACAGACCAGCTTATGTTCATGCGGGAAATAAAAAGAAAGAAAAGGTAATACTAACATTAATTAAAAACTATGAATTCTAACTTGTTTGCAATCCAATATGAGAGTTGGTTTCCATGCATGAAATCTAATTCTTGTTTAGTTTTAGTGAACAGCGATTGATTTAAAAAACGTGTTAATTTAAGTATTTTTACACATAAGGAATAATGCTATTATATCATTGAATAAAACAATATATGTGCTAAGTTACAGTTAGTGAGCTGCTCTAATGTAAGCCACCACCGACATTAATCTATATTTTTATACCGAAGTACTTGCAAATGATATATATCGTGTTTTAAAATGATTTTCTTCTTCGCCCTCTCCGAAACCACATACATTTTTCAACAATAAAAGACATCGCGTTAGAAAGAAAGACGCGGGAATACTAAAGTTGTAAAAGTAGCCCTCCAATAAAAGTTAAAGCCCCGCACATCACAGATTGTGCGGGGGTCGTTTTCACTGCACACTGTTTTATGCGGTGTTAATGCCCTATTAGGAGTTATGTTAAGTCGTTTGATCTGATACTGACCCATGTAAGGCTCAATTCTCTGTTGGGATTTTTCGTCATTTGAAGCTGGAATTGCTGACGCAATTTCCAGCTTTAAATGTCAAAAAATATGTTTATTCGTGAAAGATAGTCATATCCTAAATTGGTTCACCTGATTTAGATAAAATTAAATCATCTAAATATTCACCCACGTGAAGTTGTGTCTCTTTACCGCGACCCACAACTTCAAGGGGGTGAAAACTACTCTTATTTGCTTATTTTGAGACAAAACATTTTAAACACACATTTCGTTCCCACAAACAGTCATTTTGATCGGCTAATTAAACAGATTAAAAATATAAATTTTATGATGTAGCGCTTTATGGGCTACTTTGTATAGTATTTGGCTTTAATACCTAGCAGGACAAGGGTTAAACATCACCTAGCATGCCAAGGGTTATATAAGTATGTTGTATACCAGGCGCCAGGATGGGCATCAGATTCGGACAGTCGTTGACCACCCCAGTGACCGGTCTGATTGACCCCTGACATTGTGATCTCTGGAGGTCAAGGTCATATCTAATCTCTGCATATCATAAAAATAAATAACCGAAATAGAGTGTTGATGTTGTAGTAGCTGATCTGGCATTCAACCACCGGTAAATATCGCCTGGTGACCACGTCATTCACGTTGATTCAACGTAAATTCAACGTCAGTCGCTTATTATGAAAAAAATATTTTGCTTAACTTTTTAAGCGCTAGGAACGACTACTGGGAATTAAATGTATGGTTAAACATCTAGATTTGCACATGTTTGGTCTAAGATTAAACAAATACGAATAATTGTCACCCATCACTTGAAGTTGTGGATCGTGGTACAGTGGGACTAAGGACGTTATATAACCGCCCATGTGAGACATAACGTCAAGAGGGAGAAAATTTGAATGAGATAACTTGGCGAGTAAAGGGTCAATTTAGCTGCAGTCCACTGTGCTCCTTACAAATGTTTGTCATTCCACTTAGCATACACGAACAACTCTTTGTTGTTACCGTTATTATGAATGTAAAGCTTCATTGGTGATATGTTGAAAAAGAAAAAAACGTATTATGTGTGACAATAATTAAGTTGGTTCCACGACATAAATAATTGATTTCTCAGCGGTACAATTTGCAATTTAAAATTTACAAATAAACAATTCCTCAATCTAAGAATAGTATCAACTTAAGTTGACGACAACACGGGTGCCAAGGGTAGAATAATAAATTCTTGTAAATAAGGTCAAGTGATTCATTTGTAAATGGACTAGGAGTAGGAGAGCCCAATGCTGATACATTATAGTGGCTCGATGCTAATACAACGATGGCTCATTACTGTTACAGCGTTGACCAATGTCGTTTGCCAATGTTGTAAAGCTTTTTGTGTCATATAATACGCGCGCCATCGCAGTCAGGCTGGTCATTTGCTGCCTATTCATTCCATGATTTAAAATTTAAATTTGACAGGGTGACAAGGTTTGGGGGGAAAACTGGAGATTAAAGGTGCCGAAAGATCCAATAAATTCTGGCCTACCCCATGCAAGACGTTCCTATAGACATCTTTTGCTCTACACGTATGTGACTTAATTGATTAAATGATTCATTTATTTGCTTCATATTAATTCGATTTCATTTATTAATTCATGCATTAATTCATTCATTTATTCATTTATTCATTCATTCATTCATTCATTCATTTATTCATTCATTCATTCATTCATTCATCTCATTCATCTCATTCATCTCATTCATCTCATTCATTCATTCATTCATTCATTCATTCATTCATTCATTCATTCATTCATTCATTCATTCATTCATTTATTTATTTATTTATTTATTTATTTATTTATTTATTTATTTATTTATTTATTTATTTATTTATTTATTTATTTATTTATTTATTTATTTAATTATTTAATTATTTAATTATTTTTATTTATTAGTCCAGTGGCTGGGGAGATTATGTGTGCATGAAAGGTACAGAAAGTTTGGCATTTTTATTTGTAAATGTGCCTATTGGAGGGCCAGAATCACGAGGGTGGACATCTGGGAGAGTGGCAGCAAGGGAGAAAATGATGTTTGAACATATGTACCCCTCGTTAAAATGTCAATTTTCGCTATTTTCTTAAATAGTGTGTGATCGGTGTAAAAAAAATGTAGGAGTGCCCCAAAGCACCCTATCCATTACACATGGTTGTATGTACTGTTATTAGGTCCTTTTATGTGAATATGTGCTTTCAAATTTTCAATAATGACTTTGAAATGCAAAAAAAGTGTCCTCTTTATGCCTAATCTATGGATATGTTCTAGAAAGTTTAAGTTGCTCCCCCCTTTTCTTGAAGGTAGATGGTTAATATTTTTTTCAGGTGAAGCTATTCTATATAGAAGACTACCATAAAAGTTATGAAGAGCTAACTACTATACATACGAATTAAATTTAATATTACCTTACCCTACCCCCTTAATTTGAAATTAACGTCTTGTTTCGCGTTACTGCATTTATCTGCATTGTATGTCTATGTGTGTTAAATCTACAGGAATTTTCAGGTTGCAGGTCCCATTATAAATTAGAAATATCAAATTGGAGACTAGGAGGATGTAATATTATTTACTAATCAATTTATTTTTTAGGATATCACTGCTTTTTTTATATAAATATCGCATTATATCTTTCAGATTTAATGCGACATTCATATACGTATATATTGCAGTATGCAGATATTTCAGAGATACTACTGAAGCTTAGTTAAGATGCCATTAGTTAAGATCAACATGATTTTTAAACATATGGAAAGATTATGTGTATTCCTGGATATCGAGCTGTAAAGGCAACTGAACAGAGAAGGACTACCTTATCTGCTGGAAGTCCTGCATTACCAGATAGACTACTGGAATTTTATTGGAAGCAATTTCAATGATGAATGTCCTTGGTAATCCGCTCATAAACAACCCCCAGAAAAGTATTGACACTGCTATAAAGAAGTGCATATTTTTTCAGATAGACACAAAGAAAGAACCAAACAGCTCTGAGAAAGGCCGTAAGCGGATTTTGGAGGCAGCAACCATCAGAAAGGACATTGTAAATAAACGGTTGAAAACTATTGGCGATGAACCGTTCAGTTACCACATGGACAATCATTGCTATAAGACATATACACATCAAAAGTCATTCAACAAGCACCGAAGGGCTTCATCTGTACCACGTGATCAAGCTGAGGGATGTTCTGAAACCTCGAAGCGTAGCCGCTTATTGTCAACAGCTCGTAACCCAGGGGGAAAGAAGGTTGACATATATACAACACCATGTGTAATATGTGGTCAGGTAAAATACTATGGAAGTATAAACAAACACCGAATATGTGAATCTGGAAGGGCTCAACATTTCCTAGAGGCTACAGCATTTTTGCAAGATGAAGTATGCAAACGAACCTGCGACATACAATGCATTTATGGTGTGTTTGGTTCAGACATATACTATCACCCTGCTTGTTTCAGCAAATACATTAAACGCTTTGAAAACAGCAGAGGTCCTGTGAAGTGCAGCATAATGTCTACCAGAAAATAATTGCTGTATAGTGTTTTCAGATTTATCATGGTCTGGTGCAAAGCAAAGTTTACCCATTAAGCGATATCCATGATCGCTGTAACAACCTGTTCCACTGACAAAGTTGACAATAGGCAATTGAAGGTACTTTGAGCAGCAAAGTATGGTAATCAGATTCGATTTGCAGGTTCTAATAAGTTCCTTCAGAAAAAATAACTGATACTATTCGGGAAAATGAATGTGCAACAATTCTGCGAAATTTACTGTTAAACGTGAATTTTTTGGTTTGCAGGACAAATCTTGCGATGCACATGATATACAAAGTGCCTGGAATGGAACAGAAGTGCCTGAAGATCTGCTGAGGTTCTTTGGTGCCTAGTTCAATTTCAGTCATACAGATTTCAATAACCCTGGTAGTCAAGCACAATCAAATGACCACGATACGGAGAGAATATATCTTTGAAAAAGGCGTAAAATGGTTGCACTATTCCAAACATTCTACTATGTTATCCATAATAGACACAAGAGAACGCCAATGCATATCATGAATGCACAGGCAATACATGAGACATGTAAAAGCAGCACTCTCATCCAAAGTTCATCTTGGTCAATGTATAGGGTATGATAAAGTACGGAGGTATCACACAGACATGGCAACTCTGGCAGCAGAAAAAAACAGCAATGATATACCAATCCCAAGTCTCTTTGATACTGAAACCTTCACAACCGCTTTTGATCATGAAGAAGCGACCCTACCATGACACAGTGTCAGTCTTATTTCAGGATAAACCAGCTTACCCTTCACGTAAAACAAATGTATCAGAAAATAGTGTAATCCATGGATCAAAGATTTTGAACTCTGGGCTGCACTGCAAAGCGATATCCCAAACCAGCAAAGAAACCGGTTGTACCATCTTCTTATGAAGTCTTAGCTTACCTATGAATGTATCCAGGTGAAAGATATGACACACACACACTTACACGTCTGGATCTGACTGATACCCAGACTGCGAATGTGGAAGCAATATGTGCATCTCAAGAGATGCCATCATGGGGTGCATTCAACTCAATAGTCACAGAAGAGGATATTCCTGTAAAGGCTGTTGGATTTTTGCCAGTGCTCCCACATCCCGTTACTGACCATGAGATAGTCTTTACATCAATACATAACTTATTGAATGTGCCGAATCAACTTGGCCAGAGTTACCCACCTGTGTTTTGTGATGCGTTTTTCACATTGCCCGCGAAATCTAGTTTCATCATCCAGGAAAGTTTAGGAAACTAACTAACATTTGCCTTGGATCATTTCACATGACTAAGAGCTTCCTTGGCTGCATGGGACAGTATCTGAGAGGCAGCGGAGCTGGTAAAATATGGACAGAAAGTCTTGTCTTTGGTATTAATCTGGTAGAGTCAGTTCTAAATGGAAGATGTTATGTCAGATCACTTAAAGGAATGCTCCTCCTCGGAGAAAATATGCTCCAGTGGTGGAATTTTTCACGATATATGGAACCCAACAGTATGCTGATGAGCTTGAAATCCTAAGTCGACAAGCTTCAAGCAGAGACACAGAAACTTCTGGCATATTTCATGCATCGGTATCGTGGTCATTTGATTGTGCTTGACTACCAGGGTGATTGAAATCTGTATGACTGAAATTCAGCAAGGCACCAAAGAACCTCAGCAAACCTTCAGGCACTGCTGTTTCATTCCAGGCACTTTCTAAATCGTGTGCATCGCAAAATTTGTCCCGCAAACCAAAATTCACGTTTTGCAATGAATTTCGCAGAACTGTTGCACATTCATTTATAACATCATGTTCCCGAATAGTATCAGCTATTCGTTCTGAAGGAACACAGTCAACGT
>OZ024907.1:87386755-87445948 GCA_964017125.1 Flabesymbios commensalis
ACAAAAGTAAACATCCTACATTTCTACATCTATGATGAGTATGTCTTGTAAATACTTAGACATCAGCATTAAAACACATTTTCTTCACGCGTTTTCGATCATTTGTTTGTAAAAAATACGAAATATACTTCCATATTGAATTAATTAGTTGTTATAGCCTTATTTTGTGGGTGTTATGATAAACAGTAAAACATGTATATTGTTGATAGTTTCTGAATGATGGCTGTGCACGATAACCCTATCTGGCCCATGGACTACATAGGTGTATAATTCTCTGTAAATGATATGCGGTTATGGTATAATTAGCTCATACTTATACACGTTATGAACTATTGCGTTACAGTGAGCGGGGATTTCAAACTGAACACTGGCCTGGTGCAGTGGTTAAAGCTGCCGGCTTAGAAAGTCGGAGATCGAGGGCTCGAACTCCACTCTGGCATTAAAGTTTCAAGGAAACAAAATGTTTCTTCCCCGTTTACACGTACAGATTCAATATTTTAGGGAGCCTCCGCGACCGAGAGGTAGCATGTCTGGCCTCAGCCCACCAGGGCTCGAATTTCAAATCCTGCATGGGTCTGGAGGACAGTGTCATCTCATTTATCTCACCATCCCTAGGAAGTTCTCCTGGTCCAGTTTAGCCTATATGTGCACAAAGGTGGCTTAAAAACCCATTCATTTCATTTCATTTAGCATTTGGAACTTGTCACTTTTATTCACAAAATTAATAATGTCAGGGTCGTTTTCACGCTCTCACATGGGTTTGTTTGAATGTTTTTGTGTTTTGAATGTATATATACGTGTGTAATATACAGCATCAAATCGAGAAGTGTTTTATAATACAGCGTTTGATTAATGTAAAAGACGCATTGTAATAGCAAATTACAGATGTAAAAGATACATATTAATAGCAAATTTACGCATGAAGTATATCTCTAGATCAGAAGCAAATTACTGTACAAATTAATTTACCACCTTGCAATTTATTTTTTGTAAAAATATTGTTTGTGCAAAAATAGTGAACAAACTGCAGCAGTTTATGAATTAATAGAAATATAATTTTTTTAGATATCCCAATATATTTCATAGTGATCCAGAAAACACTGATGGGTATGTTCAATAAACTATATCAGGGTTTCCCCCAAAGCATCAAAGCATCATGGTACCATGATGCTTTAAACTTTTACCCTGATGCTTCAGTAATTCCCATGATGCTTTTCCAAATGCCATGATGCTTCAATAAAATCATTAAATGCTCTCCCCAAACTGGACTTTTTACTTTAATATTTTACAATGTCATAAAAAATGATGTATCAGTGCAAATATTGGATACATATTAGTTCTATAAGTTACTACAAGGGGTATTATATACAGAAATTTTCATATTCAAATTTTCCTGAAGGGGGGTATGCCTTCTGACCCCAGTCTATGCGCGCCGCGCTGAACCCGAACCACCAGTTACCGTGATGCTTTCTCATTTTTCTGGGGGAAACCCTGTTATATGTACATGGTCAGAAAACGCTGGGATATGATTTAATGCACAGACTGCAGGGAAATTCAATATGTAAAACAGGTGTACAAGAGGCCTCCCAGCCAACCCGAGGTGTTCACCCATCTCTGGTTGAACCATTAGGACGCTATAAGTACGGCTACAGTCGTTTCTAGTCAATTTTATTAGCAGGGTAAGCAACAGCTATATGGAATGACCTGAGAAATAAATGAAATAAATTGGGCTTTAGGCCACCTTTGTGCACATATTGGCTAAACTGGGCCAGGAGAACCTCCTGAGGATGGTGAGATGATTGAGATGACATTGTCCTCCAGACACACGATTCGAAATTCGAGCCCTGGCGGTCTGAGGCCGAGCACGCTACCTCTCGGTCACGGAGGCTCCCCACAATACTGACTTTCACACGTGGATGGGGAAGAAACATTTTTGTTTCTTTCAAACCAGCGAGACGGAATGACATGAGTGTTAAAACATAAAGGTTTGTAAACGTTCAGTCTCAAATTAACCAAATATGAGTATGTTTTGCCCATGCACTTGAAGTTGTGGGTCGCGGTAGCGAGACACAACTTCAAGTGGGTGAAAATGTAAGTGAGATAACTTGGGGGGAGAAGGGTAAATCTATAATTCGGTATTGGGTAAACGTCTCGTTTTTGCTGGAGGGACATCACGCGTTCTGGATGATGAGCAGCTCAAACGAGACGACCATGGCTAACTGCCGCCCCTACGTTGGCCCAGCATCACTATAGCGAACCAAAAATATTGACCCAATGTTGTTTTAATGCTGTCCCGTCGTCTACGACGTCGGGCCAGCATTGAACCAACATTGGTTCAACGTGTCTTGTTTGTTGGGCCAGTGTCAGTTGAGACCTAGGCCAGCAGCGTAAATGATTCCAGTGACAGGTGACCTGGCCTTGTTGCCGGGTCACTCACCTGACCCTATAGGTGGACACGTGACATCTTGTTGTTTGACCTCACACAGTTTGTGACATGTTTCTGGTCAGTCACGTGACTGACTGGACAATTCGGTGACAGTCAATTCAAATCTGTACCAGATGATAGGCAGGCTGACACGCCTGCCTGTAATTGAAAAATGTGAATGTTATTATGAAAGTGCAGGTGTAATATAAGTTTACTTTAAGCCCGTTTCATTTTACGCATGTTATGATGAAAAGTGAACGACAAAAATATCAGGTTTCTCAAACGAAAAAAAGATTTTTATTAAGTAGGGAAATTTGGGACAAATCAGCTTTTAATATTAAAGAGCAAATTACGTTGGCAGCATATTTGAGACACGTTTTACAGATTTATTTTTCCTCCTTTTTCAAAGTTTACATGGCAGCCGTAGAAGCCATTATTGTCTGGTGACAACCTGACATCAAGGTCAACATGAGGTCACGTGATGAGCGCTGTGTGGCAGGTGTACAACCAGTCACTGTGAACTAACCGTTGCAACGAGACAATGAGCACAGAAATCAGTGTCGGTGATTAATTTTAGTTTCTGGCACAATGCGTACGGTTCCTGCTATAGCTCAACCGTCACAGGGAATGATTAATCGTTTGGCACCCCCCACCCCAGTCTGAGAGGGAGCGATCTGAATTTGTATATCCAAATTTATAAAATATTCCTCTTTTATATATGAAATAGTTGTAGAAACAATATAAATCTAATATAATATTATAAACACACAGGTTGTGATGGTAAAAGGTTTCTTAAGATCTCCTCGTGATGGCATTATTCACCCAGAAAGCACGATACATCGAGCCAATGTTGGTTAACTGTTGGCTCACTGTTTACGACGCCGGCCCCACATTGAACCAACATTGAGTCAGCATCTCGTGTTTTCGGAGCACTTGTAGAAACATTCAATATATGGCTGGATGAAAAGGCTAGTAAAGACGATACGTTGAAACAAAGTTGCCTTTATGTTGGCCCAACATCTGCGACGCTGGCCCAACATTAACCCTTTAACCGCAATATTAGCTATTTCATTTTTCACCCACTTGAAGTTGTGTCTCGCTGACGCGATCCACAACTTCAAGTGAGTGGAGATTATTCACATTTGACAAAAAAAATTAAAATCCTCTTATCAGTTAACACTTACACTGCGGAAATCGACTTCAGACAACAAAATCTGATGACTAAAGTCGATCTCCGCACTATAAGAATTTAAATATTAATAACGGCCGTAGACACATAACATAGGTATTCAAATGAATCAGAAAGAGCTAACTAAGACATTTATGATGATTTCAAATTGAACAAAACCACTTTGGTCTCCATGGTTTATACACAAATATTTCAGCGCTCTGATGGTTAAGGTAACATTGGTTCAACGTATGGTGAATGTTGGGACGATGTGGGATCAGTAAGGGGGGGGGGGGGCGGAGTGTAATCCCAGGAATGGCGGAAGGGAGCCCTGAGTCAATATTGCCGAGCGAACTCTCCCGGTGTGAGTATGGCCTTCGGGTGTTTCCGTTGGCTTCCGGGTGGACTCGATATAGGACAATAAAGGTGAGAATAGCTCCTTTGAAATGGTTGTTTGCAAACTGTTTCTGTTTTTATTCCTTGTAGGAAGCGAACTTACATCTCGCCGAAAGTCTCCAGGCTAAGTTTACCTTTCTCACCATTAGATCGCTTTCTTCAGATCTGTTGTGAATTCTAAATTGATTCAATTAACTTAGTTTATCTTAGTTTAGATTATAGCTATCTTAGTTTATCTTAATATAATATCATACTATCAGACCATCGTGAGGTTATAAAATGTAGTTATAAGTGTGCTATATTATAAAATTAAAGCTTGCATCTGCATTTGGCCCCGCTGTTAACACAAAGCTGCTACACTGGGTGTAAAATATGATATTATTCATATATTCACTATTTCTGAACAGTTCCAGGATAACATTCTGATGATGACTGACGAGATTGATATCAGAAAGGCGAGCAGTGAGACATGCACAAACTTATTGTACATGCCATCCTGAACATGTGCACTGGATATGTTTGGACTGCTGTGAGATATATATGCCCATCCTTAACATGTATATTGGATATGATTAAACAGATGTGAGATATACATGCCATCCTGAAAATGTATATTGGATATGTTTGGACTGCTATCAGATATACATGCCCATCCCGAACATTTATATACACCCTTTTCAACAACAACACGCCACACAGTGACCAAAGCTGAACTGTTTTGTTCAGACTAATGTTACACAATTTTTAATAACAACACGCCACACAGTGACCTAAGCTAAACTGTTTTGTTCAGACTAATGTTCACGCGCAAACTCGTGCAAAGAGTGTATTGAATATGTTTGAATTAGTGTGAGATGTACACGCCATCATGAAAATGTATATTGATATGTTTGAATTAGTGTGAGATGTACATGCCTTCCTGAACAAGTATACTGGCTATGTTTGGACTGATGTGAGATATACAGGCTCATTCCGAACATGCATGCACACTAGATATGGTTGGACTGGTGTGAGATATACATTACATTCTGAACATGTATATTGGATATGTTTTAATAAGTGGGAGATGTACACGCCATCCTGAAAATGTTTACTGGATATGTTTGGACTGGTGTGATATATACATGCCATCTTGAACAGGTATGTTGGATATATTTGAATTGGTGTGAGATATATACGCAAACCTGAACATATATTCTGGATATGTGTGAACTGTGAGATGTGCATGCCAATCCTGAACATTTACACTGGACATGATTGCACTGATGTGAAATGTACACGTCATCCTGAAAATGTATACTGGATATGCTTGGACTGGTATGAAATGTACATGCCATCATGACCATGCACACCATGGGTATGTTTCGACTGGTGTGAGATGTGAGATCTCTATCCAGGCATTTTCGCCTCGTGACAGAATCATTGACCGTTATAAGACCACTCACAGACCACGTGACATCCCTGTCACTGTCACGACCTGTTAACCCTTAAAGCCCTGAGCTTGAGAATTAATTTTTTACCTACTTGAGATCCACTCGAAGTTGTGGATCGCGGTCCTTCAAGTGGATAAAAACTACTTACATTTGTGCAATTTGAATCAAAACATATGGTAATCTTGCTAATTTAGTGCTCATTTCACTAGCACAATTTCTTTTTTAAAAACTAAAAACGGTTATAGACGCAATAAGGACTGCAAGGGTTATAAATCAAACACACATCATAATTCACCACAGGAATCTGATAATCAGCTGCACGCTGTATTTCAGATTGTACCGCGAACGGGACCATAGCCTGAGGGGCCAGACTGGTAAACTAGCCGTAGCCAGGGGTCCCAGGTAAATGGGACATCCTGCCAGCAATCTAACAGGGAACAGATTTCCCGTGAGAAAATCACATGTGAAATTCATGTGAAACCTGCCCCACAATCTGAACCTCAGGTAAAATGTAAATCCTATTTGGCTACGTGGCTCACAGCATGACAATATGACAATATATGTACAATATCAATAACAGCCATTTTGTATACATTTGCGCATGTGAAATGTAGATTAAATAATGAGGGACGTACATTTTATTCATTCATTCATTCATTCATTCATTCATTCATTCAATCATTTATGTATTTATTTATTCATTCATTCATTCATTCATTTATTTATTCGTTCGTTGCTCGTTCGTTCGTTCGTTCGTTCGTTCGTTCGTTCGTTCGTTCGTTCGTTCGTTCGTTCGTTCGTTCGTTCGTTCGTTCGTTCGTTCGTTCGTTCGTTCGTTCGTTCGTTCGTTCGTTCGTTCGTTCGTTCGTTCGTTCGTTCGTTCGTTCGTTCGTTCGTTCGTTCGTTCGTTTGTTCGCTCGTTTGTTCGTTCGTTCGTTCGTTCGTTCGTTCTTTCGTTCGTTCGTTTGTTCGTTCGTTCGTTCGTTCGTTCGTTCGTTCATACATTCATTTATTCATTCATTCATTCATTCATTCATTCATTCGTTCATTCATTCATTCATTCATTCATTCATTCATTCATTCATTCATTCATTCATTCATTCATTCATTCATTCATTCATTCATTCATTCATCCATCCATCCATCCGTCCGTCCGTCCGTCCGTCCGTCCGTCCGTCCGTCCGTCCGTCCGTCCATCCTTCCGTCCGTCCGTCCGTCCGTCCGTCCGTCCGTCCGTCCGTCCGTCCGTCCGTCCGTCCGTCCGTCCGTCCGTCCGTCCGTCCGTCCGTCCGTCCGTCCGTCCGTCCGTCCGTCCGTCCGTCCGTCCGTCCGTCCGTCCGTCCGTCCGTCCGTCCGTCCGTCCGTCCGTCCGTCCGTCCGTCCGTCCGTCCGTCCGTCCGTCCGTCCGTCCGTCCGTCCGTCCGTCCGTCCGTCCGTCCGTCCGTCCGTCCGTCCGTCCGTCCGTCCGTCCGTCCGTCCGTCCGTCCGTCCGTCCGTCCGTCCGTCCGTCCGTCCGTCCGTCCGTCCGTCCGTCCGTTCGTTCGTCCGTCCGTTCGTTCGTTCGTTCGTTCGTTCGTTCGTTCGTTCGTTCGTTCGTTCGTTCGTTCGTTCGTTCGTTCGTTCGTTCGTTCGTTCGTTCGTTCATTCATTCATTCATTCATTCATTCATTCATTCATTCATTCATTCATTCATTCATTCATTCATTCATTCATTCATTCATTCATTCATTCATTCATTCATTCATTCATTCATTCATTCATTCATTCATTCATTCATTAGTTTATTCATTCATTGTTAATTTGGATTGATTTCAGTGTGCATGGTAGTCCAGGTTCTGTAATGTAATTTCTCACTTTTCAACTAAGTTTTTATCAGGTTATGGACTGTTTTTAGCTGAACAGATCGGTCACGATATCTATTATATAGCTAATGCAAACTGAATAACTATTCTCTACATTCATCTAATCTATACATGAAATTATATATGACCAGCTGTGGCCAATTAAAGATTCAGGTGTATACCTCAGGAAATGGTGGTTTGTGTGTGATACATACACCCCGCCCGTTATTATAAGCTGAACAACACAAACTGTGATTATTTAATATATAAGCTCTGATGCATTTTCACCAAAAACACCAGAAATTTACCCAATGTTGTTTCAATGCTGAGCCGGCGTCGCTGACGACGGTCAACATTAAAATAATATCGAGTAAGCGACTTAGCGTTTTATGTTTCTGTATTTCTTTATATTATCGTTTTGTTTTATTTGCACTTATAAGGGCATCTCGAAACCAGTCATCATATTTTCTGTAATGTTTTTTTCTAATATTTCGAAATGTAGCACGACTATATAGTGGAATGCAACTAGTGGAATGGAACTAGTGGAATGTAACTAGCTAGTGGAATGCTACACGGCTCTAACCAGGCTAATATAAGCATGCAGTGCGGCGTTATGAGATGTAGCATGGCTCTAGGGAAGGCAACATGGCTGTAATGACGCAGAAAAGCGTAAATTCCAGTGAAAAGTATCCCCTTCCTCAAGTAACAAAACTGTTTGATTTACGACATCAGGCGAAGCTTATTCAAATGGATCGGGCCGACCCTTATGGCTCATTAGCATCTACTGGGGCTTGTACCCTGGAGATACCATGTTCGAATCCCGGTCGGGCCGGATATTTTTCATCGTGGTTGTGCATATACAGTGTATCAAACTGTTCAAAGGAATGGAGTGCACAGTGCTGCCTATGGTACTGTGCACTATAACGAACCCTTGATGTCATTCAAAACAAAAGTATAGGTGGAAAACATTCACCCAGTGTTGTATTGATGTTGAAATCGACCTTTCAAGATACCGACAGTATCCGAATTGAAAAAAACCCCAATCAAGTCGTATAATGATTGTCAACCTATAATGATGATCCAGCAAAGATGAGACGTTGATCTAAAGCTGAATCAATGTTGGGCCAGCGTAGCAGACGGTGGAACAAAATTGAACCAGCATTGTATCAATGTGTCTTGTTTTCTGGGTATTTGATTGACTCATTGATTAAGGTTCAATGTTGGGCCAGCGTCGCAGGCGGTTAGACAACGCAAGTCTGATTTTTGAAGAGTGTAATATATTTCCCGGGTTTATTACAGTAAATCATATTATTTTAGACACACAGACTCCGGTCATTATAAATACATGTGATGACGAAGCTTAGATAGATCAACTCAACATGCAGGTTATGATTTACAAAATAAATTATTTATTGTATCAGCTATATACACATTCTATGTAATAAATACAGGAATAACAAAACGGCTGCCATGGAGAACAAATGGTCTGAATGTCAGGATTGAACATCACAGGCAGACCTTTTGATTTCCATGGTGTCCTATAACATAACATCAACAGCTATAATGATCACCCTCGAAATGAAAATATCTCAAAACACTTTGTGGTGACTTTTTCAGTCCCAGAGGGTTAATATTATAACAACGTTGCTTATCGTCACCTTGGTACTTAAAGGGTGGTATCTCCCTCTTCTTAAAGTGGCAGATACCACCCTTTAATACCATGGTGACGTTAAGCAACGTTGTAGACAGTGATAACAACATATCCTGAGGGATAATATAAATAAATATGATACAATCATCTTCCCTAAGCTAGGCATCTCGAGGTTGCAGATAGAGTCTGCGACCTCGACATGGCCAGCCTTGCTGCAGGGAAGATGGATATAATCAGTGATAATGTGCATGTAAATGTATTGGTGGGGATCTGTAGACAAACTGTCATCATCTTCTTTATATTTAACCCTGATAAGAAATGTCCACAAGTGTCAGTCACTGACAGTTGTGAATATAGTGTCAGTCACTGCTCAGCGAACACGAAGGGTTGAACCAGTGCTTGATTATTGTTGGCCCAGCGTCGCAGACGATGGGCCAACATTAAACATGCACTGGCTCAACTGCTCGTGTTCGCTACAGGGTTTAAGATGTGAATTACTACTGCAATTACCACCTGACAACGAATGAAAATTACCTCATTTGTAAATTGAACAAATCGTCTTTATATATCAAATTAAAGCTTCTAGAATTTGATGTCTGGTAGCCTTTCTAGTAAAATAAGTTAAGCCAAGAAAGTACAAATGATGGATATAATATGCGTTGAAACAAAGTAAAGGGTTTCCATACAACACATATAATTGAGCGTAATATCACCGACTTCTGTACTTTAAACACATTGGTATATTTTAAAACTAAATACTTGTTATGAACACAAAGATATGACATTGGTGTTTTTGGGACTAGCCGTGAATAGTGTCCAACATTTACCCAAACTTTGCTGTTTATGCGATGTCTTCAAGCTCATTTTCGTGTAACTTTGTATATATTATTCTGTAAATGCTGGTAGTTATCATGCCCCTTTATAACAACCTCCCCTTTGTCACGTGAAGTAGTCATCCAATAACAGACAGTCATGGCAGGGTCATTAAAATGCAGGTTCACTTACTTCACCAATAAATGCATTGAGTATATTACGTGTGTCATGTGTGAAATACCAGTTCATGTTTTCTAGTGTCAGTTCAGGAAGGGTTGTTTATCCCGATGACAATAATGTCGATGAACACAAAGCGTGAGATTCGGCAAAAAACAAATAAGAGATGTCAAGTCAATACTGGTTTAATGCTGGCCCGTCCTCGCAGACGACGTCCCAGCATTAAACCAACATTGGACCTGTCAGTTGCCTGATTATCCCAGAGACACGTTTCATATCCCATAATATCCAGCTGAGAAGGATAACACATGTGCTCAGTCAACCGTGGCTGAGAGTACAGAATACAGGGCCAACTGATAGATAATGTATGAACACAATCCAGAGTACAGGGCCTGCTTCACTGACAGTAATCGCCAGCGTTTCAGCGACATATCTTCCTCTAACATCCTGTGGTAATATTGTCCTACTATGGGGTTCATCTGTTACATCTACTTCTTCAAATTATGGGGTAATTGCAAGCTTCAATATTGAAGACGGGGATCAGGAATGCGTGTGCTGTATATGTATGTTTGTCTGTGTGTGGTCGTGTGTGGAGTAGATTGCACAGTCCTCATTTCACCAGAAAGATCTAAAAACAAAGACACAAACTTATTACAAAGGTGATTATAATATAACATCAAGGGATTAGCATTGTAGACCTTCTAAAATACTCCAGATTTACCAAGTTGAACATATTATGTTCATCTTAGTAAATCTGAAGTATATAAGGTTTGGTACTTATTGAATAATAACTGATTGATAGATTAAATATTATCGATCGATCGATCGATCGATCGATCGATTGATTGATTGATTGATTGATTGATTGATTGATTGATTGATTGATTGATTGATTGATTGATTGATTGATTGATTGATTTATTGATTTATTGATTTATTGATTTATTGATTGAGTACTTACGTATATAAATATGGTGACCAGGTGATGAGCTATGTCCATCTGGTTTTAGGCTCGTTTGTGTCTGCAGTCTTCAGTTTCTTACATGGGAAGAATTCTGAAACAAACATAAATCAAATTAAATAACATTTAAATAACATATTTCTATATTGATAATAATACCAAGGATACTAGAACAGACGTTTATACAATGCTGTGTTATTGTTGGCCCACCGTCTGCGACGCTGGCCCAACATTTACACAGCATTGTATAAACATCTCCTCGTGTTTGCTGGGATCATATCAAGGTAAATATCCCGTGTTTGCTGTGATTTTGGCGCCACCTGGTGAATGGCGTGCGTCCACCCCCTCCCTTCCTCGCCCCTCACCCCTCCCGATGCTGTGCGCGTCTGATCGTGAAATACACCCGCGTCACGCAGAGCGTACACTGAAAATTACTGGGCACAACATCTTTGAAAACACGAGGAAGTCACATGGCTGGTTTTGATGTTGGGCCAGTGTTGAAGACGATGGCTCAACATAATACTAATATTATAACTTATCCTGCATGCTGGGTATTCTGAGAGAAGCATAACTTTATAAACGAATTAATTTACCGTAGTTCAAATAGACTGGATTGGTCGCTGGACATGTGGAGTGCGAGATATTATACCGCGGGTATAAAACATACAGCTGAAACATATTCTGGCCGTATTGATGTATAAAACAACACAACGTTTAGCCTTGGTTTAACCCTTAGCCCTTTAAGCCCTCACGATGCATTAAAGCATCATCTTAGATCCCTGAAAACAGACTCCATTTTGCTAAAACTAAGGGGTTTTAGAAGGAAAATATCTCTGAAACTTTTACCGATACATGGCAATTTTCTTACATTTTTAAACCACATCGAATCATCTTCATCCACTACAAGTCGAGAATTGCGGCAGCAATTCGCGGCTTGTAGTGGATGAAGATGACAATGGTAAATTCAGGCTTGAAAGGGTTAAAGCGATGAATTGTTTTTTTAAATAAAAACAATATATTGTTTTCAATTTGAAGTAATAAATGTCTTATGTTACGGGTCTACGACCATTATATGTTTACTCTCTCAGTGAGGGGATTGACTTTAGACTCGGAATCTGATGTCTACAGAAGTCAGATTATGACGTCTAAAGTCGGTCCCCGCGCTGAAAGAGTTAAAGCATTGTGTTATATATCATCTTAACTGGCCACATGTTCGACATAAACACTCTTTCTTACCTGGTATAGTGGTCTGATGCCGTTTTCTGTGAACTCGTTGACTGAGGCTGATGTGACTGTTTATGTGGATTTGATTCACGTTTTGAGTCAGGCGTCTTTTCACTGTAAGGATCACCCTATCCATTTGGGTATCCTTGGTCTGTGACGTCATATCTGGAGTATGTAGGCGGCACATTCCACAATCCTCCGTCCTCAGTGATAAACACGTACAGGATTCAGTATTACCGGACTCTACAGGGGTCCATTCGTATCTCCCTGACAACGGTTTGTCGGAACTGAAATCAAAGTTCCATCTCTGGTTGTGTTTCTCGTCCAGAATTCGCATCTGTTCTTTCAGGATTAGTCTGGATTTCTGATGATCCACAGGTCCAAACAGGGACCTCTTCACTGTCATGGCGGGAAAGACTCTGCGACGTAAATCTGCCTTCATCCTGTATTCTTTGTGGAGTAAATGTGAACAGGACTTGTTGGTTTGAGCGCCGACCTGAAAGTGACAACACGCCAGATAGCAGGGTGAAATCTACCAGGAGGGGGGGGGGGGCGTCTGACACCACAGCCAATCACAGACAGGCAATTAGGCTGGGATTGGTCCGATCTGATGACGTCACATAGGGGCGTGTCTATGTCCGCATTTATTCCCCCTCCTCCACAACAAAACTCTGTAACAGTGAGGTGTAACTTCCGCGGGTAAAGCGGATAGGAAATTGACTCCCAACTATCAGAGGAGGGGTGAGAAGGGACGCAACCGTAAAACGTCCACAGGCCCAGCTAACAGCTTACATTCCGCTCTGAATCAGCGGATTAAGACTGATACAGCCACCAAAAGGCGTTCACCCAAGGCTGGAACAATGTTGGGCCAGCGTCGCAGACGCTGGATCAACAATGATCCAACATTAGGTGAACGGCTCCGGACAAAATTAAAATGCACAACACGTACATTAATAGTGGAATTGGCCTGTTGTTCTTGAACAAATTAAATAAGATTTGTGTTTCTCCCAGCTTGAAGAAGATATAGATAATAGCAATGTAAACTTCTGACAAGACCGTTGTATAGACGGGATTTATGTTTCCATTTCCTGAGATATTAACCCTTGTCCTGCTACGTCCATATACACACATTTTTTTTATAATAAGAAGTAGAAAGAAAATTGTATATTTATAGAATATATAGGCATGTATTGCAATGTGGCAGACGCTCACTTATCCAAATAATTTTTTGTGAGGAGTCAATTTTTCATAAAAAAAATAGTTTTAATCATTTGATGCTGGAAATCGCGTGGCAATTCCAGCTCCAAATGATGAAAAATACAAACTGTCAATGTAGCAGGACCAGGGTTTAACAAGTAAATAATATGTGTGTAAGTTATGATAATAATACAATTATACTACATTTTAGTTCTCATCTAAACACCATGAACCAGAGCCCGCAATGTCTTGTTTGGTTCCTTGGCCAGTGCTAGAACCACCTTGACGAGAATAAACAGTGGAGGTTATTACCATGATTACCACCAGGCGGCGTCACTGCTGGGGTGTACCCCGCTGGTGAAGGCTGCATCAGCTCCCAGCAGACACGACACGATCGCGTTATGATGGCGAAATGTTTGACCAGCGTCGCGGACGCTACATGGTCAACCGTTAACCCTCACAGCGCGGGGATTGACTGTAGACGTCATAATCTGACGTCTAAAGTCGATCCCCGCACTGTAAGAGTAAAGATATTTGAAATGGCGTAGATCCATAACAGATTCATAATAATCGGAAAGAGCTAACTAAGACATTTATGATGATTTCAAATTGAAAAAACCTTTTGGTCAGCATGGTTTATACGAATGTATTTCAGCGCTCAATGGTTAACCCAGCATAGCGCAATTAGATTGTCTTGTGTTTTCTGTGTTGACGAGGTAAGGGGAGGTATGTCACTGCATGATGTTTGAATTAGTCACAAGATCAGACTGACCGGGGGCCTATACCACGCTAAATCTTAGGTTTAATCTCCACTCATTTTTTTCATCGAGTCTCCACTTGATGGGCTACTCTTCAATTCTGTATGATTAAAGCTGGTTAACGGGATTGCGGTTAAATAATTGCCATGGATATGTCACTGAATCATTTCAATAAAATCCACCTGTGAATCAGATCAGGTAAATCATATTTGTCACCAAACATTTGAAATTGTGTTTAAGCATTATCTCGGTTTAATTGTCTAACAAAGCAGATTTGAAACGACTATAATTGTATTTAGTGTTTGAAGGATTACTACTATTCTTAGTGAGATTAGTGACAGAATATCTTTTCACGATAACCTTAGGCCTACTAATCGGAGGGCACTATACACCCATCAATGTCCGCATAATCATCATTCATGGCATTGGCATAGTTAACTTCAGCTATTGAGAACATATGAATAAAAATATTAGATTATTTCTATGCAATGACTCGAGGATCTTGCAGTTATAATTTACATTTTAGGATTTTATCTTTTCCTGCAGTCTATTACCAATATACTTCTTCTAACAGTATCAACTGAGTACCTGCCGAACGTCCAGGGCTGCGAACATAAAACATTTATATAACATTTGTACAACGTCGGCCCAACGTCTTCGACGTTGGACCGACATTGTACAAATGTTTTACAATTTGTTTGTGTTTGCTGGGACGTGAACACTATGAGCCGTCAGATGTCCATGGATGGTTTTCGTAGTTTATATATGACCACTTGGCGGCGCCACTGCTCAGCTGCTCACTGCAGCTTGTGATCTCAGCATCAGGTGGTGAGGGGAGACTACACGAAGCCGGAGCCTTTAGGCGAGGTGTGGTCTCAAGAGGCGAGATGAGTGCGATCAGTTCCTCTCGCTGAACCTGATGAAACAGCGTATAAGAATGTATGTGTGAAAAAATGTCTTTATGAAAAAATGAGTGAGTTTTTTTTTCATCAGAACATGTTTTCACGTACTAGGCCCACTCAATTCAATTCATTTCGGCTGAGGTTATTCATACCTTTTGAAACAGTGAATGTCACAACATGGCAACAAAAGTCTTACAAAAGTTGATGTTTCCAAATAATTAAATTAAGTGCATTGTCGGTGTGCGATAACACATAAATGTGTTCCTGACACGTAATATTCAGATTCAGAATCGTCAAATTGAACTGGCATACTAATGCACACATCTTTTGTCATACCATTGGCAGTTCAAACACACACTAATTTAGAAAAAGATAATACGTATATGCTATGTACTGCACTGTCTATTACAGCCAAACCTATGTAAACAAATAGCAATAAATATCATAGTCGTTGCAAAACATTCAATAAAAATATTTTAATAACATCATCTACATTCAAATATCAAGCACAAATTCATCACCATCACCAGAATTAATTGTCTAGAATACATTAACATGATAAAAAATGTTGTTGAACTGATATGCGCCTGAGAAACAAATTTGCTTTAGGAAATTTCTTACAATCTGCATAGATAACTAGACAGTATGTAGCCCTTATCCCGCTAGGCTCGTAATGAAGCCTGGTCATGCTAGGCCTGTAAACATTTTCAAGCAATAAAGTAACTGAAATGGTTAAATAATAATGTTCAGTAGGTGAAAACAATCAATATGGGTGAAGTATATTTTCAGAAATAGAAATAGATTGTTTATTGACACTTAATCTCTAAAGCACTGATGTTATATATATTAACTATATATGCTATAGTTTCCTGTGATTTGTTCAGCTTGTTTAACCAGTTTTGGAACAGAACAATACTTATAAATAATGTGCAAGTAATGTATGTTGTAACCTATTTTCAGTCACTTGAAGTTGTGGATCGCGGTAGCGAGACACAACTTCACGTGACAGAAAATTAAAATCGAATAGCGCAGATCTCTATGGATTAATGCGAATAATAAATAAAACAAACATTTCAGCAACACAAGGGTTAAAACAGAACATATGTTTATAATTCTACACCGCCCCACCCCCCCCCCCCCCCGACACACACACAACACCAATACTTCATAACAGAGCGTTTTAACATGCTTAAGTGGTTATGAAGGAATCGGACTGCTAACGGAATGAACACAGGAACTTGAACAAAACTACCGAGAAATCTGATAGTGAGATCAGAGAGAGGGGATACTTTGGTAATAAAATACGCACGTGTGTACGCTATCATACTAGAATACGCACGTGTGGTGTGCGCGTTATTGACAATGACGTCACGGATGACGCATCACGCACGTGCGTCGCACGTGACGCTGTATAAGCTCACCCCCAGTTGTAAAGCTAGGATATACATCACACAGCTAATAAGGGCTGGTCAGGGCTTTTCACGCTGGATCGTTTGTCAATGACATCAAGGCATCTATATAGTCCATATACACTATAGATTCCTTGAAGACAACGATCAGCTGCAAGGATCTAAGTGCTAAGAGGTCTTGCCAATTTAAAAATATCGAAAAATCCGAGAAAAACTGGGTGGGTGGGTCAAGCCCCAACTCAAATTTGTATTTCGTACATGTTTTCACAAAAATGGATAGGGGGTGAGTTGGTGGGTTTTGGCCAATTCGAGTTTTCCTGGGATTTTTTTAATTTTGTTTAAGCAGGTATTAAATATTAAGTATTAAAGTATTTATAACGTGCCACATATCTCATGTGATTCATGGGCGCCAAAAAAACAAGAACCCTACGCGCGTCTATAGCCGTTTGTGGGCGGGGGCCCTAGGGTAGTGGTTAGCACCGCTGCCTTTCACGCCAGAGTTCGGGGTTCGGTTCCCGGTCTCGGCGGTTTGAAAGAAACAAAAAATGTTTCTTCCCCATCCACGTGTGAAAGTCAGTATTGTGGGGAGCCTCCGTGACCGAGAGGTAGCGTACTCGGCCTCAGACCGCCAGGGCTCGAATTTCGAACCCTGTGTCTGGAGGACAGTGTCATCTCAATCATCTCACCATCCTCAGGAGGTTCTCCTGGCCCAGTTTAGCCTATATGTGCACAAAGGTGGCCTAAAGCCCGATTCATTTCATTTCTATAGCCGTTTGTAATCTTCCTGTTTGTTCTTCAAAACAGATAATGTAATAAATTTGTAAGATTGGCATATGTTGATTCAAATTGTACAGGTATAAGTATTTGTGATCCACTTGAAGTTGTGGTTCGCGGTAGCGAGACACGACTCCTGTAACCTTGTTTCCCATGAGGCATGGACAACACGACACAATACCATAGGATACGAATGATTATGATTCACTACGATAACCTGCGACACTACTTTCTTAATACATTGTAATGTATTGTATACATTTTAGACAGCCAGACAGTCAGAGACTGCAAACCTACGCCGAATTAATTATTGTAATCCGGGCTCTGCATCCGGATCTTAACCCTTTAACCGCCAAATTATTCAATTAGAATTTTCACCCACTTGAAGTTGTGTCTCGCTGACGCGATCCACAACTTCAAGTGAGTGAAAATTATTCAGATTTGACAAAATGGAGGTGAACTCTTTTCAAGTATTGCTGATTGATGTCACAATTTATCTTTAACATGCTTACAAGGTGGTACTTAATGTGCTAATAAAAAATGAAAACCCGAATATATGCGACACCGGCGGTTAAAGGGTTAATCCGGATCATCCCCAAAATTTAATGGATAGGTCATTGGCCCTAGATAAAATATGGTATAGGCCCTGCCTATGGAAGGCTCCTTCCCACTTTGTGACATTACCACATTTGTGCTCCAAGGCTCCAAAAACATATTTAGTAGTAATACTGCATTCATTCAGAAAGTGTGTAGTAAAGATTCACCGCAGATGAACAATTATGACGTCATAGATTCAACCTATTTCATTCATTCATAAAGGTGCATAGGTAGGTCTAGCAACAGTGCACAACAGTTGTGAGACTATGACGTCATAAAATAATCTTCTATGCAGGTACCTTAAATGTACTTTACCACCAATCCATGTGATTCGTATCGTAATCCGGATCCTATATCAGGATCGTAATCCGGACGTCCCCAATGTTTAATCGATTGTCCCTTGGCCCAAAACACACCTCTGGTGGAAGTTTCATGGAAATCCGTTCATTACTTTTCAAAGTAATCCGACGGACAGACAGACAGACACACAGTGTGATCAACAAGGCAAAATACATGACCTTCCTGTCGGAGGTAATAATCAGATTGTAACGGAGAAAGCCTAGCATGAACAATCAGCATGAAAAATCACATGTTGAATTGGGAAATTCACATCAGAGACTTGGTGTGATAATATGCACGTGCCGGTTAGGCCCTATTGACAGTGACGTCACACATGACGTGTTAAGCACGTGTTTGACACGTGACTCAGCTTGATGACGCATATGTTAGCAGGATGGTTATTGGCTGAGACATTGGTTCCAGCTTTTCATGCCGGACCGGTTTGTTTGAGATCGATAACGGACAGAGAATGAAGCGGCCAACGATATGAAGTCTAATTTTGTTACCCTCTGATAAGTGGGACCAAATATTAACCTTTCTTTGTCTAGGTTCATATCCGTTTCAAACAAAAAAATCATTTATTCAATCGGTCATTCATTCATACACTCATTTATTTAAAAAAATATGTTTTCAACCTATAAGCAAGGAATCTCAATCTCTATAGAGATTGCTTGCTATAAGGTTGCATCGCTGGCGATAACATTCATAGCTCCATTTCGTGATGCGTATAGGAACGTTTGCCCAGCTGCATAGTATGGAATAAGAAATGAATTAAAATTTAATATTTGACTTCACTCACTGGGATCGATGTTTATATGGAATAACAAGTATGTAAATCTACACGTGAGAGTGATTGTTACTGAGCTATATAGTATATCTATATATTTATAAATTATTATAAATAACTGTCTTTAGAATCGAGTGAACCACCCAGCAAACACGACACATTTAAACAATGTCGGTTTAATGTTGGGCCAGCGTCGCAGCGTCGGCATTTTCAATAAAAAATAAATGTAGTCTTAACTGTTTGCTAACATATCTGTGTGCGAGTATTTACGCCACTAGAACCCAAAGGGCTAAAAGTAACGTTACATGTGCATAAAAAGTCTCACATACCACAGATGTGCGCTGGAGAAATGTAAGAGTTACTTTTTTTCCATGGAATCTTCAAGTTGTGTAATTGGGTGATATAAACACCAATTACACTCTATGCGATACGATGGGTGTGATTAGCGATTCGATTGTTTAGCACATCGGATAAACACTTGCCAAATGCAGATTACAGTGTCCGTCTTCAGCGGAATGTGAGTAAAGATCTTACCATATATGCGTGCCTTAACACTTTGCCCGCCAAATTACTTAATTAGAATTTTCACCCACTTGAAGTTGTGTGTCGCTGACGCGATCCACAACTACAAGTGAGTGAAAATTATTCAGATTCGACAAAATTGAGGTCAACGATTTTGAGATCTGGCTGATTGAGGTCACGTTTTATGTATAACAGGTTCAAAAGCTGGTACTTAATTTGATCGGGACCAGCGGTTGAAGGGTTAATCACACAATGGTACGATGAGATCTTACGGAAAGAGCACAGCTTGAACAATTAGATACAGAATGGTAAGCCACATCAGAGACTTGGTACGATGATATACACGTGTGGGGTACACCATAATGTTACATGCTGGTATGGTGTTGGTCCACCGTCTTCGGCGCTGGCCCAACACTATGCAACAATTGTACAATTGTATATACACTTCGCGTCTGACGTCACGGATGACGCGTTAAGCACGCGCGTGGCACGTGACTTAGCTTGGTGACGCTATGTTAACAGGATGGCTATTGGTGGAGACGCTGGTTCTAGCTTTTCGTAGCGGAATAGGTTGTTTGAGATCAATGGCGGGTAGATAATGAAGAGGTCAGCAATCTGTGTATAATATATCAGAAGCCTAATCTTGTTACCCTCTGATCAATGGGACATATATCAACCCTTAAAGCGCAGAAATATGTTTATATAAACCAGAGACCAAATAGTTTTTTTCAATTTGAAATCATCAAATGTCTTATATAGTCAGCTCGTGCCGCTTCATGATATAGGTCTACGGCCATTGTATATGTTTCACTGTTTCAGTGCGGGATCCCACTTTTGACGTCTACTGTACAGACGTCGGATTCTGACGTCTAAAGTCGGTCCTCGTACTGAAAGGGCTAACTCCTAAAATGATAATAGCGTCTACGGCCGGTTTTTGTCCTTTAAAACAGAAAAAGATCAAATTAGCAAGAGTGACATATATCCTGATTAAAAATGTACATAATTATATAATTTATTTTCACCCGCTTAAAGTTGTGGGTCGCGGTAGCGAGGCACAACTTTAGGTGAGTAAAATTTAAATTCTATGATGTAGCTCTTTAAGGGTTGACACTTGTCAAGCTAGGATCCTATCCTTTTCAAGACAATTTCCAACTAAATAAACAGCAACTGAAGTTGATAGGATATCTAGGTAGATACGCAGTAACTCGATCTGAGAGATGTGTAATTTTCACTTCTCTATTCTAAATTTAATTTCCATCTCTATCAAGTTATAAGTCTCTCTCTATCCAAAACAGTGAACTGAACATGAAAAGAACGTCTTATATTTCCACAGTTTAATTTCGGATATTAAACACCTGGTAATTACAGTTTAGATCATTTGTAATATTCTGTAGCCGGAGCGTTCCTTTGGTAGCTTGAGCCTCCCTCAAACTGACCAGTGACTGTGGGCTCAAAAGGTGAACATCTGCCCTGAGCGACAAATGATCGTCTTTCTCATTGAAATTCTATCTCTCCTTTTAAAACTGACCTAGCCCAGTTTGGATTCCTTATCAACAACAACATTTGACCTAATTGCCCGATCTTATTTTGATCATTATCGGTCACCAGTCACCCCTGTGATCAGAATGAACCGAATGCGAATAGAAAACATGCCCAAGGTAAAAAATGAATGATACGTGTCTCCCTGATAGCGTCCGCTCAACATATATTGTTTTTTTAATTCAATTTCCAGCCACTTGAAGTTGTGTCTCGCTACCGCGATCCACAACTTCAAGTGGCTGAAAATTACTTGGATTTGTAAAATTAAGTGACATCGTATATTAGCTTTACATATTTAACTCATAGAAACTTGTTACACAATTTTGTATAAAACTGTACAAATAACACTACAGTTGACATCAGTGCTTTAATGGTCAAATATTCTGTTGAGTTTGTAAAGGGATTCATCGTGTTATGGGGGATTTGAATTTCGTGTGGCCGAGTTATTTCTTTGGTGCCCATGATAAATCTATACGATCATAATGGACCGCAACAATGATTTTATTTTTTTGTAAATATTTGTCAAATCGGACAGTTCCATCAACACAAACAATATTGAATAAACAAATTAAGTAATCTAGAATTATTGGAATATAACATAATTATTATCCTAATTTATCCTAATTTATTTCTCGTAACTGACAGAAAGACAGCAGTAATATGCAGTGATCTATACAATGGGACAGTTAGATTTCACACAGATATCTTATACGACATGTATTGATTTCTATTGTGTCTTTATACCATTGTATTATTGTGTATAGATATATTTTAGATTGTCTGCAATAAAGTTTATTTTATTTTATTTTGATATTTGCCGATTATCATGGCAATTGAGGGACAGCGGTTTTATGTACCTTACTGCATCATTTCAAGCTAAAATGACATTGTTCACGACAGATATTTTCGATCTTGATCTTAGTAATATGGTTGGTCGAGACAGCTGCCTAAGATATATAGGTCATATTTTATGAATAACAGATCAGTTAACAATATTGTTTGCTATAAACATGGCATTTTGTAGTATTGTACTGCATTACATTGTAGTTTAGAAGTTCATAGCCTTTACGGGAAATATATTTTTCTAGGGCAATACTAACCTGGTTGCCCGTACGTTTAGTAATTCAGCTATCTGAGAACCCCTTTCTGTCTCATCCAGCCAGTTAGGCGCGGAAATGGCTGACAATGTACTGCCTTAGATGACTAATAGAGGGGGGGGAGTCTGAGTATGGGGTGGCACGTGTATATTGGGCCAGTAATTGCCGGCTGGCCACTTGTCAAGCCCTGTGTTTACCTGGCACTATGAGGGAGCCCTGGGCTATCTGTACCGCCCTGCCCGCAGCCCTAGGCTAGTACTGCCGCCTTACCTACTGACCATTGTCCGACAGATCATAGTGACCGCTTGTCTTGTGTCACCTGACACATTCTGCCGCGTGAACACCTCCACATCACTAGGGATAGACATCACGGAAGGTATTCTCGTACAAGTTACGATATATCGTAGGCTTCAGATTGGTCGAGATGACCATCTAGACCAATCTGAAGCCTACGATATATCGTAACTTGTACGAGAATAAGGGTTCAGAATTCAAATTTTATACTCTTCACACGAAATTATTTATAGCGTTCAAATTGTAGATACAATGCATATAGCCTACACCTTTAAAAAATATATTTATAAAAAGATATATTTCATTAAAATAATGAAGCTCTGTTTACATGTGGCATATTAAACGTGATAAGGAAGCTCTGAGTGACATGTGGCATATTACACGTGACAGAGCAGTTCTGAGTGACATGTGGCATATTACATGTGATAAGGAAGCTCTGAGTGACATGTGGCGTATTACACGTGATAAGGAAGCTCTGAGTGACATGTGGCATATTACACGTGATAGGAAAGCTCTGAGTGACATGTGGCATATTACATGTAATGGAGAAGCTCTAAGTAACATGTGGCATATTACACGTGATAAGGAAACTCTGAGTGAAATGTGGCATATTACACGTGATAGGGAAGCTCTGAGTGACATGTGGCATATTACATGTAATGCAGAAGCTCTAAGTGACATGTGGCATATTACACGTGATAGGGAAGCTCTGAGTGACATGTGGCATATTACACGTGATAAGGAAGCTCTGGGTGACATGTGGCATATTACACGTGATAAGGAAGCTCTGAGCGACATGTGGCAGATTACACGTGATAGAGAAGCTCTGAGTGACATGTGGCGTATTACATGTAATGGAGAAGCTCTAAGTGACATGTGGCATATTACACGTAATAAGGAAAATCTGAGTGACATGTGGCATATTACACGTGATAGGGAAGCTATAAGTGACATGTGGGATAATACATGTAATAGAGAAACTCTAAGAGACATGTGGCATATTACACGTGATAGGGAAGCTCTGAGTGATATGTGGCATATTACACGTGATAGGGGAGCTCTGAGCGACATGTGGCATATTACACGTGATGAGGAAGCTCTGTGCGACATGTGGCATATTACACGTGATAGAGAAGCTCTGAGTGACATGTGGCGTATTACACGTGACAAGGAAGCTCTGAGTGACATGTGGCATATTACACGTGATATGAAAGCTCTGGGTGACATGTGGCATATTACACGTGATAGGGAAGCATTAAGTGACATGTGGCATATTACACGTGGTACGGAAGCTCACGAATTGAACAAATATGACTATTTTTCACCCACGGGAAGTTGTGAGTCGCGGTAGTGATACACACCTTCAAGTGGGTGAAAATTTAAATTATTTAACTTAGTGTTTTAAGCTCTGGGTGACATGAGACAGATTACACGTGATATGGAAGCTATGAGTGACATGTGACATATTACACGTGATGGAGAAGCTCTGAGTGACATGTGGCATATTACACGTGATATGGAAGCACTGAGTGACATGTGGCATATTACACGTGATGGAGAAGCTGTGAGTGACATGTGGCATATTACAGGTGGAACGGAAGCTCACGAATTGAACAAATATGAACAATTTTCACCCACGGGAAATTTTGGGTCGCGGTAGTGATACACATCTTCAAGTGGGTGAAAATTTAAATTATTTAATTTAGTGTTTTAAGGGTTGATATAGCGGTATTTACGTCTACAGAACAAGCGTCAGTTATTGACATGATTAATTTAGTCACACTAGTTTTACTGACACAGTTAAAAGTTATAACTGACTTATTTGATATAAAAATGTGTATGTATACATATAGTACATGGACTGATTGAAACACATATTTGTCAGCCTGTATGTTATAGCTGATTTAAAGACACTTAAAATTGAACTTTTATGCTACTCATCTAAGCAACATCTGAATTAAACTTTGAAGGTACTAGTAATAGGTTTAGTTTTATGTCAAGTAATTTTAACCGACTTGAAGTTGCGTTTTTCTCGAGGTACAACTTTAAGAGTTTCAAACATCTCATTCGTCATGTAATTTGTTAAATTGAATCAATACGTTTAAAATGTATGCGCGTCTCTATTAAGCACAGAACCTGAGATTAAAGCGTGTGTTTCATTGTTGATGAAGTCATTTCCAGCGGTGAATGGACAACACAATGATTGTAATCATCACAGGGCGATCCAGGGATGGCTGCAGGGCAAGCAATCACTCCAACCACACATATACCACGCGATTAAAGGCCATTCTTAGATAGAGGCATGCAATATGTCTATGGGGCTGGCACTACTTTCCGCAGATGAATCGTAGGAAACTGATTAATGTGTCTGCTGGAAACGCACGTGTCAATTATAGTCCATTTTACACATTGGCATGGCGACGTGCTAAAAGGGGTGATACCAAAAAGTGTACAAATTAGTCTGCCACGGATCCTTTGAGCCTTGACGACTCTCCAGGACTCTCACAGGATGGTAGCGTGATTGACATGAACCCTCCATACTTGTTTATATCTATTAATAATATTACATACATATGTTATAACACCCTTAAAGTGTAGCCATCTTCATGTAAACAATAGCGATGCTATTGTGAAATCATGCTTAAAATACCATAGCCATCGTAAAATCATTGTCATTTATACCATAGCAACCGTAAAACCATCGTCATGTATATACCTATACCATAGCGAAAATAAAAGAGATTTTAAAGCATAATGTAGTAACAGTAAAGTCATAGTTGAGTCTACCATAGCCACTGTAAAGTCATATTTCGATAGACCATAACAACTACAAAGCCATTTGAGGGTATGCCATAGCCGTAATTCCATCTTTGAAAACACCATAGCAACGTAATGTCATCTTGGGGACGCGATAGCATACCATAGGAACTATTTAGGTATACGTCCAGGTATATCATGCCAAATGTGATATCATCATGAGGTAAACCATAGCAACCAGGAGCAGTATGGCAATTGCAGGCCAACTACATACATTATAATAACAACCAGTACCTGAATTTAAACAGGGTCAGAAAGTTATTCACTTGAACAAAATATTCCTATCATGAATAACTGTTTATTTTTATTCGATTAGAATCAGTTCCTAAAAGCATAGGATATATTAATCATCTGAGCATAGTTACATGTTGTGTTTATTTACGCTTTGATACGCTTACGAATTAATCGTTTATCATACGTTTTATTAGCCGATGAAATCGCGTTAGTGGAAATGAAATGAATGTTCAAACATCAAAATTTGCAAATGAGTGATTTTCATCACTGTGGGTCACGGTATCCAGACACAACTTCATGTGTGTAAAACTTTAAGATAATATTTTAAGAGTTGAAAGTAGTAATTCAAAGTAAATTGCATAATCAAAACAACATACTATGACCTCTCATTGAATATAAAACATATTTATATTTTTTTATTTGTATTGCATTTAATTTTAAGTTAGCAAGCTTTGGGGAAAATGTATTTTTGAAATACGTATGACATTGTCATTATTAAAAACGATATGTTATTCCAGAAACATGGCAGAATGGTGTTCACGTAGCTATTTAGCTGTTAATTTATAGAGTGATTGTTGTAAAAGGAAATAAATTATTTGCCGACTACAATTGTTACAAATTAGTGACTAAACGTGAACATCTCGTCTCCTTCCTAGTCATTCATTATTTCCTGCCTTACATTAGTCGTGGGAACTCTAGCCAAGCCACTGTCTCCTCCTAAAATACAAACGTCTGAAATTCATATGTGCATCTGTGTTACTTAACTTAAAAGTAATAGAAATCCCATATTATGTGCTCAATGTGAATCAAACATCGATTTATTGGATTTCGTGCAGTCCTTTCCCACACCAATATTCAAAAGAATGTTATTAAATTATCTTAGGTGTAGAAAGGGACGTTGAGTGTGAGTTGTAATTGGAGTTTGATTTGAGGAAGTGTTGGATTGGCCATTAAGGAGAGTAACGTGGCAGATGATAGTGTTTACAGATGTAATGACAGGTGCCGCCAACAGTCTCGTTGAAACATGGATTTCCGCGCTCTATTCTGCAGTGCAAAGACAAACAGCAGTAACTGCTTACTTGAAAAGTAAGCAGTTACTGCTGTTTGTCTTTGCACTGCATTGTATTTCTATGTCATAGCCCGAGGACTGTGAATCATCATGCGCAGTGCACACAGGCTAATTATAATGCTGCGACGTAAAGGCAAACAGATGTAACTTCTCACCTAAAAAGTAAGTATTTACCACTGTTTGTTATCTCCGTCAGCCATTTTCACAGAATTCTGCAGGAAATTACAGCGCGCCTTCGTCAAAACTCCTACTTATAGAGAAGAATCTTTGTTTGAAGGAGAAAATATATGTAATTATTATCTTCAGAAACATATTGTGTATAGTTTCCGTTATTGTGAGAATCAAAGAAACTGTGTATGTTAGACATAAGGGGTCTGCAGCTCTTTGAATTGTAACTTGAGTCTAAATCAAACAGGCGATAAATGAGGTGTAGTAACCACGTTGATATAAATGAGTTCCACACATGTGACACACTGAATCAAATATATTGATTAAATATGCTATGTAATATAATAATCGCTATCAAATATATTGATACATAACTATAGTCCTAACCTAATTGTGGACATATATGTTAAGACATAGCCATTGTCGCTGTATTTATACTGTACAACGTTGCATTATTATATATAAAGTGCTACCAATACTTTTAGCTTTAATCGAATGAATGGCTCAGAAGTAAGTTGATCCAATTCCAAAATTCGATTTATTCTGCTTATGTCATTTAAGCGAAATTAATATATAGGGAATAATATACTATACCCGCCGTGAGATTAACTTGTATCGCATGTTTTCCGCCGATTTCTCAACCATTTTGATGAAATTTTGCAAGGACTATTTTGAAATTTTCATAAAAACATATTATGTAGTTCAAAAGTTAGACCATTTGACATGTAGTAAATTTGAAATTACGACGTCCCTCTATAAACCCATTAAACTGGTTAAATTAAAGTTTGTTTTTAGCCCTGAGTTGCATTACATGCCAGATGGTCTTACTTTTTAGCTAAACATTATTTTCTATTGAAAATTTCACGGTAGTCGCCGAGTGACTCGCAAATAGTCCATACAAAATTTCATGAAAATCGGTTGAGAATTGACTGAGAAATCGGCGAAAAACATGCGATACAAGTTAATCTGACGGCGGGTATGCCTAAGCCATGCCTTAAACATTGTTTTCACTTTCAAAATTGATACGTTTCTTCAATAGGAACGTTATCAAGTCATTGAGTTCATGTGGGAACATTTTGACTTTTACTTCTGAGACATACGAAAAAAGGCAGTTGTGATGTTATAAAACACCTCTTATATGGATCAGTCTATGTTTTGCCAAGAATTACCAAAATATTACTTGAGGAATGATGATGAGACAATAGGCAGCTTTTATACTAGTTTTTTACTTTTATAAAGATATTAATATTTGTAAATATCAAAAGGTTATTTTAAAAATACAATGAAATACAGATTGCCAGAATTAGTTTTACGACATCAATAACTAAATAGCCTACATGTTTGGATCACGTCACCTCTAAACCATTCCCTTCTTCCAGTCTAGAATATGTACTTACATTTAGAAAAAATTGGTCATAATGCTGAAAGCACTTAGTTATATGTAAGATAAATTATTATAGTGAATCCGCATAATAAACACCTTATGTGTAATACATATAGCAAAGGTTGTATAAATATACCTTTATCCATCTTTCTATATTGCTATACAGAAAAGAACTTCATAATATTTATTTTTCTAAGAATGCAATTATTATTTATATTTAAGACCTTTTATTTAAAATGAAGATATTCTTACTTTCACATACTTGTTTATTTGTGGGATTATTAAATTAAAGGTCCTGTAAAATAAATAAGTTACATTTTTGTTATTATATAGAAGTGAAACACTAAATAAGTTTACTTCTGTTAGCATGGTAAGGTTCCCAAATCCAGGGGCGGATCCAAGGGGGGTCAAAGGGGTCACGTGACCCCCCTTTTATTTCAAAGGTGCCGTTTTTTAAGTCTAGAAAATTTAATTTTAGGAATAATATAATTAGATTAGATGGAAATTCGAGTTATTTTCCCATTTGTTATTCCTCAGATACTTAGAAATGATGTATTTGGTATTTTATCAGCAAAAAAATTTCTTGCGCCTCTGGCGCTCGCCTCCAATTTTATAACAATGTCCCATTTTTATTTTGCCGTCACCCTGCCTTTTTCTAACCTGGATCCGCCCCTGTAAAATCTATATATATGTAAAGATAGTCACATCAACAGAATATTCCGATAGTAAAATTACAACTCTAGTTATCAAATCTACACATGTATTCAGAGATCAATTAATAGTTCAGTACTTCCGCGTGATGACTGTAATCAGTGTGTGTTGACCGCATTTGATCTTTCTTTCTACATAGATCTATTCAGACTGTGAGATAGACGTGGAGGAGGATGTGATGACAAAGTATATTAATATTGATATACTGGCGATATAATTACAGGGAATATGATAGACATCACCTTCTTCACACCACGAGCCCACCTCTCACCTGATATCACAAAGACCTAGATAGGTCATTAGATAAACCCTTCGTCATCTAAAGGCATTATCATTTGTTTATTGTCACACTTGTCCACAAATTACTAATTTGCAAGATGTTGAAAATTGTAAATTACAAACAGGATTTGGGAGTTAATTATATGAAGTGTAATTTATACGATATCACAACATGAGCTGATAAATTGTTTCGCTTTCATTTTTGCATCATTCGAAGCTGGAATTGAATACGTATTTTCCACAGCTTTTAACCCTTGAAGCCCTAAATTAATTAATTTAAATTTTAACCTTTGAAGTTATATCTCGCAACCGCGAACCACAGGGCGGGGGCACTAGGGTAGTGGTTAGCATCGCTGCCTTTCACGCTAGAGTTCGGGGTTCGTTTCCCAGTCTCGGCGGTTTGAAAGAAACAAACATGTATATTCCCCATCCACTCGTAAATACAGTATTGTGGGGAGCCTCCGTGACCGTAAGGTAGCGTGTTCGGCCTCAGACCTTCAGGGTTTGCATGTCAATCATGTGTCTGGAGGGCAGTGTCATCTCACCCATCTCACCATCCTCAGGAGGTTCTCCTGGCCCAGTATAGCCTATATGTGTACAAAAGTAGCCTAAAGCCCAATTCATTTCTTTGTACCGCTAGCCACAACTTCAAGTGCGTGAAAATTAGTCATATTTGTTTAATTTCAGACCAGACATTTGCAAATCTTGATATCTAAACACACATTTTATTCCCAATAACTGTGATTTAGTCGGTTAATAAAACGGACTATGATCGCGCTTAGCGATGAAAAGGTTAATAATAAAAAATATTGATTTATTAGATCGATTTCACTGTAACTTGCTTAACCCTTTAAGTCCCCACGATGCATTAAAGCATCATTTTGCATCTCTGAAGAATGATTTAATTTCTTAAAATCTAGGGGGTTTTAGAGCGAAAATGTTCATGGAACTGTTTTAATAATAACATTTTTTTTTCATTTACCACCCACTTCAAGTCATCTTCATCCACTGCAAGTCGAGAATTGCGACAGCACTTCGCGGCTTGTAGTGGGTGAAGATGACAATGGTAAATTCAGGCTTGATAGGGTTGATATCGTACAATACTATATACTATAGGCCTATACGGTACCAGCGACACAAGGGTGGACGAGTTTGTAGACGATTTACAGTTGACAAACACATTCACGGCACATGGTCCGGGAGAAAGGCGATGTCTCTGATTGATTATAGATAACATTGATACACCTTAGCAGTAGATGGACAGGGCATACAAGAGAGGGCCAAAAAGCGGATCAAATTCTAAATAAAATCTGACCTTATCTGGTCTCAAACTTAAATAAATGACCATATTTGTTAAATTTGGCACCAAACACTTGGTACTTAAAGACACATTTCATTCCAAATTGCAATGATTTGTTTGGCAAATAAAACAAATTCAAAACGAGTCGTGCTTATCGATGAAAGAATTCAGAATTTATGACAATCAGGATTTTGTTTGATTTCGGTGATATTTCAGTATAGGGCCTACCAATATTTCCATTTCTTAAACGTGCGAAAAAATAAATGTGGCTGTTGATGGCTATTCATCCATAATTAGGAATTACTTACATTTATATAAAGGTCACACATGGACAATGCAAGTATTTGTTTGATGTTTTATCCAGACATAACACTTAATGTTATAGTTTTCTGAATTGTAAATAAAATACTGACATATTAAACGGATTAATATGATAAACACTGAGTAGAAAGTAAGATGAAAGTGCTGGCTGTTAGGCCGTGTCATATCAAGGAAGTCATATAAAACCTCCTTGGTCCTACCCAGCACGCCCAGGCGGCCATGGTGGGAATGAATGTGGTGTTTACCCTTTGCCTGTCAATGTCTCTAATTTAAATTCCATAATTTAAATTTTCACTCACTTGAAGTTGTGTCTCGCTACCGCGACCCACAACTTCAAGTGAGTGTAAATTACAGGTATTTATTAACTTTGAGACCAATCATTTGCAAATATTGATGTTCAAACGCTCATTTCATTCCTAATGACGATGATTTGATCGACAAATAAGACGGATTTAAAACGATTATAGTCGTGCTGAGCAGGCAAAGGTTAACTATTGTCCTCCTGGACTCAGATATATATACATGTAATGATGATGTCAAGCCATTTTCAAACTAAATGAAATGCCCCACTGAAATTGATCAAATAGTTAATGATAGATGATCAGGTAAACAAGTAACTCAATTTTGGAGATGTCTATTTTTCACATAAAAAACATAATATATTTTTTTTGAAACTGGAAATAACGTTATAACTTCCTGCTTCAAATGAAGAAAAAATGAATAAAAATAGTTATGCCTACTGGTAATGCGGCAGAACAAAGGTTAGCATTCAGTCATCTGTGTAAACTCAGTAGTCCTTCTAGTCTGGTCGAACGCTTATCTAAAGTCATCCCGGTCTGCTCGAACGCTTTCCTAGTTTGTTTAATTATGAGTAACCCTTGATAAAAGCTGTCTATGGAAGTATTGTTAAACCTTAAGTGAATTCAGCCTATAACCATTAGACGATTTATCACATTGCCACATTGATCACCATAAGCAATAGCACTTTACAATTATTAACTAATTTTTATTTTAGTATCATCTTCTTCGGAACAAATTACATATTTTTTTACATATTTTGTTACGTTACGCTATAAAATTGTTTCAACATAATATTGAAATATAACTTTAGGATTTTACTAGATTATATTATGCAACTTGAAAAAAATATATATTTTTGATTGTAATATGGCATAATTACATTGTCTACATACTACTTTTGTATGCAGACATTAACACAACAAATTAATCATGTATTTGCTTTTAGTGAAAATTGTGTTATGTACATAATCTTTGCTGTCTTTTTATCGAGTTTGTTGTTGGCCGAATAAATAGTTCTGAGTCTGACAAGAGCCCAAATGTCGTTATATAGGTGTAAACTATATCTATTTATACATTAATGGAGCTTTGAACCAGCTGCGTTTTCTCTTGCTGTTGAAATATATATTACCATCAACGTGAATTACCTCCAACATTAAGCAGTCGACAACATGGCCTAACATCAAATAAATTTCATTTTGGATGTGTGAGCCATTTAAAAGACATTATGTAGGTTTTTGACCACTAGGTGGGTGTCCAGTGTCAGAGACATCAACAAACACGATAAGACTCTCCCATAATGCCTCTGTCTGATGCTAGTTTTGCCATGGCAACGGATGTGTATTTTTATGTGTGTGTTTATCTTGAAAACAGATCAAATAGAAAGACACGAGAAAATACTGAGCAAAACTCAGTCTGCACACTCCTAATGTAATATCATCAATTGATTTATATACGTTGCCCCAATTCTGGCTTAATGTCATCGACGCTGGCCCAACATTAAGCGAGTCTTACGTATATAAGTGATATATACTGATTTGTAATCTGTCGCTGTCTTTATTATTGTTATGTTATTTATTTCTATTTTTGCAATATCTAATATTGATCGATGTTATGATTGTTCAATGTCCAAATGAATGCTAAATTACCAATACAATTGTAATATATAATGCTTATAAATGCATTATATGTGTTCTAAATAATCTTTCGTGCCATCCCGTGAATGATTGTAATGTATTACAGTAGCGGTTATATCAACAATAAACTAGCAATACCACACGGTTCTGAGATATCTGTACAGATAAATACCCACTGATTAAGTCTAGGGAATCACACCTAACCCGCTATAACCACAATCCAATCCAAACAAATTAGATAATGTCCCTTCAACATAACGTTAATACTTGATTACTCATTGACAGCAGTTCATTCTCTTTTTTTCTCGAAACTAAATAATTATATCTGAATTTGGCCTATGTCCGAATTCCGTTGTTAATTTAAAGAATATAAATGTTATCAAAAAGTTGCCCTGGAATAATATGTAATACTATACTCGTAAATATTTTTGCAGCGTGATTTTTTGTGCGTGATCTTGGTGTTGTTTTGTATGGGAGTACTATTTAATTCTCTGAATTGCTCAGGTAAAGTTTCACTTCTTATTGTTTGTATTATTTATATTGATTTATGTGTTTTTGGTGTGCCCATAATAATATCCGTAATTATATACCTATTATCATTTAACCCGCAGCGTGTCAGCGTGGCTAACACTGACAGAAACCTCACTTTTAAGAACACACCCCAGGGTTTATGATTAATATTTAAGGTAGTTCCTTTGTTTAGAAGCGTTGATTGATTTTCTCTACGTTTTTTGTGATGTCAGAAGGCACTCTCTCCGTGGCATAGCGTGCATATGATTCATAAATCGTGATCTGTTCGAGGGATTTGAGCTCTAGCTGCACAGTTCTCTCACATACACTATATATTAACCATAGAGCTAAGTTAAATAATTTAAATTGTCACCCACGTGAAGTTGTGTCTCGCTACCGCGATCTACAACTTCAAGTGGGTGAAAATGTCGAAAACGTACAAATCCGATCTATTAGGGATGTATATGTTGTGATTCTAAATCTCCTGAATATTCGAATGTCTGATCTCAAAATCATTTTCTTATATGTTGACATCGGTGCGAAAATCAAAATCAATCCATAAATCCGTACAATACCAAGCAGTGAGGGGCATATTCACATTCATGGATCAACAAATATGCCCAAGTAGCCTATTTAAATATCTCCTTGTGCAAAGTAATGTCTTGATTATCGAAGTAATAGTCCTTTAAATGTGCGTCTGATATGCATAGGCATAATCAGATAAAAAAATCAAAGGGGGGACACATGTGCCTTTCTTTAGCGCTGTGTGACGTTGCCTTTTCTGGATCGTTCTCCCTTCTCTTTTCTGGATCATCCCTTCTTAGGAAACATGCCTGACCACTGGCCCTGTGATTACAATATCAGTGTTCAGACTATGCAAGGAGGCTGGCTATGGTAGCGTGTGATGGCAAGACAACATGACACGCACAACTGACATCTACTTTCTAAGTCCGCCCGCACTGCGCATGTCAGACCTACCTCTCTAAGGCCCCGTATGTAGATCACGTGGGTCGTATTTTATTTCTTATGGTCACGCCGTGGAAAGCGATCCTAATGAAATTACAATGGCGGCGTGACGCCGTGAAAGCAGCTATGACGCGTGGCGTAATAAAAAAAAACACATGCCCACCAAACAATTAAGTCTCAGCGACATATGTGTTGGTTGTGCCAGCATCGCAGACCGTGTACCAGCATTACACCAGGACTGGATCCATACCAGGTGTTTGCTGGATTTCCAGATAACTGGTTACGGTCATTCATTCATGTCTGAGCACATTTATTTAGATTTTTATATGGACCTATCCATGGAGCTTGTATTGATTTGAAATGTGATTATATTATACAAAAGAAAATATGAAATACCATTTTTAATATAGACTGTATTTACTGTGCATAATTTAAAAACAATTAATCATTTTTTAGCATACTAATTCCCACCAAAACGTATTTATTTATTCGCCATACACAGTACATGTACCTATGAATAAATATGAATCCCTATGATGTAACAGTAGTACTCGACACCAAAACTGAATGACGGGTGCTGATTGATAATTTACCACCACGTGACGTGACATACCGTCTTTTCTTTGGATGGGTGTCGATAACTACAATTGGCCAATGTTTTTGTTTCGACCTTGGGTCACATTGTTGCTAATATTGCTTCATGCATTAAACTGCCTGTGACTTCACTGAATAACTTTCTAGAGATAGTTTAACCATTAAAGCGCTAAATTAAATAATTGTAACCCACTTGAAGTTGTGTCTAGCTAATTCTATTTATTTTATTTATTTAACTTTCTGTACAGTGGAATCATATATACATATATATATACACACACAAATATATACAAACTAAATAAGAATTGTGATATAATCACATTACCACTGTACTTAGCTGCCAAGAAAACGTCGCATGCGACCTCTACTTGGCTTGACAGCTAATATCTAAAAAAACATTTTTTGTTAAAATGTTCACAATTGTAATAAGATACAAAATAAAATTTAAGATATATTACACATGACAAAGTATAAAATATATACCATATAGATAGTATAAAAGGAATTTTAAGTGAAAGTTAAAACTACTTGAATGGAATAGACGGAAATAATAAATAGCATAACATATAACAATACATCATGTATATAATACAAAAAAAGCCAATATTACATTATATATAAATGTATAAAAAAAAAAAAAAAAAAAAATTAAGATGGATTGAAAATGACTGTATTAGTCGTTCTTATAGGGTGTAAGTACTCAAGCTTAAAAGTACAGGTGTAGCATTTCATAGCAAATTAACGCAATACGCTGACCCAATGTTGATTTGATGTTAGTCCACAGTGTATGACGTTGGACCAACATTAAATTGACCATTTCATTGCTGGGGTCGATATTAGACGTTAAAATCTGCCGTCTTTCGACGTCAAATTCTAACGTCTAAAATTGATCCCCGCAATGAAAGAATAAAATATTTAGAGTGGCCGTAGGCACATAACCATGATAACTTACGTATACGTATTCAAATAAATTGGAAAGAGCTATCTAAGATATTTATAATGATATCAAATTGAAAAACCCATTTTGTCTCTTGGTTTATATATAATATTTCAGCTCTTTAAGGTTTGATAACGGATAAATCAATTTTGTTAATTATGCTGTTCCTATTTACATTTTTACCAAGCTCCTCCTCATGATATATTATCATTGGTGACATATAGGGGTGTGGGGGGCAGGTGTCTAACAGAGCAGGGTTTAGGCATACAGGTGACAGGTTGAACATACAGGTGACAGGCAGAACATACAGGCCTGGCATACAGGTGTCCACAGTGCAAACAAATATGACGAGTGAAAGCGTTTGCTTACCGTCACCTGCTGCACGCATCGTGTCATTTGTAAAGTGCTGCCGTGTCAAAGATGGTTTGATTTGTAAAAGCGGAGATTAGGCGTTTATTCTACAAATACACCCTTAATTTATCAATTACTGCAGCTCTAATCTGCACTTAAAACGAAAAGACAGTATATGCTTACCTATAAAGTGAAGAGATGCTGCATTTAGGCTTTGCACGGTTGTAAGCTGGTCGATTTTTACATTTCTAAACAGCTTAAACGTGGCTTACTCTAGGTTAAAATACACCCGTGACGTCAGTTTATTGTTAAAACAGTAGATTCGGATCTATGAATCTACTGTTATTTTGTACTGGTCAGGTGGGACACAGTATGCGGATTTAACCATGAAACTGCATATTAATACTTTATGGTTTAGCCATACTGACAATGAAATTGCGGTTTTCTATATAAAATATTGAAACATCTTCACATATTATGTCTATTTTATGTCTAAGAAAGAAATCAATTACAATAGATTCCTAGATCCTAATATACTCGTAAATTTCGTAATTTCGTAATTTCGTAAATTTCGGATCTACGAATCTATCGAATTTCGTTCTTTCTCCTTGAGTTAAAGATTTGATTGTGTCATGTCATGGGAATAGATATACAAAGTGCTCACATGCGCGTATTTATAAATAGTATTTCCTAATCGTATTTCTTGTATACTTCGTCTGACGAATTAACGGCATCATATCCCGACCATATCACACAGCTGATCCACACTCATTCATTTGTTAATTAAATTTAGTATGTGGATATGTGTTGCAAATATGATGTAGGTGACTGCATGATTCAAACCTTGTGTGTAATTATATCATGTACATGTAGATGACTGTATAAATATATAGTAGGCCCTATAGTATGTTTTTACCTGTATAATATTCTGGCTGGGTAACCGAAATGAGGGAATTATATACGTTAAAAGATGTTATTGCGAGTGCGATATGGCATATAGTCACTCGTGAAACGTGAGTTTTCCAGAGTGAATGATATGTGCATCTCGCATCACAACCCCGAAAATACAAAACGTTGACACTATGTTGTCTCAAAGTTGGGCCTCCGTCTATGATGTCGGTTCAACCTCAAACCAGCATTGAGTCAACGTCTCGTACTTGCTGTGAAGAGATCACTTACACATTGAATCAACTGTACCACTCTTGCTCTACCACTGCAGTCTCAGTCTGACTCGGATCAATTTATTTCTTTATTGCATAATATACGTTTTAGAGGTACATGTCATTGTAAAACTCAGTTATAAGAGGACTTTCAATAAAACGCTTAATAATGCAAATACAGATAAAACGAAGTCTGTTTATGGCGATATGACATGCAGATATGTATTATTATAAGACAATAATTGCATAATTGTTTAAGCAACTACATTATCTTGCAAAAATAATTACAATTATAATAAACTGGAAAATACATTTATTTGTGATATTATCTATCTTAGTCTATTGCTAGTATAAGCTAATATCATTTTCAGACACCTTAATTGATTTCCTAATAATTAGTGTCCAAGATGGGCCATAATGCCCCTATTAAGTGTATATGACATGTAGCAATTATTATAATTGACAAGATGCAGTTCACAAGAATCATTAGTGAAATCTATCCTCATCATCGACCCTTCATTTAATGGATTTATTTTCGTTGTTGACAAATCTTTAAGGTCACCCCAGCTCAAACATCAGACTTGTGAACAATAACTACTCTACATAAATATTAGTTTGCGTATTTCCGATAATTTAATGTTCACAAGAAAAACACAAACCAGGAACTAATGTAAAACAAACATATTTCCCGATGTATTTATTCGTTTAGTTATTGATCTGATATTAGTTTAAACAGGGTATATTTTATCACAAACTAACATTTATATGACAACTAATAATATTGAAGGAGTGAGTATAGAATGTTAGAATGAACGTGAGGTCACTTAGTATCAAGTAGTTAACTTAGCCAGGAGTAATTAGACTGTCACCTCTTGTCCATGTCATCGTTGCCATCATGTTCATCACGGTCATCATCTACTGAACATACACAGAGGGGAAATTTTTAACCTCTTAACACCTAAAGCGCTCAAATATTTTCATATAATCCAATAGATCAAAGGATTTTTGACAATTTGATTCAACCACAAATGTTTTAGATAATTATTTCGCTTCATTTGAATATCTATGTTACTGGTCTGCGACCATATTATAAATGTTTTACTCTTTCAGAACGGGTATCGACATTAGATGTCAGAATTTCACGTATACAGACGTGAGATGCTGACGTCTAAAGTCGGTCCCCACGTTGAAAGGGTAAAATCCTTCACCGATTCAATTTAATCCTTTAAAAGTAATATTTTTATTGCGCAGAACTTTATGGAGACAATCAAAGGGGTATTCGAGCTGTTATAACGTTAATCAGTGTTCATATCTACGCCTAAAGAAGCACAACATAATTATTTGAATACGTTTTTATTTCCCTGCTGAATCATCTCTTGTTCACCTTTCAGATGAACACCCAATGAAACACGATATGTCGGCCCAATATTGAGTTAATGTTGGGTCAGCGTTGCAGACGCTGGCCCAGCATTAACTCAACATTGGACCAGCATCTCATCCTCGTCGAGAATGTTTTAATAATAATCCCCACTTAGGTCTATCTGCCGTTTTCACTCTTGCCCCCTGTAATTATTGTAGTATAGTTTATCAAGTAGTGTTTAGATATCCCGTGGATGGGAAAGACTCCAGACAATGATGAAATCGTCAGCACAATACTAAGATGAACTCTCCTCTCTGGTGAACTGTGACCACACCACAGCATGCACCACCTAAATTGGCCCGCTTCAATTGGGCCCTGATAAATGTGGTGTGCGCATGCGTGGAAATGATTCGACCCACGGATAAATACGACTGTCATCACGGAACAAAAGAGAAGAAGTGAAAAGTGCCGTTAGAATTAGAAGCCCTCCTGGAGAAGTAGGGTATTGTACGTGCTCAATAAGCGGGAAAAATAAACGGTTGCAATGAGTGAGCGATGTACCACTGTTGGCCAGCGTCCTAGATGTTAATACAGCATTGAAACAACGTTTATATGCAGCTATGATTTTCAAACATTTCATCTGAAGACGACATATGTATATAAAATACAGTAGTTATTATTTTACGGCTGTCAATGTACATTTATTCTATATAGAATCATTTTGATATAGTATATAAATTATATTCTATATTCATAGGCCTATCACTTCATGTTGTTTCGCTTGACATCTACTTAAGTTTACAATAAAAACGTGTATAATTTTCCTATCTTACTCTATTTATTAATTTGTATTTATCTGCTCGACATGGCTTGATATTTACTATAACAAACTGTTATTATAGTTTTGTCGCAATATCAATTTCAGTAAATTAATGAAATTATTGAAATGAACTTTTTCGTTAATAATAGCAAACATATCAGTGTAAAACGAATTCACAGTTCGTTAAATATTCTTCTTCTCTTTATTTTTTTAAACATATCGCTTTGATATCGCTTGAATGATAATATTTATAGTATTTACCCGGAGACTCACTAAGACCATAGAGTTAATAAATAAATAATAATAATTTTAATAAATTATTAACTTTATGCCAAGACCATGGTCGCTAAGGGTGAGAGCCAACTAATAAGTAATGAAAAAATCTTGTGAGATGCCTAAATTTATACAACTTATATGCATTATACTATATTAAATCACTCTGTTTTTCAACTTTCTAAATCCACCTCTGGGTATCCCAGCAAACACATAACAGTTTGTTGAAGTCAAATAATAACAAAAACATGTAAAACATTCAAACGTCGGGTACACAGAATCTTATAAAGCCTAACCATTTTTTTAAAATACATTTTCTTAATAATATGTCAATATTATAAAAATGTTTTTAAAACGTTTTTAATGATGTTTTGCATAATATTTTTAGGTAATGTTTTCCAACATCCTGTTGAACCAATTTTTTAATATTAAAAAAAAATCAGCACTGTTTTTGTGCTTGCTATACTGATGTTAGGGAGGTCAAACGTTTCGCAAATGCAGATGAAAAATTTGTATTTTTTTTATATTTATAAAAGATCATTTTCGGTTTTCCAACATAGTGATTCAACAAGATTCCTGTACAGGTTTGTGGGAAATGTACTGAAGTGTGTTTTTTTCTTCAAAACACAATCAGATTTTTTTTTTACAATGTCTGACTAATTTTCCATAATTTTTTTTTTTTTAATGGTTTGACCTCCCTACTGATGTATGCAACATGAACACACACAACAACATAATATAGAATGTGAAAAAACAGTTATTTGCCAACATTCAGCCATAGGGCGGGGGCCCTAGAGTAGTGGTTAGCACCGCTGCCTTTCACGCCAGAGTTCGGGGTTCGGTTCCCGGTCTCGGCGGTTTAAAAAAAACAAAAAATGTTTCTTCCCCATCCACGTGTGAAAGTTAGTATTGTGGGGGAGCCTCCGTGACCGAGAGGTAGCGTGCTCGGCCTCAGACCACCAGGGCTCGAATTTCGAATCCTGTGTCTGGAGGACAGTGTCATCTCAATCATCTCACCATCCTCAGGAGGTTCTCCTGGCCCAGTTTAGCCTATATGTACACAAAGGTGGCCTAAAGCCCCATTCATTTCATTTCATTTCATTCAGCCATAATATGATGGGAATTTTATGTTTATGTCCTTCCCCAGCAAACACGAGACGTTCACCCAATGCTGGTACAATGCTGGTCCACCGTCTGCGACGCTGGCCCAACATTGTGCCAGCATTGGGTGAACGTCTCGTGTCTGCTGTGTCATTTCAGCAGATGTTAGGGTGACAGACCAAGTAGTCCACACCGGGATCATGATGTTTATAGAGTCCATAGAGCTGTGAAATAACTGAGATCCAGTGTCAGGACAAGGTCATCTGGGACAAGGTCACAGCCCAGTACACTGTCACAGTGTCCAATATGTGGAAACTCACAGCAGAAATGAGGAAGTTGACCCAATGTTAGATTAACTTTGCACCACAGTCTGCAACGCTGGCCCAACATTTGACCACCATTAGGCTGTGAGATAATTGATCCAATGTGAGGACAAGGTCACAACCCAAAAAACACCAAACATTCAGCCAATGCTGGTTTAATGCTGGCCAGCGGCGCCGACAGTGACCCAACATTAACCCAGCATTGGCTGAATGTTTCGCACTTGCTTGGATCACACTGTCACACAGTGTCCCATATGTGGACATTCACAGCAGACACGAGGAAGTTGACTCAATGTTGACTTGATGTTGGGCCAGCGTCGAAGACGGTGGCCCAACATTAAGTTAACATTGGGTCAACGCTTTGTGTTTTCTGTACTGCTGTTTCTCATATTATATGAACACTTAGAGCAGATACGTGACTTTGAGCCAATGTTGGTTTAATGTTGGGCCTGCATCGCGGACGGTGGGCCAATATTAAATCACTATCGGGTGAACGTCTTCTTTTTGCTTGACTTTGCTGTGACCTTGTCCTCAATCTGAACTAGAGTCAAGTCATCCCAACAAATACGAGATGCTCACCCAATATTGGTTTGATGTTGGGCCAGAGTGTTGGGCCAGCGTCGCTGACGATGACCCGACATTTATACAGCATCAATGGTTCGTATTTGCCGCCTTGACATTTCAATCAGAACGATATGTTGAAGGTTTTTATGTCATTTTTTATTGATAATATATTAAACAACACAAACAAAATGTTCAACATGTTTAAAGTAAAGGTTTAATGTGCTTAAAAAGCAGGTTAAGCATGTTTATTGAAAGTGTTTAACATGTTCAAAAAAAAATGTTTATCATGCTCAACGAGAAGGTTTAACATGTCTAAAGAAAAGAGATTTACACGTTTGAGGAAAAGCGTTTACCTTGTTTAAAGAAACGGTTTAACATGTTCGAAGAGCAGGTTCAACATGTTTAAAGGAAATGTCTAGCTTGTTCAAAGAAAAGGTCTAACATTCTTAGAGAGAAGGTTCAGCATATTTAAAGAGCAGGTTTAATAATACATGTATGCTTGAAGAACAGGCTTAACATGCTAAAAGAAAAGCTTTTAAAAGAAAAATGTTTATCATGCTTAAGGAAAAGGTTGAACAGGTTTCAAGTTTAAAATGTTTAACATTGTTTTTTTATGATTTAACGATATATTGTACATGTATATACCAAATACACCGGCAATAAAGTCAGCACTGTACACAATGCATGTTTACTTAACAGAAAAAAAACATCATTTGGTATTCTAAAAATGTTTTGTAGCATTGAGTTGGTATTTTTCATCACGACTTTATAATTGTGTACTTTTTTGATAATGTTTTCTGGCGGTAATGCTGATCGCCAGCACAACATAAATATGGCGGTCATAAGATTGATTGAAGTTAATTCACGACAAAACAACTGACATGTCCTCGTCTGATTAAAGAATGGATGGTATAGCCTAGTGCGATTATTTGTGCTGCATTTTTCAGGTGTTATTTAAATAAGGGGGTAGAATACGAGACTTGGGCCAAACTGTTTATAGAGCTTTGGCTTTGTAATCTTTACCGTTGATGGAATGGTCACCAAAAACGATTATGTTTCATTTCGTCATTTATTTGTTATTGGCCAACAGATCTGTCAACCAGCCAGCTAGCCAGCCAACCAGCCAGTTAACCAGCCAGCTAGGTATCCAGCCAGTCAACCACTCTATATTACCAGGCTGATTACAGCTTGCTTCCTGTCATAGTCGCTGAATGCCACCTGGGTACAGCAGTCTGTAAACCAGACGATGGCGCCACATTGTGGTCACTTGTGTACAGTAGGACTTACTTCGTCAACAAAGCCATATGACATCAGGTAATGCTAGGTAAACGTCTATATACTAAGCTCCTTTAATGTTTACATGTTTGAATATGAAACGAAAATAAATGCAAGTTTGAAGTATTAGTTATTAAAAATAATACACATATCTTATTATTCTTGGTCATAATTGTTTTCAGAAGACGTCAATTTCTGTCAAACCAACCGGTGTTTTGTCCGACGTCTAGGGTATAATAATATCCCAGCTGACGGCATACGTTCAAACGCTGCTGGTTTACCACTGGACCAACGTCAGCATAAAATATAGACATCTCATATTTTATGTGATGATGCTAGATTTGAAAGGGCTGTATTACAGAAGTCAAACCAGACATTACACTTTATCTAAATATTGGTTTAACCCTTAAAGTCCAAGAGACCAGTTTGAAATCATCATAAATGTCTTATTTAGCTCTTTCCAATTCATTTGAATACTTATGTTTTTGGTGTACAGCCATTATAAATATTTTACTCTTTCAGTGCGGGGATCGACTTTAGACGTCAGAACCTGACGTCAGTAGACGCCAGATTCTGACGTCTAATGTCGATTCCCGCGCTGAAAGGGTTACGGTGCTTCCAGCGTCACCTACGGTGGCCCAACAATAACCCAGCATTGGGTTGTAATCTATTATTGACAGATCGAGACATTATGTTCACAGAGAGTGACACGGACAAATCTCACTCTGTAATATTGACTCTCAGTATTTGTTTTCCTGATTGTAATCGACCGTGACAAGCCCCCGTGACGTCATCAGTATGTGTTGTGACGTCACTCGTGACAATGACAGGGTATTAACGAGGTTAACGGCCGCTTTATGCTCCCGGGGAATTAACCCTCTATGGCTTAGAGCTCAGAGTTCTTAAGAGTATCAAGTAAATGATTTTTGTGAAGGCTGGCAAACCCTTTAACTGCGTGTCACAGTTTCCACCAGACGATATATTCCCAATAATATTCGGTAAGAAATGATATATGTCAAATGATATATCTAGCGGAAAAAAGACTATCCTTAGACTATTCAGAGGCAGTCGGGCACAACTCCAATTATTGATTAAATTGAACGAATATCTAATACTGGTCTGCTATAATTATGGAGGGGGTAGAATACCAGACTTGAGCCAATTATCGTATCTTTAAGGATGAATGTCATTTACCTTTTCATTGCCTACGTTGACAACTTTTTATTGACAATATTTAAACAGTAAACACTATTTAAGTAGTAATTTCTGCGTTACTGTTAATTATTTATTCGTGGCCATTAAGCAATAAATGTATCCATGCATAATAAGAGGGTGTGTGTACAATCATCATTAGTTAAAAAAAGTTTGTGCTGTGTATCATCAGATCATTGCCGTCTTGCTAAGTATAACTAAATATTATAAATCATTAAATGACTTGTATTTAAGATATTAAATGGATTACAAATTGTTACCAGCACTAACGAAAACAATCAGAGATCGAATAACCACATACTAAAATAGTGACCAAAAACCTTCTAAAATAAAAGTAGAAAACGAAGATAAATTCCTTGAATATTGATATTGTTATAATGAAAGGGTTCAATAATAAAAATCCACATACGACGTCTAATATTATATAGAAGTTGTATGTGATTTTTTATTAATCATAATATTAGTAATTAATAATACATAATCTTGCTATGCGTTTCAGATAATATTATGTAAACCATATATTTTAAGGCTTTAACCGCCAGTCCCGATTATATCTCGTTTTTCATTTTTTTATTAGCACATTCAGTAGAACCCTTTAACCCTTTGAGCCCTCAAGATGCATTAAAGCATCATAATACTTTCCTGAAAACAGACTTAATTTTCCTACAACTGAGGGTTTTAGGATGAGAATTTTCACGAAACTGGCTTACCAATACATTGCAATTTTCTTTAATTTTTCAACCACTTCAAATCATCTTCATTCACTACAAGTCGAGAATTGCGACAGCAATTCGCGGCTTGTAGTGGATGGAGATGACAATGGTAAACCCAGGCTTGAAAGGGTTAAACATGTTAAAGCTAAAAAGTGGCATTAATCAACGACATTTGAGAATCGTTGACGTCCATTCTGTCAAATCTGATATTTTCACTCACTTGAAGTTGTGGATCGCGTTAGCGAGACCCAACTTTAAGTGAGTGAAAATTCCAAATAATTCATTTGGCTGTTAAAGGCTGTTGATCAGAATGTCAGTGTGGAGTACATCAGTGCAAAAGGTTGATATATATACAGGTGTGATAGTTATTATCAAAAATACTAGAGCTGCTCTAGTATCTTTGTTATTACTTAAAATTTAGCATTTCGTGAATAATATAAAAAGATATCAATGGTTATCAAACAGCAAAGGTTAACTCAATATTGGTTAAATGTTTGGCCATCGTCGCAGACGGTGGGCAAACATGGAGCTAATATTGGCTTAACCTCGCATGGGTAGCCATATATATTTTTGTCTTTAGCTAATGATATGTGTCTGACACATACAACATTGTTTATGTCTATGCCATACAGCAGGCATTGGGCCAACGTTGGTGTCATGTATTATGTGCGCTGCAATGCGTGTCTACCCGCATATATACCCGCATACGTACCCATGACGCTTTAATAGTTATTTAAATGATTTCACGCTAATTGATTTAAGAGGTGATTGGGTAGATTATCTTAGTGAATAAATGACACCTCATCAATACCTACCTGACGATCTATACCTGCCCACTCAATACTGACACATTAGGTCTCACAGGCTCAACCTTAACCCGCTAAGCTAAACAATTCAACTTTTCACACACTTGAAGTTGTGTCTCGCTGCCGCGACCCACAACTTCAAATGTGTGGTAATTTGTTTAATTTGGGACTAAACATTTGCAAATCTTGATGTTTGAATACTCATTGCGTTCCCAATAACTGCGATCAAAACGGCAAAATAAAAAAGGATTAAAAACGACTATAGTCCATATTCTTCTCATTATCCTTATAATCCTCATTAACCCTTTGTGTTTTGAGCGCTAAGCGCGACTATTATCGTTTTTTTAATTATCACTTTAAATACCATGTTCTGATGGAGATGCATGTGTTCAATATGCCATTTTAATATAGATATTTATTGACATATACAGACGTATGCGTCTTTTAAATGTACAGTATAAAATATATAATAAATTATGTACATGCCTGTATATACAACAGGGTTATTTTGGTAAAATCACATGGAAATTGACAAATGCATGCTATGTTAACTTAAAACCAAAAGACATAATACACTAAAACAAGGACAGAGCAATTAAAATATGCATCATAACTAGATACAGTCAAACAGCATTGTCGTGATATGTTTAGGATTTTAGTATAATGACTTCTCATTTGAAGAGTCTTGATGATAATATATTATCACCTTCTTGAAGATGTAGACGATGGCCCAGAATCAAAACAACATTGGGTCAATGTCAATGCTGGAGATGAGATAAAGTACAAAACGTCATTGTTATTGTTGAACAACAATCATGAAAATCAATGATTTTAGCTGACCATATATTTATCATATTTACCCATCTATTATCTTTTTCGGCTGCATTTACTGTCCTCCAGAAATACATCAATACTTTTGATCTGGTATTACTCGCGAGGTTTTACTTTTCGCGAATTTCGCGAGGAATAAAAATTCGCGAATTCAAAAATCTAGCGAAAATTATTATTATAATAGTGCTACTTAAGAGAAAGAAAAAAGACACAACACAGAATGAAAAAAAGAGATTAAAACAAATGGACATGTGACACTTAAACAAACTTATATCTTCTTTACTAATAAAACGTGTATTTTGTTTGGGGCTTAGACCCTCTATTTCAAGGCCTGGTCCACAGTTCCAAAAACAATGTACAATGTAAACCCTTTACCCACCAGGTTATCTTACTTAATTTTACCCAGTTGAAGTTGTGTCTCGCTACCGCGACCCACAAATTAAAATGGGTGAAAGTCGTTCATATTTGCTTAATATGAGCCCACTAAATTTCAAATATAGATGTTCAAACACACATTTTGTTCCTAGTAACAGTGATTTATTCGGGTGATAAAACATGCAGATCAAAACTACTATCGTCGCGCTTAGCGCCTAAAAGGTTAAGTCGATGTACACATGTGACAAGCAGTGACAAAAAAGAATTAATACAGAACTTTACCCAATTCATTCAAAAGCGATTATTTTCAATATTAACGACTAATTTAATGTATACCCGCTATTGACTAGAGTGGTTTTTAATTTGTTTTATTAGCCGATCAAATCACTGTTATTGGGAATGAAATGAATGCCTAAAGATCATGATTTACAAATGCTTGGTCTTTCATAGAACAAATATTAGTAGCGAGACACAACTTCAAGAGGGTAAATAATTAAATAACATAACTTGGCAGTTAAAATTTTAATTTAAACTTAAAAAATATAACAGATTACACATTATGTGTGACACAAGAAAGCACAAGATTGAGATCGTGTAACAGTTTAGCCCACATAAAGTTAATTAGAGGCCAAAGTAGAAGTGAAGATTGTGAAGTGAAGGTTAGAGAGGATTATAAGGGATTATACTCTCAATTCAAAATGGCAGTAAAAGTCACTCGACACTTTAAGTCTCATTCACCACTATAATCGTTTGTAGCTATTTTTCTAATCACATTACATAGCACTTGGTGAAGGTAGAACGAATGCAAGATTACCAGATTTAAAATTATTTATCCTTCGAATTGACAGATATAAGTCATTTTCATCCACTTAAAGTTGTGGATCGCTTACGCAATCCACAAATTCAAGTGGGTGAAAATTCTAATTAAATAACTTGGCCATCAATACGTTGAAGTTAAAACAGGTGTTAAGTTCCACCTGGTGGTATGTGCAGAAGTGATAATACCACCCCTTACTTCCTGGGCCTGACTTCACCTGCCTGTCACATTCCTGCCTGCCTGCCTGCCACAATCATTCATTCATTCATTCATTCATTCATTCATTCATTCATTCATTCATTCATTCATTCATTAATTCATTCATTCATTCATTCATTCATTTATTCATTCATTCATTCATTCATTCATTTATTCATTCATTCATTCATTCATTTATTCATTCATTCATTCATTCATTTATTCATTCATTCATTCATTCATTCATTCATTCATTCATTCATTCATTCATTCATTCATTCATTCATTCATTCATTCATTCATTCATTCATTCATTCATTCATTCATTCATTCATTCATTCATTTATTCATTCATTCATTCATTCATTCATTTATTCATTCATTCATTTATTCATTCATTCATTCATTCATTCATTTATTCATTCATGCATTCATTCATTCATTCATTTATTCATTCATTCATTCATTCATTCATTCATTCGTTTATTCGTTCATTTATTCATTCATTCATTCATTCATTCATTCATTCATTCATTCATTCATTCATTCATTCATTCATTCATTCATTCATTCATTCATTCATTCATTCACTCACTCATTCATTCATTTATTCATTCATTCATTCATTCATTCATTCATTCATTCATTCATTCATTCATTCATTCATTCATTCATTCATTCATTCATTCATTCATTATACCAGTTCATTTACTGATAATCACTTATAACGTTTTATGTATATTCTTGTCAAAAGCGGTTATTTGGAGAGAACGTTGTGGATAACTGTTTCTTCGGTATAGCCTACTTGTAAAATCTTTAGAGACGCTAGCTCTTTGTGCATGATGTAGATTTAGTAGTGCTTTGCTAGCAGGGCCTACATCCTTGGTTGCCCCAAGGCCTTGGCTGCCTGAATGATTTGCGTGTTATAATTTGCATAAAGAGGTACGTCAATATTATGACTAGACGATTTGTGCAACCGACAAACTAATTAAAGCTGATTTAATTATGTACCAGTTAGCTGACCAATTACACGGCGGTCAACCCGTACCCTCCCAGGATATGAGACGTACGTGGCTTTTATCATGTTCATTTTAAAATCGATGTTGCCTTATCAGGAATATAATGATATGGGCAGTTGAAAATCCACTTTTTCAAACAGTAGATCATAGTTGATGTGTTTTCCCTAGCTAATTGTATCACTCCAGATGCTTGCTCATGTTTACTTTTTTTAACAGTGCACTCAGTTCTACAAAACAATTCAGTTCATTTAAATGACGCGGTGCTACAACGCTGAAATAATTTCGTATAAAAACATGGAGAAAAAGAGTTATTTTTCAATTTGACATCATCATAAATGGCTTTATGTCTTTTTAGTCTTCCCGCTTCTTTTGAATACCTATGTTATGAGTCCACGGCCATTTTGAAATTGTAATTCTTTCAGTACGGGGACCGACTTTAAATGTGATAATCTAACGTCTTTATAGAAGTCAGATTCTGCCATTCTGTGTTTTTATTAGAACCTATATAACCAGTTTAAGAAAATATTCTGACGTCTAAGGTCGGTCCCCGCGGGTTAATATGTCCTCATTTTACTGCTCAAGCGATCCACGAGCCTTAGAGATATTTTTCCCGCTTGAGATCAAAGGTATACACCACTCACGCACATTATCGGACATACAATTTAGGAGGAACGTCATATAAGTGTCTCGCTTTGCTATTGCTCCCTTGTCACTAGGGTGGGGCCTATCGCTTTGACCTAAATATAAATTTTACAATATGAAACTTTTAGGTAAGCGATTTTCAAATAAGTTATAATCATAGAGTGGTAATGTGGTATGTTAACATATCTAGATGACAAAAGGTGATAATGCTGCATTATATTAGTAATGATACTTTACCCTCTAGAGCAAAGGATTATATTGGCAAAAGCGAGACACAAAGTTAAGTGACTGGAAATTATTATTATTATTTCAGAGTGCTAATGGTTGAGGCTAATGACACTTTAAGGCTTACCAGCAGTACTCAGGTTGTCTAATCCTGTGTTAATGCCCAGTTTGTTTGTCTGACTGACGACCTTCAAGTGGACAGAGGGCACTCCAAAGTGACCCCTGAGTGGACAAGTGATGACGTCACCACACAAGAAGTGTTTAGCATCCTTCATCTTGTACAGTTTATTGGTAATCCTCAAGAGCGCAGTGTAAAGTCAAAAGGCAGTATCTGCTCACTTTAAAAGAATGCAGTTATTGCCTTATGATTTTGCACGTCCGACTAGTATATTGTTGGTAGCTGTTGGAATAAAAATAAAGGCATTTAAAAATATAACATCTAGGGCGTTGATGTCGACTACAGTAGACATTCCGAATTTTTATTAGCACCTATATAACCAGTTAAAGAAAATAAAATATGTATTAAATCTTGAAAAAAATTCGATATATGTCGGGATTTAAATATTATAAGTCACACAAATGTTGTGATACCTGCTACACTGTCTTAGTAATCAGTGTTGTTTTGTTTACGACTCCTCCGTAAATATACAAATGCCTGGAGATAAAAACACAACTTCTAATGGCCATACCTGATTACTACAGGAGCACATTTGACGGTATATTACACTTAGCAACACACATTTAGAAAAGAGTCATTCCATTAAAACCTAAGAGCAGACCACTTGAAAGACGTTATCAATGCAGGCTGGCGACTACTGACACGGATCAATGGTCTGTGGTTAGGTAGGTTTAGCTTTTGTTACTCTAGATTTACTAGAATAGACATTTGTAATGCGGCGCACGTGTCTGGATACTGATATGTGAGACCATAACACCGTATCACTGATAGAGTCATGATAAACACAGTATACATACTGTGCAAGACAATCGAAACTGAGACGTTCGCTCAATGTTGGATTAATCTTGACCTAGCGTCGAAGACGATGGGCTAACACTAACCCAACATTAGGCCAACGTGTCGTGTTTTCTGGGCAGTTGGTGTGCAGAAAAACCTTGTATTTAGCAGCTATGGTCTGATTTCTAGAAATAAGATGTATATTGCACTTATCATAGAGCTGCAAGACTTGTTCGATTTTAGCTGATGTATACACATAATGAAGTAGCTTCCCAGAATACATGGAAAATTGATTGTATCTTGATTAAATAATGGGCTAATTTCTGTGATATTGCTTCGTTATTAAATCAGCTTAACCCTTGTCCTGCTATGCCAGGATATATACGGGGTTAAGGATGTTTTAGATCAATAAAAAGATCACTTAATTTTCATAAAATAATTTTTAATAGATGCTTTGTTGATCCAATAATTTAATTTTAGACATGTCTATTTTTCATAAATAGTAATATTTTTCTTCATTTTAAGCTGGAAATTGCGTTAGCAATGCCAGCTTCAAATGACGAAAAATACAATTGAAGCAATTCAGCAGGACAAGGGTTAAAATCTATGTTTGGAGGATAAAACTTCACTGCAAAAACAAATAGCTGTAACTGACATGTAAAGATGAACAGAAACAAACAGCAGTAACTGATTTCGTAAAAAGGAAACACTTACTGCTGTTTTAAAAAGACAGCCAGCAGTAACTGATTAATTTTAAGTGAGATGTTACTGCTGCTGGCCCAGCAAACACAACACAGTAATATAGCATTTGTACAACGCTCTCCCAACATCGTCAACGTTGGTCTAACATTGTACAAATATTATACAAATATTTTGTTTTTACTGTGTGTCTTTGGTTTGTGAGTTGTTGAGTATGGCAGGTGATTGCTGTACGTGTCAGGGGGACATGATGGTCGGCGCCGGGAGACTCCATGGTCAGGATCCAGGTACCTGGAGCTGTACCCCTGGGCGGTAGTCCCCCCCCCCCGTCTGAATAGTACCATTCACTCACAATCACCAATGGATTCGATGTTACCTTATGTTCTACACACTGTGGGAGACAGAAGCCCGGCTCCTGGATAATCACACTAACTCATAGACTCATAAACGTGATTTCCAGATTTCGATGGCGGCCATTTTGAAAATGGCCTAAAACCAGTAGTTCATCCCAACTTTTTTTATGGCATCAATTTTTGATATCGGGGGAGGTCCAAGGAGCAAACCAAACTTGGTCTCAGACTGTCCTGTGGGGATGCACGGTAACCATATCTGCACCATGAACTATTACAGCAGCCAACCACAGACCACTCACTTTATCTTATAGACTACAATGTGCTGAGGTTACACTGAGGTTTGGTCTAATACTTAATTTTTTGGCGCCAAATTAGCTAATTTTAAATTTTCATCCACCTGAAGTTGTTAAGACAACTTTAAGAGGTTGAAAATTTAAGTATAGGATAACTTAGCGGTTACAGAGTTAGCCATAACTTATCTTAATACTTACACAAGTACATATTGTATATATTGTATTTTGTAATCTGTCCTCGAAATTGTCTTTTTTTTTGGAGAGAAGGTCCTGTATCTAACACAGTATGTAGATAAGACATTTTATGTGTATTATAATGATTGTGTCTGACACCCAACTTGATGGTCAGGTATATGTAGTCTCCAAGTTAGCTGTAATAGAGCAATGCAAGATAAATAAATGTCTCCTGTTTCCATTGTACTTTAAATTTAATCTTGACAGACTTTTAAAAACATTATATTTGCACATATAAAACTGATTTATAGAGAGATGGCATAAGCTATATGCATAGTACCAGAAATACATAATACAGACTGTATTATGTATTTCTGCTAGTACATGTATTGTAGACAACTGGAGAGGTAATAGCTATATACGATGTCAGTCGTTCATTAATCAGCAAACACTATTGAAGGTTTAGTCTCGGTGTAATCCTAGCTAAGATATAATTGATAACCTGTAAGTAAATGAGGAATGTGATGTCTAGATGTAAATGATGAGTTATGTCATGTCTGGTGACATTGATATACAACAGCTGTAGATATGGTATGACATTGTCAATGCCTGCTGTCGTCTGGTGACCTGGGCTGTCAGATTGACAGAGGGACGAGATGACGATTAATGTGAACCTAACAACGCGTCTGATTGGAAGACCAGTCATTTTGACGTGATTAACTGTAAAAATATACGTCTAGTTATATATCCAAACAAATCATACGATAATTTTACCTCACCCTTTCAACGCGGGACCGTCTTTATAGGGCCTACTTCAGAGTCTGACGTCTGTAGACTTCAGATTCTGAAGTTTAAAGACGGTCCCCGCACTAAAAGAATTAAAATATGTCTCATGTTCGTAGACCCATAACATAGGTATTCAAATGAATCAGAAAGAGCTAACTAAGACATTTATGATGATTTCAAATTGAAAAAAAACATTTGGTCTCTATGGTTTATACAAAATAATTCAGTGTTGTGATGGTTCAGGCTGTCTTAATATTTGGTCACAGTCTGCGACTCCAGACAACGATCATACATCATATCCCCATCATATATATATATATATATATATATATATAATATACATATAATACATACATATACCTATAATTGTATTCTTATGTCCTTACACGTACCAGTAAATATAATACTCCTTCCTATTCAGTAGGTGATGAAAGCTGCCATTGTTCCTTGCCATCATTCACACACAACCCCAATTCACACATAATCGTAACTTTATACTTAATCTGTATCCCTATGCTCTAAATTATATAGATAGAGATATAAACCACACACCTATCATCAATAAATATATAGTATATATAAAGCTATTTGACAGCTTAATAAACCCATCCCGCTAAACACAACTAGAGTCGTCTTATTACCTGGTCTTATTATCTGTCTTATTACCAGGTTAAAACATTGTTGTTGTTTTTTATGAATGAAATGGGTGTTTAACATTAAGATTTGCAAATGTTTGGACTCAAATTAAGCGAATATGAGTAATTTTCACTCACTTGAAGTTGCAGATAAAACACGAAAGGTACAAACCTTGATATACTGGTTTTGACGTATATGATCTCGTATGTTTAGACAACCAGTGATGTTCGCGCAAGAACCTACTAATTCAAGTTAACAAACAAAAAACAATGATTTAATAAATTATACGGTCGTTGATGGATTTGTAAGGGATGTTATATTTGTATAATAATCATGCATATAAATATATATGTGTGTATAATTTTATATATATTTGAAATCTTCCGTATACCCTCTACATGCAGATATTGGCCAAAATAATCATGTTTATTTTGGCTCTTTATTATGTCCACAATATGTCACCATGTCCATAGACTAGAAATACGTACGTTTCTTAATTTTTCGGTTGCCCACACTCCAGGTAACAGCAAAATAAGGTCGAGATTTAATTTCAGACATGCATGTTCAAAATAAGATATACTAGAAAAACCGATAAACGGGGTTTTTGGGATACTTGTTACGTTGCCACAGCAACCCACAATTCAAAAGACTTTCGCAATTCTAGTTGATGGACATATTGACATATTATGTGCATATCAAGGAGCCAGAATAAAAATAATGATTTTTGATGATTTAGAAAAAAATGTTGACATATAAGAACATATTAAGGAGCCAGAATAAAAATGAAGATTTTTGACGACTTAGAAGAAATCAACTAGACAATATTTTTTAATTTACTGGAAAGTTTAAGCTTTGTGGTAGTAAAAATAATACATTTATTCTTATGTCCACCACCTTATCTCTTAAGTAGAAATCAAAATAAATTTGACTCAATACGTTTAATTTCTTTATTATCTACATATATTAGGATATGTCTTTGTTTTAGTTATGCTCCTGCAAGCAGCTGTTCATATATCTCTGGCACTGGGATGTAATGACAAAAAGCAGTAGCTGATTACTTGAAAAGTAAGCAGCTACTGCTGTTTGTCATTGCAGACGGTGTCTATCCTCATGACCCAGACACGCGTTGCCATGTGAGCCAGCACGTGACATACCGACCGTTATCACCATAGTGACGTCACCTGCCATCTCCATGGTGATAACACGTGATAACACCGAGATAATCCGTCATTATGCGAGACAATACCTGATAATCCTGTAATTCGTGTCACCCTCACCGATATGATGCAATGGATTGTTTCCTGCCCGCAGAAGTTACTGGTGATTTACCTGGAAATATTGCCAAGCACCATAACAGGTACTTTAATGACATATTATGTGGCGCAAATTCACAAAAATTATAAAAAAAATTCGATCTTACTTTTAACTTACTTTTTCTCCACCATCATTACGACATTTTTTTGTGGGGATTCTTGTATACAAGACATGAAACTGTTAATTACCGACTTAGGGATTTATCGATAAACAACTTAGTCCGGGATCTTAGTACTCGCTAAATCACGAGTGTTGGTGTTACATGCTCTGTTTATATTGAAATGACAAAGTGCTATTTGTATGCCTCTGCCAGTCTGCGGGCGGTGACCTTATGTGGCCGAGTTGTTGTCCGTCCGTCAGTCCGTCCATCAATCCTTCCGTGCAAATTATGTTCTGGAAGCGGAGGCTGAATCTTCAACGTCTGCTTCGAAATACCTCGCTAGTTATAAATATAGTATGCAGTACAAAGGCAAGTCGCAGTAACAATACCTGTTCTGCTAAGCCAAAATGCAGTATCTGCTCACTTGTAAGGTAAGCAGATAATGCATTTTGTCTTTGCACGACAGAGTACCTGTTTTACGTCTTTGAACGGCAGTATTGATTCACACACTGAATGAAATATATTTATTGTACGGAAATGTTTTTATTTTTTATTTTATCTGTGTAAAATAAAAACTTGAAAAGCACCTCTATTTTTCATTTTTAAAATAATCGTACGTGTCTCTTCAAACTGTCATGATGACGTTAAAAGTGGTGACTTCCTTATCTACAGTCCCCGATTATAAATTATTATAGTAAATATTTCTGATCGGACAATGCTATTTTCTATTTATATATCAATATATCAAAAGTACGTATTCACGGGCATGTATGCCATCTGTATGTCATCCGCACGGCATACGTATAGCATCCGCATGCCATACATATGTCTCCTTATTTTATCCATATTTCATCTTTGTGTCATTCGTAGATTTTATCTGTATGCCACAGGAATGTCATCAGTATATCCCTAAGTCACTCGTATGATCAAGGAAAATAGAATCAGATTCACGAAGCCCCAGCATCAGCAGCATTTTCTGGATCACCTCCAGCACCTTTTTTTGGATTACTTCCAGCATCAGCAGTATTTCTTGAATTACCGTCAGCATCAGCAGCATTATCTGGATCACCCTCAATATCAGCAGCATGTCCTTCATCACATTCAGTAGCATTTCTTAGATCACCTTCAACATTACCAGCATTTTCTCGATCACCTTCAGCATCAACACCATTTCCTATTTCACCTTCAGCATCTGCTGCATCTCTTGAATCATCTTCAGCATCATCAGCATTTCCTTGATCACCTTCATCATCAGCAGCATTTCCTGGATCACCTTCAGCATCAGCAGCATTTCCTAGATCACCCCAGCATTGGCAGCATTTTCTATATCACTTTCAACTTCATTTCTAGTATCTCCCTCAGCATCAGCAGCATTTCCTTGATCACCTTCAGCATCAGCAGCATTTCCTGGATCCGGCTGGTGCCAGGTAGACCCGTTCCAATGGGATCGTGGTGGTAGCACACACTTGGCATCGGGATCAGGACTGATAGGAAATCAAGCGTAACCCGCATAAAAAACTATCACCGGATTAGCAATTTGATTGTTTTTACAACAACACGCACAGACACAAATCTTAAGAGAGTCATGTTTGAAATTATCTGAGACTGGAGTTTCTAATATGCGTGAAATATTAGTTAAAATTTACTAAACAATTATATACGTTTTATTTAAAACAATAATAATGATTATAACAATGTACGTATATGTGTTATAAAATTATTAAATATTATGGTACGATAAGCAAGGTAGTATTATCATTGTAGGTAAAAAAAAACGATACGGTTGGATCAAAACTGTGTTCTAATTGGTTTAATTTCATTTAGAGGTTTAAGTGCTATTTGTGCGTAATATTTGTAATTTATGCCCTAGCACCGAGAGAGTTAATATTATCTGTATAATTACGAAGAGAGCATTTCCTCAAAGTCTCTAAAGTACGAATGTGTATTAATTAACCAGTCAACTTGAATGGCAATCTTTCCCCTGAGAGATTCTGTCAGTTTAAGTTTCTGACAGAAACGGTCCCTGTCCAATCAATAGAAGAAAACACTGTCATTATCGACCCTTCTGCTTTATTAATTTGAAATGCAGTAATTTATCAATTAAGCTGACCACAAGCGCGATTTCACTCCCAGTGGACGTCATGGTGCCTGATTCCTGTTTGTGTAAGTATTTGATATAGATCACTTTCCAGATAATTTAGAATTTGAATAGTGCAGATAGTCCCGCCCAGATAGTCCTGGTAGTGCGGAGAGTCCAATCCTGAGAGTTGAGATATATTTTACTGTTTAATAATATGGTTTGCCTTTAAATAGAACCATATAAGTCCCAGCAGCAATTATAAACCGTTAATGTGCTAATCGCTTCTGTATATCGTTCTGTTTAAATATAGTTCTGTTTAAATATGTTTTAAATAAAGATATTTTGAGTCCCAACAACACTATATTATTAACCGTTAACCCTTTCAGGCCTGAATTTACCATTGTCATCTTCATCCACTACAAGCCGCGAATTGCTGTCGCAATTCTCGACTTGTAGAGGATGAAGGTGATTTAATGTGGTTTAAAAATTAAAGAAAATTGCCATGTATTGGTAAGCCAGTTTCATGGAAATTTTCATTCCAAAACCTTAGTTGTAGGGAAATGAAATCTGTTCTCAGGGATGTAAGATGATGATTTAATGCATCGTGAGGGCTTAAAGGGTTAAGGTGCTAATCGCTTCCATGTAGCCTATGCACAAAGGTGGCCTAAAGCCCGATTCATTTCATTTATTTCCATGTAGCCTTTTTAACCTTTTATAAAAATGTAGCGCTTTGTGAGTTAAGATATATAAATGTTTCCTAAGTATATGATACATAATTTGAGAAGCGCAATGTTGGAAGGCAGTTTCACTGACATAGGTATATATGCTATAGGCTCAATCTACAACTACAGCTACATTATCTTAGGTTGAGTGACTGTTATACCCTCGTTTTGAGCTCCGTGGCATATCATAACTGACAGAAAACTAAAAAAATATATATTTATGCATAATACACCGCTATTATTAAAATGAATTCCCGACTATCGGAAATAAAACAAAGTTTTTTTTTTATTTCTCGTGCTAAAATTAGAATGTAAACATTTCTGCATAATATGTTTTCTTTTATGAAACGATAATACTCCTATTGGATAATGTGTCAAATGTACCTCATAATATCAATGTTTTTTCCGACTGTTTTATTTACTATGCACTTGAAAGCAAAATAATATTTTTAGATGACATAATTATACAACTTCATAGTTATTTAATCTCAATTATTGTTAATTTTATTATCAAATTATGATTATACGGCTATTGTGTTTCTATGTCCTGTGAAATATGTATAGCAGTTAATCTTCATAATAAACGTTGAATATAAAGCTGAAATGTCATGGAAATGTAAAATATTATTATACTATTCTGGTGGCAGCATACGCAACACGTTGCGTTCCCTTGTCGTGTTTATGCACTCCATGATTTAAAATTAAATTAGTTCAATCGAAAATGGTATTGTCTCAATTATGTGAATCAAAATGAGGGAACTCTGACCTTTGTTTACAGTAACCAACCGGTAACAGCTCGAGGGTAAAACGGGGGGCTGCTATGTTTACCCAGACTTTGGTGTCAAATCATGTTATTAAAACCACTAAATGAGAAAATAATTAATTTCGAATGCAAAATATGTTGGTTTTCTACTTCACCTTCAGAAAACATCGCATGTGTCACCGTGTTAATTATGACATGTGTCACATATGACATATGTGGGGGAATATGACATATGTTACACGCATATTATGACGTCTCAACGAACTGGAGGTACAGGCTCAGTGATGGCATAATGTTTAGCCAGCACCGGGGGCGTTGGCTAAACATTATGCCATCACTGGCCCAAACATGTTATCTGGTTATCATAGATTGCAAGGCTGTTACCATGACAGCCCTGCTGTGGTTGCCCAGGGCAACCAGATAAGCACGTGGAGGGCTGGCGCAGGGCCGCTATATACATGGAATGTGACACGTGACAGGTTATAGCCAATTAGAGGGCGCGTTACAAGCGTTGGGCGGATGTGGCGTCATGCTCGCTGGATGTGACCTCATCATGACCTGATTATGACGTCTGTTATTACACGGTGGACGAATGGCAGGATATCCCCCTGATCCGTGAAGTGGCGGATCAATTGTGGCCCAATGCCGTGCCACAGTGGGCCAGAATGGGACCCACATCCTGTGGTGGACCGGTTAATTATTGTATGATTCGAGTTCTAATATTT